>OX454525.1:373282623-373965526 GCA_949715645.1 Portevinia maculata | reverse complement strand
ACAAGCAATAAACATATGGACGGGCTACAGTCCGCTTGGCGAACTTTTGGATATCTTATTCTTATTCCCATCAGACACCTAGAGAGTATATACGAGTATCATAAATTTCTGTTTCCTAGCTCAAACTTTGACTTTCCAATAAAATTGTTTTATTTAATTGTGGGCGTGTCAGTGGGAGATTTGTGCACACAAATAAAAACGCGGAAAATTAAAAAAAAAACATAGGGGCGGGCTACAGTCCGCTTAGGCGAACTGTTGGATACCCTATTCTTATTCCTATATCTCATAAGTGGGCGTGACAAAAATTTAAAGGATTTTATCGAAAAAACTAAGCTTTTGTAAATAAAAACGCTCCCTAGCTCAAACTTTGGTTTTTCAATAAAATTGTTTTATTTAATTGTGGGCGTGTCAGTGGGCGGATTTTGAAAATTTTATGTCCCAAGCAGTTTTATGGGTCAAAGATCATATATAAAAAATTTCAGCTTTCTAGCTCAAAATTCAATTTTTCCCAAAATTTGTTTTATTTAATTGTGGGCGTGTCAGTGGGCGGATTTTGAAAATTTTATGTCCCAATCAGTTTTATGGGCCATAGATCATATATAAAAAATTTCAGCTCTCTAGCTCAAAATTCGATTTTTTCCAGAATTTTGTTTTTTTGAGTTTGTGGGCGTGTCTGTGGGCGGATTTCAAAAATTCTTAAACTTGATTATTTCGGGACCCTAGAGAGTATATGGTTAAAATTTCAGCTCTCTAAGTCCAGTTTAAAGGCCTAATTTTTGCCGACGGACGGACGGACGGGCGGACGGACGGACGGACGGACATGGCTAGATCGACATTACTATCGATGCTGATCATAAATATAGTAACTTTTAGGGGTCTACGGGCAATTATAAGGTATGTTACAAACTATGCGTCAAAATTAATATACCCCTAGAATAGGGTATAAAAATAATAATAAAATAGATGTTATGTGTTCGAATTTCGACCACTGGTCAAACCCTAGTAGTAAAGCACAAGCCAATGCCTGTAGATTGTGCAACGAAGACAAAAAAACAGCAATGCATTTACTATGCGTATGCAAGTGCTTCGTCAGAATACGTCCCCCGATACCTAGGCAAGTTATATTTCCAAGCGGTGGACATAGCTCTCAGCTTTTTACATACACTATCAGTTCTGTGTCGTGGAGTGCTTAAAGCAAGCAACTATAACGAGCAGAAATTTGCCGGCACTAAAAGTACTCCAACATGCTCATCATTTAGTGCAGGTGTTAGTAAGGACAAAACAATTAAAAATACAATAATTATGTACCTATAAAATACTAACACAAACACAAATCATGCAAATAAATTAAGACATTAAGGTATTATTGCGCAAAATATTTTTCAGCTTAATTTTACTAACATGCAAGTCAATCACATGATCATTTATATTATAGATTCTACTCATGCGACTAATAGGCTCATGCCTCCCATAATTCGTTCTATGATGGGGGCTAAACAATAAATCAACACTACGTAAATTATGGGCACCACACCGAAAATTAAAGCCAATAGATGACAGCATGTCAGGTGCATCTATTTGACCGGATATAAGCTGCTGTAAAAAAATGATATCGCTATTAAGCCTTCGTTGAGAAAGGGGTAACATTTGAAGAAGCTTAATACGCTGACTGTAAGGAGGAAGGTTAAAAGGATCATCCCATGGAAGTCCTCTAAGTGCAAATCGAATAAATTTACGTTGAATGGCCTCTATTCGATTTGAATGAATGTTGTAGAACGGCGTCCAAACTTGTGAAGCATACTCTAGAATCGGACGGACAAAACAATTGTACAATGACATAGTAACGTATGGGTCATTAAATTCTTTCGCCCACCTTTTTACGAAGTCCAGCATAGAATTAGATTTATTAACAATAAAATTGATATGCTTGGCAGAAACCAGTTTGGGATCGAAATAAACCCCAAGATCCTTAAAATTATCAACTTTACAAAGAATATGTTGAGACAAAGAATATTGAAAGGTGGAAGGTATATTCTTTCTAGAGAATGTCATATGTTGACATTTAGTAGGTTTCAGTGATAAACCGTTTTTATCACACCAATTGGCGAAGCTATTAATGTCAGATTGAAGAAAAATTCTATCTTGCTGACTAGTGATAGATTTAAATATTTTCATATCATCAGCGTAGATCAGGATATTACTGTGATTTATACATGCTTTAACATCATTAATGGCTAGTATAAATAGAATTGGTCCGAGGTGACTACCTTGGGGAACTTCAGACTCAGCTGTAAAAGATGCAGATAGCGATCCTCTAAATTTGACTAGATAAACCCTGCAATCCATTTCGTCCTTATTCTCTAAGGCATTAGAACAATCATGCAAGAAACTTAACAGATTAGTGACAGTGGATCTGTTTCTTACAAATCCATGCTGTTCATTACAAATTAAATTGCGACAAAGAAATATTAACTTTTCGCAAACAATCACCCGTATACTTAGTTGCTTTTTGGCCGAGGTGATTTTATGGTTTTTTTCCTACTAGATAGGTAGGTACATAATATACATACCTCTATTCTTCAATCGAAAATCCATAGTAATATGTAGTAATCGATCGAATCAAAACGAGGCCAACTTACAATAAAACTAACCCAATCTTGAACCACACCCGAAATTTTATCTTCCAGATAAGTTTTACACTTAGCACATAATCAGTGTGTTTCTTTATTTTTCGGATAAGGAATAGAAAAGATAGAATTTCCGAATTTTGTATCCGGATTATCCAGGATGGAATAAATAAACAAACAGAACCGAATAGAATGACAACCATTTATTCATGACCAGCGTTGCCAAAAAAACATTATGTAATAATACATATATAAATAACATTACGAAAATATAATGTAAGTTCACAAAAACAATGTTAATAACGATAGTTGTAATAAAACATAACATTAAGCTTTTTGTTAGCGTAAATCTTGCTACTTTATTTTGGTTGACAAGCATCAACTATTGATAAACGACAAAATTTTACAATCAATCGACATTTTGATACCGTGATTGTTAATTGACAAATAATACATCTATTGTGAACACTGACAAGCAAAATGCGATAAAACACTTAGTGAATCTATCTCTTCTGAAGTGTCGAATCTCTTCTTAACCCTTATCCTGTACTTAAAAAAACATAGGGGCGGGCTACAGTCCGCTTGGGCGAACTGTTGGATACCCTATTCTTATTCCTATATCTCATAAGTGGGCGTGACAAAAATTTAAAGGATTTTATCGAAAAAACTAAGCTTTTGTAAATAAAAACGCTCCCTAGCTCAAACTTTGGTTTTTCAATAAAATTGTTTTATTTAATTGTGGGCGTGTCAGTAGGCGGATTTAAAAAAAATTTAAGTATGAGCATAAAGGGCACCTAGAGAGTATATACTATAAATTTCAGCTCCCTAGCTCAAACTTTGGACTTTCAAAAATAAAAAAAAAATAATTGTGGGCGTGTCAGTAAGCGGATTTTGAAAATATTTACACATGAGCATAAAGGGCCCCTAGAGAGTATATATTAAAAATTTCAGCTCCCTAGCTCAAATTTTGGTTTTTAAAAAAAAATATTTTATTTAATTGTGGGCGTGTCAGTGGGCGGATTTTGAAAATTTTATGTCCCAAGCAGTTTTATGGGCCAAAGATCATATATAAAAAATTTCAGCTTTCTAGCTCAAAATTCAATTTTTCCCAAAATTTGTTTTATTTAATTGTGGGCGTGTCAGTGGGCGGATTTTGAAAATTTTATGTCCCAATCAGTTCTATGGGCCATAGATCATATATAAAAAATTTCAGCTCTCTAGCTCAAAATTCGATTTTTTCCAAAATTTTGTTTTGTTTGAGTTTGTGGGCGTGTCTGTGGGCGGATTTCAAAAATTCTTAAACTTGATTATTTCGGGACCCTAGAGAGTATATGGTTAAAATTTCAGCTCTCTAGGTCCAGTTTAAAGGCCTAATTTTTGCCGACGGACGGACGGACGGACATGGCTAGATCGACATTACTATCGATGCTGATCATAAATATAGTAACTTTTAGGGGTCTACGGGCAATATTAAGGTATGTTACAAACTATGCGTCAAAATTAATATACCCCTAGAATAGGGTATAAAAACGCATATGGTATTTGTGGGTCAAATTTGCCCAATATGTTTTTTATTTAGTTTTCACATTTTTCGCATGTAATTTTTTGTTGAGAATGGTTTTTACAAATAAATTTTAAACATTTGGAACATTTTGTTGAATATTTCGTGCTGTTGGAGCGATTTGGATACAAATAGCAGCGAGATCTCTTCAATGTTGACACTGTAGCTTGTTCTTGAGGGTTTCGTGTTTGCAGATCTTGAACCATGTTATAAAATAACGTCTGTGGCCATCTATTTGAAATCTTATTGTTTATTGTTCTTTCTTTTTCTTTATTTATTTATTTATTTATTTTTTTCTTTCTCGTCTATATGTACGAGTACCTATATGAATTATCTATTAATATTCAACAAATCATATTGTTAATTGTTATTAGTCTATAAGAGAAATGTACTCTATTGATGAAATAAATGAAATTAAAATTAAAATTTGTTCTACGCTTACAAGTGTAAATGCGAATAACTTGGTCAAGAGTATCTACCCCTGATTTTGTAAAGTTGTAATATTTTATTATTTCCGTTTTTTTGCATCATCTGTTACCTCTTTATCTTGGTGCAAAGTGCTCAAAAGAATGACTAGCTGGTTTTTTTCGGGATATATGAAACGAGGGTTGAATTATTATCATTATCAAAAAAAAAATGTGAAAATTGCTCCGGTTTTTTTTTCATATCCAGAATTTGTGCCGGCAAACATCTTTAATTTTTGCGCAATGTTCCAATTAAGGCCGATCTTAACAGCATAACTCAGTGGGGTAAAACCAATAGAAGGGAATTTAATGCTTCCAAAACACAATGCTGTCTCCTGTCATTAAAGCAAAACCCCCACACACTGCCATTATCTATGAATGGAACTTGCATCGCCGAAACCGAAAGACTTTCCATTCTCGGTATGTGTGTTAATGACAACCTTCGTTGGAATGACCACAAATTGTGACGAAATGTCGCCAAGAACGCAGCGAAATGTCTAGGCTTCCTTAAGCGATGTAAGAAATACTTCACCCCTTCTGATCTGGCTACAATTTATAAGGCATATATTCGCCCGAAACTCGAGTACAACGCTCATATCTGGTCCGGTGCACCAATAACTTATTTGGAGCTACTTGACAGGATCCAAAAATGCGCGATAAAACTCATTGGGACCGAGACATCGCGAGATCGATTGACTCTCTTAGTCATCGTCGTTATGTCTCCTGCCTTTCGTTATTTTATCGTTATTTCCACCATAAGTGCTCAAATGAAATAGCCAGTTGCATTCCTCCCCTTAAACATTTCAACTGCAATACCCGCCATGCAAGGAATGTTCATCAGTTCACCCTCAAGCCTGTGTTCGGACATACAGTGAAGTTCAAAGAATCTTTCCTCAGCCGTACAACACGAATGTGGAACACTCTTCCACGCATTGTTTTTCCTTCACATTATAACCTACAAACATTCAAAACCAACGAGCATCGGCATCTCTCCTTTTTATCTCACCCTAATTTCCTTAACGCCCACGCTGTGTAGCTAATACATTATAAGGGTCTCAACCCCTTTAGTGCGTGTTCATTATAAAAAAAGGTAAGTTTTCTTTTTAGCAATTCTATTCCTAATTCGTGGGAAGTGAAGAAATTATCGCACGTAACGTCTTTTATAAGGTCTAGAACGACACGATAGCCTTGATTTCGTTCGGGACGACAATTTCTATCCTTACCTGTGTAAACTTGCAAAGACCAGACAAAACTTGTCTTACTGTCGCACAAAGCCCATACTTTTATACCATACTTTCCTGGCTTAGATGGAATGTATTGTTTGAAAGGACACCTCCCACGATATGTTACCAATTGTTCATCCACAGTAACGCACTCACCTGGATTGAAGGTTTTTCGTATATTACATTTCCATTTATTCCATAAATCTCTTATTGCGGCAAGTTTATCCCGAGCTCGCCGTTCGTTCCTGTCACACTTCTTATCGAAACCTATGACTCTCGATATATTTTGAAATCTTCGAAGACTCATTGTAGCCCATCATTTCACAAACTTTCTAAAGCCTCTCCATGGGACCGAAAAACTCCAGCCAGCAAAAGTAGTCCAATATAGGCCTCGATAGATGTCGCATCAACTTTTATCCAGGTCTCCCTGAATACACTTTCTCCTAAAAACAAATCTTGACATAAAAAAGCACCATGTAAAAAAAGACCTCCTAACCTTCAATGTTTGTCATCTTAGCAATAATATCAATGATATCATATGGTAAAAACAAACGAAGAGCCGATTTTATATCGGTTACTCGTGAGACAGCATACTGAGTTGGTCCTGGGGAAGTGTTTATAACATTTTCGGTTCACGGCCAAATGAAAAATCTCTTACTGGTCACCTACACCATTTATAAATTCCATCCTTCGAAAGAAATTCTCTTGGAGTGGGAAGTGACTCGTCATCCGAACTGATATGATCCCCATTTATCGAGGGTAAGCTTTCCCCATCTGAAGAGTCAGTTTCATGTAAGGAACTATTATTCGAAATATGTTCCTCTTCTACCTCGCTTGCAGAATCATTGGCAATGCTGCTACTGTCATCAATCTCAAAATCAAGCATTCGCTCTATTTTTGTCCGACTCAATCCGGCCATTTCCGTTCTATGAAAAATTAAAACTAGAACAATGCTACGTAAAACTTCACAAATATTGCACTCACTTCATCTTTATTTTAGATGAATATAAATAACAACTAACTCGAATTTTCTAGAACTCTTGTAATATCTATTTTATTTATAACAAAGGTCTACACACAAAGAATGATTTTTTAGTCATGGCCACCTTTGTTTTTACCGTTCCAATTTCAGAAAAGAATTGATTGAGCGAGTGTGAAAATAGAAGTCTTGCCTGCCAAAGAAAACAGGGTATTGCAGTCAACGTTTTTTTAAAAAAAAAAAACATATTGGACAATTTTGACCCAAAAAAACAACGTATGTTTTTTTTTCAAAAAAATTATCATAAAAGCTCATAAATGAAAATATATTACAAAAGTTTGTTATAGTTATGTTAAGAGACTAAATAAAATTGAAGTCAAGAAATTTTGCATAAAAACATTCACAAATATGAAAATTTAAATATAAAAATTAACATGAAGAGGGTACAAAACATATTCATGTGGTATACAGACCTCCGAAACGTAAGACAGGCGAATTTATTGAAGAAATAGACCGAAATATAAAGTACGAAAGGGAAAAAATTGTTCTAGGAGATATGAATATAAATCTAAAAAATTCATCAGACTCGCAAGTTCAGAAGTATATTGAAGTTATGGCATCTAAGGGTCTATCAAATGTAATCCTGCAATCTACGCGCATTGGTGTAAGCTCAGGTTCGTCTACTTTAATAGATCATATATTTGTTACCATCTCAAAGCAAAATACCAAATCCGCTTTAATAGAAACTGATATATCTGACCATTTCGCGACCATGTATGCTACAACAAACACCGCGAAACTTATATTAGACGCTGAAATAAATGTCAAAATTAGCCAGCACAAAGTTAACCATCTAATACAGCTAACAAATTGGCAGGAACTGTGGTATGAAAATGATGTTGAATGTCTCTACAATACGTTTGTGGAAAAATGAATAGCATTTATTCGCAATCTATAGTGACAGGAAATAGAAACAATCGTCCAAAGAAACCTTGGATAACTGCTGAAATTATCCCATTGTGCAAAACGAGAGATATATTATATAGGAAGTGGAAAAATAACCCTAGAAGCAAAAGCTATGAGTTAGAATACAAGCAATTTCGAAATTCGTTGAACAGAAATATTCAAAACATAAAATGTCAATTTTATAAAAGCAAGTTCTTCAGTGCAAAAAATGACCCTAAAAAGACATGGAAATTATTAAACGAGATACTAGGAAGGAAGAAGAAATCTATAGATGAAGTTATTATCAACAACTTTCCCGCAACCATGGACCAGAAAGCAATAGCCGAAGAATTCGCTGTACACTTTGCAAGCCAAGCTTCAAAAATTGTACACAATTGCAACCACAGGACGCTTAATCACCAAAATCGGTATCTTGCGCAGTCCATTTGCATGGAGGGAGCTAGTGAGGTGGAAATCTTAAACATTTTAACTAGTCTTAAAACTGATAAAGGTGCAGGAGCAGACAATGTAAGAGCAATTGATCTAAAACAAAATGCATTATCAGTAGCCACAATTGTAAAAACAATAATAAATCAAAGCCTAAGCCAGTGTTGCGTTCCTACGCTACTCAAAACATCGTTGATAAGACCAATATATAAAAGCGGAATAAAAAACAAATACGAAAATTATCGACCTATTGCAATCCGGTCATAGAAAAATGTTTGGAAGAAATTGTGGTACGCCGACTAAACAAATTTATTGCAAAGCACAGCATTTTACACGCAAACCAATATGGTTTCCAAAAAAGGAAAAAATACAGGGAAACTGCTGGCGGAGTTTACAAACACGGTGAATGTAAGCTTAAATAACCCTAACCGAACAAACACCCTAAGCCAATCAATGCTGAAAGTCGTACAGATTAATCTAAAGCACTCAGTCTGTGCGTCAGATAACCTGATGATTTTCCTCAAAGAGGAAAACATCGACATCGGCTTTGTCCAAGAACCTTGGGTGAACGGGTCCAATATAAGAGGCCTAAATGACACCGGATATATCCTCTACTATAACCGCAGCAATAATAACCATGGTAAGCCAAGAACCTGCATTCTAGCTAAAAAGCATATTAAAGTTTTGCTATGCCCAAATTTTAGCTCAACCGATCTAACAGTTGTTAAGATGGAGAACACAGGAGGCGACCTGCTAATCGAATCCGCCTACATGGCACACGACCGGCAAGTACCGCCGGAAGAGTCCAGGCAATGATAACCGCCATAACAACAACAAGGACCAACCTGCTGCTGGGCTGCGATGCAAACTCCAGGCATGTGCTATGGGGCAGCTCGGAGTCAAACGAACGCGGTGAGTCTCTTTTCGATTATATTATTGAAAATAACCTACTAATATGTAACAAAGGTAACACCCCGACCTTCATCTTTCCGAAACAATATTATGAAGGTTGAAAATTGGAGGGTATCCAGTAAAAAATCCTTCTCAGACCACAACTGGATACTCTTCGACATAGATCTCGCTGAAGAGATCCCGAAATCTTTCCGAAACCCCAAAAGAACCGATTGGGCAAAGTTTAACCAAGTTGTTAAGACCAAGTTACACAAGACTCCCAATCAAAAATTTACCTCCACTTCAGAAATCGATACAAAGGTTGAGACTTTTGAAAAAGCTTTCAACGTAGCGTACAAAGTCTCGTGTCCGATCAAATACAGCAAAAAATCATTCCCCCCTTGGTGGAACAAGGAACTCTCTGCTCTCATAAAATTGACTAGAGAAACCTTTAACATCTGCCATAAATGCAACTACTGGCAGCCCTACCGCGATTGCCTTAAAATCTACAAGAACTCTATCAGAACGGCTAAGACACAGTCGTGGATAGAGTACTGCCAATCCATCGAAACCCTCAAGGACTCCGCAAGACTCAGCATAATATTGTCCAAAGAACACTCCAACCCATCTCTTCTGAGAAAGGAGGACGGAGAATGGGCTGAGTCAACTGCAGAAGCCCTAGAACTATTAATAAACACCAATTTTCCCGGATGCAATGATTACGGTGAAGAGCCATCCAGCTCACAACGCACACAACCCGACGCCTGGAAAAATATAACATCCATTATTACCGAGGAAAAAATTTCCTGGGCAATAAACAGCTTCGCTCCCTTTAAATCGCCTGGCCTAGACGACATTCTGCCCATCATGCTCCAGAAATCTCTGGAACTAGCAATTCCATGGCTCACATCGATTTACAGGAACTGTATACTCTACAATCATGTACCCTATTCATGGAGACGAGTGCGAGTTGTTTTCATTCCAAAAGCGTCGAACGTCTCCTAGACAACCACCTGAGAGGGGCAATAGAAGCTTCACTCCTCTCCAAATCTCAACACGCCTACCTAAAGGGAAGATCTACAGAAACAGCTCTTCACGAGGTAGTGCGTACGATAGAAAAATCCCTACACTACAAAGAATACACCTTGGCTACCTTCCTAGACATAGAAGGAGCCTTCAAAAATGTACACACTGAAGCAATTCTAGAATCCCTGAGGGAGCTGGGAATAGCAAACCATCTAAGTCAATGGATTGTTTAAACGCTCAGCACTAGAATCATTCAAGCAGCTTTAGGAAATAGCAATATAACCAATAATTCCAGGAGGGGAACACCTCAAGGAGGAGTCATCTCACCCCTACTCTGGCTCGTAGTAATGAACAAAATCCTCATAAGTTTAGACAGAGTAGGAATCAAAGTAGTCGGGTATGCGGACGATATAGTGATATTGGTGTCAGGAATGTTTCCCTCCGTGATTAGTGAAATCATGGAGAATACTCTAAGCAAAGTTAGCACTTGGGCAAAAAAGTGCGGTCTGGGAGTCAACCCGGGGAAAACTGTGCTGATGCTCTTCACCACCAAAACCAACATACCTGACTTTACGCTTCCTCGCCTAAACGGCACACCCCTACCCCTTTCAACCAGTGCCAGGTATTTAGGAGTTATCCTAGATCCTAAACTCAACTGAAAAATAAACATAGAACAACGGGTAAAGAAGGCATGTATAGCCTTCTATGCCTGCAGCAGAACCTTCGGAAAAAAGTGGGGCCTGCAACCAAAATTGACCCTGTGGATGTACACAGCCGTGGTACGACCAATCCTCACGTATGGGTCAATAGTATGGTGGCCGGCTCTAAAGAAAAATTACAATATTACCAAACTTAATAAGGTACAAAGAACGGCATGCATAGGAACAACGGGAGCTCTACGGTCAACACCGTCAGACGGACTCACAGTCTTACTGCATCTTTTACCTCTTGATCTACATATAACAAACATCACAGCACACAGCGCGATCAGGCTCAGAGAGTCTGGATGCTGGACTGCGAAACCCTACGGCCACAGTAGTATTCTAGATTCTCTACCTAGAAAACTAGTTCCGCCTTCAACAGACTACATCATTCCCAGAATGTCTTTCGCAAAACATTTCGCCGTTCAAATCCCTACCAGATCAGAATGGCAAAATGGACAAGTGACAAGGGATTTCGATCAAACAATCTACACCGACGGTTCAAAAATGGACTGCGGCGTGGGTGCGGGAGTTTTTTCGGAATCCTTAAACATCGCCAAATCGTACAGACTTCCGGATACTGCAAGCGTCTTCCAGGCGGAGCTACTGGCTATCCGTGAAGCCTGTCGCCAGATCAAACCTCACTCCAATATAACACCGAGGCAAAGGATCGCCATAATTATTGACAGCCAGGCTGCCATTAAAGCGATCGCTTCGGTCACTATATCCTCTAAGTTAGTACTAGAATGCCGTAATGAGCTGGCCCTGCTTGATAAGTCCAAGGTTACCCTGATCTGGGTTCCAGGGCACAGTAACGTTTATGGAAACGAACATGCCGACGAACTGGCCAGGCAAGGCTCAGCTGTCCATCGCTCTCTGGCGGAACTAGTCCACATTCCGCTCGGAGCAGTTAAGGCAAATATCACCGCAGAATACCTTAAGAAAGCCAACCTCAGATGGAGCAGGCTGACTGCATGCGTCATATCCAGGAAAACGTGGCCAAACTACAACAAGGCAAAAACAACCGACCTTCTAGGTAGAACCCGAAAAGACATCGCAAGACTCACAGCGATCTTTACGGGGCACTGGCCTATAGGTGACCATGCGGCCAAGCTGGGCATCCCATACAATACACACTGCCGCAGTTGCAAAGTGACAACTGAAAAAGAAACCCTAATTCACTTTCTATGTACCTGTCCGGCTTTAGCTAGGACCAGACTACGAATATTGGGAAGCCCCTTCTTCAATACACTTGAGGAAGTCTCCGAGAAAAGTATCAAGGAACTGATAACTTTCCTGAACTCCGCAGGTTGGATTTAGCCTCCTCCACCAATCGATAATACCCAGATTTACGTGAGTTTGTGGTAACAAAACGGCACTCAGTGCTAATTGGGTTTGTCTTATCAAACCGCCACACCTACCTACCCTAAGCTTAAATAAAAACCATCACGTGCTTGTTATGTTCGTCGATTTTAGTAAGGCTTTCGACACTATATGCCATACTAAACTCCTACAGGCTTTACCTAGAATAGGACTGAGAGGCAACCTAGGAAAATGGTTGGATAGTTACTTAACAGGAAGGAAGACAAAAGTTAAAATTTTAAATAATAACAGCAAGGAAAAGAAAACTATCTTTGGGGTACCGCAAGGCTCTAAACTAGGGCCAATGCTGTTTATACTTTTCACGAATAAGCTTCTTCACGTTTTTAAACGGGCCACAGCGATTGCTTTTGCGGATGACATAGCGATCGTCGTTAGACACAAATGCCTTGAAACTGCAACAAATATAATGCAAGAAGAATTCGATAAACTCACAAAATGGTGCCACGACAACAGCTTGGTAGTCAATGCTGCCAAAACTAAGTTAATGCACATTCGTTCACCACGCCAGCCTATGACCTCCATTAAAATATACTCCCAAAACATTGATTGTCCAACAACAAGAAGAAGTGAATCAATCGAGACGGTTAAGACGATAAGATATCTGGGGATCACGATCGATGACTACTTCTTATGGCAAGATCACATAAGCAAACTCAGGTCACAACTCAGAAGCGCTTTGTTTGCGATGGTGTATCTCAAGAGATATACATCAAAAGATGTTCAAAAACAGGTATATTATTTACTGGTGGAATCTCGTTTGAGATATGGGATACTAGCATGGGGGAATGCATCAAAAACTCATCTAGATAAGCTTAAAGATCTTCAACATAGAATAATTAAAGTAATTAATACTAATAACCATACATTCTAGGTCTTAGATGTTAACGGTGTTTTTAGAATTACATCGATTCTAGAATACTACGATGACCATCGCTTTCAGCAACCTATACGCCACAACCTAAACACACGAAGACGAGCACGAGGGTTTCTGAAAATTCCTGAAAACTTCAACGTCTACGGAAGACGACAACTCAGTTATGCCATACCAACAATCCTGAATCGAGTACCAGTCTACCTAAAACACATCATAAATTTTAAAAAACTTAAGAAAAAAATTAAAGAATTTTTCCTTAGTCACAATTTTGTAATAGATTAATCTCTTCATGAATTAACTTCAATCAAAACCTAAAACTGAATATTAAAATCGTAATCTAAGCATGTAGTAAAATTATTAAAAAAAAACGTCTAAACAATGTACAAACAAGAATTTCAACCACCTGCAGAAAAGCAGAAAGCTTCGCGGGTAAATTAAATTGTAAAGTATTCTATTTTTGAAAGACAATAAAAAAAACATAGGGACGGGCTACAGTAAGCTTGGGCGAACTGTTGGATACCCTATTCTTATTCCTATCCCTCATAAGTGGGCGTGACAAAAGTCTAAGTATGATTGAATTGTTAAGAACGCTCTACATATTTTGTTATATAACATTTAAAGGATTTTATCGAAAAAAACGCTCCCTAGCGCAAACTTGGGCGTTTTAATAAAATTGTTTTATTTAATTGTGGGCGTGTCAGTAGGTGGATTTAAAAAAAAACACTAGAGAGTATATAGTATAAACATCAGCTCCTTAGCTCAAATTTTGGTTTTTCAATAAAATTGTTTTATTTTTTTGTGGGCGTGTCAGTTGGCGGATTTTGAAAATTTTATATCCCGAGCAGTTTTAGGAGTCATAGATCATATATAAAAAATTTCAGCTTTCTAGCTCAAAAATCGATTTTTTCCAAAATTTTGTTTTTTTTAGTTTGTGGGCGTGTCTGTGGGCGGATTTCAAAAATTCGTAAACTTGATTATTTCGGGACCCTAGAGAGTATATGGTTAAAGTTTCAGCTCTCTAGGCCCATTTTAAAGGCCTAATTTTTGCCGACGGACGGACGGACGGACGGACATGGCTAGATCGACATTACTATCGATGCTGATCATAAATATAGTAACTTTTAGGGGTCTACGGGCAATATTAAGGTATGTTACAAACTATGCGTCAAAATTAATATACCCTTAGAATAGGGTATAAAAATAGGGGCGGGCTACAGTCCGCTTGGGCGAACTGTTGGATGCCCTATTCTTATTCCTATCCCTCATAAGTGGGCGTGACAAAAGTCTAAGTATGGTTGAATTGTTAAGAACGCTCTACATATTTTGTTATATAACATTTAAAGGATTTTATCAAAAAAAAACGCTCCCTAGCTCAAACTTGGGTGTTTCAATAAAATTGTTTTATTTAATTGTGGGCGTGTCAGTAGGCGGATTTAAAAAAAATGAACACATGAGCATAAAGGGAACGCTCTACATATTTTGTTAGATAACATTTAAAGGATTTTATCAAAAAAAACGCGCCCTAGCTCAAACTTGGGTGTTTCAATAAAATTGTTTTATTTAATTGTGGGCGTGTCAGTAGGCGGATTTAAAAAAATGAACACATGAGCATAAAGGGCCCCTAGAGAGTATATATTATAAATTTCCGCTCCCTAGCTCAAACTTTGAATTTTCAAAAAAAAATAAAAATTTAATTGTGGGCGTGTCAGTGGGCGGATTTTGAAAATATTTACACATGAGCATAAAGGGCTCCCTAGAGAGTATATATTATAAAATTTCAGCTCCCTAGCTCAAACTTTGAAATTCAAAAAAATGTTTTTTTTAAATTGTGGGCGTGTCAGTATCCGGATTTTGAAAATATTTACACATGAGCTTAAAGGGCCCCTAGTATAAATTTCAGCTCCCTAGCTCAAATTTGGGTTTTTCAATAACATTTTTTTATTTTTTTTGTGGGCGTGTCAGTTGGCGGATTTTGAAAATTTTATATCCCGAGCAGTTTTAGGAGTCATAGATCATATATAAAAAATTTCAGCTTTCTAGCTCAAAAATCGATTTTTTCCAAAATTTTGTTTTTTTGAGTTTGTGGGCGTGTCTGTGGGCGGATTTCAAAAATTCGTAAACTTGATTATTTCGGGACCCTAGAGAGTATATGGTTAAAATTTCAGCTCTCTGGGCCCAGTTTAAAGTCCTAATTTTTGCCGACGGACGGACGGACGGACGGACATGGCTAGATCGACATTACTATCGATGCTGATCATAAATATAGTAAGTTTTAGGGGTCTACGGGCAATATTAAGGTATGTTACAAACTATGCGTCAAAATTAATATACCTACCCTCAGAATAGGGTATACAAAATAGGCGAACTAAGCCATATGAAAGGTGTGTTTGGGCAATTTTGACCCATGTGTACAGGATAAGGGTTAAACGTTAACAAATTAAAGCATTGGATTTCAGTAAAATGTAGAAATCGTATGAAAAAATCATTGTGATTTTTAATTAAGTGTTTATTTAAGTGAAATGAATATTTAAGTGAAGAGTAAAACTACCAATTTATTGAGAAAAAACCTGAGAAAGTATGTTAAAGCAAAAAAAAATAAAAACATAAAGCAAAAACAAAAGCTTGATGCAGAAATTTGCAGGCATTTTCACTTTTTTTTTGTATAATTTTGCTATTAATTAATTTTGTTTGTTTGTTTGTTTGTTCTTAGTGGTACTAAATGTATGTACAGCAAATTGTGCATATTAGCTTGTTTCCAAACAAAAATAAACATTATTTAAATTGTTAATGTACTATAAAAGACACTTGGTCTTACTTGTACTCTACCAATAAATTTTTGAATTGAATTGAATTGAATTTAAATATATTTTCGCCACAATATTCCGAATGAATAAAGACTTTTAAATTAATTTTTTATTCGTTATTAGATATATCAGCTTACATACTAGATAAACATGATTAAATCTAACTTAAAATTAACAGGATACTTATTCTAGATTATTATTCCTTATGCGGACGCCCTAAATTTAACTTTATACGACCTAATCTTACATATGTATTCATCGAGAAAATTAAATAAAACTCGGGGGGAGAGTACGATAACTAGGGCGCCAAAAATTGATAACGGTTTTCTATAGAAGGATTAAAAACAAGCATTTGTTACTATGGGAGGGGGGTCTATCTCGCCCCGTTTAGGATGTAGAGGCAGTTTTAGAAAAAAGGACTTGAATTGAAAAAAAATATATTAAAAAACAACGGCAACACTTACAATAAAGTTCTATACCGGTTTTGAAAGCCAGAAATCAGTTATATAATCCTAAATTTAAATTAAATTATTTATGGCAAAATGTTGTAAAAAAAATGAAAAAAAATAGTTAAGCCCGATTTTTTTCAAAATTGTGAAATGAAGTGGTGAATTGACTTTTTGTGGTTAATGTTACTATCAATTCTGAATCGAACACAAAAAAACCGAATGTTTTTATGTCTTCCAGTTTTTGAGATAATTGAAAGTTACTAAAACTACGTTTTTATGATATGTAGTAAAAAATGCTTGTTTTTGACACTTCTACAAAAAACCGTCGGACCCTGTTGGGATAGTATTTTATATAGTTGGATTCAGGCGTTCGAAACAACCGGAGACATGTCCTAAGATATTGTCTTTCCAAAACCCGAATCTTTTCCATATAACTAGGCGCTATATTAAACCACAATGGACAACCATAAGCGATGATCGGCCTTATAAGGGGCACGCAGCAAATGACTCTGGGCCTTCTTGGCCACAGCAAGACAAGCAACTATATGTTTATCGAAATACAGTACGTTCTCGATTAACGCAACTCTCGATTCACGCAAATCCTCGATTTTCGCAACAGCTGAATTTATATCATTGTTGACGCAGTAATTGCAACTCTTTAAAATTTGACTCGATAAGTGCAACTTTTGTTTTTATATGCTTGTCTTTATTTACTCACGTTCTTGGCTATGTTTGTTTTTCTCTGTTGCGTTACATTTTGTCTCGGCAGTTATTTTACTGCTACTTTTGAGTGATGGTACGATGAAGTTGTATGATTCGTACATCATATGTGTCTATACAATGCAAGATTTTCTTTTTAGTTTAATGAATTTTGTCCAGTGATCAGTCGCTTGTGTGTTTCGAAAAACATGGGTGTTACTAAAAAAATTGTGAAACTGTCAAGTAAAAAGTGAAATAATAGAAAAAATTAATAAAGGTGCTTCAATTAAATCATTGCATCTTGAATTGAGCCAAAAAAAATATTTACTCGGTTATTGCAACAACCTCGGTCATTGCAACCACCCTTGTTTTAATTAGTTGCGATAATCGAGAACGTACTGAATAGATACTGGTGAAGCCAGATACCCAGATATTTAACTACGCTTCTCACCTCCAATGGTTGCCCATTTTATCCAATAATGGCCAATTTTTTCCAGTTTTTTCTGGTATCCCTAGAGGCCCCAACCAGGCCGAATGAATAAAGAAACAAACTGAACATGTACATATGTAGGTACTTACTTCAATTTTTCCTCTAAAAAAATCTCAAGGGCAAAGCTATCATTTTGCTACTAAATGAAGCATTAGTTGCAAACCTGAACGGAAAAACACTCCATATGCACTTGGCATGCTTAGCTACATTCACGTTCAATTCCTATAACACCATGACAACGATCCCCAAACAAGATAAAACATCTGGTTCTTTTACACTATCTGGTTCCCCAATCGATTCTTTTTCAGGAATATTATTTGCCTCTTTATCTCTCAGTGTGTGCAATGAGAAATTGCAATCAATATGCTGCCACCTTTCAGGATCCAGTCACACATTTGGAATATCAAAGTCACTCCTGGTAGAGTAAATATTTAAAATAAAAATAAAAACGGACTGTGAGCAGAAGATTAATCCTCACTTAAATCGAGTGTAGAGCAAAGGAGAAAACGATGAAAACTCTTTAAAGGCAGCATATTGTTAAAAAGTGCACAAACTGAAACACCCACCACACTCACAAAAGAGAATAGGTAAAATAAGAACGCAACAAAAATACGAAATTCAATTACAATCCATTTATTCGTAATCGGATTCCAGAGCAATTGCAGTATGTATGAGACTGGAGGGTGTGCCAGGGATAATAAAACACTTGGGCACTGATATAAACGCATAAAAAAACACATTTACGAACTGAACTTCAACTCACGCTACATCAGGATATTTGAGAGCGGCAAATACATACTTTCCTATCATGTAGCGATATGGTGGTAACAATTCGCAAACGCTAAATCTGGCCCCGCCCTCCCAAGGACGAAATGCTAAATGTCCTCCTTAATAAAATTGCCATTCGCCATTGCCAATGATTTACGGTTGTTCAATTTTATGTAAAATTCAATTTACGTAGCTCGTTAATATAAACAGTATCTACCGCCAACGGACTGTATTTCATTCTGGGGAAATACACCGCTACCGCGCGCCGTGCCGTTAATATAGTATAGCTGTCCTTACGTTGTATCCTGTTCCTGGAATTTGAATTAATTTTGAGCGGCAGACGAGCGGGAATGGCACTCAGCGTATTGCTATTGCTACTCCAAATCAACAAAGATATTGAGAGGGGAACCGTCTTTTCTCGGTCATCGGTCGACTGGGGAATGGATTTAATATGTCAATTGATTATTACAAACGGTTGTTTTTGCAAAGTGCGCGATAAGCGGCTTACACATCCTCAGGCATTGGTTGCGATGCTATTTTAATTGATCATAATATCAACAAGCTTATCTAACCGACACGAGGCAGAGGTAGGTATATGAATATGACATTCGTCAGCGACACTTTGCGGTGTCACCTTAACAGGGGTTTTAGTATTCAAAGTGTTGTGAAAAAGTGAAGACCACCTCTCTTATCATGACCATAGTGAATTTGAACAACACGCGAGCGAATGAAGCAGAGGAATTAAAGAAGAAGCTTGAGAAGGAGTACAAAACGACTTGTTTGGTGGTAAAAATGTAAGAAAACGTGTTGTCATTCAGCAAGGATGGTGTTGGTATTATTTTGTAAGTTTACTACTCGTATTAATCTTCGGTTCTTTACTCAGTGTGTAAAACGGAGAATACATATAGCTAGAAAATCCTTAAACAACCTAAGTTAATCCCTAATCCCTAAGTTCATTGTCCTTAAACCTTTAGCATTTTCGCAAATTCATTATTTCGATAAATTGGATTAAAATTTCACTTTCTCTGTCGCTTTTTTGGACATTAGTCGATATTTATCAGTTTTGAGTTTAGTATATCGAAATTATCTCTCAGTTTGCTTTACTACTTTTTCTAGTTCAAAAAGTGTCACTTCGAATTTCCACTAAGATATGTAACAGCTGGCATTGTATACAATGTAACCGGTCAATATTTAGGAACATCGAGTTGGATTTCTTAACATTTAGAATCAGAATAAGACGACTTACTTGAAGCCACATATTTTTGTGTACACTTAAGTCAGTTAATGCACTGATCGATATCGTCACTAGAAATATATTAGATTAGATTAGATTAGATTATTCATTTTTATTCAACTTTCACTTAATGCTATTTACAGTTTATATAAAAAATTAAAAAATAATTCAAAAATAATAATAAGTGTAAGAGAATAAATCGGTGTCATTCAGTAACTTATATCGTTAGAGTTGAATGACCGCCAGAAATTTCGGCTCCAACTAGAAGAATAATTGACGTGGGGTACTTTCAGTTGTTCTTTTTTTTTATTTTTTAAATTGTTGTTTAAAGAAACTTATAAAAAATACAAAAACATAAGCGATATTAATAACAATAAAGATACTTATACAAAATAATCTTTTCGTATATCAAGTTCTTACTTTATAGACTAATTCTATGTCAGTCATGTTTAGAGTGAAAAGCCAGTTTGTGATTTTTTTCAAGAAAGAATGAAAGTAGTAAGTTGTTCTAATTGAAATGGGCAGATTATTAAATACAATTGTGGATGTCATTAAATACAAATTCATAAAATGTGTTTTGTGTTTAACTAGAGTATCAACAAGTGCCAGATTATTAACCCGTAAGTTGTATATTGAAGAGTTTCTAGATGGAATATTACCACTTTGTTTATAGAACTCTTTTAAAACTTTAAAAATATAGAGATGACGTAATGGTAGTAATCTTAACTCACAAAAAAGAGGTCAGCTTCCAGTTCGTCGACTTTTTCCACAAATGATACGAATTATATGCTTTTGAGCAATCAAGATTGGTCTAAGAGTGTTCATATAAGCACCTCCCCAACACACTATCCCATATTGCAATTTAGACTGAGTAAGTCCGTAGTAGATCGTTGTTACTTTTTTTTGAGCAGAATGGCTTTAACAGATACATCTTTCGAGTTATCAGATTCATGTAAGTTTTGAGTGATTGAACATGAACTTTCCAGTTAAGGTTGCAGTCGATGATAACTCCTAAGTACTTAAAGTAATCAACAAGCTCAATTTGAAAACAATTACGTGAGCACTGATTTTGTTCTTGGAAGTTATTTCTACCACATACATGCAAAGGTAAAGCAAACTTTTGACAGTCATATGCGTGGAAAAATGCTTCAATCTCCCTAGGAAAATTCCCCGATAACTTAAAACACATGATTTTAGTTTTTTCACTAATAATCAATCTGTGGTACGCAAACCAAGCTATAAGCAATTGTAAATCCTTACGTTAGCAAAACATTCGAAATATGAAGATTCGATATAAGTGAAAGCTATATCATCTGCAAAGGCTCTACGATTTCCAGAAAAATTCTGGTGGAACAGTGAGTTAATGTAAATTAAGAATAGAGTCGGACCCAAAACAGAACCCTGAGGAACACCATTTTTCAACCTTTAATACATTACTAAAAATCCCATTTACATACACACTTTGTTCCCTTCCGATCAAGTACAATTTTAGCCATTCATAAAGTATTCCCCTAAACCCAGCATTGTATAGCTTTCCTAAAAGAATTTCATGATCGACCAAGTCAAATGCCTTAGTCATATCAATAAACAATGCCATCGTAGATCGATCATCATTAATCCCCTTGTATAGATCACAACATACTTTTAGAATTGCATCTTCAGTAGATCTACCTGATCTAAAACCAAATTGATCATCAGAAAAAAAGTTATTTTTTTCAAGAAATGAAATCATTCTAGTTTTAACTAATTTTTCAAAAATTTTCAAAACGTAGAAAGCAACGAAATAGGCCTATAATCAGCTACGTTTTTACGGTTACCTTTTTTAAAAAGTGGAATAACTTCAGCTCTTTTCAAAGAATTGGGAAACTTCCCCATACTAACACTTAAGTTAAAAATATAACATAAAATATCCACAATTTCCCAAGATATTTTTTTTAACAAAAGACCAGATACACTATCACTGGTACAAGAATTTTTACTTTGCAAACTTTGAATTAATTTACAAACTTCTACAGGCGAGAATTCTTCAAAACGAAAACTATTCCTTTGAGTTGTTTCTTTTTTTAAAATATTTTCAATAGTGCAGTTACAACTATTGTGAAGCGGCACAGGGAGTCTTACAGCTTCGGTAACACTAACAAAATAATTGTTAAAACTATTTGCTATTAATTGCGGCTCAGAATATAATAAAGCGTTATCGTCAAAAAGAACTAAATTTGAACACTAGGCTACTTTTTCCATATCATCTATATATATAATAATCAATCCATATTTGAGTTTGTTGCCGCTGTTTGGCCAAACGCGTTAAACGATTCCAATGAAATTTTTTTCCATGAAAGGTGACGTCTGTAAAAAGGATGTTTGGTATGTGCGATATCTGTATCTGCATCGGCGTGTGAATTATGGGCATTTGAGTGAGACCACATGCATATGTGCATATGCGTGTAAATTCCGATGCAGATACAGAGACCGCACATATAAAAAACAATCGTACAGACGTCACCTATTTTGTTATCCGAACGCGCATATGAAAGAGGGAGACCAGACCAACGTTTCAAGCCTATTGTGGTGTTTGTGCGCACTTTTATTCTTGAGATATCGTGTGTTCAATGTTTTATTCAAATAACTCTTATTTAATTTGTTTGCATTTTTTTTTTGTGAACATCGGAAAGTTGCTTTTCCCACATTGATAACAATCGGTGTGAAAGTGAATGAAAAGTGATTCTATCGAAGTTTTTTACTTTCGCTTTGTTGTTTGATTCGCACAAGTAAGCTGACATAGGCGCCTGCCAGACAAAAAGCACCTACCCTAAGCGGAACGGGTTGAGCTCAAATCAGGCAATCTTCGGTATTGGCCTGAGAGTGTTTCTGTGAAGTTTGATCAAAATCGGTCTTCTTTTTTTAGGGGCAGCAACATAGGTACGCCAGATACCCGCTATAGACATTAATAACGAAGTCTACTCGAACATATTGGCCAATAGAATTCTCGGGCACGGGCAAAGCCGGGCGGGTGCAGCTAGTATATGTATAAAAATGCAGTGTAGTATGTATACCCAAACTAATGTCTAAAGCTGATGAGACATTTTAATTCACAGGACGATCTTTTTTGAAGAAATGATGGAAACCAATTTAATTAAATTTTTTAATACCATACTAGCTGACCCGGCGAACTTCGTTCCGCCTAAATTCGTTAATGTAGGTAGGTAACGAAATTAATAATTCCGAGCGTTCGCTTCATATATTAAAATTAAATACATTTCCAAAAACCGTAGCGATTTACTTGTCGGCCAACCTACCGCTTTTTCACTGAAGTACTTTATGGTAAACAACATTTTTCGGTGCAGGGAAATAAGTCCACGGGAACTAAGTCCACTGAGGGACTTAGTTCCCACACAGTGGGAAATAAAACCGCTTTCGCGAAGTGGACTTAGTTCCCATGTAAGGTGGGAAATAAATTCCCAAAACTCTGAGTGGTTTTAGTTCCCTTTTAATGTGAAGTAAATTCTCACTGTCGACTAAGAACAAAATAAAATTAAAGAGTCAAGTAGGTACTTTGCAATTTTTATTAACAAAATAGAAATTAACTTTAACTAACTGAGACAGAGTAATATAGGTACCGTGACCTCGCACCTACTCCAAATCAAACAGTGACCCCAAGCAGGGGGGTTGCAGGGGGGCAGCATTGTACTGTTTATGAGATTAGTTACGAAATCGCAAGTAGATTCCATAAATAGTGTAATGGAGTAGGTGCGAGGAGCCGTTTTGAAACTTTGGCTTTATGTCACCATGATAAGCTTAAGATTTTGCTCAAAGAGTGTAATAACTAACTGCACTTTACAGTTTTTTGTCTAATTCTAAATGTTGGATTTTAGTTCCCTCTTCTTATTTTTGAATGTGTACTAAGTTCCCATAAAAAAATGGACTTAGTTCCCACTTTACATGGGAACTAAGTTCACTTCGTGAAAGTGGTTTTATTTCCCACTTAATGGGAACTAAGTCCCTCAGTGGACTTAGTTCCCGTGGACTTATTTCCCTGCACCACATTTTTCGTTCCATTATCGGGTGCGTACGCGTACAAAGCGCTAGGTTTGCCGACACGTGAGCACGCCACATACAATTGACTATGTGAGAAACATTCAAGATTTATGCCACACACATCCAGCGATTGTCCTTGCGACTTATTAATTGTCTTAGCAAAAGCGAGACGTACGGGAAATTGAAGACGCGTAAATACGAAAGGCAAATCGTTCTGAATAAGTGGAATCCGCGGAATAAAAACATCTTCGCCTTCAAATTTTCCAATCAAAATCGTTGCTTGATTAATATTTGATTTTAGATTCTTCACAATCAAACGCGTACCGTTGCAAAGTTTTGGTGCATTTAGGTTGCGCAACAAAAATATAACTGTGCCGACTTTTAATTTCAAATTGTTTGGAGGCAAACCTGAAACATCCAAAGAATTCAAAAATTCCGTGGGATAGTTGGTGGCTTCGTTTTCATCCATCACGGAGTCGACTGATTTATATGAATGTAACTCAGCAGCTATTTGATTTTGAATGACGAAATTCAAATGAACGACATTCTTATTTTTCGCAGCTAAAATCGCTCTTACACTCAGCCAATCATGGCCAACATAATACTGAGCGATATTCGGGAAAACATTCATGATTAGTTCTTCCGGTGTCGTTGTAAAGTTGCAAAAATTTTGTGGAAACTCAATCAGGCCGGTGTTTAAGTCTGCTGGAATTTTGCCATTGCCCATCGCCAACAATTGCCTGGAGAACTCTGCAGCGGACTGGTCATTTTGTAAAGCAACTCGCATTTTCGTTTTCAAATGCAATTTCTTTACGTATTGCCATAAAGCAGGCGCCTTCAAGCAAGCATTCAATTCATCTGCCGGAGTTGATCTCGGAATGACAGGCAGCGTTTGACGAAAATCGCTGATAGCAAGATCATTGCGCCACCGAAATGTCGGTTATCATTATGTAAATCTTTCAAAGTACGATTCAGGGCCTTCAATGCGCGTTTGTGAGCCATTGTGCATTCGTCCCATATGATAATCTTACATTGCTGCAGTACTTTGGCCATCGCAGTGTTCTTTGATATGTTGCATGTAGGTTCTTCATCCACTTGCAGATTCAGTGGCAATTTTAATGCAGAATGAGCTGTTCGACCGCCATCTAACAAAGTAGCCGCTACCCCAGAAGAGGCGAGTGCCAAGGCAATCACAGAACGAATCGTAGCTAAAATCAGTGAAATCAGGAATGTTTTTCCAGTTCCACCGGGCGCATCAAGGAAGAATATTCCGCCATTTTCGTTATCGACTGCTTGCATTAATTCATCGCACACTTTCTTTTGTTCTTGATTCAACATTGGCACATTTGTTCGAACAGCTTGACTCAATGCGATTCGATCGAAATCCATTTCTCGCCCAAATTCTCGATTAAATGCGTCTTGCATTGCGCTATTTGGCTGTGGCATCCCCAATTTGCACAACAAATTGCCACTCATGAGCAGACACATATCCTCGATCAAAATCAAAGCTTTGTTGCGCATTTCATCTGACATCTCCAGTTCATTATCTGATGTCACAGTGCGAATTCGATGCAAAATATCATCGGCCATATCATCCTTGCATTTATTCCACAAATCTTTAGGATTTGATGGAAAACATGTCGAAATTATGATTGCGAAGAGTGTCCTGAGTTGATTCGCAGGCGCAGTGATAGTGGCATCGGCCAGCGTCATGTCCCAATGATTGTCGTTTTCAAGCAATTGCCTGCGTTGGCAGGCTTCTTGATATGCAGCACACAACACCTCGTCAACAGTCCGCAGCGCTTCGAACGAAGTAGGGCCACAAACATTGACCAAAAGCATTCTCAAATAGAAGCATTCGTCGTTTTTCGGGGGAACTGTGTATATTCTACCAAGTGCATCACTTGCATCACTTGGGAACTACGTCACCTTGTTTCCGCCGCTGGAACTTCTTCGATGACGCATTCCATGAAGGATTCAAACACCATCCAACAAATCAAAGTATCGACTCCGTTTCAAAAAGTTACTTTGTGTAACATAATAAACATAAACAAACTTATTAGATATATTTAAAAAAAAAATTCAAAATTGTTGACAACAACAATTTGCTTGGCAAATAATTAAAATAACTGACAACAACAATTGCTTTTAAAATTTTAAATATTTTTTTTTTGTATTTGAAGTGTCACTACTCGATTTCTACCCAGTTTATTTTTTTTCAAAGTGCATTAAATGAATTTATTGGAATGGCGGTTGCGCCTTCTTTCAAAAATTTATCATACTACTTTAGCAACCTTCTCTGCATGGTCTATTAACCAACAAAAAAAAATTAATCAAAATCGGATGTGTGCGGCAGTCGGTAGGCTGTCACACACACATTTAGCAAGTTATTTTTATAGATTTGTAAAGCTTTTTCAGTAATACTGAATGATCGATTGTATCAAAAGCACGCTTTAAATCAAAGAACACCGCCATAATGGGCTTACTTTGGGCGATTTTCTGTTTCCACTCTTCTAATTTATAATATCTGAGTGGTTCACTTGAATGTTTGCCCGAAAACCAGATTGGTAGGCAGGCGGGATATTCTTATAGTGATTCTAATCAAACAATTTGAAATGGAAAAAAATTCAGCTTGTTGTTTATTCAAATCAATAAGGGGCCAGGACAAACTTAATATTGATAGATATTCGTATGATTCCGTGGAAATAAGTGAATATAATTACAATTGGTGTGGTGAGTTAGTAAAGGAAATGAAGGTCCGTAGTTTGATGCCCTTTTAAACACTGTGCTTGCCAATGGGCAATCATAATAGGCGTGATAGAGTCTAACATTGTGTTCGGGGCCGCCCATACCGGACTTCAAAAGAACCATACTGAGGAACGTCTTGACCATAACGAACATCACCAGGACCGAACTGAAAGACGTCAGAGTCACAACGGCCAACACCGGGATAGTCAAGCACAGGCGGATCTAGACGTGATTGGGAACATCGTATAATGGGGTATCTGAAAAGGTGACGGGGAAAAAGCAAGAGCTTTCATTTGAAATGAAATTCTCCAACGAAATACCCAGCTGTATTCCACCCTTAGAAAATTATAACCACAATAGCCGTCATGCCATGAATGTACATCGGTTCACCCTCAAGCCCTTTTTCGGATGTAGAGAAATACAAAGAATATTTCCTTAGCCGTTCAACACGAATGTGGAATGCTCTTCCCAGCTCATTATAATATTCAAACAATAAAAACCAAACGTGCATTGCTTTCTCCGCTGTCATTCTGATCTCCATTGCGCACTATTGTAACATGCTCACGTTTAAGGAACGAAGTGGAATTTCTGATGAAGACACATTGCTTAAATTTTCCATGCTCCTTACCAATTCCACAAGCACGTGGTGAGTAGAGGTCAGTGATGAAGCCAAGACATGGGAATACGCAATTTGTATTTTTTTTTAGAGCGGCGCTTTATTTCATGAGCGCTTAAAGGACACTATTTGCTTAGGACCCAAACGTAAATTGGTCTGACCTTCGCCGCCTTGATATCATTCATCACCATCTCTATAACGACCTGAAGAAGAAGATCAGGAGGGATGAGTTTGGTTTTTTTTTCTGAATTAAACGCATTGGCTCACAATATATATGATAGAAAAATGCCGAAAACTCAAAGCGACCAAAAACCTGAGACCGCCAGTTCCAAAATCTTTAGCGGACGAACTCTATTTTTCCGTAAATGCAGATAATCAGCATAAGAGCTAAACATATTATCGATGATTTCCTACCAATCCACGTGAGAAAACCACTAAAAGGTATTAAATATGTGATTGTGAATGAATCTAACCCAGGCAAATATCTGCATAATAAATGCTTTGTAGCTCCGCTATTGGAGCAGTTTTACTTGAAGTGTCGGAGGAGGGCGCAGAAAAACATCCCATAGAGTACGACAACAGGCTCCTGATTTCCGCCACACGAAATTACTACACAGCGGAAGGCGAAGATAAAACCGTGGCTGGGGCCATCAACAAGTTCCGGGGATTTATTAAAGGAGCGGAAGTTACTACTTACGGAGCAATAAGCGCTCAGACGGTTCATGTATCTGAAGTCACGCACTGGAGGCTTAGAAGATGGGGCTTCAATTCCAGACTTACATCACTCTAGAAGATACAAGTGAAACAGAGGATGTTAACAAGAAGGAGTGTTTGCAACAACCAAATTAGGGGAGGAAAGAAGCGGCTTTTAACGAAAATTGCGATCCAGTACTCATTAAACAAACGTCTTAAGTAAGGCGGGTAAGAATCGAGTCTCTTAGTTTATTTCTATCGGAAGCTTTCATACAGAAGCCTCTTATGACAATTGATACTCTTGGATACTTGTCAGGCGTTCGCAAGAGGTGGGGCAGAGGAAAAAACGTTAAGATATTACTTGGCTCCGGCGGGATTTGAATTTGAGACTTTTAGATAAGTAGTCCAACACACTAACTTTAAGGCTGGCAACTACTCGAGACGCATTCGTAGCGATCGGGGGAGACTCTAACAAGTCACGTGATGGCAGTACGCATCGGTAGCAATACCACGATGACAAATAACTCGGCACGACCACAGACAACACATTTTAGTAAACACTTTCTATTAAAAATTGTACATCATACTCTCTTACTGAGGAAGGGTAACCCAAAAAAAACTTCAATGTTGTGTATTGGAAGCTACGAGTATTGTACGGCAACATAATATGCACTTTTTTTTTTAAAAGAGAAGAACATTCTCCAATATTTGTCGAGTCTGTTTGGTGAGCAACACTTGCGTTAATCTAACAACCAAAAAGATGCATGTTCTCATTAGAATTAGATTCATATCTTGGTCATCCATTTGAACCGGCGGAACAGTTGGAATATCCTTTCGATTTTTTTTTTTAACAATAATTGCTTTCTCCTTGCACTAACTGCAACGAGATTTGCTCTGCCCCACCACGTGCGTATTTTATCAATATAATCCGCTCGCATCTCTGACAATGTTTTCTGGACTCGACGTTTAATAAATTGCATTCAATTGCATTCTTGCGAAAGTCGGACACTCATCCAACGGGTTGGAGTGGAGAAGCTAAGTCTGACGCCTTTTATGGGCCGTGAACGCATTGTATTTATTTGTTTTTATTCAATTGCATTCGTAAATGAATGAGCTACATGTTGAGTCCCTCGCTGAGCGTCGTCGCCATCGAAAACAGTATACCAAATTATTTATGGGATTTTTTTGAGAGTAGAATTTATATTGAATGTTATCGCTATCGAACTTTTTTTATTTTAATTGCTTCATTTAAAAATGCCTTTTCACAACCTTCTTATTTTCAGAGCCCGATACCTTACCTATATTGTATGTACCGTTGTAGCAGCTTATGTGTGTTACCTTTCAACCATGCGGTATTTCTGCAGCATGTCAGAAACTTTTGTCGATCGCACGGATGTACATATCTCAGAAATATCATTTCCCGCCGTAACCCTATGTCATATGCAAAACGTTGTAGAACTTTACAAGAAAGACGATCTGCATGGAATGGAATTTCTCAAGGTTGCTGAAAGTAGAAATATTAGCATTGACTTCAATCATCAGGATACAGCTATGTTTAATTCAATTTTTAACAATAATATGGACAACATTAATTCAAAATGTGAAGACATTTTTGTGGAGTGTAGTTGGCGGGGGATGAAACAAAATTGTTGCACGTTATTTCGTAATATATCCCATAGCGCAAATCTGTGTTTCTCCTTTAATTCACTGATGGTTGATGTATGGATTAAACAAAAATTAAAAGTGTCAAATTTTAGCGGTTTTTTTTTTTATTAAAGGACCCAGATCCAACATGGCCATGGGGGGCAATTCAATCTGGAACAAAGTCTGGGCTGCGAGTGGTAATGAATACAAATACCTCCGCAGAAGTGATGGTAAGAAATGCTTACCATTTCCCAGATAAGTTTTCTATGATGAAATCTACTTTTCAGGCTTTGATCCACCATCCAGAAGAACATAGTTCTACCAATATCATCTTTTTGAATGGTCATACTACAATATTAGTTGATGCCGTTCAATTTTACGGGGCTGAAAGAAATCGAAATATGGATCCTAAATATAGAAGCTGCTTTTTTACGGTATTATACGTTAAATATATGTATTTGTTTTTTTTTTCAAAGTATTGACTGCAGGACGAAATTCCGAAATATGGAAAACCAAAAATGGATTGCTTAACAGAATGTCGATCGAAATATATTGAGGAAAAGTGTAAATGTCTGCCAAAAGGTTCACATCGTACCACTAATAAAATTATGTACTGCAATTCAACACATCTTCAGTGTTTGCATGAACACCGAGGTAAGTAATAAAATTCAAACCGTATTAGAATCGTTCTATAAGTTCATATGGTTGAGTTTTATATTTTTCAAATTATATTAAAAATTTAAGTATGATCGACGCAAAATTTTTAAATATTAAATACATTGCCTTTGCAGATGGGATATTAACTTATGGAGAATACCTAAGAAAAGATCCTATGAAGTGTAAATGTTTCCCGAACTGCAACCGCATTGAGTACTATCATTTCGCAAACACGTAACTCAATATACAGTAGACACCTTGCCATATTATTAGATACAAGAACAAAAAAAATTCTTTTTAAAATTTTCAAATATATCAAGTAAGCTTATTTTATTTTTATACCCTATTCTAAGGGTATATTAATTTTGACGCATAGTTTGTAACATACCTTAATATTGCCCGTAGACCCCTAAAAGTTACTATATTTATGATCAGCATCGATAGTAATGTCGATTTAGCCATGTCCGTCCGTTCGTCTGTCGGCAAAATTTAGGACTTTAAACTGGACCTAGAGAGCTCAAATTTTAACCATATACTCTCTAGGGTCCGGAAATAATCAAGTTTACGAATTTTTGAAATCCGCCCACAGACACGCCCACAAACTCAAAAAAACAACATTTTGGAAAAAATCGACTTTTGAGCTAGAAAGCTTAAATTTTTTATATATGATCTATGACTCTTAAAACTGCTCGGGATAAACAATTTTCAAAATCCGCCCACTGACACGCCCACAAATAAATAAAACATTTTTTTTGAAAATCCAAAGTTTGAGCTAGGGAGCTGAAATTTATAATATATACTCTCTATGGGCCCTTTATGCTCATGTATAAATATTTTCAAAATCCGCCCACTGACACGCCCACAATTAATTTTTTGTTTTTTTGAAAATTCAAAGTTTGAGCTAGGGAGCTGAAATTTATAATATATACTCTCTACGGGCCCTTTATTCTCATGTGTTCATTTTTTTTAAATCCGCCTACTAACACGCCCACAATTAAATAAAACAATTTTATTGAAACACCCAAGTTTGAGCTAGGGAGCGTTTTTTTTTGATAAAATCCTTTAAATGTTATATAACAAAATATGTAGAGCGTTCTTAACAATTCAACCATACTTAGACTTTTGTCACGCCCACTTATGAGAGATAGGAATAAGAATAGGGTATCCAACACTTCGCCCAAGCGGACTGTAGCCCGTACCTATGTTTCATTTTAATTTTCCGTTACCTAACTAACTACTTCGCGTCCGTTGGGGGGATTTTTGGGGTATGTAATATGTAGACGAAAAGATAAAATTCAACACAAATTTGATTCCCATTTAGTACTGTGGGTAAAATCCTGGCTAAGGGCGGAAACAAAATTATTTTGATAAAAAATGTTTGTATTGCGGGTTCAAAGTCTTTTGAATAATATTACCTTGCCGCTTTTTTGGGCTGGATTTCAATGACAGTTTTTCTTATACAAAAATCTGTTTTTTGTGGTTTGCTCTTAGCGGCCAACATTGAACCTGATCGTAAAAGTGTGTATCACCCCTATCGTGGAATCCATCGGATCTGAGATTCACTTCACTTATTCACGTGAACAGAAATTTGCTATCGTGGGATCCGTCGGATACTCTCCCTTACCGACCACTATTGGTGATTAGGAAATTCAATTGTGACAGCTCATTTCAAACACATTTGTTTTGTAAAAATTAAATTCGTGAAAATAAAATAAAAACTGCGGATGTCAAATGCATGGATAGATTTGATCCGTTCGTTTTCCACGATACACTGAATTTCATTCACGTTACCGACATGTGGATGGTTCACGTCTGCGGATTACACGATGCAAATTGTTCACTATTAGCGGATCGTTTCCCCCGACGGATTCCACGATAGGGGTGTATGCCTTGAACACAGAACCAACGACCATACCACGTCGAGTTAATCGGTTCTCGTCAGATCACCGTAATTAAACGACGTTGGGCGCGGTAAGTACGTAGATGGGGACCGTTTGAGAACAACCGCGTGTCGTTGGCCAGTCCCATCTACAAAGTTGAGGTAGCCACCTTAACCTAACCTAACCTGAACACAGAAATACTGCGCGGTTGTTAAGAAAATTAAACGAAAATATATCTTGGGGTATCTTTAGATCTGAAGTGAAAGCGTAACTGCGGAAGCCTCACAACGCAACCCTTATAATGGACCGCAATATTTGTTATATTTGGACGGCAAATAGAAAGCCGCCAGTTTGTCTGTTAGCAACGAAGCTACTGAAATCGGTTTTTTAACCAGACAACCAGATCGAAATCCGAAACTGATTGCCAAGATGATAAGGAAGCGCGTCGACTGGCCTTATAAGTACAAACATTTCGCTGTTAAAGATTGGAAAAAAGTTATATAATAAGACTAACGTGAAGCCAATAGAGTATTTCGCGACTACGTCAGTGGCAAATGAAAAAAAAACTTGCAGCAGAATGAAATGAAGCAAAACAAGGGCGGGAGACTAGTTTTGCGCGAATATTTCGTAAGAGGTTTAAAATAAAGCGAATTTTAACAAAAAAAAGTTCCAGAATCAAGAAGGAGTCAAACTCTATTTTTAAATACTAAAAAGTTAACAATATAGAAGGATTGTGTACAAAAAATAAAAGTAAAACCATGAGAATCGCGTTGTTGTGGCAAACAAATATTTTTGTTTGGAAATAAATTAAGTTGAACAATTTTCTATACATACATTTTATACTAATTAATACAAACGAACGAAAAAATGGGTACGAAAAAAAGTGAAAATGTTTGTAAATGGCTGCATCAAGAGTTGCGCAAGCGTTTTTGGCAACATGTTCACTGTTTTTTTTTGCTTGAGCATACTTTTTTAGGTTTTTTCTCTAAGAGTTTCTACTTTTTACTCTTCAATAGCTTCTGTTTTCACTTAAATATACACTTTATTAACAATCACAATGATTTTTCCACAAGATTTGCGGAAATTTTTGAAATTTTATCATTCAAGGAATTCGACACTTTAAAAAAAGACCGCGTCGTGAAGTGGTCTATTAGGTTATGGAAATATAAACTCCTTTTAGCCGAAATATTCAATTTTGTAACAAATATGCTTCATTAGCTTCTATCTTTAAAAAAGTTGTATTACTACTTCTGATCTCAAGCTCAGCAATGGAAGTCCCAATTAAAGCTATGTTCACTTTCATATTCAACTTAAAATTAAATGTCTTATTTACAATACATATGGAATTATACTCCTACTTAACTAAAGGTGGCGTTGGTTCTACTCTTTTGAGAAACAGCTGATTTTCAGTGAAATTAAAATGTGTTTTTAGACGTAGATTCATAAAAGCAAGCCTCGAATTTATTATTCCCCTACAATCAATCCAATATTTACTTTCCTCTAATCAATTTTCATTTTTACCATATCCACTATGACCCTGAGCAAATGTGAATGGTAAGGATGGATTTTTAATTTCCGCACCTTAGCTTAAGCATTGAACATCTTAGCTAAGGTTTGTACACTCAATCATTTCATTCCAGACTTTTAAGATTTTATCTTCACTCTGTATGTTCACTCTTGTGCTTGCCTATTTGCCTTCACTTGTGGTTTGTTGTTGATTAAGGTGTAAAATTAATTTTTTTATTATTTATTTTTACATACATTTATTTATTCTTTATTTATTTATTTAATTACATATTTATCTCTTTATTTATTTACATATACATTTTTATTATTATTTATTCATATATACATTTATTTATTTTTTGTTCATTTATTTATTTACAAAATTATTTGTTTGTTTACTCATATTATTTTGGTTGTTTTAGTTGTTCAATTGTTTATGGTAATTTATATATTTTTATTTTTTCTTTTATTTCTTTTTCTTGATTGTTAGTTAAACTCATTCTTAGTAACCTATGCAATTATAAAGTCAATTCAATAATAAACTTAGCAAACCTGGCAATTCCCCTACATTTTAAGCTTCATGTAAAATCATTGTTTTCCTTTAAACGTTCATCTCAATTGATAATTAATTTTATAAAAATTTAAATTATTTTGCAGTTGTAAGATATATGTAATATATTCAATCTCTGAGCAAGCTGCGTATTTGTCAAATTTTGTAAAGCTTTAATCTATGAATAAAAAATTATATCTTCTTCTTCTAGTTGTAAAATTTCGCTTAGCTGGGTATATACTTCCCAATTAAACACGACTTATATATATTATACAAAATTAATATACATACTAACTACAATTTTGACTACAGTAACCATTTAAAAAAATGTTTTTTTTTGCCTGGGGCTAATAATATGGCATGTTATTGTAGAATCCAATATATGCATACATATACTTGCAAAGCTACGCAATGCTCGATTTGCACAAATGCTCGAATTCTGTACAAGGTAAAATATTTGCACTACCGCTCGTTTCCCGCAAACAATTGTGAGAAAAGAGAGCCCTTAGTACAAATGCGGCATTGCTTTCGCATTCATTCTATTCAAGCATTTTCCTTTATTGTTTCGTTAGTCAATTAAGAGAAGTCAAAGAAGTAATAACAAAAAAGTCAATTTTTAAACGAAATTGGGAAAACTGTAATTGCGTTTGTTTTGCTAGAAATACGTTGTTTTTTTTATAAATGTTCACACCGATGACCAAGTTACTGATTGGAATATGGAAACGATTGAAGAAGAGGAAATATCCGAAGAATAAAACAATTTGAGTGTAAAAACTCAAGACAGGATTATGATGTTTAATCGAACTCGTTAATGGGCTGAACAAATTAGCAGAATTTTTCAAGAAATCTTCTTATTACAAAATTTACGCGGAACAGCCGCGAAATTGATATACATAATGTCAAAATTCAAGCTTGGAAGATTATTTTAATGTTTGGTGTAATATAGGTATGTTTTCTGTTGTGTATTAATTTTGACTCATAGTTTGTAACATACCTTAATATTGCCCGTAAACACCTAAAAGTTACTATATTTATGATCAGCGTCGATAGTAATGTCGATCTAGCCATATCCGCCCGTCCGTCCGTCTGTTGGCAAAAATTAGGCATTTAAATTGGACCTAGAGAGCTGAAATTTAACAATATACTCTCTAGGGGCCTGAAATAATCAAGTTTAAGAATTTTTGAAATCCGCCCACAGACACGCCCACAGTTCGCCTAAGCGGACTGTAGCCCGTTCCTATGTTTTATAAATGTTTTGTAAGCATTCGAATAGCGCAAGTGGCCTAAATTTTACCCTTTTGCGCAAATCGAGCTTTGCCTGTAAATTATTTTATGTGGTAAACATATTTTTATCTTCAAGATGCAACAATGAAAAAAAGAATCACTTCTTAATTCTTAATTGAGCACAACTATGTTATTCTCACTGCTCGATGTGGCTGGTAATTATTAAACAACAGTACTCAAAACTATTAACAAATCAATATCAATCTACATTTCAGTTGCAATATGTAGTATAATCGCATTGTTCCTCGGAGTATCCATTATCAGCGTAATCGAACTGATACTGGATCAGTTTCAACGACGTAAGAAGGCCAAAACAATGACACAAGCTGAACAAAAGGAATATTTTATTTCAATCACTATGTATATTTTTAAATAACTTCTTTTTTATAAAAGTTGAATTAAACTGTATTTAATTTTGAAAGAGTACGAGTACATCCTTTTCTTTTTAAGTATGCATATAGAAGATTTAAATACACTTGACCCACTTTAAAGTTTAAGTTGCAATCTCGTGTTTTCGTGCCAAGTTCAGTACAGTTTACGATTTCATATGATATTCCTGTTTCGACGAAAGTACAATGTCTTCCTCTGTTACTATTGTTCAGGGAGGACAAGGAAATTGAATACACTGTGGTAAATATTGCATCCTTAAATTCGCTGATTCCAAGAGCTCAAGGACAAAAGAATTGTGTTGTGTAATGCGACATACTACAAACAATGCGAAAAAACATATTGTTCGGAATGCGTCCTGTGAGTTCTGGGATTTCAATTATGTTTTCACTTTATTTATTATATTTTTATTTTTCTGGTAAGTGGAAAATGATTTGATTTCGTTAAATTTACAGGAACCTGAAAAGGAAGCTAACGTTGTTGTAAGTGACTGATTTTGTTATGCGTAATATATGACAGCACACAAATGGAAAAAATTATAAAAAATGTCGTATTGGATTATTTCATTTAAAACCAAACAAAAACGATTGTTTAAGAAAAAAAGAACAATAAATAATAATAAAGTCGTCAAGACATAACAAATTCAAAGCGAATAAACTTAAATTTTTTATAGAATAACGAAAATAAATTAGCCTTCAGTAAGCAACAAAAACAACACATTAAATAATAATTAATGAATAATAAAACTAATAAGAAAATCAGTCTTTCATTCATTCTGTAATATTAATGTGCGAGTTAAAAAATAGAAGTTGCCGAACATAAGTTCTTTCTGAATACTTATTGGATGAACAAATCTGTTTAGCAATATTGTCGATTTCTTTTAAATAATTTTTGAATTTAAGACAACTTAAATTGTAATTGCACTTTCAAATTAATATAGCTTTTAGGGTTTTTACATTTAGCTGGGCTTTTTCGCTGGTCCATACATTGTTCATTATCGAAAAAACTCTTTTCGTGGGAGCATTTGAACCTGGTAGACACAAGATGAATTTGACAATTTGTAAAAAGTTAGCGAAAGCAATGTTTTTTTCCTGAAAAATGTGTAGAAATATCCCATTTTGCACCCACTGTTTTTCTGTTGTTTAACCATTCTCTAATTGGATCTAAATTTAGAAAAGATTTAAGCAACATCATTTTTTTTATCGCTTCGCTTTTCCTTAACAAAAGCTGGGCTTGCTTCTACATCTGGCCAGTAAGGTACATTTCGAAGAACAACCTAGCTTTACAGTTCAACTTCTTGTAAAGATGCATCGCACTGACTCAAATATTCATAACAGGTGTTATAGATAGACAGATAATGAACTAAAATTAAAATAAGGGACATTTATATGTATAATAATTACATACAAAATTTCAGCTTTCTAGCTCAAAATTCAATTTTTTTTTGAAAAATTTGTCTGTGGGCGGATTTCAAAAATTCCTAAACTTGATTATTTCGGGCCCCTAGAGAGTATATGGTTAAAATTTCAGCTATCTAAGTCCAGTTTAAAGGCCTAATTTTTGCTGATGGACGGACGGACATGCGTAGATCGACACTACTATTGATGCTGATCATAAATATAGTAACTCTTAGGGGTCTACGGGCAATATTAAGGTATGTTACAAACTATGAGTCAAAATTAGTATACCCTTAGAATAGGGTCGGTATAAAAAACCGAAAACAATAATTTTAATATGTTTGTCCATCCTACTAGGCATTGTACTTTCTTATTTATTGCTTTATTAAAATAAAATATAAAATAACATCTTTGTTAAAAAATAACTAACATTTGAATATTTGGTTAAAACGCCCCAAAAGTGGGTGTGCCAAAAAACTTTATAAGAACTAATTATTAAGAACGACTTTGTTTGCATACCTTTCGAAGAACACGGTCTTAATTTCCATAGACTTTTTCGATAGTGCGTTGGTTTTTTTTTTTAAATTGGGAGTGTCAGCTGGCGAATTTTAAAAAAATCTTTACTTTTGATCATTTCGGGAATCTACAGAATATATGTCCCAAACTTCAAGTTCCTAGCTCAGATTTAAGATTTGGTGACGCGCGGACGGACATGGCTAGACCGACATAACTTTCGATGCTGATCACAAATTTATCATCAATATGTTATAAACAATGAGTCAACATTGCAATACCCTAAGGTACAGAGTGTAAAAAGAACGCAACAAAAATACGAAATTCAATTACAATCGATTTATTCGTAATCAGATTCCAGAGTAATTGCAGGGTGTATGCATGAGACTGGAGGGTGTGTCAGGGATAATAAAACACTTGGGCACTAATATGTGTAAACGCATAACAGATTAACGAATCGAACTCCAGGTCACGCTCCATCAAAATATTCGAGACCGGCGTAATCTTTTCAGTCATGTAGTGATGTGCTTGAGTGTATAACAGTTCACAAGCGTTACCTCTGGCCTCACCCACCAACCCAAGGAGGAAATGCTTAATAAAAATTGTCATTCGCCACTGCCGTTGCCATTAATTGAAGGCAGTTAAATTTTATATATCTAAAATTCAATTTACGTATCTTGTTAATATGAACACAGGGATGCAAATACTGTAACAGAAAAAAGAAGTAGTTTACCACAAAAAATGTAGCAGATTGCCAAAAAGTTTTACATAGGTAGTTCCTTTTAAAATTAACAAAAAAATTAGTTTAATTTATGTCGACTATGAGTATTTACATAGTTTAGGTTATACTAACAATTTAAGTTTATTAGAATCAAATTATGGTTGTTCAATATGAACATGGTTTTCACTCTGCATTCACATATCCTTATAGTTCTTACTTACTTACTTAGCGGGCTCCCGACCCGTGGAGAGTCTCTGCCTGCGATACTTCAGCCTTCCATCCTCCGCGTTCCTGAACACGCTTATTCCAGTTGTCCAGACCATGCCCTCTGGCATACGCAAAGGATTGATTGTTATATTGGAGGGTCGGTCTTCCGTGTCGTCTCGAACCTGGGGGCTGGGTGTCGAGGATTCTCTTCGCTGGAGCATTATTGTCCATTTGCCGATCCAATATAGTCGACGTATTTGAGCTTTTTGAAATAAACACTGCTAATAGATGGCGTCAAATTTTGCACGTAATGGATTTGACATTTTTAATTTTGGAACTTGACGGCACATACTTTTTTCTTAGACTGACTAAAATGGCCGTAATTTGAGAGTACCGTTGTTTTAGAGTTTTGGTAAAAACCGAGCATGCCATATGCTTGCCTTCACTCCAAGAATTTAAACTACCAACACTCATCGAATTCATTGCAGCCGTTTCTGAGAAGTCAAGTTTTTGAAAATTTCAAAAGCTGTTGTATGAACTAAAACTTTATGAAATAATCTTTTGAAAATCCGAGTATGTAAATTTGTTTCAGATAGTAGTATTGACTTTAGTGTTTACTTAGTTTGTATTTACTTTACCAGTTTTTGTGATAAAGCCGTTTCTCTAATGTACCTTTACTCGAAGTTTTAGCTCTTGCATTTATTTCAATTATGTATTAAGAACACTGAAAATAATCAAAATCGTTAGTGCTCTTTTTAAGAAAAGTGATGTTTTTTTCAAAATGTTAGTCACTGTTAGAAGAAAAAGTTATAAACAAATTATTTTTTTTTTCCAAAACCTGAATACCTACCTACCTACCTATGCACGTTTCTGCTAAATGTTTCTTCTTAAGTGGCGCCACAGCCCTTGGTGGACCTGGACCTTAACCAACACGCCTCTCCAGTTAGCCCGATCTTTGACTAACCACCTTCAGTTGCGCACTCTAAGTCGGTTGAGGTCCCCTTCCATTTGTGCGCGCCACCTAAGGCGAGGTCTTCCTCTACTGCGTTGTCCATCCGGGTTGGAATCGAAGACTTTTCGGGCCAGAGCGTTGGTGTCCACTCGCTCTACATGTCCTAGCCTTCTTAGTCGACTGATTCGTACTTTTCTGACCAGGTCGATGTTGCTGTGCAGCTCGTAGAGTTCGGTGTTAAATCTTCTCCTCCAAAGCCGAGAAATGGCTTTGTGGGAAACCATATTAGAGAGGTAACGGGAGCATTTATTGCTTACCGAGAACCCTTTTGGAAAAAGTAAGAGGGTAGAGAGATCACCCCCATCATCATGTAAAATGGATGAAAACCAAACTCTGAATGCTAAATATTCAGAAGTCTGCAAGGAAAGAGATGGGTTTAAGCAACTAAACGAGACATTAATCCAAGAAATTAATATTTTAAAGCAGGAGTTGCAAACGTTGAAAAATCTGATCAACAGCCAAAACAAAGAAAAAGAAATAATTAAAGTAGTTGAGTTCTCAACTGATGAGGAAGAACTACTGAAAGAGACAGAAAGAAAACCCAAAAACGGGAACAAAAATAAAAAAACGGAAAATGAGCACATCCATCAAAGATCTCATCTCCGAAAGAAAGCTATCAAGCTACGAATTATGTTCCAAATAAAGAAAATAAAATTCAAAAGCCAGTCAAACCTCCTCCATTGCTCTGGAAATTACAAAGTATGAAAGCTTAGTTAAGTCATTGGAGGAAAATAAAATTAAAGCTAATGATGACAATGCTAATAAATGGTAATGACATTAAAATAAATGTAGATGAAGAAGATTCTTATAGGAGACTTACCAAAATACTTAACCAAAAAAGGTGCAATGGTACTCTTTTGAGAATAAACAAACTAGGCCAATTAAGGTTGTTCTAAAGAAACTACACTTCTCATGCTCGCCAGAGAGTGTAGTTACAGATCTAAGAAGGAAAAACCTAAAGATACTAGAAGCTGTCAATATGCTAAAATCTAAAAGCAAAGTACCGTTTCCAATATTTATGCTAACTTTTGAGCACGACGAAAATATCAAAAAGATATACGATATTAAAGACATCCTTGGAATGAAGGTAGAGATTCATGCCGTAAGGAAATCAAAACTTGTACCACAGTGCAAGAATTGTCAAAAGTATGGACATACGAATAAATACTGCAGCTCTAATCCAAGATGCGTAAAGTGTGCAGGAAACCACCATACTAAAGATTGCATGAAGAAAAAAGACGAACCAACAAAATGCGCTAATTGCAACGAAAAGCATCCAGCCAACTATAGAGGCTGCTTAGTTGCTAAACAGATTCAATTAGCAAAAGACAAAAAGCATAAACAAGCTATGCCAAATACAAAAAAGGACGCACCTAAAGACATAAAGGACTTGCAGATGCGAGCGCCAAAAGAAGTACCCATAGCCGATAAAAATATCAAAAAAATGTTAGTACCAAAAACAGGAGCGGGTACAGTATTGATATATGCACAGGCTGCATCGAAAAAAGTAGATAATGTCGCAAAAACGATAACTACAACTAAAACTAAATTAAATAATAATATGGAAACATTCATGGAAAAAATCCTAAGTAGAATAGAAAGCTGGATAAAAGCAATAAAGCTATATTAGAAAGAATCTCGCTCCTTGAGAAAAAAAGCAGCAATAACAAGGCTGCACAAAAAAGAAGAACATGATGGATAGTTTAAAAATCCTGGAATGGAATGCTAATGGTATCGAGAACCGTAACTTGACATGAACCAAACAGATATATGTCTTGTCTCTGAGACGCACTTAAAATTCAATACAAAATTTAAACTGCAAGGGTACGAATTATATCACTCCCCACATCCCCATAATTCAGCAAAATGCGGGGCTGCAGTTATAGTAAAGAATAAGATCGATCACCATATAGAAGCCAAGTTCCAATCATGCGCGATGAAAGGAATTTCTATTAACATTCGAACGAAAAGTGGACAAACTATATCAGTTGCATCAATTTACTGTTCTCCCAGTTACAATCTAAAGAAAAATGACTTTTTAGGTCTCTTCCGAATATTTAGCAATAGATTTATTGCAGGGGGAAATTTTAATGCCAAAAACAAGTATTGGGGATCTAGATTGACAAATACAAGAGGAAGAGAACTTTATGAAGCAATAAACGAAATTAACGGCAAGTATCACTCAACGGGAAAACCTACGTATTGGCCAACAGATAGAAACAAAATCCCTGATCTCGTCGACCTCTTCGTAACAAAGAATATCTCGTCTAACAATATAAAGGTAGAAGAAGGGCCGATCTTGACTCAGATCATTCCACAATACTTTTAACACTTGGCGATAAAATCACTATTAAAGAAAATAGCGCAAGGCTAGGGAATAAGCTGACTGACTGGAGCTACTTCAGACAGCATCGAGAGGATAGTATTCAGCTCTTAGAAACAATTGAAACAGAAGATCAATTAGAAGATGCTGTTCAAATATTAACTGTCAATATCCAAAGAGCTACATGGGCTGCAACACCTAAAACGAAAACTAAAACCCAACGAAACTCGTATCCAAAAGTAATATGTGATATAATTACGGAAAAGAGACGAGCTAGAAAACGTTGGCAACAAACAAGAGCGCCCAGAGACAAAACAATACTGAATAATCTAAACAGTCAGCTTAAAAGATCGATAAGAGAATTTAAAAATGAGTCTCTTAAAAAATACCTTACCAATCTTACAAATGATACTAATACCGAGTACTCACTCTGGAAGGCAACAAAGAAAATGAAAAGGCCAATTGCTCACATTCCACCAGTTAAAAACAGTGAAGGTAACTGGGCAAAAAACAACCAAGAAAAAGCTAATTTATTTGCTGAATATCTTGAAGGCGTCTTTCAACTATATGAAGGTAAAGACTGTCAAGAAAGCGAAGAATTGTGCGAAGAGGAAAGACACATTCAATGAAATAAATATAATATAATAATATATATAATAATGAAATAAAAAAGGGCATCAGTACTAAAAAAGCCCCGGGATTTGATTTAATATCAGGGGAAATCCTAAAACAATTCCCAAAAAAGGGCCTAAAGAAACTAGCAGAGATCATAAATGCTGTATTCAGGATAAGGTTGTACCTAGCATGTGGAAAGTCGCGGAGGTGATTATGATACCAAAACCAGGCAAACGGCCTAGTGAAGTCACCTCCTATCGCCCCATATCTATACTACCTATGTTGTCCAAGTTATTCTAAAAGATGTTGATTAAACGTCTGAACAAAATAATCGAAGAAAAATCGCTAATCCCAAACCATCAATTTGGTTTTAGAAATGAACACTCCACGATCGATCAGGTGCATAGAATAACAGATAAAATCGAAAAAGCATTTGAAGAAAAAAAGATATGCTTTACTATATTTCTTGATATAGCACAAGCTTTCGACAAAGTATGGCACAAAGGACTGATCTATAAATTGCAAAAGCATCTGCCAAAACAATTCTCAGAAATTTTAGAGTCCTATATATTAGAGAGATTCTTTAGAATTAAACAAGGAAATGACTACTCCACATTAAGAGAAATAAAAGCTGGTGTACCACAAGGAAGTGTGTTAGGTCCTGTATTATATCTCTTATTTACTAGCGACTTACCGAACAGTGATGAAACAACTGTGGCAACATTTGCAGATGATACTGCTGCACTTGCTGTGGGAAAAACTGTATAAGTAGCGACAAAAAAACTACAGAAGGCAGTGAACAATATAACAAAATGGACAAAAAATTGGCAAATTAAACTAAATGACGTAAAGTCGGTCCATATAAATTTTACAAATAAAAATGTTCATCACATACCAGTATTCATAAATGATAAAGAAGTAGATTACGCAAACACAGCCAAATATCTAGGCATGACACTAGACGCAAAACTGCGCTGGAAAACACATGTAAAGAAAAAAAGAGAAGAACTAAATATGCGCTACAGTAAAATGTATTGGCTTATAGGGAAATACTCTTGTTTGTCAAATTACAATAAATTACTGCTTTATAAGCAAATTCTAAAACCAGTATGGACCTACGGGCTCCAGCTGTGGGCATGCACATGCAAAACAAATTTACAGACAATTCAAACATTTCAAAACAAAGTTCTACGGAATATAGTAAATGTACCATGGTACATAAGAAACGCTGATCTGCATAAAGATCTAGAAATAGAAATGATTGAAGATGAAGTCAAAAAAGTAGCTAATAGACATAAACTTAGGCTTCTCAATCACCTCAGCTCAGAAATGAAGGAACTATTAAATACTAGCAATATGAGTAGGAGGTTAAGAAGAATAAAACCTTTTGAACTAGCTACATAGTCCCAAAAATAAAACAAAAACAGTATTAAATCCTCTATGGACAAATACTTAGAATATGAATTTTAAAAATATGAAAGACAAATTGCTGATTGGTTTAACTACTAGGTGCAATAATTGGAAAGCTGGCTAATCCCCGCCCTGCAAAAATGAAATACCAAGAAGGTTGTATCGCAGTGAAAACGGGAAGACGGGAGAAGGGGTTAGTGGGTAGAAATCACCACACTGTTACTGAGTACGGGCTCGGTTTCGTCTTTGGAAGATTACCACCTCCCAGCGTAAAAAAAAAAAAAAAAAAAAAAAGAAACAGCGGCTGGAAAGTGTAATTCTTCGTTGGATCTCTGATCTGATGTCGTTTTCAGAAATTACTGCGGAGCCAAGGTAGACAAAGCCCCTGACTACCTCAAAGTTGTAGCTGCCTATCGTGACGTTCTGTCCGATTCGTCGATGTTGTGTGTCCCTTCTTGTTGACAGCATATACTTGGTTTTGCTCTTATTCACCACTAAAACCATTTTTGCCTCTTCTCTGCTAATAATACTTGCAAACGCACCAGTGACTACTCGCTGTGTTCTCCCAATGATGTCAATGTCGTCAGCGTATGCAAGTAGTTGCACAGACTTTTCGAAAATTGTACCACTGGTGTTGGCTTGCGAGTTTCACACCATTTTCTCAAGTATGATGTTGAAGAAGTCACATGTCAGCGCATCACCTTGTCTAAATCCTTTTTTGACATCAAAGGTCTCCTTGAGATTGATACCGACCTTTATGGAGCAGCGAGAGTTCTCCATCGTCATTCTGCACAATCTGGCAAGTTTGGCAGGGATGTCAAAACTATACATGGCTCTATATAGCTCGTCTCTATAAATGCTGTTATATGCGGCCTTAAAATCGATGAAAAGATGGTGAGTATCGATCTGGATTTCTTGGGTTTTCTACAGGATCTGCCATAGTGCGAATATTTGATCGGTCGTGGACTTACCGGGCCTAAAACCGCACGGTTTCATTCGTTCACACGGTACAGCAGGTAGGATCTTATATGCAATGCTCAGGAGACTTATGCCTTTATAGTTGTCGCAGTTTAGAGGGTCTCCTTTCTTGTGGATCGGGCAAACAATGTTAAATGTTGGTATCGGAAAATATGCCAAATTCCTTCACCCGTTTGTATGATATGTTGGTTTCCTAAAGTACCGTTATTTAAATCGATAGATTTCTCCGATAACAATTTGTTTTAAAAAAAAAAAAAAACAGCTGAAGCAGAAGTTAATTCCATTTTGTTTCTGGTTCTATTTTTTATGTTGTTCAATTTTCAAAACTTGGAATACAAGCTTAAGTAAGCATGGATTTCGGAAAAAATCGGAAAACAGTTTAAAATTGGATAAACATGTTTTCAAAACTATTTTCAATCGTTTCCTTAGTACATGAATCTGCAATATTTCAGATTGAAACGTTTTGTTCATGGTGTGCAGGGATGGTCTAAGAACATCACTGTAGCGCCCCGTAAATAACCGCGCATGTCGTAAAAGGTAACTAAGGGGTAGAAATCACACTCGTGGATTGACACTGCTAAAGATCACCATAGTCGTAAAAGGTCAATCCAACAAAAATCAATAATATGAGCAAGCACATTGCACATGTCGAAATCGTAAAAAGAGCCGGGCCTAAAAACTCTTGGATCCCAAAAATGCAATAACACCAGTATTTTATTTGCCTCAGTGAAAAGTGATACCAAGTCAAGAGGACTGCCGAAGATTATTGAAGTCAAACCGGAGCACCCCACAGGCGGACCAGTAGGGAAGCATTTCAATGGCAGAAATATGTCCCCTTTAATTCTGATCATAACTTCGCCAATAAGGAAGAAGAAGAAGTAAATTGCAATTTTGTCTGCCTTTCTTACTTTCACCAGAAACGAGCAGATACACTACAACCAGAACTGAACCGACGCAAAATTGGGTGTATTCAACAAATAAAATTAATTGTTTTAGAGTCACAAAGCGACAGCTTCAGCACATAATTACTTAAAAAGTTAAAAACTGGGTGTATGTACCTGCTCATGTATCGGCGTGCTTACATCATTGGCGTGATGTGTTAATACTTGTTAAAATTGTATACCAAGTTGGAAGATTGCGCGGTTTCTAAGGATATTCCTTTTCCGGATTTTAAGTAGGTACATATTTTAGGGTTACAAGGTCTCCTTCATAAATTAAAATTGAACACACAATTATATACTGTGCGGTTTCTATGAGAATTTTTAAATTTCAATTTGAAAACTCAAATAAAGAATGCTTAACAATAATTATTGGCTAATTGAAAACTGTGTAGGCCATTGTGTTAGGCTTGTTAAGGCCTTTCAAACTTGATTAAATACTTTTCAGGCGACTATCTAGTACATTTTTCAATACTTTTGTAAGCTTTTTTCGAGTATTTTCCAGGACCTTTTTGAAACTTCGGAATTGGTCGCTCTTGCCTGCGTACGGTCGCGTCTGGTATTTTGGTGTGTTTAGGTGTGTAATTTTTTTATTTATTTTCAATTCGATAATTGCGAAATGGTTAAGGATATCCGACTGCTTTCGCTACAATGCCATTACAACTAAAATTTTACCCTCAATGCGCCAAAAAAACTTCACAAATGCAATAGCAAATGTAGTAAATCTGCTCTGCTGTATGAATTGAACCGTGTACAGAATGCATTTCATTCTGCGAAAATATACCGCTACCGTGCGCCGCGCCGTGGCGTTTTTCCCTTTTGAACTTGAATTATATTTGATTATGAGCTAGCGTTTGTGTTTCATGTAAAGAGCAAGTGGCCAGCTCGAGGAAATGACACTCATGGAAAACGCCATACCACGTAAATACTACTATGATATTCCTTATTTATAGAGATATTGAAATCGGAATCGTCTATCTTCGCCTAGGAAATGGATTTTGGATGTTATTTTATTATAACGAACGGTTGTCTCTGAAAGGTGGAGATAAGCGGCTTATTAATCCTCAGGCATTGGTTCCGATGCGTTTTAATTGATTATTATATCAATAAGCTTATCTAACTGACACGAGAGGGAGTTATATGAAATTCGTCAGCGTCACTTTGCGATATCATCTAAACATTGGCTTAGTATGCAAGGTATTGTGAAAAAGTGAAGACTACTTCGCCATGACCAAAGTGAATATGAATAACACTCCAATGATTGAATCGGAGGAACTTAAGAAGCGTGATAAGGAGTACTTCCTGACTGGTACGATGGTGAAAATGTAAGATAACGTGTTGTCACCTAAAAAGGATGGTGCATATATTATTTTGTAAGTTCACTACTTGTATTTATCTTCGGTTCTAAACGAACTGGGCCAAACGGAGTATATTGCATATTAAAAGACCAGCTTTCTTTTTAAAACTACTTGAGAATCCTAACACCTCCCCGATTTATGCATAAGCCCAAACTTTATTCCTAATCCCTTAGTTTATTCCTTAATTCATTGTCCTTGAACCTTAAGCCTTTTTTCGAGATTCCTGTGATTGTCTTTGTTTGATTTATGCGTTGCTTTTGTCGCGTAGTGGTCGTGCTTGTTTCATCAATACTTAGTATTGCGAAAATTTAAATAGTTTAACTACAATGCAAGACGATCTTGCTAAATATTGGGAAAAAATACTTTAAAAAATCAAGGATGTTTTTAGATAATAAATTTTTACTTAAACTTAAGATACCATCTGAAAGTAAGGAAACGTTTAATTTTTTTTTTAAAACATATAAGGTGTGTTAAATGAACCTAGGCGCACTACATAGTGCGGTATCCTTTGTGTGTAAGTCAAGATGCAAAAGGTGCAGGAGCACAGTGGGGCATCCGTTGGGGCCGACCTCACTGCACCCTTTGTTCTTTGCAATCTTTTCAGTTTTGTGTGGTTGTAAACTTTACTCAATCCGGGCACCATACCAGTGATCCATAGGTGAGGATTGGACATACTACAGCTGTATACATCCACAAGGTCATCTTTGGTTGAAGTCCCCACTTCTTTCCAAAGGTTCTGCTACAGGCATAGGAGGAAATACACGCCTCCTTCACTCTGTACTCAATGTTATGTGTCCAGTTAAGTTTTGGATCGAGCATGATACCCAGATACTTAGCGCTGGAGGATAGTGTATTTTAGTTTTGAACAGCATCAGTTCAGTTTTGCACGGGTTAACGCCGAGGCCGCAACTTGCAGCCCAGGTGCTTACCTTGTCTAGAGCAGTCCCCATGATTTCACTTATCACGAAGGGGAAACTTCCCTGACACTAGTGCCATTACGTCGTCCGCATACGCGACAACTTTGACCTTTGCCCTGTCTAGTTCTACGAGAATTTTGTTAATAACTAGTATTTTTTTTGTTAATAATTATTAGCCAAAATAGCGGAGAAATGACGCCACCATGTGGCGTTCCTCTGGGCAAATTTGGTTAAGTGACTGTTGCCTAGTGTTGCCTGATTTTTTTTTTTTTTTTTTTTTTTTATAATTTGCTTACGCTAAAGGGATTTTTTCTGTTGTTACAGTACCCTTATAATGCTAAGAACACAGTGTAAGCTACTTGGTATTAGAAAGAATAGAGAGATAGGAAAGAAGTGTTTGGGTGCAGTTGTAGGGTTTTTCTCCACGGGTGGTGTCTAAGTTACTTAGGGAGATTACGATTTCATGTATTCGGTATAAAGTAATGGACTTGGCCGGGATTCGAACGCACGACCTTCCATTCCGTAAGCGAATACACTACTACTGCACCATTGCCACTCGTGTTCCGAGCATAGAGGCTATCCATTGACTAACAGATTCCAGTTCGACCAGAGATTCAAGAATAGCTTCAGTGTGTACATTTTTGTAAGCTCCCTCTATATCCAAGAAAGAGGTTAGGGTGTATTCTTTGTAGTGTATGTATTTGTCAATTGTTCGCACTACCTCATGAAGAGCCGTTTCCGTGGACCTGCTTAAGATAGGCGCGCTGTGGTTTGGAAAGCTATGATTCTGGTAGAGAACTTCGCATGTGGATGTCTAGGACACGTTCTAGGGTTTGAGTACAAAGGAGGTTAGACTAATTGATCTGAAGTCCTTCGCGGATATGTGTCCTCGTTTGTCCACCTTCGGTATAAATACCACCCTAGCGCGCCTCCAGGGGTGTGATATGTGGTTTAGTATTAAACAGCTTCCGAAGATCGACGCTAATTTCGACGTATTGCTAGGTTTTGCGTTTTCTGTAGCATGACAGGCATTATGCCGCCAGGGCCCGGAGACTTATACGGAGAGAGGAGTTAATAGCACAGGACATCTTTTATTGAAGTGATATTGCTGTTGGGAGCAGGTTGTACTTGCCGAGTCCTCTCGGGTTCCGTACTAGTATCGCTGCCTCCGGTAAAGTGTGTGTTTATAAGGAGTTCTAGGGTCTCCGCTGGGGATTCTGTTCATCCTCCATCTGATCTTTTCAGAAATGAGGGGTTGGAGTGCTCCTTGGACAACATTTTGCTCAGCCTAGCGGAGTCCTTAAGGGTTTCTATTGAATGACACTTGTCCAACCAGGCCTCCTTTTTGGATGCCTTTATGGCTTTCTTATACAGACTTAGACAGTCCTTATAAGGCCGCCAAAAATTGTGTTTGTGGCAGATGTTGAAAATCGCTCTAGTCATCCGTCTGAGACTGGAGAGATCTTCGTTCCACCATGGGGGAAGCGTTTTTTTACTGCGTATGGGCACGGGACTTTGTATGCTTCATCCATAGCCTTCTCAAAAGTCTTTACCTGTGTCTCCAATTCTTTTATTGCAACTGTGTTTGTTTCGGGTATATTTTTGAGTTTTGTCCGAAGGACTTAGACAAACTTGGTTCAATTAACTCTTTTGGGGTTTCTAAATGGTTTAGTGGTCTCGGGCTCGAGACTCAAATCGTATCTGTGGTCTGAGAGTGACTCCAGACTGGAAACTCTCCAGTTACATATAAAAAATTGCAACCAATTATTAATAACGCGTCACCTTCACCGCTGGCGCGCTTCGGTTGGGGTAACCTCTGCCGACCTGCATCCCTCAGCCGTCGCCGCCGAGGTAGTGCAGCTCTCAGCCCTTGCGCCTTTAGCTGGTTCAGTTTCTATGCGCCATGCGGTTGCCGCCTTCCTCTGTTTCCTCTTCCGCTTACCCTAAGACAGAAGCCCAACGGTGCGTACCGCTTCTGGAGCCCGTTCAGTCTGCCCGGTTTCCTGGGCCTCATCAGTAACAACGCAACAATCAGCTGTATGTCTATTGGAATGAAGATAAAGGTTTAAGGTATCAGGTTTAACCTCTCCACTACTTTCTCCATTTTTTTAGGAGTCTTCGCAAGCAAGCGTTCTTACAACTCCTAAGTCAACGCCTGTACAGGCGGGGGGCGTTGGTAGTATGTTGGTTGGGGCCTCCAGCATCCTTGCCCGACCACGATCGTTACGACCACGGGTGGATTTTCTCAGTCGCGAGTGCCACCTGGAGTTGGCATACCGTTAGGTATACATCGCCTACATCTCTGCTATAACCCGTACCGTGGCTCCTCTATTAACCACCCGGGGTCGCGCCTGGTGGGGAACCATCCCCCAGTTTTGATTTTAGTCGCTTTTTACGACCGGCAGGCCTACCTCGGTTAAATTCTAACCCCTATCCCGAAGGGGGATCACACTCACTTACTAAGGAAGGGAAAACTAACAATTAGCAGCAAAGCGTTTGGCAACGGTGCAGTAGTAGTGTATTCGCTTACTGAATGGAAGGTCGTACACTACTTTCCTATCTCTCTATTCTTTCTAATAGTAAGTAGCACCGAAAAGCATGCAATGAAATACGATATTGCCAAGTGCTGCTTGCTGTTAAAAACCCAAAATGCTTACGCTGTTATCTTAGCACTATAAGTGTACTGTAACAACAGAAAAAAAACCCTTTAGTGTAAGCAAATTATAAAAATATTAGGGAATTGTACAGCAATATACTTTAAACATACAGGAAGTAATATTTTATTTGTCAATACTTAACCTTCAATTCGACAAAAGTTCATTTTGCAATATTTGTTAAACCCGATTTATTCTGCCTCACTAAGCAAGGATACAATTGTATAATATTAGATACGGTTTTGCTTCCGTGCAAACATTTGATAGATACGAGTAGATACTTGTTTTGTTTTTGATTTTGGTTCAATTTGATATACGAGTACATATTGTATTATTATCAATGAAAAAATTTCCCTTTTTTCATATATTTAATTAACTTTTAAATTCTGTCAACATTAATTTGTTTTGCTTATTTTTAAAACCGACTATTCCGATGTTCACATACTGTGCATGTACGGTACGACGAACGATCTCATAAATTTCTGCCAATTTATGAGAGTGTGAGTTATTCAATTGAAATTGCATGTTTGAATCTCAAATGTTTTCTAAACAGTTAAAAAGTGAATATACCTAAAATGTAAATAAATTCTGTATACATTTTTAGAAATTGAATGAATTTTGACCCAGTAGAAATTGCTCGGCAATACCTATGTACATTTTTTATACCCTATTCTAAGGGTATATTAATTTTGACGCATAGCTTGTAACATACCTTAATATTGCCCGTAGACCCCTTAAAGTTACTATATTTATGATCAGCATCGATAGTAATGTCGATCTAGCCATGTCCGTCCGTCCGTCCGTCTGTCAGCAAAAATTAGGCCTTTAAACTGGACCTAGAGAGCTGAAATTTTAACCATATACTCTCTAGGGTCCCGAAATAATCAAGTTTAAGAATTTTTGAAATCCGCCCACCTTTAGTGTAAGCCCACAAACTCAAAAAACTAATTTATCGAAAAAATCGAATTTTGAGCTGGAAAGCTGAAATTTTTTATATATGGTCTACAAGTCCTAAAACTAATCGGGAGTTAAAATTTTTAAAATCCGCCCACTGACACGCCCACATCTAAATAAAACAATTTTATTGAAAAATCAAAGTTTGAGCTAGGGAGCGGTATTTTAACAATAGCTTCGTTTTTTTCGATAAAATCCTTTAAATGTTATATAACAAAATATGTAGAGCGTTCTTAACAATTCAACCATACTTAGACTTTTGTCACGCGCACTTGTGAGGGATAGGAATAGGAATAGGGTATCCAACAGTTCGCCCAAGCGGACTGTAGTCCATCCCTATGTTTTTTAATTTATTTGTAAGCATTTTTTTACTTTTGCTCTTTTCAATACTAAATGTTTGAATTGACTGATTATCAGGTGATGTGAAATGTAATGTTTGTTTTAAGGATTTTTATAATTTGTATTTATAATTTTCTTTCTTTCGTTTCTATTGTATTATTGTGATACATTTGATACATTTTACAGGCTGTAATTTAGATACTTTTGATACATTTTTCAAAAAAAAGATACATTTTTCGAAAAGTCGACGCCAACGCTGTGAGAGTGGAGTCTCGTCACACCTGAAGAGGTTACTGCAACTGGAAATATTAGCATTGACTTCGATAATAAGGATATAGCCATGTACAATTTAATTTATACAAATAATGAAACCTTAAAATGTGAAAACATTTTTGTGGAATGTACTTGGCGGGAGTTGAAACAAAATTGTTGCAAAATATTTCGTAATATATTATATAGCGGGAATTCGTGTTTATCGTTTAATTCATTAAGGGGTGATGTAGGTATATCTATATTTGTTTGAAAAAGTCAAATTAAAACAAATTTGTTTTTGTATTATTATAAGGACCCAGATCCAACATGGCCATGGGTGGAAACACAATCTGGAAAAAATTCTGGACTACGAGTAATAATGTGTACAAATACATCTGCATTTATGACAACAGATGTTAGGGTCAGAAAGGCTCAACATTCTCCAGTCGAGTTTTCTTTAATGATATTTACATTTCAGGCTTTCGTCCACTATCCAGAAGAATATATGTCTACCAATAACATATTTTTGAAGGGTCACACTACAATATTACTAGATGCCATTCAATTTCACGTTGATCCAAAATCCGAAATATAGATCCTTTAATTAGACGCTGTTTTTTTACGGTATCTCTTATACGTTTAATACTATGTGATAGTTTATGAAAATCAATTAAAATATTAACTACAGGACGAAATCACGAAATATGGAAAATCAAAAATGGATTGCTTAACAGAATGTCGATCGATTGAGCAAATGTGTAAATGTCTGCCAAAAAGTTCACACCGCACCGCCAATAAGATTATCTACTGCAATTCAACATATCTTGAGTGTTTGTATGAACACCGAGGTACGAGTAAGTAATGAAATAACAAATTCTATTAGAATCCTTGCCACGAGTTAACTCTAATTTAAGTTATGAAACCAGTTATAATGTTAAGCTTTATGTTGTTCGAATTATATTTAAAATTTAAATGTGATCGACGGCTAAAATTTCGAATATTAAATACATTACTTTTACAGATGGGATATATACAAATGGAGAACACTTACGAAATGGTTCTATGAACTGTAACTGTTTAACGAACTGCAACCACATAGATACCGAACTCGTCTCACTTATGACCCCGCAAAAACGTAAGTCAATTATACGAAATATACTCGTACATTATTTTATTTTGTAAAAATATGCCTTTCTTCAAGATGTAAAAACGAAAAAGAAGAACCCATTTGCATTGATCTTGAGGTCCACTACGCGAAGGATACAATATTTTCCTATCGAGCAGTTATGCTATACTCACCGCTCGACTTAACCGGTAATTATTGATTAACAATACTCAAAACTTTTAACAAATCAATATTAATCTTCATTTCAGTTGCATTATGTAGTATAATCGCATTATTCCTAGGAGTATCCGTTATCGGTGGAATGGAACTGGTTCTGGATCATTTTGGAAGACGCAAGAAAGCCAAAGCAAACGATGAACAACAGAAATAATTCATTTCATTGACTATGTATATTTTTCAATACTTTCTTTTATTAAAAGTTGAATTAAACTTTACTAAATTTTGCAAGACCACATCCTTTTCTTTTTAGTATGCCACGTTCAGTATAGTTTACCGTTTCATATGACGAAAGTACAGTTTCTTCCCTTATTATTGTAGCTCAGGGATGACAACGAAATTGAATACCTACAGTGTGTTTTGTTCGCCAATTCCAAGAGCTCAAGGATAATAGAATCGTTTTGTGTAATGCGATATACTATAAATATACAGTGGGTGGCGATGGTGTCGAGGTTAGTGTGTCAGCTTGTGACCCGTGTGGTGCAGGTTCAATCCCCATGTGTAGCAACAACATCCGCCACCTATTAATGGAGCGAAACGAATGACACCCTGTTTTCTCCAACCTCTACACCAAAAGAGGTTTTCTGTCTGGTTTGGACCGTTACCGAGTGCTCTGGGATTTGGATTTTCTTGTAAAAAAAAGAACAAAAAAAAAATGCTATAAATTACTTTTCAATGTACATTACATTACATTACATTTTTATTGAGTCTTAAAAAATCATTACATTTGTTCTTGTACTTATGGTACAACAATGAAGCCGACTTATTAATATTATGCCTGGCTAACTACGAGTATGTACGAGTAGCTTGAAGAAAATAGCTAAGTGAGCTTTTTAATAATCATATACATACTCGTACATACTTTATTAAGTAAATACGGTACGTTTTTGCTGTATGCTTGCTCCCGACATACTTAGATCAGTTTCTATAAGGCCTTAAAATTATGACTAGATACAATATACATTTAAACAAAACAAAAAAAAAACAAAACAAAACAAAACCAACTAGTCTCATGTACGATTGATTTTAAATTAAGAAATTTGTCTTTCTCTACCTTAGTGTATAGTTTGAGTTAATCTGCTTAATGAATAGTATAAAGTGATTATACTATCACAAACAGAATCAAACCGTTTAATTGGCAAAAGTATAGCATTATATGGAGGTATATGAAAATAAAATGCGAGCGTATATGAGCGTTTCAAATTGAGTTCTTGTATTAAACGTGTAGATTCGCATATTTTAAGCTTCAAAATACGTTTAAGTTAACCTCTCAAATTAGCCCTCGAAGCTTTGATATAAAAAGGTAACAAGAGACTTCTACTAGCATCCTGTTCGATATGAGGGAGGGATCTTTCATTAAGGAGATTAAATGGTGAAAGGTAGTAATTTTCGTCCAAACTATCACATGTGTTTGAATCCAATAAAGACTTAATAAGCGTATTTGGATGAAATTCTATACGTTTAAGTTTTCTTAGGGACAGATTAATAAGGTATGTCATTAGAGGTGTTACCTTGCATGCTTCATATAGGAATTTATTTGGATACCATTTCTTATCTGGTCTTCTATACTTTCCACAACAGAATCTAAGGATTTTCCGCTCAAATTGTTCTAGTTCTTTGGCTGTTGTGGGCGAAATAGTAAACCACGCACAGAATCCATACGCTAAAATGGGTCTTATAAGTGTTTTATATATAAGTATCTTCGTGTTTGAGTGTAATGCTTTTGACTGTAATAAAGATTTTAGTGTAGAAGTAACAGCTTTCGCTTTTGTTAGAGTTTTTCTAGCATGTTTATTAAAAAGTAACCGATTGTGGAAGTGCACACCCAGGTATTTCAATTCTGACCGCAAGGGAACGGAATGGTTATCGATTTGCAAATTCAATGTTTTGCTTTCTTTGACAGCTAAGCGATGGCCTTTACCACTCGCATTGCGAAAACAAGTTATCCCGCATTTTTCCGAGTTTATTTGGAGACCCCACTTTTTGAAGTATCCCAACAGCAAAGGAAGTTTTTCCTTGATCTTATTGAGAGCGTTTTGAGGTCTCTCATCGCTAGCTAGAATCAAGGTATCGTCTGCATAGAAGATTGTGGAATACCAGACAGCACTGGGAATGTTTCTGAGTACTCAGAGCGAATAGTAACTGAGGAAAAACGATTTTGAAGATAGTTATAAAGTAATCGAATAAGCCACTTAGGAAAGTTTAATTTAATGAGTTTAAAAATCAGCCCTTTATGCCACAGGGAATCGAAAGCTTTCTCAAGGTCAATATCTAGCCCAACTGTACATTTCTTATTCCTTAGGTTTTGCATTATCTTATTGGACAAAAGAAGTATTGCATGTTCGGTCGAGTGTTCTTTTCTAAATTCAAATTGCGTTTTTGGAATCACATCGGTGTCTTCGCAGATGATGTTAATATGATCAACTAATATTTTTTCAAACAGTTTTCCTATATTCGAGAGTAGTGATATTGGACGAAATTCTTTAATTTCCTTACTCGATAGTTTTTTTGCTACTGGGAAAAGTTTGGCTTGTTTCCAAATTGTAGGGAAATATCCATTGTTAATACAATGGTTGAATAATGAAGACAATATTGAGTCGAGAGTATGACAGCATTTTCGTAATATAAAATTAGATACCTCGTCTATGCCTATTGAACGCTTGTTATTAAGGTTGGCTCTGAGAGCTTCTACTTTATCAGGGTTGGTAAAAGGTGGAGTATTTGGGTTGACCGAAGGATGAGATGGCGAAAACGTTGTGATGGTAACATTATTTTCACTAGCACAAAATTCTGAAACGGTTGACAACACTTCGGAAGTTAAATTGTTATCTAAATAAGGTATTTTTTCCGAGTAAAGAGAGGAAAAGAAATCTTTAAAAGTATTAAGCTTAGTTCCAGTATCATTTAGTTCAACTCCATTGTGTGTCAGTATGTCCTTTGAGATATCCGTGCCAAAAAACGTTCTTCCCGTTATTCTGTCGATCTCTTTAAAAGCTTGCGGAGATGGTCTTACTTTCTGTAGTCTATACTTGAAGGATGAATTAATATCTAACTTTATTCTCTCACTTATGATTTTGCTGAGGCATTTGATTCTTGCGGATAAGTCCTGATATTCGCCATTTATTCTATTAAAATGTCTATGGTAAATTCGCTTAAGTTTTTTAAGAAAAAGAGAGCGTATTTGAATCAGTTTCATTGTAAGTGGAGAAATGTTGTCGTACTTATATTGCCTTGGTTTGCATAATATAGAATTTGTTTCTATAGAAGTTACCAGTGTTGAATTCATTTGGACAATGAATGTACTCGTATCTATTTCTGCATTCAAAAGTTTCTATCAGAGGGAATGTTCAACCGGGAAAGACTATTATTTAGATCTTGCCTGAAAGATTGCCAGTCAGTATTTCTAAAGCTTCTATAAGTAACCGGCGGTAACAGCAAGGGCTCAAAGTTAAAAATTCCTACATTAAGCGAAATGCCATAATGGTCAGATATTGTGGGGAATGTCGAGCACACATTATTGGTAGTTATAGAGCGCAGGCAAGATGAAAGCAAAAAGAAGTCTAACACCGAAGACGAACGCGGGAATGTTGGGCTATTAGGTGAGATCAGATCAAGATTCAAGAAGGGTCCATTGAAAAACCAATCATAAATCTTGAGTCCATTTCCATTGTGAACGCTATCTCCCCAGTGTTGGTGACGAGCATTGAAATCTCCCCCAAAAATTACGGCGTCATAAGTGCTTGCAACGGAATATAACCTATAGAGATCTCCTGGTAAGCTTCGGCCAGCGTTAGTTGGTATGTAAATGCTTCCAAAAAGTATTCTCATTTGTGCGCCTTGTGGATTTCTAAATGTAATTGAAGCCAAACACGCTGAAAAAATATTACTGTGAAAATAAACCGGGTCATATTTGTATTTTTCGTCCAGTATTATTGCAGTTCCTCTTCCTGCATTATTCCGAATGATGTTAAATCCTTCAAATTTGGGTTTGTGTCTTGCGTGTAGCCTAGTTTCACACAGAAAGCATATTTGAGGTTTTTTACTTTTTAATATTTTTAAAAGTTCAAATCTTCTAACATGAGAAATTAACGAATTGAAATTTATCGAAATAATTTTTAGATTTATTGTGGTCATTATACTACAATTATTGAGGCGACAAACTCTAAGTATGTAAAAATTTTTTCTTCTTTCGACTGAAGCTGTTGATACTTTGGCCAAAATTGTCTGATTTTTACCAAAAGATCCTTGAATGGGATGTTAAATAGATTTTGTGATTCATTTAGGAAGTCGCTAAGACTACCTGTTGGTTGAGAAAGTCTGTTTACCTGTTTGGGTGCTTGTAGGTGTGATTCGTTGGTTGTAATTTTTGCCATATCTGCAAACGACACTTGTGGCCTTATAAGCTGATTAACTGTGTCATGGACACCTCCTTTGTTTCTTTATATTTTATATACGATGGACACGGACAGCTTAGATCGCTGGCTGCATGCCCTGATTTATTGCAATTAATACATTTAACTTCAGGAACTTCTGAATTTGATTCCCTACAGCTTTTGTGAGATTCAAAACAAGACTCTGAGTCATGATTTTCTCCGCACAAAACGCAGCGACTATTATATGCACAACAGTCACCCGTATGACCAAACCGTTGACAGCGGTAACACCTAATGACCACCCTATTATTTTTCTTTTCCCAGTACACCCTTTGGTGCAATAGACTCCTAATATTTATTAATTCTTTAGTGGACTCTCCCACCTCTAGTTGTATGATAAAAATGTTTAATTTAATATTCTGGGCTTTTGTTCTAGCTGTAAAGAATGGACTTATTTTACTGACTTTCACATTTGGCGCGGATTCTTTCAGAGCTTTACGAATGTTTTCAATAGGTGTATCCCCATCAATACCTTTAAGAAGTATAGAAGTCTTTTTTGTCTCTTTAGGAGAAAACGAATATGCGCCTATACCCGTCTCGCGAGTCGATTAATAACTAAGCCATGTACGCTTGCACTATTAACGTATACCTTTGTCTTATGATAACCTATATTCACAAATTTGTATTGAATATCCAAAACATTACGTTCGGCTGCTGCTAATTTAAATAAATTTAATTAAGTTAATAGTGTGCAGTTAGCACCAAAGATATAAATAGGTGCGCAAAAATCGATTTTGTTTAATTTATGCGATGCACTGTCTCCTGTTGTTTGCGTTTTTTGCCTTTTAGCAGAATGGTTGCTGCGTACATCACTCACATCGCTTACCAAGGAACAGTCATCCATGTTGTCTAGATCTGCTAGTGGCGAGAATGGATTGTTGTCAAGAGTAGATTGCTGATGACTCATAGCCTGATAACAGCCAGCATCGGCTGCGTTTATTCTTTTCCTTTTCCCCATATTCGTGTTGTAGGTGTGCGCTGATCGTTTTAATTTGCAGATGACTGCTGTCCACTCACTTGCGTTTGAGCTGATATTGTCTTCTCCCATATTAGTATCTTTTTGTTGTAATTGGCATTGGAGAGGAGAGATACCCAAATTGTTTGTCGTTGTTGGTCTCTGAGTATTTACTGAGAGATGATTTTTTTTCGATTGAACTGACATTAGAATTCACGTGTTTGATGTTATCACTTGCACTTGCATTAATATTTATTTTATTCTTAATCACTTTATTATTTTCCACTTTGTTGAGTCTCTATCTCTTTAAGGAAATTATTTAGTATTTAATTACTTGCGGTTGAACCGCTAAAATTGTGAAGAAATTTTGTTTGCTAATAAGTAACACGTCTGCTCACTCCGGGATTTTCCAATGCACCACTTTTCAATGTAAAAGCATATTGTTCGCAATGCGTCCTGCGAGTCGTGGGATTTTAATAACTTTCTTGGTTTCACTTTATTTATTAGACTGTTTATTTTTCTGGTAAGTGAGAAAGGATTTGATTTCGTAAATGCATTCAATTTACAGGAATCTTAAATGGAGGCTAACGTTTGTTTCGATACACAGCACTGCGATTTTAAGGCCTGTTAAAACTAAAACCGGTTATTTTGTTTCGGTTAAATGATTTTTTTCGGTTATTTATATATATATGGACTGCCCATAGAAGTGAAAACTGAGAACTTTTAGTATCAAAATTTGAAATTTCATAATGTTTGAACTAAAATTATTAACATAAATCTGGTTTTCACACCTATTGACAATTATATGCATCTTTATATGGTTTTTCATTATTCAAATATATTACGGTACAAAATCATGATACAAACCCATGAGGTTTCACCCATCCAAAAAGCGTCTAACGCGTACAGCACACGGTGGCTGCGCGTGCGTTTTCACTTCAAAAATTCAAATTCCTGCGTGCCTGGTACTTCGGCTGATTTCAGTGGAACCACCAAAATGCAAGAATTCAATGATTGACCACTCACTTTGAAGATGTGAATTTAAGGATTTCGATAAAATTATGTGTTTTATCCTTCGGCCACACCCATTTAAATTATAGGGGCGTGAATTTTCAAATGAATTTCGCGTACATTTTCGTGGCGCAAATTGGACAGGTATGATGTTTCTTTGCAGAGATAGGTTAGGTTAGGTTAGGTTAATGTGGCTGTCGGCAGAAGCCGACACACTTAGACCAATTTAGGTCCATTGTGATAATAATAATAATAATAATATAATGTGACCAATAGGTCACAGTGTAACATACCCCCCTGCTTGTACCTCGGAGAGGTTCGTGCCCTCTTTCAGAGCCCTCTCTATATACTTCTTTGTGTAGCGTATCGAGGAATTGCTCTGATTTTTCCTTGGCAGGTCACACTCCTTAGAGCACAGCGTCCAGTCCAGTTTCTTTGATGAATCTGAGAATGAGCTGTGGGTCCATGGTTTGTATGTCCTTGTCTGTTATTTGGTGCCTGCCCAAATATCTTATCCTTTTGTGGGCTAGTGCCCCACAGGATTCCAGTATATGGTCTGGAGTTTCGGCGGTTTCACTGCAGAATCTGCAGAGCCCGTCGTCTGATATACCCATTTCCCTCAGGTGCTCCTTGAGACTACAGTGCCCCGTGAGGAGGCCTGTTATAATTCTTAGGTTGTTTTTGTTAAGCTTTGAATCTCTTTTGGTTGTAATTTCCTAAGAGTTTCTTTGCTTGCCTCAGACCTTGGAGGTTTAGAAAGGTTTTGGCCATTGTTTCTTCTTCCAGTCTCCTGAACTCTTCGCGTAGAGTGTGTTCTCCTATCCCGCAGAAAGGTTCAGATCCTATGAAGGGTTCCTCTGCCCCTTTTCTTGCCAGAGAGTCCGCTGCCTCATAGTTTTGACTTGATGACGTACGCGTCAAGAGCCTTTATGTCTGCTTGGCTGTCAGACATTATTGCTATGTTGCAATACCTGTAGTTTTTCTCGAGGTTGATTCGAACGCACCTGTCTATGGCACATATTTCTGCCTGGAAGATGCTGGTACATTTGCCCATGGATTCGTAGTGCTTAGTTCCTGGCCCAAACACCTCTGCCCCAGTTCCCTGCTCAGTCCTCGATCCGTCCGTGTACCACTTTGTTGTGTGGCTGCTCAGTCCATATAAGTTGTGGATTCATTGCTCCAGTTCTCCTTATTACTGAGCTTTATTTGGAAGTTCTTCTCGAAGTTGAATTTCCTGATGCTATCGTCCCTAGGTATGGCAAGAAGTGGGAGTTTTTTGAGTAGGTCACCGCGTTCTTTCGAACCGATGCATTTTTCTCTTCCAATTCCCGCCTTCCATCCTTAGGATTGTTTTGTCTGCCGCGTTCATCACCATGATGTGTAGAGGGGTTAATTCCAATGCAGTTGGGCAGCTACGCATTGCTCCGGTAATGCACAGGCACGCCAGTCTTTGCACTTTGCTGAGTGTCTCTCTTGTTGTGGCTAGACTGGTTCGTTTCGCCCATGCTACGTATGTGATCATTGGTCTCACAATTATTGCAGTGTACATCCATCGTAGGATGTTTGGGCTGCATCCCCATGCCTTCCCCGCTAGGCTCCTACATATCATGAGAGCGCGGGTGGCCTTTTCGGATATCTCCTCTGTATGTTTTCGTCAGAGGAGTTTACTGTCTAGATGAAGTCCTAGATATTTTGTTTCTTTGACTGGTATCAGTGTAATGCCTGATAGGCTGATGTCCTTAAGTCTTTGAAGTTGTCTTTTCCTTGTGAATGGTACGATCGTTGTTTTCGCCGGATTGATGTTGAGTCCGACAGTATGGCATCATTCCTTGGTTACTTTAAGCCCCCTTTGTATGATGTCCCCAAGGGTTTCTTCGAACTTACCAATGGCAATCAATACAATGTCATCGGCGTACGCCTGACAGTTGATGCCAAGCTTGGTTAATTTTTTAAGCAGTTCGTCTACAACTAGGCTCCACATTAAGGGTGATAGTACCCTTTCTTTTTGGACATCGTCTTGTTGTGTTCACTCTGATGGTTCCAGATGGTGTTTGAGTCTCTGCTGATCTAGTGCACAGCAGCTCACACATCCAGGTAGATACTGCACTGTTAACTCCTTTCCTACCCAGGAATCGTTTGATCGCCTCATGTGAGGTGTTGTCAAATGCTCCCTCTATGTCTAGGAAAGCGCACAGTACTATTTATTTTGCTTCCAAGGCATTTTGAATTATCTCCGTCAGCTGATATAGGGCGATCTCTGTTGATCTGCCCGCTCTGTATGCGTGCTGACGATGATGTAGTTGGGATATGTTCCATACCTCTTCCCTTAAGTAATTGTCCACAACCTTTTCTGTTATCTTCAGAAGGAATGACGTAAGGCTGATTGGTTTGTACGATTTTGGCTGTGTGGGGTCTTTTTCCCCCGCTTTTGGTTTAAACACCCAAGGCAATACTGCTCCTTGTTATTTTCAGCAGGAGTGGTATTAGTGCACCTTGCCCTTCTTGTAGTAGGCCGGGTATAATCCCGTCCACTCCGGCCGATTTAAAAGGCTGAAAGGAATTTATTGCCCATTTCAGTCACTCCTCGGACCAGATGGTTGATGTTCTTTCCCAGTCTTCCCTTCGAGGTCTGATTGAAGTGGTATGGATTCCTAGCTCAGTACTAGGCGCGCTACAAGGAAAGTGAGTTTCTAGTAGCAATAGTGCTCTTTGATCCACATCTTCCGTGAACTCGCCATCTGGTTTCCTCAGAGACATCGGTACTCCTCATGACTTCGCAAGAGCTTTATGTAGCCTTGCCGCAGTAGGACTGCTGGTGATTGTCTCACAGAATTTCCTAAAGCTATTTTTTTTTTAGCTTTTCAAATTTCCTTATTATATGTAGTAAGGTCCATTTGGTAGCTTTGCCAGTCTCCGTTGCGCTTTGCTTTGTTGAATAGCTTCCGCACCTCGGATCTCAGTTTTGACAAGTTATTGCTCCACCATGGCGTCTGTTTCCTGTCCCTTTCTCTACTAAGGGGACAGTTTTCTTCGAACGCAGTGATGATGGCGTTTGTTACGCTTTCTACGGCACTCTCTAGCTCTAGAGGGTGGCCCGGAGCCTTCCTCAAAACAAGGCGCCCCAGATTGCTCTCTAGAGCATTTCTATAAGTCTTCCAGTTGGTTTTCCTTGGGTTCCTTACTGGATTTCTCGTGATACTTGTCCAGTTGCTAATTAGTTTACTTACGCTTGGGCTAGTACCTCCTCCCTGACCCTAGTTACAAAAGTGGGGGTATTTCCCACATTTATGTCCATTGTGATACCACGTATGTATTATCTACCTCATCTCTGTAGATGGGACTGGCCAACGCACGCGGTTGTTCTCAAACGGTCCTCCATCTACGTACTAACCGCGGCCAACATCGTTTAATTGCGGTGATCTGACGAAAACCGATTAACTCGCCGTGGTATGGTCGTTGGTTAGAGAGTCGTTGGTCGTTGGTTTGCAGAGATAAGCATTACCAAAATCCCTCCCCTCCAACCTTTAAAACGAGACTTCAATCATCGAAATCGGTCCAGTCTTATTCGAGCAATCACATTTCAATTTTATGTCCAAGTTCCCGCCGCCATTGTGTTTGTAGGCGTGGCGCCACAACAATGAAACATTTTCTCCCTAAATCCCGCTGCCTTACCCTAAAAAATGAGCCATCAACCGTTAAAATCCGTCCAGCCGTTGCCTCGCAATCGCATAAATAAGTTGTAAAATAGTCATGAGCATGTCACGGTGACGCATAAGATTTTCCCCTACCAAAAAGTGTCCAACGCGGCTAAAGAAGTTATCACTTGAAAAAAAAAATAGACAACACCGTAAGCCCCTCCGTATAATGATATTGGTCCTCTCACACGACCTATATATTTCTTCTCGCTCGCGTCACGTTTATTTGCAACATTTTTCAACGCTTCCACCTTCTCTGTAAATCTTGTAATCCGATATGTAGTTTGGGTTAAGGTTAGTTGATTGGGTTGACGAGGCAGGAGACACATGTACCCATCACACTTAGAACAATGTAGATTCGTTGTAATTCCCTTGGGGAATTCAACTCCCAAACTAGGAAACGTATGAAGCCTAAGGATGAGCAAGGCATCCTCAGGCAAACTTGAGTAAGTCAAAATCGGTCCTGAAAAGGAATTTTTTAGGAATTCATTTCCGATGTGGCAGAGTGCTGAGCAGTGGCATAGAAAGTGAGGAGTATCTTTTTGCACTTCCTCATCGGCACAACCTCTGCATAAGTCATCCGTACTGATTATCATTCGTTTGGCATGCTATTTCAGTATGCGACAGAGGACAAAACATTTTTTGTCCATTTGTAGTAAACCCTCGGTTTGACGTTCCTTGTAGAGCGGCCATGTTTTCCTGGTTGTGGCACAGGATTGGACTGTGGTTTATCTTTCATGAGTCGCGACCAATTAAATGTTTAAGGTTACAGAGAGGCAAACCCTTACATTATGCTGCGCGCCAAGAACCCACAGCTCTTCGCGACAGCTTTCATTTTATCTCTTGGCTGTCAATAAAAAAGCAACATCTGTATGAGGTATTGCCATCATTATGATCTGTGTAGCAGCTGTAGTCACTGCCAGGGCCTCGGCTTGGTGGATTGACCAGGAAAGTCCGAGAACTTCGGAGTAGAATCCCGCACCAACATCCACGTCCATCTTTGAGCCGTCAGTGTAGATGGGTATAGTCTTTGTATATATACTTTTAGTATATATACATTGTATATATTGTTTTAGTATATAAAGGGTTTTTCAACAGGGACGCTACAAAAGTAGAGCGTCAGTGACAGCAAACGACGCCGAATTTCTTGCCGCTCTTTTGACATTTCTCTTCAGTAAGTTTTGCCATTTCATGATGGAAAGATATACGATCCAACAACGAGTCGAAATTATTAAAAAATTTACTACCGAAATTCGGAGTCAGTGGCGTCAACGTTAAGAGCGCTACGTCCAATTTATGGTCGTCATAATCGTCCTAGCAGATCAACAATTGAGCGTCTAGTGGAAAAATTTGAATCCACAAGCACAGTACAAAATGTTCCCGTGCCAGTGAGACAAAGAAGTGCCCGTAGTGTCGAGAATATTGCTGTCGCTGAGGCTTCAGTTGAAGAAAGCCCAAATGTGTCTCTCACACGTCGTTCTCAAGCGTTGGGCATCTCTGTGACGTCGTTGTGGCGAATTTTTTGGCTACCGTTCAATGATAACCGAATATTTTTGGCCCCAATTGGATGATATGGACTTGGAGGACATGTGGTTCCAACAGGACGGCGCCACAAGCCACACAGCGAATGCCACAATCAATTTATTGGAAACCAAGTTTGGAAACCGTGTTATCTCACGAAATGGTCCAGTCGCTTGGCCGCCTCGGTCGTGCGATTTTACGCTGTTAGACTATTTCCTGTGGGGCTACGTCAAGTCTATGGTCTATGCCAACAAGCCAGCGACGATTGATGAACTTCGTACGAATATCGAACGTGAAATTGCAGCAGTATCGGCCGATTTATGTTTGAAAACCGTCGAAAATTGGGTTCAGCGTCTGGACTTCTGCAAACGTGCCTGTGGTGGCCATGCAAAAGAAATCGAGTTCCATACATAATGGCATCGAACGTACTTTCACAGGAATAAAGAATTTCATTGATATCCAAAACTGTTTTTGTTTTATTTAAAAAAAACTTTTGTAGCGCTCTTATTGAAAAACCCTTTATTAGGGTGGTCCTTATTTTTCGACTTTTGAATTATCCCCGGGCCACTTCCCCATTTGATTATATACCTCTAAATATGAAATACGTTTTTTTTTTTTTTTTTTTGTTAAGATTTATGGGTCGCTACCAGCTGTCAAAATTTTCGGCTTATGGGTCAATTATTATCCGAATTAAGAAAATCAATATTGCCATACATCTTTGAAGATTTTGTAATATTTTTTATGTCCTGAGAATAAAAAAAAAAAAAATACAGATTTTGAGTTTTTTTTTTTTAAATTCAAACCTTGGTAGCGACCCCTAAATGTCATTTAAAAAATTCCGAACAAAATCCTGAAATAGTTTCTTATGGTATATAATCAAACTACGTGGTGGCCCGCGAAATTAAAGAAAATTTTTTTTTCTTAGCAATAAGGACAACCCTAGTATATATATAAAGGTACAATGGTTTGATTTTCATTTGTTTATGAGCTAGAGTTTGTCTTTTCGATCTAGAACGCTCGGAAATGACTCTCTCCCTACCGAATGGATTTTGTCTGTTGTTTTATCATTAGACACGGTTGTTTCTGCAAAGTGCGTGATAAGCAGCTAACACATCCTCAGACATTGGTTCCGATGCTATTTTAATTGATGATAATCTCAATAAGCTTATCTAACCGACACGAGGGAGAGATAGGTATATTAAATTCGTTCAGCGATACTTTGCGGTATCATCTAAATAGTGGTTTTAGTATGCAAAGTATTGTGAAAAAGTGAAGACCAATTCGCTATGACCAAAGTGAATTTGAATAACACTCCAACGATTAAAATGGAGAAAGTTAAGAAGAGGCGTCATAAGGAATACCTTATGACTGGAACAATAGTAAAAATGTAAGAAAACTTGTTGTCATCCAACAATGATGGTCTATGTGTTATTTTGTAAATTTACTATTACTCGTATTTGTCTTCGGTTCTGTACTTACTGTGCCGAACGGAGTATATGGCATATTAAAAGACCAGCTGTCTATTCAAAAACGCTGGAAAATCTAACTTAATTAATCTTCGCTAAGTTCATTCCTAAATCAAGTGAACCTGTAGCCTTTTAGCGATTTAATTTTTTCGATAAAATCGATTTAAATTTCATGTTGTCCCTTTCCCGGACATAAGTCGGAATTTATTAGTTTTGAGTATACAAAATAAGGATCTAAAAAAAAAAAAAAACTACTTCTTCTGGTTTAAGCTTTGTTTTAAATTTCCACTAAGTTCCCCGTGATGTTTTATACCTAAATATCTTTTTTTGATTTATGTGTTAACTTTTGTTGCGGAGTGGTCGTGTTTGCTTCATCATTATTACGTGTTGCGAAAATTAAATAGTGCAATTACACTTTCACAACATATTGCGAACAAATGCCTTAAAAAAATCAAGGATGTTTTTTAGATAATAATTTTTTACTTAAACTTAAGATACCATCTGAAAGTAAAGAAAAACGTGTTTTTTTTTTAGAAACATAAAGGTGAGGTGTATTAGTTTTGTTATACACTAAGACAGTATTGCTACTAATTTTATCGTGCGTGTGGGAAGTTTTTGTTTTACCTTGAGAAATGATATTGTTGATGACGACAATTATGTGGAACTCGAACCCTCAGTAAGTCCACATTCCCCAATATATAATACAATTAGGCTATTCATCACGTGAGGTTTTCAGCCGTAGTAGGCTCTATGTCCGCACAGTTATGTGTCTCCTTAAGTTTTGTCAGCCTGAAAATGTGTAGGATATCCATTCATCCGCGTGTATTCCAATGTGTGCCCATATAATATGTCGCTGTGTCAGTCTTGCGCAAGTGGAATGCTTGTTTGGAATCGATTGTCAGCTCGAATATTGCTGCATTTCATATAAATCAGAAAAATGATTCTGGTTTGAATTGCGTTCTCATTTTTAAAAATAATGCATAGAGTCACGCCTAGGAGCTAAAACTGTTCTTTACAAATGTGGACATTTTAAAAGGTACATGCTCTAATACATAAAGTAGTGTGGAGTTCTTAAGCACTGATAATACCACTAAAAATCCGATATACACTTCGCTTCAACTGAATAAGCACAAACATATTCTAAGCTACGTTGTCCATTTTTTCAAAACCTTGTGATGTTATATATCATTTGATGATGCTAACTGTTTGCTTATGATGGTGAGAAAATAAATCGGAAAGAATAATTCAAAAAGTACCGCTATTTTTTCCCTGGTTGCCTTGCGAAGCATTCAATATGGAAAAATGCATTTATTTTGCGTCAACTGAACAACAAGGTCATTATTTTCACTGCTTATGAGTATTCTGTGGAGATTGACATATTAGATCAACAGTTGAAGCGCTTTAAGTAAATTTTATTTGATTAATTGTATTTCAAAGAAAAATGGGTAGATCAAAATCTGGAAAAATTAATGGTGTCACTTAGTTGTTTCGGATGAGAAGAAGTTTAATTTTGATGGCCATGATGGGTTTAATTATTACTTCCACGATGTGAGGAAAGAAGAACGATTTTTAGCGCGGCATCATAGTCGAGAAGGTGGTGTTATGGTATGGGGAGCAGTTAGCTACTATTTCACTGTTGAGCTTGAGTTTCAAACCTCAAAAATGAAATTTGAAAAGAAATTTCCCTAAATTTTCAGGCATTTTTGGACCCATAAACTAAACTTTTCAGCAGGACAACGCCCCTATCCACACGGCGCGCATAGTAAAAAGTTGGATAGAGGAGCGGAATATGAACCTTATAGAAAACGTTTGGGGATGGTTAGTACGAAAAGTTTATGAATCTGGCCGTTAGTTTGAGGACAGAGAATCCCTTATTGCAGCCATTAAATTGGCCTGGAGGGAAATTTCGCTGGACTACATAAAGAGGCTTTTAACTTTTATTTCCAATTTCAATATTTGTGTCTATTCAGTTGACGCAAAATGAAACTGCAATGGAACTGATGAGAAAGAATAAAATATAGTTCAGTATATGATGACTTAGTAAGAGCGTTTAACTATGTAATACATATAGCAATAACATATGCTTGTAGTAGTGTAAAATTATATAATGCTGGAGATTGGAGAGATTCATACTAAGGGTATGATTTAAATAAATTCTTTCAACACTCCCACTTTTATTTAAAAAAAAACTTTAGTTAGCTTTAGGATAAATGCCAATAGCACTGCGAACAAATTCAAACTATTCTTTAGGTAGACTCTTAGTGAATATGTCGCCGAGCTGCTCATCTGTGCCAATATAGCTCAAAGAAAAAAGTCCACACTCATACTTGTCCCGTATAAAATGGTACCTTACGTCGATGTGTTTGGTTATTTTGTGGTACTCCGGATTTCTAATGAGTTTTATCGCGCTCGGGTTATCCACAAATAGAGTTGGTGTATCCTGCTGACGACACGGCATAATTTCTCGCAATAACTGACGCAGCCATAGTAACTGCTTTATTGCGTGTGCTGCTGCTAGGTATTCCGATTCGGTGGTGGATAAGGCTACCGACCTTTGCTTCTCCGATGACCAGCTGATTGCTGCAGAATCCATTGTGAAGACATATCCTGATGTTGACTTTCTAGTGTCAAGATCTCGAGCAAAATCGGCATCGCTGTAAGCAGAAAAATTGTTATTTACATTTGAAACAAATTTAATGCCATAAAATATGGTCCCTTTGACGTATCGCAGTATACGCTTTAGGGCCTTTATATGCTGATTAGTGGGATGCTCAATATATCTGCTAGCATTGTTTAGCGCATAGCAAATATCCGGACGCGTTGCGACGGCCAGATACATCAAGCTCCCAACCGCCTCGCGATATGGAAATGACATTTCCTTGGTATCGTCGTTGATTTCCGCAGACTGCCGCTGATTCGATGGTGTTGAAACTGATGGTGTCGAAACCGTATTGCAATCCACCATCTGGAAACGTTCAAGAATCCTTTTAGCGTACCCTGATTGACAAATGTGCACAGTTCCATCAGAATAACGGCTTATTTCCAATCCCAGAAATCATTCTGCATTACTCCATTTCACTTCGAACTCCTTAGTCAAGTAATCAACGAGTGGCTTGAGAAGATCATCAGAACTTGTTGCGATTAATCCATCATCTATGTATACTGCAAGGTACATTTTATCGCTTGCTTTTTGATAAATGAATATACACATGGATCTGCTTGAGAAACTTGAAATTCAAAACGTTTAATAAAATCGCAAAATTGTTTATTCCAGCATCGTGATGCTTGCTTAAGCCGATAAATGCTTTTAATGAGTCTACAGACCTTACCGCTTCCGTCCTCATATCCCTGAGGTTGATTCATAAAAACTTCTTCCTGTAGTTCACCATACAAGAAAGCGGTTTTAATATCGAACTGCCTGAGAATGAGACCTTCGCTTGCTGCTATCGATAGAATGACTCTTATTGATTCGAACTTTACTACCGGGCTGAATGTTTCCCGATAATCAATCCAATATTGCTGTGTAAACCCTCTTGCTACAAGCCTGACTTTATTCCTGTCCACCGTTCCATCCGATTTGTACTTAATTTTGTATACCCAGCGATTATCGATGATCTTCTTGCCATCAGGCAAATCCGCAAGAGACCATGTTTTATTCTTTAAAAGTGAGTTGTATTCATCATCCATAGCCTCAATCCATTTAACCTTGCATTTGGAGTTAATTGCATCCTCGAAACTCATTGGTTTTTCAGAATTTGCTAAAAATGAAAAACAATCTGATGAGTAAACGTAACTCACTGGTTCCTTTTTCCGAAGTTTTTCTCTATAATGGCTTGTATCCTGAGTTCCATCATTCGGCTGACTTGGGCTTTTGATTTCTGGCGTTGTACTGCCCGATGCATCGGCCCCTGTTTCATCTTTAATTTGAAAATTATCTGAAATACAATTCTTCGCTTGTATTGAACTGTCCGAAAGATAACATCTCTGGTAATCTTGATCCTGTTTTGGGAAGGACTCCACACGCGATATGCCTTGGTGTTGTTTGAATATCCTACAAATACACATTTTTCATATTTAGGGTCCCATTTGCGCCGTCTTTCTTTAGGTACGTGTACATAAACCTCGGAACCGAATACTCTTAGGTGATCCATTCTTGGCTGAGCTTTGAACCAAATTTCAAAGGGGCTTTTATCCTTGACAGAACTCTTACCTGTGCGATTGAGCACATATATCGCCGTGTTGACCGCCTCCGCCCAAAATTTTAGTACAATATGACATGAAAAAATTAGCGCCCGTGCTGCCTCGACAATAGTTCTTATATCACGCTCTGCTCGGCCGTTTTGTTGTGGTGAATATGGAGCACTTCGCTGGTGACGAATACCCTCCTTCTGTACTATCTGCTCCATACCCTTGTTAATGAACTCCAGGCCATTGTCGCTTCGCAAGATCTTAATGCAGTGACCAGTTTCATTCTTAACAGATCGCAGGAACTGACTAAAAAACTTAATAACTTCAGATTTTTGTTGCGTGAAATAGACAGTACGAAAGTGGGAAAAATCATCTTTGAGAAGAAGGAAATATTTCGAGCCACCAATAGACGTCTCCTGCATGGGACCACAAACGTCTGCATGCACGATTTGTCCACACTTCGTTGCCTTGCTCTCACTTCGAGGAAAAACTGCACGATGCTGTTTCCCAAAAATGCATCCTTCTCATAAGAAATTATCTTCGCCTTCAAACTTAATCTTTTTACTTTCTAAGAAATTTCTCACATCTGCTACACACTGATGTCCTAGCCGCTCATGCCATAACCTCAACGACCCACGAGAAACAATATTCGCATCACATACCTTCTTGCCATCATCACCAATCAGATCACTGCCACCGTATTCTTTGTCTTCACATGGTTTTGCCAGCATAACCTTAAACATCATTTTAAAAAATTTCGCTTTACGGACTCCCACTGCAACCGTTCGACCATCCATTCTCAGCTCACATTGATTTTTATTTGAGACACAATCAAATCCCTTGTCCAACGCGCATCCAGCCGAGAAAAGATTAAGTCGGATCTCCGGCACAAAGAGTACATCTATTAATTGCTTTTCCTCCCATTCATTTCCATCAAAAGCTAATATATCGATGGTACCCTTGTGCATAGATAATACCTATTACCATTTCCAACTCTCACAGGTACAGCATCAACCAAATCTTCGTAATAACTAAACCAACATCGTTTGTTTGACATATGGTCGCTAGCGCCTGAGTAGAGGTACCATGCGGTCTCATCAACACATTCAGCTAACTTGACTTCACTAATGAATGCTTCACTCGATCTCTTATCAGGTTTTGTAAACTTATTACCTCTCCTTTTTGGGCAATCACGATTCCAGTGACCACTCTCGTGACGTGAGCATTTTCCTGGTTTAGCTGTAGATTTAGTATTGCTGTTGTTGCCTTTAAAACGTCTAAATTTATTTGCGACTAGTGCTTGGCTCGTTTCTGCTTCCTCCTGAGATGACATTCGGGTTTCTTCAATCATAAGACGGGAAATTAGATTATCCAACGTGCGCTCCTTTTTATCGTGGACTCCCATGCAGTATGGAAAGAATTAAAGCTTGGAGGAAGAGTCATTAGTATTTTGGTTATTACCATAGATTCTGAAATAGGTTCACCTAAATCCTTGAGCTGTTGCACGATATTCTCCAACTTAGATATGTGACATGCCATATTGTCACCAGGATTCTTCGAAAAACCATAAAATCGTTGTTGGAGCATATGTATACCGGAGTCGGATTTTTGCTCGTATATGCTGTGGAGTTTCTTCCACATATTATTAGATGTCTCACAATTAATTATTTGTAAGGTCGGCTGCTGCCCAATCGTTGAAATAATTTGTTTCTGCGCCAAGGCATCAGCTTTCTGCCAAGCCACTAGTTTCGTTACATCGGTGGGCTTCTTAGAGACTCCAGAAGCTATGTCAAATAAATCGCAAGCACTGAGCAAAATTCGCATTTGGAACTTCCAAACAGACCATTGGCTTGCATCAAGGAGCTTGTCAATTTTAAACGTAGACTCGCTTTCCATGCTTACGTCCACCAAAAAAAAACTTGTTCTATCTCTGTACAATGAATCCGTTAAATTGTTAAACTGTTCCTTCCGTTAGTCTTTATGTTCTATCAAAATCGAACGATCAGAAAAAAAACACCGCAACCCTTTTTTTTTTGCTGCCTATTTACTCGTTTCTACCGTTTATAGCAAAACTGATGTAAGTCAACTAATGCCCTCCAAAATTATCTTTAAACCGATTTCCACGTTTGTATTACTTTGCAACTTTGGCAAAAAAGAAGCAAAAAACGCAATCAGCTTACTTTCCGACAAATTACTTTTTTATAAACTTTCTGGGCCCATAACCTGATGAGCAGAGTAAAAATCAGAGCCGATCTTCTTAGGTTAACGTTTAATGATAAGCAGAAAGAATAAAATATAGTTCAGTATATGATGACTTAGTAAGAGCGTTTAACTATGTAATACATATAGCAATATCATATGCTTGTAGTAGTGTAAAAATATATAATGCTGGAGATTGGAGAGATTCATACTAAGGGTATGATTTTAATAAATTCTTTCAACACTTTGAAAGGGAACCGGGGAACAAATAGCGGTCCTTTTTGAATTATACTTTCCGATTTATTTTCTCAACATCATAAGCAAGCAGTTAGCATCATCAAATGATATATTACGGCACAAGGTTTTGAAAAAATGGACAACGTAGCTTATAAAATGTTTGTGCTTATTCAGTTGAAGCAAAGTGTATCTATGACAGATCGAGATATGATTTTTGTTTCAAAAATATCAAATCTAGGAAGAATATTTGTCGCACAGTCTTGGCTGCTTTGTCTTAAATTTCAGTTTAAACGTAGTTTCTTGTTAAAACTTTTTTATATATTTGCAAACGTCCCTGATCCCCGTTCGCTTCAATTCAATTTAATTTTTTTCCCTCTTTAACTTTGTTCGTATAAGTACATCGGACTAACTTTCTAAGGAAACTAGTCATGTTGTTGAAGTCGGCTCTTCCGGGCAATTTTCGACATTTTGCAGCTCACGAGAGTGTGCACTGTGCATGCAATTGCGTGGAAGTACTGAGATCTCCGGTGTCGTTACGGACTAGTTGAGGCTGGAATTAATTGTCAATTGAAGGACTTCAATTATTGGTGCGCTGAAATTGTCTTTTATTAAAATGCAAACACTATTCTATTACCGCGGTATAAAATTCTTTTATTTATCTAAGTTGGTTTGGCTGGGATCAACGGAAAGCATAGAATGCTGCAAACCAACTTCTAAATCTCGGTACATATATTTGTTTACATAGTCAATCAGCTGAACTTCTATTCTCAACATAAATACTCGTAGGTGGTCATTGAACCTTCTTTCATGGCATAAACTACATTAACATTGTAAAACGCTTGCTATTATTTTAGCGGGATGGACATAATGTTGATTGGTGTTTCTTCTAGGTCGTATGGTTGTTGCAACTTGTTGCCGGTAGGTACTGAGAGCACGCAATTCTCCTTACGCAAGTGGGTTTGTATGCTACCGAATCAGACTGCTCCTGGATGATCTGCTTGATGTGAATCTCATTCCTCGGTTTTGATAGTGTGGTTAGGTTAGGTTAAGGTGGCTGTTAGCTGATAGCCAACACACTTAGACCAATGAGGTCCGTTGTGATGCCACATGGATCGGGAGTTTCGACCACTACCCGCTAAAACCATTAGAAGCTTTTAGGGCAGCTATTTGCCTGCTAAAAATAAAGTGGTGTCAGATGCAGTAAGATGTTCGGTACTGCGGAAGTTGTCGTTCGGAGTGCTCCGCTGATGCACAGACAAGCTGTACGTTGCACCTTGCTCAGTTTATCACTCTTTACCGCTTTGTCTAGAACAGTCCATCAGAAACCCACCCCGTATGTCAGAATCGGTCTCACTACCGATACGTATAGCCAGTGAGATATGCGGGGCTGTATGATGCGCCACTTATTACCGATGGCTTTTTAGCAAGAGGTTTCGACAGCATGCAGTGGACAAAATCATTGCGTGCGGGGGTCTCGAGCTGGAAGAGTCCTTGTGAGCTCGTGTTTGAGTTGCAACATTTTTCCAACACTCCAGCGACCTGCCCAAATGCATGTTCACGTGATTCAATTCTTGCTGTTAGTGTCGCGTGCCCAGCCCCTTTCGGTTACCCTTTTGCTGGAAAGCAACAACTCTCTTTAAGTTATTAAATTTTTTCTTAACCCAGATTCATTTAAATGTTATTCCTATCGAATTTATATTTTATTTTTATTTCAACTGCTTCATCTTAAAAAACATTCTCACACCCTTCTTATTTTCAGAGCCCGGTACCTCATTTATATCGTATGTACCATTGTAGCCTTCTATGTATGCTACCTTTCAACAATGCGGTATTTGAACTGCATGTCCCAAACTTTTGTTGATCGCACGGATCTACATGTCTCAAAAATACCATTTCCCGCTGTTACCCTATGCCATGTGAACAATGTTTTAGAACTTTTCAGGAACGACAACTTGCATTGGACGGAGAGTCTGCTCAAACATGAAGAGGTTGCTGCAACTAGAAATATCAGCATTGACTTCGAAAAAGCTTTGTTGAATTTTGTTTATACAAATAATATTAGCTTAAGCTGTGAGGACATTTTTGTGGAATGTACTTGGCGGGGGTCGAAAAAAAATTGTTGCAAGTTATTTCGTAATATATCCCTTGGCGGGAATTCGTGTTTGTCGTTTAATTCGTTGATGGTTGATGTAGGTGTATCAAGCATTGTTAGCAATTGACAAATTTTAATTTTTTATTATTATTATTATTATAAGGACCCAGATCCAACATGGCCATGGGTGGAAACACAATCTGGAAGAAACTCTGGACTCCGAGTTATAATGTATACAAATGCATCTGCAAAAATGACAACAGATGTCATGGTAAGGAAGTCTTACCATTGCCCAGTCGACTTTTCTTTGATGATATTTACATTTCAGGCTTTCGTCCACTATCCAGAAGAATATATGTCTACCAATAACCTCTTTTTAAAGGGTCATACAACAATATTAGTAGATGCCATTGAATTTCACGTTGATTCAAAAACTCGAAATATAGATCCATTAATAAGACGCTGCTTCTTTACGGTGTCTTTTATACGTTTATTATTATGTTATTGGTTTTGAAAATAAATAAAAATATTATCCGCAGGACGAAATCACGAAATCAACAATGGATTGCTTAACAGAGTGTCGATGGAAATATGTTGAGCAAATGTGTAAATGTCTACCAAGAAGCTTAAATCGCCCCAACCATAAGATTATATACTGCAATTCAACACATCTTGAGTGTTTGTATGAACACAGAGGTAGGTAATCCATAAAATTAAATTTAGTTCATGTTATAAAATTCGTTTATTTTGTTGAGTTTTATGTTTTCGAATTAAATAAAAAAAAATAAGTTGGATTTACGGTTAACATTTTTAAATATGAAATACATTGCCTTTACAGGAGGGATATATTCATATGGAGAACATTTAATTAATGATTCTTTGAGCTGTAAATGTTTCCATAAATGCGACCACATAGAGTACCGAACTTTTCTCAGCTATGCCCCGTAAGTCAATAAATACAAAATAAATATTATTTTATTTGGCAAAAATATTATTTTCTTCAAGAAGTAACAACGAAAAGGATGACCCCCTTTTACTTGATCTTGAAGTGCACTACATGAAGGATACAATATTTTCCTATCGAACAGTTATGTTATACTCACTGCTCGATTTAATCGGTAATTTTTGAACAAGAATACTTAAAACTATTAACATATCAATATTAATCTGCTTTACAGTTGCATTATGTAGTATAATCGCGTTATTCTTAGGAGTATCCTTTATCAGTTTAATGGAACTGTTACTGAATCATTTTGTAAGACGTAAGGAATCCATAGCTTTGGCAAAGGATGAACAACAGAAATACAGTAGACGCTCGATATAGTGAATCTTGAGTTCATTTCATTTACTATGTCTATTTTTGAAAGCCACTCTTTTTATAAAAAAATAATTTCATTAAAATTTTTATTGCACAGTGAGGAAAACAGAATTGATTGTACTGTTGCTAAATGTATTTAGTTTCGCCGATTCCAACATCTCAAGGATAAAATAATTATTTTGTGTGCGAGAGGCTATAAAAACCTTTTAAATGTTTATGTTACCGGCAATGTATGAAATAATTTTGTATTCTATAAATTGCATAGGCAATCTTGGAGAGCCTGAAAAATAAGTTAGTTTGAAAAACACCACCAAGCACCAAAGATTCATAAACATAAAATGCCGCCACCTCATACTTTGCCGGTGACAGATAGTGATGGCAAAAAAAATCATTAATCGATTAATCGAAGGGAGCGATAATTAATCGCGATTAATTGCAACAAAATTAACCGATTAATCGGTTTTTCGGTTAAATTTTCGGTTAAAATTTGATATTGTCATGAAAACGAAAATAATTTCAAAAATAAATTGTTTGCTGAGTACGAAAATAATTTATTAAGCGTTTAATTCACAAAATTTAATTTAATTGGTTCAAATTGGTTCAAAATAATTGTTTTTAATTTGTTTGCTACCACGGATGTACAATAAATTGTTATTATTTGTTGACGCCCAAAATCAGCAAGGGGAATTACTTGACTTAATGTGGCGTATTTCTCTCCACTTATTTGAGTAGTCATAGCTTACAATGGTCTCAATAAGGTAAGCATTTCCACAATTTCCTCTTTGTTTTTTGTTGTTATCATGAGTGGTGCATCGGAATAGTTTTTTTTTTTAAATTTGGCTGATGTATGGTACTAATTAGTTAGAGTCGTCCTCGTCGGTCGTCTAATACTGATTACTTGTGCGTGAAGATGATAGTAGTGATGGTTTTCTTTCGATTATTTTCGATTATTTTTTGAATTAATCGATTATTTTGTCGATTAATCGAAAGGCAAAATTCGATACAATTAAATCGTTAACCGAAAGAAAATAACCGATTAATAAAAAATTTTCGGTTAATAGTGCCATCACTAGTGACAGAAGAATGAATGAAATAAAGATTAAGATTTCAGTTTTAAATATTAGTATCTACATATGATTTTATTCCAACAACCGATAAGGATTAACCTAATATAATAATGCTTGGATGGCCTGCTTCGGAGGTTTAAGGTCATTGTTGCCTGCCAAGCGCCTATTTCAGCTCTGTCTACAACAGGGACAGCTATAATTTTCCTGAACGCACACTACAGGCGACATAGGCGCCTGCCAGATACCGTGGAAAGATCTTAGTATGGGTTAAGTTTTTCTTTGTTTTCTAACAAAATTATTAAAAACTAAACATCAAAGCTTTCATAGATAAAAAATAACATTAAAAAAAAAAACTGAAAAGTTCCACGAAACAAATTTGTCAAATACCTACCCGAAATTAAAATGGCAAAGCTCCGCAACTTGATAATTTACATAATCCATGCAAGTGCAAGAGTTTTTATATATGTCCGGAATTCCTCATGGTAAGCAGACATAGAAATAACGAAGTGATCAATAGTTATGAAAACTACGTTAAAAAATGACACTTTATTATTTATTATTATTTAGTGGCAAACAAATCCATAGTTTATTTTATATTAAGAGCGATAAAAAAAGTCCGAAATTGTCAGATGGCTTAAATTATGTTACCGTAAAAACATTTTTTCGTTCCTTTTTAAAGGTAGCAATGCTCTTCCAACAAAGAGGCTTTTTATTACAGAAAGATAAATATTTTGGTAACTCTTTTTTTTATACGGGCCTAATAAACACTTTACGATACCCATGGGAAAAAGTTCCATTCAAGAATGCGCCAACCACATTCGCTCATCTGGCAAAAAAGGCGCAATCATCCATATATTCACGGATAGTCAAGCAGCTATAAACGTCCTCAGCTCGCACACAATCGACTCCAAATCATTCATGTACTGCTTCAATACCCTACAAACACTCGGATCAAGAAACAAAACCAAACTATGGTGGGTTCCGGGTCATGTCGGGGTAGAAGGTAACGAAAAGGCCGACAAACTGGCCATAAAAGGTTCAGAAACAACTTTCATAGGTCCCGAACCCTTCTGCTGCACTCCTATGTCGGCAGCAATAAAAAGCATAGAAAATGTATCTATTATTGGGAAAGCATCTCAGGTTTTAGACAGGCCAAACGAGCCATTCGGCCCTTCAATAATAATGCCAGCAAATGCCTAGAGCTTAGCTGGCATGATATCAAACATTTAGTAGGTTACCTTTCTGGTCACCACGGTTTAGGATATTACATAAACAAAATGAAAATAGCAGACTCTCCTGAGTGCCGACTCTGTCTTGAAGAGGACGATTCAGCTGAACACATTATATGTGAATGTCCAGCCCTTAATGGAATTAGAAAAAGAGGATCTTTCTCAGGGAAAAACTGAACCCCGAGGACATAAAGAAATCTTCTACTGGTAAAATTATTCGTTTACACGGAAAGTAGAAATTCTACTAGTTTAAACTTTTTCTGGCCTGGCACAAAAGATCCTTTTAGGTCAAAGTGCCCCTACCCCCCCTTTAACTCGCCTCGGCGAGCCAGAAGTTAACCCTTTACCGCATACGAAGCCATTTATTGTTTTGCTTCTTTGTGACGTATTTTTTGTTCCTCTGTAATTCAAAATCAACAAGATGAAACGCGATTCGTTAGTGTGTGTTATCTAAAACTCACTAGGATACATTTTCTAGGTATCTGTCATGTTTGCAGTTGAAGAGGTTGCAAGAAAAATTCTGATTTAAAGTGCTAGTTATTGTGATTAATTGGTAAGTAAAGAGAATACAAAAATATACAATGAGAATAGTATTGACTTGAATAATATTGTTACTAATGCATTTTAAATGAAAAAAAAAGATGAGTATTGCCTTGTGAATGATTTTATTACTAACGACATATATGGCTTCGTATGCATTGGTGGCAGTTTTTTTTCTATTGTAACTAATTTCTCTTTATTTGATAATTGTTTTATTCTGCTTCAGCAATGGACCCTCTTCAATTTTATGGTAAATCGTTGCATGTGAATTGCATTCCTGGGGATGGATGAATGAGTGATGACGATCTAGCACCAGATTCTGACATGGAATTTGAACCTCAACTAAATCCTTCGAATTATGATAGTGACTGCCTTATAGTGGATGAAACTGACACAGAGTCTGAACTTGAAATGAAGCCGTCGTTGCCTCAACCTCTAAGCAAAAAAAAAGGAAAGAAAACTAGTCTGAAGAAAAATAAAGTTTTTTTGGAAAAAAGGAAGCTTGGACCCTAACGATGAACAAAACTTCAAATTTATGGGAGTTACTGAATTGCCAGAAACAGAAGACACCGTCAGATTTTTGTTCGTTCTTTTTTAGGGAGGATGTGATTAAATTTCCGTCATAATCAATTACTGTAATAAATATCAATGGACCTAAGACGCTTCCCTGATGTACACCAACTTTGATTGCGAAAACTTCGGTGAAGGCAATGGGGCATCTCACTCTTGTCTTTACTAACTCATGTTCATGATCATCTGAACGTAGGTTCCTGGAATTCCTCGCTGTCTAAGCGCTACCTATAACAGATCATGATCCCTATAATTTGGATTGCATCTGTGGTTGATTTTCCTGCGACGAACCCAAACTGGTCTTCAGATAGCCTTATTTTTTCCGCATTCGGCTATCTAATATCTGCTCAACGATATTTATGGTGTGTGGCATCAGCTTGATTGCACGGTAATTATCACAGTCTGGTCGTTTTTATACCCTATTCTAAGGGTATATTAATTTTGACGCATAGTTTGTAACATACCTTAATATTGCCCGTAGACCCCTAAAAGTTACTATATTTATGATCAGCATCGATAGTAATGTCGATCTAGCCATGTCCGTCCGTCCGTCCGTCTGTCGGCAAAAATTAGGCCTTTAAGCTGGACCTAGAGAGCTGAAATTTTAACCATATACTCTCTAGGGTCCCGAAATAATCAAGTTTACGAATTTTTTAAATCCGCCCACAGACACGCCCACAAACTCAAAAAAACAAAATTTTGGAAAAAATCGAATTTTGAGCTAGAAAGCTGAAATTTTTTATATATAATCTATGACTCCTAAAACTGCTCGGGATAAAAAGTTTTCAAAATCCGCCTACTGACACGCCCACAAATAAATAAAATAATTTTTTTATACAATTAAGTTTAGATATAATTAATTTTTGAAAATCCAAAGTTTGAGCTAGGGAGCTGAAATTTATAATATATACTCTCTAGGGGCCCTTTATTCTCATGTGTTAATTTTTTTAAAATCCGCCTACTGACACGCCCACAATTAAATAAAACAATTTTATTGAAACACCCAAGTTTGAGCTAGGGAACGTTTTTTTTGATAAAATCCTTTAAATGTTATATAACAAAATATGTAGAGCGTTCTTAACAATTTAACCATACTTAGACTTTTGTCACGCCCACTTATGAGGGATAGGAATAAGAATAGGTTATTCAACAGTTCGTCCAAGCGGACTGTAGCCCGTCCCTATGTTTTTTGATAAAATCCTTTAAATGTTATATAACAAAATATGTAGAGCGTTCTTAACAATTCAACCATACTTAGACTTTTGTCACGCCCACTTATGAGGGATAGGAATAAGAATAGGGTATTCAACAGTTCGTCCAAGCGGACTGTAGCCCGTCCCTATGTTTTAGTTTGTTTTACCTTCTCCTCCCATCTTTTTCCAGAACTTAGAGGGTATTTCATCCGGCCGAACTGCTTTCGTTTTGAGCCTTTGATCGCCTTGCTAAATTCTTCGAAAGTAATGTGGTGTATTTCATCATTATTAGGAACGGCTCTGGAAAAGATATCCGAGGTAATTGTCCTTCACAATATACTGTTGTGCCACCTGTGTAGTATATTTTCGTCATCCACAAGAAGTAGCCCTTGCGAATTGTTAATGAACTATGACGAACGGATTTCCTGGGTATTTCTCCTTCTCTGAGCGGCTATTTTGAAAATGGTTGTGTCCCTGTTCAAGATAGTTGTCGGAGTTCCTCGATAGCCTGGTTTCTATCAGAAGCCGAGCAGCAGCTGTCAGAGCGCACTTTTACCAGGCGCTTGGACCCATTTTTCTCGAGTTCAGTGTACCGAAATTGTCCAAAAAAATTTCTAAAATACGCAACATTTAAATGTTAATCTTTCACTTTGGGAAATTTGCCCTTTGTAATCATTAATTACACTTAAACTATTTGCATTTGCAAGTAACCTACACAGTCCATTCGTAAAAACTCGTTTGCTCTAGTTTTCATTTTATGGATGGTAAGCCAAATTTAGGATTGTTACACTCGAGTCCATTCTTCACAGCAAATATACAAAAGTGCAAACACTGTACTACTGTAACTTTCACAGATTCACTTTCCCGTTGGTCCACTCCCAATGAAATTTTAGTATGTGCGTGCACAATTTACCAATGACCTCGCTCCGAATTTCCATTGTATAAACTTTATCCCAATTCAGTGAACGCTTACAGACATGAGTGACCTTAAGGTTTCACAATTTAAATAGTGGATTCTCTTGTTTCAAATGTCCTGGCTATTGTCTCCTCCACGATGACGACGAGCTATGTACGACGACGTGATGCTGGTAGCGTGGAATGCTAAACGCTGAACCATTTTCAAATTATTTACGATTACCCGTGTCGACATTTGGTCGTCGCTTCAATGAATTTGCCAGCACTTAACTTCCAGCGAGTGGTGGGCGAAAAAACATCCCACAAGGACGAGTATTACCAAAATTATTTTTTACGTGCTACTATCTCATATGAGCGGGCAGCTCTTATTTGTGGGGTGGTTTGTACTCACACGATTATAATACGACTCAAGGATTCCCTTGTTCCCTTGAGCAGAGAACGACAGACAGATAGCAATCTGTTGTTGGGCGTTTGTGACAAGTGGACGTATCGTGATCTACTTCTTCTTTCCTTTGAGTGGACATAGCTATCGTTTAAAAGCAATTGTGTTCTATATTTAGTTTATTTAGTACCTATTGGATTTTCATGTTTACCTCTGACTACCGCGTCATCATATTTTTTCATTACATCATCGTTGCTCGAGGGAATTTTGCTGGCATTGATATTGTGAGGGTGGAAATCGGACGCTTGGTAACTAACGTTAGTGGAGTAAATAATTAACTAACCTCAGCTACAACTCGGACGAATACTGCTTGAGAACTGTGGGCTTCATAATAAGTTATAGCGGTGTAAGGTATTCCTTGCATCCAACGGATAATGTTGAAAAAGATAAAAAAATAAACATACATATAATCAGGCGTTAATGGCCTAGCTTCTCAAACCATTTGCGTTTGCGAATCGGATGTAACGACTCCGAACGGCAAATTTGAGAATCTTCGCATGACAACTGAAGGCAGAGTTTCGAAAAGTGGATAACAAATTTAGGTGTTGAGGGCCCTGGCGTGATTTGAACATGAGACCTCTCGATCAGTAGTCAAACGCACTAACTTTTTTCTTTAATAATTTAAATATATCAACTAGACAAAAACGATTAAACCTTATTAAAATTAGAATGATATTTAGCATTTTAAGGCTCATCATGGCGAAGAATAAGACACTTTACCTATGAGATCTTTTGTGCCGTAGGAACCGGAAAATATTAAGGCTAGTACAATCTCTACTTTCCGTGTAAAGCAGATAATGCTTGACCAGCAGAGGACTTCTTTATGTCTTAGGAACTCCCTTGTTCCTTGAAGAATATCTTCCCTCTAGTTTCATTGAGGGTTGGACATTCACATAACTTGTGTTCAGCTGTTTCGTCTTCATCAAGACATAGCCGGCACTCTGGAGAGTCAACTATTTTGAATTTATTTAGGTGTATTTGTATATATAATATATATATACAAGTATATATACAAAGCTGAAGGTTGGATCTGTTATCATCTTGCTGCGGAATCACAATCAACCGAAATTGTGCAATGGAACAAGATTGGTCGTGAAGCAACTCAAGAAAGATGTCATTAAAGTAACGATACTCAAAGGCAAATTCAATTGCGAGGAAGTACTCATTCCAAGAATTTCACTGGTTCTAACCGATTTACCTTTCGAGTTTAAACCCATTCAAATTCTGGTATGCCTCATTTCACCATGACAATGAATAAATCACAAGGCGAACCTAACTTCGGGTAGAATCGTGAATGCTCGAAATTATTTCAATAAAAAAGTCAATTTCGGGTGTGACAAAGTTCGCCGGGACTGTTAGTTTTATATAAAAGCAAATTATAACTACCTTCTCTACTTAACTCATACTTACTATATTTGGGTTTTCGGGCATTTGTTGCATTACACAACCAGTGGTCAAAGCGCCTGATAGTGCAAATCACCAACTTTATGAGGCGAATCAATCCTATTCAACTGAGCCCCATCGTATAGGACCTTGTTGGAATAGTTTTATATATCCTTGAATTCAGACATTCGGCAGGCGCGGCGCGTTCAATTTGCCCTACTATTCAGACCTCAGCTGCTACTGGTTAAACCTCCGTGATTGGACGGATATCATATATGTGAATATCACGGATATCACATATGTGAATATCAGATCAAAATTTCCCCTTCGAGAAAGTGAAAGAAATCAAAATCCTCTGTGAGGTTCAAATGCCAAAAACATCTGATTCATTTTGCTTCAGTGTTCGTAGTATTTTAAGAGCTCGTATTTAAAATTCAGTAGATATGTATGAATACATTACAAAAATATTCCACAAAAAAATCGTTTGAGGATTACTAGGCAGAGAGGAATCTTCGATATAGGAGAATCTTGTATGCATCTGATGAGCCCCGTGTGTAGAAGGCATATGTTTTCACTTCATCTGTGAACTTGACAGCAACAACAGATGCTGGGCTACGCGTTCAAATAACTAGTCGTAAGTTAACTTGCAGGCGACTTGTGTTACCTTGGAAGTTGAACTCACCCGTTGTCTCTCCAAAACTAGCGTCTTTTTTTTTACTGGGCGCTGAGTTTATCTTTCAAATTCATTTTTTACTGGTTATTAAATATTACTGGATAAAAATGATTAAATCTAACTTCAAATTAACAGGATACTTATTCTAAATTAAAAGCCCTTATGCGGATGCTCTAAACTTAACTTCCCTGGGTGGCGGATAAGGGGATGCCCCGGTACGATGAAGTGTAAGTTTCACAGTGATTCGTGATCCGGGGTAATGAGGTTATAGCATTGAAGATGCCAAGAATCCGACTGTAAAACCCGTCGTGGACTAAAACCAACTCTGGGTTAAAGTGTTTAGAGGGAGTAAACCCCAGAAATCAGATCCCACCTTGTCTTTCCCATCCTCCCTCCCTCCTCCATTCCTTCTTCACCCTAGGCTGGATTAAGGTGTGAACCGTACCGTGCCGAGAATCAGCCTGGCTGAGGGCCCAGGGAAAACAAAAATAGCTCAGTCGCAAGCGGTGTATCCAGAGAAACTGGCGCACTCTGGATCAGCTTGCCTTATCCGTATATGCGGGGCTCTGTGCGGATGGAGCACCACTTCCCTAGCTACTCGTGGGACCCAAAATTCTAAAAATGCATAAAAACCAAAAAACTGAAAAAACACAAAAAATACAAAAAAAGAAAATTCTGAGGCCGGACCTCAACAAAATCCGGAAACAGCTGGCACCGCCAGCAGCTCCAAAAGCACTTCACGTGTGGAGGAGCACCTGCAGAACCTCTGCGTTGACGACGTTACAAGCGAGTGCTCGATGCTCTCTGATGAGCCCACTGACACGACACCGTCGTGCAGTTCAGCTCTTCCAACTCTCCCCAAGCTCTCTAGCCATGAGAAGAAGTCGCTAAGTCGAGAGACCTCAGCGGCTTTCCGTATCCTTGACCGACTAGGCAAAAAGCCGGAAAAGGGTTGGAGGCAGCAGGAGCGAGAATCTCACACCTGGGCAACCGACACGGCAAATCAGTTCAACGAACTGATTAAGCTGCAGCCTCTACGGCATTTCAAAACCGGATGCCCAGTTACCCATGGCGTATGACGCCCCCCCTCTCGTGGCAAACGATACCCCTCCACCCGGGACCCACACCAACCCACCATTCGTGGCATTAGTCACCCCACCACTCAAAGAGTGAATCCCTCTCATCGGAAGAGCAGAACCCAAGCTAAGGACTCAACGAGTCGCAATGGTTCAACGAACCAAGCTGGGAGCCGATCCGTGTTCGCGATAGGAGCTGCGCCCAAACGGCGTAGATCCGTAGACGAGGAATCCAACGCCTCGAAGAAGACCAAGAGCTCAACTAGCTCCAAACCCTTCTCTGAGACGGTAAAAGATAGCCTCGTCATGGCGATAGTGGATCTGTCTGACGATGAAGGGAGAATCCCATACGAGAAATGGAGGCTCATTGAAGGCAGGGTAATGAACTGCCTTTGCGAGCGTATCATCACCCATCCCAACTCTCCTCCAACTTTTAAGGACGCTGGCTGGCACCACGGCTACGCAAAGCTGCTAGCCTGTGACGACCAAATTTCGGTCGATTTCATCACCACCGCCATTGCAGGTATTGGTGAAAACTGGCCAGGTACCAAGCTTAAGGCGGTGGACCGGAGCAAAATCCCCCACAGTTCAAGAGCTAGGATCTGGGTTCCAATCGAACCCAGCGCGCCAGCCAAACTACAAAGTCTGGTCATGTAGGTACCAAAACCCGGATCTTCCAGTCAAGTTTATCGAAGAGACACCGAGCTCCAAGAAACCGGAAGAAGTGAAGAAAACTGGCCGTTCGCTGGTCGTCTCGCTGACCACCGAGTCTCTCCCCTTGCTCCGGGCTAAGGACTTTAAGATCCGATGCGGACTTAAAGAGGTGGAGGTAAGACTCTTTGCTTCGGACCGCAACAGCGTTGCTGGCCCCTCTGAAACGGCGACACCCGCCTCCCCCCGCGACAAGATCCCTTATGATGGTCCATCATCGCCAGAGAACCTTGACGCTACCGTTGTGGAGAGGTCTGCATCAGTTAGCAATGATGCTGAAACTGATACAGATTAACCTCCACCACTCCACCTTAGCATCCGCTTAACTAATACTCCGCCTCAATGAAGGAGGCTTAGATATCGCCCTCATCCAAGAACCTTGGATAAGAAATGACACCGTCATGGGACTAAGGACCCACACTATACGCTATACCACACCAAGAACGCAGGTAACATTCGAGCTTGCATTCTTGCAAAATCTACACTAAACTTAACCTTTCTTCCTCACCGCAGCACGAATGACCTGGCAGCAACACTGCTAAAATCTGCAAACGCCCACATCTGGCTAGCTTCAGGATACCTACCCTACGAGGACCCCAATTCAGCTCCATCAGAGGCGGTGAGAGTAGTGATAGAAGAAGCAAGCAAGAGAGGAGAAGAAATTTTGCTGTGATGCGACACCAATGCGCACCACGAACTATGGGGTAGTACCGACACTAACCCCCGAGGTGAGTCCCTATTTGAATTCTTAGTAGGCACCGATCTAATAGTGTGCAATAGGGGAAATAGTCCCACCTTTATAACCAGAACCCGGCAAGAGGTACTAGATGTTACCTTCGCCTCCATGAGCTTGTACCCTGCGATTTCTAAGTGAACTGTATCTGACAGCCACTCCTTTTCCGATCACCGCTATCTGGAATATGAACTAGAAATACGCCATAACACCTCACCAGTAATTTTTCGCAATCGACGAAGAACTGACTGGTGTAAACACAATGAAATCCTCTCTGCTAAACTGTCCAATCGTATACATAAGACTCCAGAAACACAATTGGAACTAGATGAGCTTAACGCTGTTCTAACTTCCGCCTTAAGCGTAGCATTCGACGAATCCTGTCCCATTACAACGAGGAAGGCAGACAATCGTCCACCGTGGTGGAATGCAGCACTTAGCAAGCTTTGCCACACGAGCAGGAAGCCAACAACGAGGCTACCTCTGGACTGGGATATCTACAAAGCAAGCCTTAAGAGCTTCAAAGCGGAAGTTCGTAAGGCCAGACGTAGATCCTGGCGTAGTTTCTATCAGAGTATTGACAACACGTCTCAATCCTCTAGGCTACGCAAAGTCCTTTCCAAGAACCGAAAAATACCAAGTGTCCTCATGAATCCCAACGGATCATGGACAGAATCAGATAAAGCATCGTTTGGTCTGCTTATGGACACTCACTTCTCCGGCTGCACGCCTATACCTAGCGAAAACCCTGCCCTGGTAAACGCTGCACGCCCACCGTCACATCCGGACCTCATAAAAGATAAAAAACTGAAATGGGCAGTGAACAGCTTTGAGCCATTCAAGTCCCCGGGGCCAGACGGCATTTTTCCGGCCAAGGCAGGAAAAACATCGCACACTTCCCCGAAGGACCTTAGACCCATAATCCTAACATCCTTCCTCCTCAAGATTCTAGAAAGAATTCTAGATCTTCACATTAAGGCCACCATTGATAGGAACTTGCTATCCACGTCACAACACGATTACCAAAAAGGTAAATCTTTTGAAACGGCCCTGCACTCTATCGTCTACCACGTCGAAAAATCCCTATCTATCAAAGAACTTGCTTTAGTGACATTTCTCGACATAGAGGGAGCTTTCAACAACGTTGAAACCAATTCGATTACCAACGCCCTACGAAGGCTCAACATCGACGACTCAGTCTGCTGCTTTGTGGAATACATGCTCAAAAGCAGGGTAATAACCGCATCCTTCGGAAGTAGCACTGTCAAACGACGTGCACACAGAGGCACCCCCCAAGGGGGAGTATTGTCTCCGCTACTGTGGAATCTAGTGCTTAACGAAGCCCTTCTGAACATTGAATTCACTGGATGCAAAGTTATCGCCTATGCAGATGATGTCGCGATACTTGTAACAGGCAAATACCCGCAGACGTTGGCCGATGTCATGCAATCTGCTATCAACATATTGACAGGTTGGACCGAAAGATGAGGCCTGTCTGTCAATCCAACAAAGACTGAGCTGGTCCTGTTCACACGAACACATAAACTCCCTGAGTTCACAATCCCGAAGATTAGAGACACTCCTCTGGCACTCTCAAATAGCGCTAGCTATTTAGGCCTGAAGCTCGATCGCAAGCTTCTTTGGTGGGAAAATGTAGTCGAACGTGCCAAGAAATCCCTAGCTGCTCTTTACATTTGCAAAAAGGCGGTAGGCTCCACCTGGGGCCTACAACCAAAAATTATGCACTGGTTATACATGTCGGTAGTTAAACCGATTCTCCTCTATGGAGTACTGGTCTGGTGGCCCGCCTTGGAGAAGGAGTCCAACCTAACCTTGCTGGACAAAACTCAACGAGTTGCATGCCTCAGCATCATAGGTGCGCTGAGAACCTCTCCCACTGCGGCGCTCCAAGCCATGCTCCACCTTCTCCCGACCGACATCGTCGGCAAACAGTTGGCTGCCAGCTCAGCAATAAGACTGAGAAGCTCCAAACAATGGAAAGAGCAACACACTGGACATGCCAATATACTATCGACGTATCGATAGAGAACACAGAACCGAGTGGACACAACAGCATGTCCTACACCACGAATCGCTGTCAATTTTTACGGATGGGTCCAAAATGGCAGACGGAGTCGGTGCCGGAGTCTTCTCTGAAGACCTGGACATTCACCTATCCTTTAACCTTCCAGAACATTGCAGCGTTTTTCATGCCGAAGTCACCGCCGTCCGCCAAGCCGCTGCCTGGCTGTCGGTTAACACGATATCGAAATCAGTTATTGTAATATACATCGACAGTCAGGCGGCCATCAGATCCCTTGCATCCAACACTACAAGATCCAAGGCAGTGAAAGACTGCCGTGCATCTCTTAACGAGATAGCCGGTCAGTATAGCCTCACCCTTTGCTGGGTGCCGGGACACTGTGACATACCAGGGAATTGTGAAGCTGACGAACTCGACTGACGAGGCTCTTCTGGTTTAAAAAGTATAAGCGTCACCGACATCGAGGCACCAACGTCTTATGTTAAAAATCTCATAGACACCAATGCCAACCGTCGTTGGCACCAACTCGACCAGTGCAACACCGCAAGGCTACTCTGGCCGACATTAAATAAATCCGGGTCCATCGGACTTCTGAAGCAAAAGAGAGGAACCCTCTCCAAATTAGTGAACGCCCTCACCAGGCACTGTGCTATAGGAAGACATGCCCAAAGGTTTGGGCATTCCCTACAATGACTTCTGCAGAAGCTCTAGGGACGAGGAAGAAGAGGAGACCATCAGTCACTTCCTTTGCACGTTTCCTGCACTCGCCAACATTAGGAAGGCTACATTGGGTGAATGCCTTTTCAATGATCTAAACGATCTTAACAACGCCTGCACAGCAAGGATTAGCTCCTTCATTCAGAGGAGCAATTGGTTCACTGAGTAAGAGGGTGACCCACCCACCTTACACATCGGCAGCACAATGGACCTACTTCTGGTCTAAGTGCATCCTCATCGAGAGCCGGTTTCAACCAACCAACCAACCTTACTTCTATTATCGATATTTTCAGTGATTTCATGAGTCACCAAACCGACATGCTATACACCCTGCCAGACCGTGCTTGCAGCTTCAGCTGCTGATTGGACGCAAATGTCATATTGGACTTGGATTACCAGATTGGACTCCGCCAAAATTCGGGAGTTAAATAATATTCTTCATACTTATTGTTGGGGCAGGGTTTGTTTTTAAGTTTGTCTACGGATCATCGAGTACGCGATCAGTTGAACTGCATCTAGCTACAACGGTTGTTGAGAAGTCTTGAATCTACAATTTGTTGCTTCAACTTATTAATATTATGTTGAGTTTCCATAATTTTAATTTTATTATTATATTTTCATGTTTTCTCTTATTTTTACGCTAAAGCAATGAGCTTAGACATTTTTTTTAACAGAAAAGCAGAATGTTTTAAAAATATAATCTGATTGCAAAAAGTCTTCGTGTTACCATTTTTGATTGTAATTTTTCCCCAAAATCTCTAAAAGAGTGTAATTTTAATTATATACGAGTACTTAATTAAAGTGTCAAAAAAAATAAAATAAAATAAAAAATAAAAGTGAACATATTAAATTTAATTACATATATATAAAGCATAACAGCTGAGAATTATTGCGGCTGGTAAAAACTGCATTTCGTCGCTTTAAAAGCAGAGTGACATAAGTCAAAAATTGGCCGTTGTGAGTAAAGTACACAGAAAATTTCAAAAAAAAAATATTTTTTCTGCCAAATCGTCATATTTCTATCTTTCAAACTGACAGGCAGTGGTGTTCAAATCTGTGTAAAAAACTGTTTTTTACCTTTTTTACGTTTGAGTAGGTAAAAAACGCGTAAATAAGTGTAAAAAAAACGTAAAAAACTCGTAAAAAAGGTAAAGAAGAGGTAAATAAAGTAAATTACTGAGGAAAAAGAGAGAAAATGATAGGCATTGCAATATCTGTCAAAATCTAAATAAATAATTAAAGAACATTTTGCAATCATTCGTTTAGTATCGTGTCACGTGTGTTGAATTATTCCATAAAGTGAATTGTTTTATAAAGTGCCAAAAATATTATTTATTTAATTTTTATAAAATGAGTTTCACTGGAAGACCAAAATCCGTGAATTTTGAGGGAAATAACTTTTCTCTAGTTCGAGGAAGAAAGAAATATGCAGCTTATTGCAATTTTTGTAAAAAAACATTGCATCGGTATGGTATATTATGTAAGTCAAGCAATTGGATTATTTAATCATCGATTAATATTCCAAACAGTAAAAGATGCAATAGGTTTGTCGTCCAAAATGAAGTCAAAAACATAGATGAAGCTGCTGAAGAAACCAGTAATATGAATTCGTCTTCCAACAGTTCCATTTCAATACTGGTATGTACTTTGATTAAGTAGAGCAATATTCGAAGCCATGACGGTTTATGCTGTTTTTTTATAGAGTTATTCACACCAAAATCAGTCTTTGATGTCAATCGAAGGGAGCCGGAGCACTGAAGGTATCAATGAAGATGAAGAAATCATATTTATATCTGAAGCTCATATCGATTCCGAAGAGTCAGATCTATTACCAACGGCTAGGGCTACACCTACAACTACAACATCGTCATCTTCGCTTCTAATGTCATCAGGATCATCTTTGTCTTTTAAAAAACCTGTTAAACCCACAACAAAAAAAGTTTCAAAGCCAAAGCAAATGGGAAATTTAAATGCTTTTGTTGACTGTTTAAAATCAGGAGAAAAGCACGAAATAGATTTAGCTATTGCTTCCTTTTTCTTCGGATGTAATATTCCGATTCACAACATCGAATCACCACATTTCAAAAATATGGTAAAATCTATGAGGCCATCTTACGCAGCTGTGCTCCCAAAACAGAAAACTTTGTCGGACCAACTCTTGGATGAAATGTACAACAAATGCATCAAAGACTTTCATTCACCAACTCAACAAGATTCGGTGCTATTAATAGATGGATGGAAGAATTCGTCTAGTAACAGCAAAACAGTTGTATGTTGTAACAATGCTGCATAACTCTCAGGGTAAACGTGCATTTCTTAACGCATGGAATCTTAGCGGTGAAATTGAAAATGCGGATATGGTCTCAGATATAGTCTACCAATCAATAAATATGGGGAAAGATATGTATAACGTTTCATTTTACGCAGTGGTGTCAGACAACGCCAGTGTTATGTTGCGTATGGGGAAAAATGTTCGACATGTTTTGTGGCATTCAAGATGCAACAGTCATTTAGGAAATTTATTTGCAAAAGACATTGTTGACAAAAATCTGTCAGAAAAAGTAAATTTAATTTTAAAAGAATTTAAGAACCCTGACCTGGAAAAATCAATTGTGTCCAAAGGTGGAAAGAGGCTGAAAATAGCATGCCAGACGCGTTGGTGTTCGTATCGCGATAGCTTTGAAAGTTTTCTGAGCAACTTGCAATTCATGAAGCAAATTCTTGCTGATGGTCAGCCAAGGAAAATTAAATCTACTATTTGCAAGTTAATTTTTGATGAGGATTTTGTTGCAAGAGTCGACACTAACCAGAAAATGTTGGAACCTATATGTGAACTTATAAACAAGTGCCAAGCTTTAGATACAAGTGTTGCAGATGCGGTAAATATGTGGCTTTCACTTAAAAATAAGGACGGATTTAAGGAATCAATGATGCCATCTTACCTAGAAAGAAAAGAGATGGCATTAAATGAAATCTCACTAACGGCATATTATTTAAATCCTTTTTACGACAAGGCCATTTTATCGACATCCGAAGAACAAATAATAAGCCACTTCCTATTGAAAAATTTAGACGCAGTTGGATTAGAAAGCTTGCACTGTTTTCGCCAACAAAGTGGTATTTTTCATACACTTCTTCGAAAAGAAATTAAAAAACCAACAGTTTTTTGGAGCACCGCGAGCATTCATCACCCTCAACTGTCATCTTTAGCTTTGAAGCTTCTTAACATACCAGCATCGTCCGCGCAAATTGAAAGGGTTTTCTCAAACTGGGCTCAAATACATAGTCCTTTACGAAATCGACTGACCTTTGAAAGGTCTAAAAAACTCATTCATGTTTATTTTTCCCTTAATTCAACTAATGTTGACTACATAGATATTGAAACAGAAGAATAATAAATATGTTTTATAGTTAAAAAATTAAAATTTTTCTCGTTTTTTATTTGGTCAGAATTTATTATTATACCTATTTCAGGAAAAGAATACAATATAATACAGGGTGTCCCAGTTAAGCGGTATAATCTTTTAAGAGATGATTCCTGAAGTTCCGCCGAACAAAAATTTGTACGGCAGGGGGGGGGGTCTATTCTCACCCCATTTACAGTTATAGCCCATCAAAGTGGGTGACCTCTAATTTGGATGTGTATTCACTTTAAACGCTATAACTTCTAAACTATTAAAGGTACAAGAATTGTTTTGTACATTTTGGAAAGACAATTTAGTAGCGCATAAAAGGCTTAAACACTTAGGGTACATCTGTGAAGTTACAAAAAAGTTATAGCTCTTTAAACTCAAGATTATGAAAATTTGTTGTCCCATTTTTTTAATTAAAATGCCCCTGCCGTACAATTTTTTTTTCGGCGGAACTTCAGTAATCTCCCATTAAAGGATTATACCGCTTAACTGGGACACCCTGTATAATAACAGGGTTATTCCTGATAAATTCATTGATGGGGGTCCGCATTCCGCATGCGCTTAAATGTTGAGAAACGTTGGATTAGAGAATCTGTTTTCAACAAATCGGGCTTTTTAATCATTTTATCGAAAAGAAGATAAAAACCCAATAATTTTTTTTCGATACCGCACAGATTAAGCAGATCCAACTCTCATCTTCTGTTTTGAATCTCCCCTATTTGGATTATTTTGTGTGTTTTTTTTTTGTTTTTTGACTTTTTTACCTTTTTACGTTTTTTACATAAGCATAGTAAAAATTTAGCACGTAAAAAACTAATGTAAAAAACGTAAAAAACGTAAAGTAAAAAAGTCGTACAACACTGCTGACAGGGTGAAGGCGAAGTGCCGTTCTGTATAACACCTCAAACAATTTCGGAAAAGTGACACTTCCTTCTTTGTGTCATTCGGCGCGTTCAATTTGCAAGTCAACTGCAAGTTCACTACTAATTAAATGTCTATCACTCGCCAAACGATGGTCACGTGAGTTATTTGATGAATGAGAAAAGGTAAATTAGTAGTCACTAGTGGTTGACTTGTAAATTGAACGCGCCCATTCTGCTTTATAATGAGGGTATTAATTTTTTATTGGCACAACGTCACATTTGCATTATGTCATTTTAACGCGAAACCAAAGCAGTATTGAATTTTTTGAATACGGAAAAAAATGACATTTCTCTTTTGTGTCAAAAAACATATTTATTTCTTAAGCTCCTAAATGTCATAGTTCAAAAAGTGACATATTGCCTGCAAAAACTGAAGCGATGGCAGTGTTTAATTTTCTGTAATTACTGTAAGATGTGTCACTTTTCAAAAGCAAGATACTCTGTTTTAATTTTAAAACTATTCTTTAAGCCAAATTTATTGGTTTTTTAGATTACATCTTAACCACTTTTTATTGCTTGTGAAGTTGGCAAGGCGAAAGGGGAATATAAACGCTCAAGAATGGGCAGTTTCAAGCGTAGAACCCCAGACAGTCACAAACTCCATCGTAAGCCCCTCGTCCAGTCCTACTTGCAGTAACAATACACTTCATGACGAAACGGATGAAATCACTGTCACTCAATCCACTTTTATACCGATGGATCCAAAACCGAGGAGGGGTTGGAGGTGGTGTGTTCTCTGAGAGGCTGAACCTCAGCCACTCCTTTCGCCTCCCTGATTGCTGAAGCGTGTTCCAGGCGGAAATCTTGGCGATTAAAGAAGTCCTATCGTGGCTGAAGAGAAAAGTGATATCCGTTATGTACATCTGGATCTTCTCAGATAGTCAGGCTGCGTTAAAATCCCTGGATTCTGTGTCCAGAAACTCTATCGTAGTCCGTGACTGTCGATCGTCTCTAGTGGAGATGGTGGAGCGTCTTAACATTCACCTATGCTGGGTGCCGGGACATACAGACATTCCAGGGAACTGTAGGGCGGATGAACTCGCCAGACAAGGAACCATACTGCTCCTTCTACCTGGTAAAGGTCCATTAGGCATCCCAATTGCTACATGCAAACTCATGTTTATGAGACATACAGTTGAGAAATCTAACCTTAGGTGGACAAGTGGCAACACTTGCCTAGCGACAAAACAGATTTCGCCAAAGCTGGATCTAAAACGCTCTAAGTGTTTGATATCTCTGAACAGACTTCACATCGGTACTATAATTGGTGCGATCACCGGACACTCTCTCATAGGCAGGCATGCAACAAGGCTTGGCGTCCACACAAATGACTTCTGCAGAAGCTGTATGGATGAGGAGGAGGAGGGAACAATTCTCCACCTTCTCTGCACATGCCCTGCACTCTCTCAAAGACGTAATATCCATTTAGGATCTTTCTTTTACAATGATCTTAGCGATCTCATTAACACCAACATCAAAAGTCTGTCAAGCTTCATCAAAAGCTCCAACTGGTTCAACGAGTAGGAGGGTGATACATCCGTGTGGTACCATAATGGAACTGTCATTGATCTAAGTGTGTCGGCCTCTGCCGACTGCCACTATAACCTAACCTAACCTAACCTAACCTAACCTAACCTACTGTTCGTCTGGTAGCTCATCAGGAAGTTCAAACATTTTGCCAGTCTCAAATGAGATACCGGTCGAGCTGAACTCCGATGCCAAGGAAAAGTTACAAGTTAAAAATAGGAAAATGTCGTACCAGTGAGTGGCCCTAAAGCAAGGCAAAAGCTTTAAGGTATTTAGGAACAGCTTACGTTTCAAGCGGAAAAGATATGAAGGTTATCGAAGAAAGAGAACTGGGTCCTGTTTGTAAGTATAAGCTCAACTATTCTTAAAAGACTGCTGAACAGTGATTTAACTTTTTAAGTTTATGTTTAACTTAATTTTTATATGGTTTAAATCAAAAATAAGCCGACAGTAATACTTAAGAAGTTTTAGAAATAGGGCAGGTGAACATTGATTTAAGGTAAAATATATTAAATATACTTTTCTTTGTTTCTTTTTATAAAAAAAAATATTTTAATTTTGTGTATGTAAAGACATTTTTGAGCTAAATACAAAGCACTGCTGAACAGTTTTTTATGTTTAATATTTTTATTACATTTGTATATCAACACAATAAAAAATATTTAAGCAGAAACTCTTAAGTTAACTCTTACACTCAAAATAAAAAAATAAATTTGATATTAATCATCAATGGTTTTATTTCTAAACAAAACGACACTTTTCCGTATTGATGTGTAAATTTATTACATATTATTGGCCGTTTTTTGTGCTAAACGACATAAGTCGAAATCAATTTTCTTAAATTACTTTATTTTCACTAATCCACTTGAAAGAAGAAAAAAAAGAAAATTTTTACCATAAATAACTTTTAGGTTTTCGTTTAAATTCACAATGAAATAATTTTTTTTGTGTCGAAAATTATTTCAAATAGCTTTTCTGAAAAACTGCCTTTTTTGACTTATGTCACTCTGCTTTTAAAGCGACGATTTGTTCAATTTTGTTCCCTCATAACAGAGGGAGATGATTCGAAAGGCTTAGGGAATGAATGAAAAATTGACCGTGTTCTCAGGCAGGTGTACGTACTAGGTCTTAAAGTCGTACCTCGCCCTGACTGTGAGAACGTTAACTTATTAAACAAATATTAAAAACATAGGGACGTGCTAGAGTCCGCTTGGGTGAACTGTTGGATACCCTATTCTTATTGCTATCGCTCATAAGTGGGCGTGACAAAAGTCTAAGTATGGTTGAATTGTTAAGAACGCTCTACATATTTTGTTATATAACATTTAAAGGATTTTATCGAAAAAAACGCTCCCTAGCTCAAACTTGGGTGTTTCAATAAAATTGTTTTATTTAATTTTGGGCGTGTCAGTAGGCGGATTTAAAAAAAATTAAAACATGAGCATAAAGGGCCCCTAGAGAATATATATTATAAATTTTAGCTCCCTAGCTCAAACTATGGATTTTCAAAAAAAGTTTTTTTAAATTGTGGGCGTGTCAGTAGACGGATTTTGAAAATATTTACACATGAGCTTAAAGGGCCCCTAGAGAGTATATATTATAAATTTCAGCTCCCTAGCTCAAATTTTGGTTTTTCAATAAAATTGTTTTATTTATTTGTGGGCATGTCAGTGGGCGGATTTTGAAAAATTTTTATCCCGAGCAGTTTTAGGAGTCATAGATCATATATAAAAATTCATCAAAATTCGATTTTTTCCAAAATTTTGTTTTTTTGAGTTTGTGGGCGTGTCTGTGGGCGTATTTCAAAAATTCGTAAAATTGATTATTTCGGGACGCTAGAGAGTATATGGTTGAAATTTCAGCTCTCTAGGTCCAGTTTAAAGGCCTAATTTTTGCCGACGGACGGACGGACGGACGGACATGGCTAGATCGACATTACTATCGATGCTGATCATAAATATAGTAACTTTTAGGGGTCTACGGGCAATATTAAGGTATGTTACAAACTATGCGTCAAAATTAATATACACTAAGAATAGGGTATACACAAATGTACGCTCTACCCTAATAAACAACCAAAAGTGATGATTGGCCTTGTTATTGCCAGGTAGCATATGACTCTGGAGTCAAGTTCACTGCTGTGAAACAGTCTTCTTGTCACAGCACAAGGCTTCTGTGCCCCAGTAAGAAAATCTATATGTCTACCGAAATACAGATACCGGTCGATCCAGATTAATGTTCTCCCATTTTTTTCTGGTATCTCCAGATATAGTTGTGAACAAGATTGTTTCAGTCTTCGGTGATTTTCAACTTCCAGCCGTCGCAAGATCCCTTAATTTGATCGAAATCACGCTGCAAAAGATGTTTATGATCTCGATTTGAGGACCTAATATGTATGCCACCAAATCAACGATATACACTCTAAGTGAACCCAATTGTATAAATGTTTAACCGTATCGGAGAATTCACCGCCTCCTGCTGCAAACCGTGTTCAATGTCAATGACGCTGCTCGAAGTCACAGTCGCACGTAGAAGAAAAATATAGGCTTGGTTAAGTGTTTCCTCACAAACTTCTTGAACAATTGTACATACTTTACCACTTTAGCAAATCTAATCACTGCATTTCTGCTAAAAAACTCCAAAGCCATTATCATAAAGTTTATCTGTATTTTGTTAAATTCATGCAGAAAAAAAGCCTTTACCAACTTTTTTTTATAACTATTAACCACGTAGGTATCTAGTATCTAGCGCGCTTTGTTGTCTTCAAGTTTTGAGTCTTCCCCTCCGTCATGGGGTGCACTTTCAAATGGTTCATGTGCAATGGAAATGCCTGCTCAAATGTTTTCTCCCTCCGGATGAACACCACCAGCCTGATAGTAAGATAGTAAACAACTTCTATGCCACTAAGTAACGATGAACCAAGAAAAAATCCAATAATCCCTCCGAAATTCCCTGTAAATAAGATATTAACGTATGTATTTCATTTAGAGGGATGGGAGTTGATATACCCAGTAGCTCTACAAATGTATAGGACAAACGACTTCGGTACTTGATCATGAAGACAGAATTGTAGAAAATGTCAAGACTAATGATATCCGTATCCGTTTGGTTACTTAAATAAGACGGTTAAAGAATTTAATTGCATCTTAAATTTTACAGCTTGGTGTGACAAATACTTATGCCTTGGAAAGCTTGTAATTGAGTTGAAGAGCACGAGACCTTTGCAGGCGCTAAGGCATGAGCACATCATGCTATCATCGAATTGCTGAATGTATTCCGACTCTAACATTTGTCTTTCGGATCTGAAGATTTCTAGAAACGAAATTAGTAAAGCTAGAACTACACAAAAAAAAAACAGGAATTTGAGATACTTTCGTGTTTATGAAGGCAAATGAAATCCTTTGGCGTACAAGCTGTATAATTGGCATTAACTGGAGAAAGAAGTTCCTCCTTAAGTTCCAAGGGGTCAAGAATATACTCACCAACAGCCGGAAAAAGCAAAGGAATCGTACAATGACAGAATTTCATGACGTAGTCATGATGACATTGGGTCCTGCAATTGCTAGCCCAATATCTCAGGCCTGGAATCTTTTTGTACAATCGGTGATGTGTTTCGTCCTTGGAGTAGTTGCACTTTACACATCGATTCATCAGAAGACATATTTACCTACATTGAACAGGCAGTTCCTTATATCCGGCGATACTGCTCTAGTGTCCTCGCTAGTATCAGTTTGTTGAGGAGAGATGGCAACTCTGTTGTCAGTGTTGGAATCGATGAACTTCCAATCGCTGCTCCACTGCTCCGGCTGCTTCATGACCAACTACACAAAAGAATAATTTAATTTCTTCAAAAAGCAATCAATGCACACAGCAGCCATACAAAGATTCCATTGGGTGTATTCCAACCGGGTCGCAGCTGGCTGATATTTAAACGCACTTCCACCTGCAGCCCACTCCTCGCGTCCGACTTGGAGTTTTTATAAGGATAAAACTTATCCCGCATCTGTGAAATGAAATAAATAAGAGCATCGGAAATAATTTAACTTCAACTCCAATATCTGCTCACCGCCCTCTCTTGCAACTCGAGACTTATAACTGAATTGAAAACTTGACAGAATCCAATTTCAGTGCGCTCCAGAATAAAGAGCTCACAGCAATTGCGAACCTGCCTGCGCCACAAACAGTGCCCATCGTCGCCGAACAAATCGCTGCAGGTGTAGGTGAGGAATCTCATTACATCGATGATGGTTATGTTATTGATAGCATTCAATTCCAACTGCTCCAGGCCCTCGAAGTTCTGGAACTTGCTGAAATGGAAATCCTCGAAACGACGGAAGAACTCGCGAAACGTTTCGATTGTGGCCTGCGACGGATTGGGTGGCAGGAATTTCTCCTCAGCTGCCGGCATCTTCGACCAATTAATACGGTACCGAGTGCAGATGGCAATCGATGGGAAGGGTATGTTGAAGACTGGATATAAAGAGTCCTCGATGACGGTTTCAATGCGATGTGCTTGATAGCGTTCGCTAAGCTTCAGGTATGAGTAAATGGCACAAATCGAGGTGGAAAGAAGTATGATTGCCCAAATTATTCTAAACGTGGTGGAGGAAGGAGATGTTTAAGCTTTTTAATTTGGTTTCCATATTGAGGCAAAGATTGCGGTGAAGTTTTTGGAATCGATTTAAATTTAGGGTAAGGGTTAATTGTTCAGGTGTATGCAAGCTTTTAACATGATTTTCTATTTTTCACTATCGACAATTTAAGGACTTTGTTACTTAAGCAAACCTAAACACACTGGTCTTATAAAGAAACATCATATAAAAAGAAAGTCGATTGATATCATTAACATGGTATTCGAACTCCTTTTTCGAGTACTGACATCGATGACTTGTCAATGATGTGTGCCTTAAATCAATACGGGTAAATAGAAAGAAATTGAGCGAAATATAATAGACTTGTGAGCGCAAGAAAACATTTTGTACTCATTCCGTAAGTAGATTTACGCAAGAAGATACATTTCAACGATAGTCTTGCGTTACGTAGCTCAATCAAGCCCAAGATGATATCGAAAATAAAATAGCGTTCGCAAGCAAAGTGTTGAAAATAGCACCAATGGAAAATGAGATAATGCCAAATGGGCCTTATTTCGTTTGGCGTTATTTCACTCAACCTGGCTAATGATATACCTACCGTTTTGCTTTGATCTATTTTGTTGATCCATTTTGAGATATTTTATAATCGAAGTTGAACATACTCGTAACTTGAGAATTTTTATTGTAACGTGGAAAATTTGCTTTTATGCACTACATGTTAAGTCTCGCAACTGGCTATATTCAAGTTGAGCAAATCTTAAGTTGGTCAACTTTGAGTTTGCTCAACTTCTCTCAATAGTAGAAGTTGGCTGAAATGTATAGTCTATCTAAGAGCCCGAAGTAATTTTTCGGTCTGAGAGGTAACCGAAAGATATTTGCATACTGTGTAGCCTGAGTGGAGGGTGTATCGAAAATATTAGTCTTGCAGCAAATCGTGGCAGAAAATGCGTGTGACAGCGATTTGAATATGCGTCATTTTCCACAAAAGTATTAATGTGTATAACCAATTGGTTATAGTATAAGCAACAGAGTAGATCAGCTTAAACATGAAAATAATGGTCCAAGCTGTTTTGCACGCAGCGAAGTCCAGGATCGGGCGCAGTGGCTCAATGGTTAGTGAGTCTGCCTACTAATCGAAAGGTCCCCAGTTCAATTCCTTGCCCAAATAATATCTTGAGTTTTTTTCCACTGCCCCACCTCTTGCGAACGTCTGACAAACATCCAAGAGTATCAATTGTCATGAGAAGATTCTCAAATTTGCCGTTCGGATTCGGCTTACAATTTTAGGTCCCTTCCACTTCGCAGAGAAAGTGGTTGGAGAAGCTAGGTTTTAGGCCCTGTATGGGCCATTAATGCCAAATATTTATTTTATTTTTAAGTCCAGGATCAAACCCATTTTTTTAATATTTGACGTAACCACCTGTACGAAGATCAATAAATACTCAACTGTCCTGTGCGGTGATAGCGTAAGAAGTGAGTCTTCTCTTACAGCGTTGCTAGACAACACATTTGTTATATATTTAATACAATATTACCTAGATACTACACCACCCAATTTTTTTTTAAGTCTATTGAACACAGATGTAAGTCGAGAGGTCCATTAGAATTGCTGATGAATGTCACCAAAAATCCATATTTGTCACCTATGACCTAGCCATGGCAAAAATAGCTTTGCAAATCCAACCTCATCAATCACCTCGTTTAGATCGTGCCTTCATCCGACTGGGAAATTTCCATATAGAAATGGCGTTCATACCTCAAGCTTTATTTTTCATTAATTTCTAAATGTTCGCTTTTCATACGGAATTTGAAAATGTTTCCAACAAATTATTTTTGGAAAAATGCTCCAATTGGAAAGAAGATTATTTATTTCTTGAGAGAAGACACACACGTGCTGGACTTGAAAAATGGGACGACCATGATTTTATATATCGTTTTTGTCAGTCAAAGCAGACGACAATAATGGTGCTGATGAAGGAACCATTGACTTGCGACGAGAGACGGTATTTTTTGGTTTGAACTTAGTTTGTATTTGTTAGATATACGTTTTCTCTGAGAGATAACGTATTTCACGTCAAATTACTCAATTATTGATCGTATTAAGATACTATGGGTGAGTTCATAAACGCAGAAAATCTGCGCTAGTACAATCGCATTTCTTTCCTTATGTATTGTTGAACGCACTCACAATGCAGAATGTCTGCAAGCCTAACTTAGTTCAATTTTGATGTAAATAGTGTTCATAAACGTCAAAAAAAAATGGAAGCCAAACAAATTTTGTTGAACTTAATTTTTGATTCGCTTACAGAACAAGTAAATAAAATATTAATCGGCACAAATAACTTGCAAAAAAAAACAGAAAACAAATTATAACCAGACAAATTGTAATTTGGCTTATTGCCAAAAAATCCATTATTTATGAAGGCGATTTCAGAGTATCCTGTCGATGTATTCCATAGTCTTTTTAGGATGTCGAGATCCAAATTCAATGTTGGTTTTTTTTTATCAACAATACAATATAAAAAAATTATTGTTAATTTCCATGGTTTGTTGAAAATGAGTTGAAAATATTATTAATGAATTTTTGAATTTTCCGCTCTATCCTCTTTGTGCAGCCAAAAAGTTATGGCTGCACAATGTGCCCGACGCCGACGATAGAATGACGTTTATGAACGGTAGGTAACCTGCTTTAATGAACGCGGATAATGCAGTTCTTTGTTAGTGTAGCAGGTTATCTTAATTCCTAACCTTCCTTTAGCCTAAGCTTAACCCCGCCGGGCCCAAGTAACATCTTCCCCACTTCTCGCGAACGTCTGACAAACGTCCAAGACTATCACTTGTCATGAGATGCTTCTCAAATGTGCCGTTCGGATTCGGCTTTAAATTGTACGTCCCTTCCACTTCGCACAGAAAAATGGTTGGAGAAGCTAGGCTTTAGGTCCTGTATTGACACGTAAATGCCTAATATTTATATTTTATTAAATCAGGTTATATGTCATTGAATTCAAATAGTATCAAATATTCGACAAATATGATGTTTTTTCATGAATTCTTTTAATTGTTTTAAAAATTAAAGTTTTTTTTTGAACAGTATAGCACAATAATAACAAAATTGAAGCACGAAACTGTAATCCAAAGTTGAGACTGGTATATTATGAGTCATGGTGTCACAAATATCTCAGGGACTTTTTTTTCATAACTCAAGTAGGTCAACTTTTGAATTTCAACTGCGGCGTTGAGATTAAAAGTAATAAATAACAGCAAATCTCAACTTGCTGTTCAGCTTTTAATTTGAAATCAACTTCGAAGTTGATCAACTTTAGATTTTTCAGCAAGTTTTACAATAGTGAATAAAAAGGCCCTTATTCATTTCGCATGACTGTTTTAGTAAAGAATTTACTTTTTGAAAACCATCAAAATTCCGACAGAAGGGAAATTTCCCACGACTTTTTTACACTGGTACCTACACATTTTTCTGATCGCCGTTGAGAAGATTCTCGTTTTGAAGGATGGTTTTCGTAAGATAAACAACATCGTAGGACATTTCGTGAAGGTTGTTGTAGACCGTAATGCTTAAGGGGCTGACCTACCATGTCAACCACGATGATTTTCAGCAATATCAGACATTAGTAAGGCACAATATCACTTTTTATATATACTACACAGCATGCCTGTATCCTCCTGAAACATTTTTAACATTGTCGTGTACTTCTCGTATTAGTGAGTCAATAATTTTCGTCCGTCGGTTCGTCTGTTGATAATGATTTTGATGAGTTTTGGGGTTTTTATTACTGAGATTAATGTAAGGTAAATAAATACCAAGGTTTACACAGATTATTGCAAAAGGCTTGAATAACGGCAAATGAGAAAAAAGTCTATGTCTCGACAACTAAGCTTATTCCATGATTTGAAACAAATTCGCATACGAAGATTCTCAAAAAAAGTATTAACTCATATAACAGTTTCATATAAAAGTTTCTAAAGAATTTTAAGTCTTTTGGTTAAAACTGAGTATGACTTGGTATGGTACTTTTGAAACACGCCAATTTCTCAGAATTGGGAAAGGGATTTTAAAGACGTTTGAGGATTGAGCTGACACTAAGCAGGAGGACAAATTTGCATACTCGCATTTTTGAAATAAATCTTAACCTATACTTTTTTCGATATGAAATGTCATAATTTTATTTGCTTCAAATATATATATTAAGATCGAAGGCCATTATGACAAATCAAAAACCGTTCATAATATCACAATGACAAAGTCAATTACCGTTATGTTTGCTTTAACCGGAAATTAGGTCTATGAATCCGCCGAATTTTAATCAGCTTAAGAAAAATATCTATGCCCGTCACGTAACAAAATTAAAAATGTGACATCTATTACGTGCACAAAATGTAAAACAACAAGAGCACCATCAGGTTTATTTTGCAGTCATAAGATATGCATCAGTATTCAGCACATATCTTTCATTAATATATTTACATTCATTGAACATCATTATGCATGTTGTGCAATATCATACCCCTAATCAACGCGACTATAATTTAATTACATTCTGCCAGCTTCTGGTAAAAGATATGCAACTAAATTTAAAGTGGTTTTTAAGTAATTAGTACAGACAGCTTATTGTATGCCTTATTATACGGTGTACATAAGGTACCTAAGGCTTATTTATAGGCTTATTATAGCCTTAAAATAAGGAGTTTGAGTTTATTCCTTAGGTCCAATGACATGTCTTGGTTAAAATAAGGTTTAAAATAAGGAATATTGTATGGTCGCATCATTCCTTAAGAATCATAAGCCTTATATACTAAGCCTTAGGTATATTGCATTGCGAAAAGACTTATGTAAGGCTTATATTGTTTGCTGTGAACCCATTTTACAAATACAATTAAGACAAATCAAATATGGCATACATGTTATCTTCATTGTTACGAATCCTTTTTTCCTGATTTTACGAGTAAAGAAAATGGTTAATGAAAAAATGTGAATCGAAACCAATTCTTATAAAAGCCTGAAAGTTATCGTACGAAGAAAACTATACATACGGTATTATTATGCATGTTTTTTCGATGTTGAGAATAATCGTTGTTGAATGAATTTGCATTTGGTAAAAAAAAAATCTGTTTTAGATTGAATGAAGCTTAGCTCCTGAGTAGAAATGGGGAGCTTATATTGGATCCTTATGAAAGTCAAGGAGAAGATACAACCGCGAACTCTTTGAGCTGTACCAAGCTGTGTATGTAGTCCGAAAAGCTTAATCACGTCGACTACATTGGATCGGCGACATTGAGCGAACGGGCAATAATGCTCAAGTCAAGAGGATCGTTGACTCCCAACCACCTGGTTCGAGAAGGCAAGGACGACCGAACCTCCGTTTTAAGGACCATGCATCGCGGGTGCCAGAGCGCTTGGTTTGGAGAACTGGAAGTAGCGCGCTTGGGACCGCAAGGGATGGAAGTTTGCAGTGTCTCGACGGAAACCCTTCACGGGTCGGGAGCCTAAAAACAACTAAAAACAACTTCGACGTTGTGCTACTGCAATGACAAGTTGTAGGAAGTGAAATCAAAACAGAACAAGTTTGCAAGTTTGTTTCAAAATTATCGACGCGGTTAATATACTTAAAAAAGAAAAGCAAAAAACGGAACAAGACGAGGAAATTGTTGTCAAACGCGGACTTCCGCTATTCATGCTTAGTTTCGAAAAGTCTGAAAACATGGAAAAAATATACAACATTAAAACTATCCTAAACATAGTGGTTAAAATTGAACCGATGCGCCAAAGGACTCGTCAGATTCCTCAGTGTAAGCGTTGCCAAGGCTACAATCACACGCACACGTATTGCCAAAAAGAGCCGCGTTGCGTAAAATGTGCCGGTAAACATTTATCGAAGGAATGCGCTCTAAGTAGACAAGACCTACCAACATGCATAAATTGCAATGGAAAACATCCGGCAAATTATCGCGGATGCGAAGTGGCTAAGGAACTTCAAAATAGGCGCGACAAAATAAAGAAAACTACGCTACCAATCGCAAATAAAACCAATAACAAACCTGAAAGGGGCAACAATAAAACCAATGAAGGACGAAAAAAGGCTAAAGAAATGGTCAAAACACAACACCCAAGAGAAGGAAAATTGTTTAGAAAAAAGTCACCGAAAGCTGTTCCACAAACATACGCTGAAGCTGCGTTGCAAGGACGCGAACAAACAAATAAAACATCTGATCCAGTCTCCCAAGTTTTCTCTGCAATTCTTGCCAGGCTAGAAGAACAGAGCCAAATTAATAAACGTATGTTTGAAAACTCGACAAGCTCGAAAATCAATTTCGAAGTACACGTGCAATAATATAAATATGACGGATTTAGTTAAATTAGTGACATGGAATGCGAACGGCCTTCTGCATAAGATGGACGAGCTCGAGATATTCATTCATAAATATGAAATTGATATTTGTTTGATTTCGGAAACTCATCTGACGAAAGAAACCAGCACAAACCATTGAGGATACATTGCCTATCACGCATATCACCCTTCGGAAAGGGCGAGAGGCGGGGCATCCTTGTTGATCAAAAATACCATTGAACACTCAGTCAGTGGAACAATCGAGCTTGACAAACTGCAATTATGCACGGTGAGCGTAAAAATTAAACACATAAAATATGATTTTGCAGCTATCTATTGCCCCCCACGTGCAACGATGGAAAGAAGCGATTTTATAAGTATCTTTGACTCACTTGGACGAAATTTCGTCATCGGAGGTGACTTTAACGCAAAACATACCTTCTGGGGATCGAGATGCATTTCAGTAAAAGGTAGAGTTCTTTACGAAGCCGGTATGGAATTGGGGGTAGACTTTCATTCCTCAGGTAAACCGACATACTGGCCCTCGGATACGGCAAAAACACCAGACCTCATCGATTTCTTCATCACGAAAGATTTGTCGGGAAACTCTATTGTAGTTGAGGAATGCTTCGATCTTTCTTCTGATCATTCACCGGTCATTTTGACAATTAACGGCTGTCTACGAAAAAAAGAAGGTCCGCCCAGACTAACTAACATGAAAACAAACTGGGAATCCTTTAAAAAATACTGTGAAAGTAAAATCGATCTCAAAGTGTCTCTTCGAACACCCCACGAACTTGAAGACGAAGTCGATCAATTTATTAACGTCATACAACGCTCAGCCTGGAAAAATACTCCGCATAAACGGAAAATAACCACAAATTGCGAAATAACATATCCCTTGGAAATCACGCAATTGTTAAAGAAGAAAAGGGGAGCGCGTAAAAGATGGCAACAATCTCGCGCTCCACAGGATAAAACCACTCTTAACTACCTTTGTAGTAAACTTAAGAGAGAAATTCGAGACTTTAAAAATCGTCAAATTTCTACATATCTTGGAAGCCTAACTGCGGATAAAAGTACAAATCACTCGCTCTGGAAAGCCATGAAAGGCATTAAAAAACCAAAAACGCAAGCGCCACCCATCAGGAAAATCAATGGAGAATGGGCGAAGAGTGACAAGGAAAAAGCCGAAATATTTGCAGAACATTTGGAAGAAACATTTAAACCATTTGATGGTCAAGCGTTGCTCGAATTTCCTGTCCTAACCGTGGCACCTGACAATTATAGAATAAAAAGTGTATCGCTAGCCGAACTACGCTTCGAAATAGAGAAACTAAAATTAAACAAAGCTCCTGGATATGACTTAATCACAGGACAGGTCCTTAAAGAGTTACCTAGGAAAGCTTTAATAAAGTTTGCATATCTTATAAATGCATCGTTCAGGTTATTGTACGTTCCACGACAATGGAAGGTAGCTGAAGTTATAATGGTTCCAAAGCCCGGTAAACCACTGAATGACAAAAAATCATATAGGCCAATATCTCTCTTACCGATAATGTCGAAGGTATTCGAAAAACTTTTGTTAAAGCGCCTACATCCGATTATCGAAGAACGTCGATTAATACCTGACCACCAATTCGGATTCAGGATTAAGCACTATACAATCGACCAGGTTTACAGAATAACCAATGTAATTGAAAAAGCCCTAGAGGAGAAAAAAATATGTTCTAGTGTTTTTCTCGACGTCTCTCAGGCCTTTGATAAAGTATGGCATACAGGGTTGAAACATAAGCTAAGACAAGCTTTTCCGAAACAGTTATCTGATATCCTTAGTTGTTACTTATCAGACAGACTCTTTCGTGTAAAACACGGAAATGATTACTCTGAATTTAAAAAAATCGCGGCAGGAGTTCCCCAAGGAAGCGTTCTTGGACCGATCCTATTTCTAATATACACTAGTGATATTCCTCAAGAAGAAGGCACAACAGTAGCCACATTTGCAGACGATACAGCTATATTAGCGGTCAGTAATACCGTTGAATCAGCAACTAATAAACTCCAACGTTCTATTGACAAAATTTGTGATTGGACAAAGACTTGGCGTATTGCTCTCAACGAGGCCAAATCAACGCACGTGAATTTTACTTATAAAAAGGTAGACAACTTACCCATTTTCATTGATTCGGTACGAATTCCGTACGCAAACGAGGCAAAATATTTGGGTATGACACTCGATGCGAAATTAAAATGGAAACCGCACGTCAAGAAGAAACGGGAAGAGCTCGCCATTCGATGTAAACAAATGCACTGGCTGCTTGGTAGATTTTCCCAACTCAGCATGCAGAACAAGCTGCTTTTATACAAGCAAGTACTAAAACCGGTTTGGACATACGGTATACAACTTTGGGGTTGTACCAAATCCAGTAATATCAAAATTTTACAAACTTTTCAAAACAAAGTGCTAAGAAAAATAGTAAATGCACCATGGTTTATCAGAAACACTGATATCCACAGAGACCTAACTATGGCTACCGTCGAAGATGAAATAAAACATTTTGCCTGCAAACAACAGACACGCCTTCACGGTCATTGCAATATCACCATGCTACAAATTCGAGACGATACTAACCTAGTGCGCCGATTACAAAGGATAAAACCATTTGAATTAGCGCAATAAGATGTAACCGCGTGCTTATGGCGGTATTAGCAGGTGCCTCCACTGGGAAGCTGCCTGCCAAACGCGTAATTTACAGTTTAAATAAAACTACTAGATAGGAATAACCTAGTTGTAGTATGCAGGTTTCGAAGGGAGGTGGTTTTTGTTTTCTTATCTTAAGTGAGAAAGAGTCGCATGTACGATTTTCCACCTACCCCTATTATTCGTCCGAGCCTAGTTCTGGTTCCAAGTCTCGTGCTTTTAACCAGGATAGGTAACTCTCAGCTTGCTGAGAGTAACGATAAATATTACTATGGCTTGGGAGTAATATTAGAAACTCTATAAAAAAAAAAAAAAAAAAAAAAAAAAGTTTGCAACCCCTTATAGGACGAATTTTCAAAATCGCGCCTAAGCCACCCTGCTGAATTTCGAGTTTCTAGCTCTTACGGTATATGCTGGGCAGTGATTATTTGATTTTTTTGTTCGTCTTGTATTTATATATGCAAGAAGGAGATAGTGATAACAAGATAATAAACTACAACCAATATTAAGGCATATACACTACCAGAATTATTAATTAGAATTCGCTACACCACCTCTTAACAGTTGTATAGTAATACAGTGTCGGAGTGCATATGTAGCCTTTACACATAGTTACATAGATACCTACTTTTTTATATTAGTTTTAGTTTTAGTTTTAGCTGCCCAAACTGATACAGAAATCAGCTGTTTGTGAAAATTGGAGGTTATAATTGGAGGTTTCGATTTTGTAACGCCAATTTATGAATGAATGGCGCCTTTTCTTTCAAGAACTAATAACAATACAAACTGAACACGGAAACAAATATATATGATAGCCAGTGATAGTTCCGTGGGTGCCAGGGCTATCAAATATGATAGCCAGGTATCTTTTCATTTCGGGATTTGACATCTTTAAACGAAAGCCACTGTAAACGAATCCGTAAGTGAATATTGCTTGCCGCCATATGATGAGATCGACTTTTGTGGTTTAGGAAAATGTTAAATGTTGTTGTTAATGTTTTATGCCCTCAAATGTAGGGAAAATGCAAAAATGCATATAACGAAATTTTTTGTATAAGAAAATTTTCCAAAACTGCTTTGATAGCAAAAAATAGAAATTAATACATAATTTTTATTCATAGATTACGGGCTTAAAAAATTAGACAAATACGCCGATTGCTCAGAAATTTATTATATTGTATCCTACAACAGAGATATTATTTCAGTTTTTAATTAAATTAATTGTTATTTCAGGAGAACATTTGAATGAAAATCTTCACTTAATATGTCTTAGACTTTTATATAAAAATTAACCGATTTGATAAAAATACTATGGGAATTGACAGGTTTGCTAAAAAAAGTTAATTAATAAAATTAAAAGTATAAGTGCAATGAATAAATAAATATGTATGTAAATAAATAAATAAATAAAGAATATATTAATGAATTGATAAATAAATAAGTAATGAATAAATGAATGGACAAACAAAAACATTTAAGTGCTAAATAAAACAAATGCAAAAGCGCTTACTGGCATATTAAATATTTTATTAACATGTTCCTAGAATGGTTACGTATTTAGCTGAACCGTTTGTTGAGAACTTCAATCTTCTTTACAACTAATAGTTCCCGAGCTTCTTCATGTAAAAGTTGGGTCGAAAAAAGTCGGGGTATATGTTTTGTGAAATTTGAAGATTTTTAATGTGTGACTTCGTTAAGTCGAATATTCCTTCTGGAAAACAGCAAGAAAAGATATTGGATCCAGATAAAAACAAAATACTAGGTCGCAATTTGGACATCTGTATATGACATGAGTAAAGGAAATACGATACCGAAGGATTTAACATGTTCATTCTAAAATTGAGCTCATAGTACGAGCACCACTTCGATAAGATCTTTAAGGTCTTTTAAGATTTACTAGATTTATTGATTCATACGAAATAGCTAGTCTTAACAAAAAAAGTTGATTTCAAACATAAATCTTTTGATCTAGGTAGGGCCGTCAGACAAGACTCAGTAAGACTAAAGAGATATCCAAGGACGTCTTGAAGTGATAGTAAAATGTTTTTTGTTTCCCTGTATGTGTGAATGTAATCTGCATCTTAATTTTGGCTGCCAAATCCATTCTTCTTTTACGCTGTATGGAGCTTTCTAAGTTCCCTACCATTTCTATTACGAGATTGCTTTGCATTCCACTCAGAATCCAAAAAAAACTTTTTACCAAGGATATTCATGACGATAAACAATCAAGTTTAATCCTTTTAACATTCTTAATTGACTCAATTAATTCATTTAGGAACAACGATAATTTTATTATTCTCTGCTTAATCAATGTCTAGTTCGTCAACACAGTTTTAACAAAATCAACAGCCAAAATCTTCCCACTTAAACATCCATTCGTCTTATAATACATACTTACTTCTCGAACGTCATCAGATTATTATCCGATAGATACCTTACTCCATCAAACGATGACTTATCGCAGAACTCCTTTATGTAGGCACAGAATAGCGCCTTATTTTTCCTTTCTCGCAGTTTATTGGACTTGTCCATGAGTTTGCGTTTCTCATTAAAAGTTAACAATTCACTTCTGTTGACTTGATTTAGTTGCAAATATTTCAATTCACCGAGATAGGTCATGATAACGTCTATAAAACGGAAGTTTAATGTAGATCCAATGGCAGAGTCTCGGCGTTATCTGTGACTTCTGTATAAAATAAATAACACAATCACAAATTAATAAAATCACTGTCTGCGAATGACAGAGTTATGGTAACTTCATTTGGAGACTTTTATACCCTCTATGGACTGGCGATTCATAGGCAGGGTAAGTACGACCAACTTAGACCAGGGTGATGAATTGAAACGACATTTTAATGCCATCAAAAAGCAATTAAATTCGCCTCTTGTTTGATTTGTACTTCAGAAGGACGAACAATTAACACCTCAGTTTCGTCTTTGGAAAAGCTAAAGCGCAAAATACTTTGTTTGCACTGCGGCCTCATTTATTTACTGTATCTGATTGGGTAAGGAGTTAAAACAAATTAGTCGGAATAATTTAATAGGCTTGATTAGTGTTGCTTAATAACGCCTTCTGTTTGCTGACATGAGTGAAGGCAGTTTGGATTCGTTTGATGGCACAGACAACGTTCCCGAAGTGATTCAACCGCGCCGGCGGATGTTGAAGAACTTTTGAATCCGGCTGAATATTTGATCGAAAAAGTGATTATCTTTGAGGAAAATGCAGAGTCCAAAGGTGAGTTGGTAAATGATTTCAATTGCACTGACAATAGATGCACCCAAAAAGAGACCAATGAATCCACCCAAGCTAGCTGTGGAAGACTATTTGCTTGAATTGTAAATACATTTAGTTTTACAATCTTTACCAATAAACTCAAGAAAAGTGAACTCTCGGCTTGTACGGTATTTGAGCATGACTTCGGACTGGTAATGCACATCGATTGTTATGATCCTTTTGTCACTCCAAAATTTACTGGAAAAACTATACTTTCAAAACTATTATTCTAAGTGAATTTATTTCAAAGTTACGGTAAAATTGGATGAGTAGTTACACTGATGAAGTATTTAACGGCATCACAGCTTATTAAACAGGGACACTTCATACCTCCTTGAAGATTATTGACAAAGGACTCCTCGTTTATACCTTTTCCAAAGCTGAATACATCTGAAAATTAATCAACAATTCGATTCACTTAGTCGCATATCATGGAAATAACCCTTAAAACTTACCACGAAATTTATACATGCACCTAAAATCCGCTGGAGTACATTCGCTATGAGTTTCTGGAAACAAAAAATAAATTAAAGACAAGCCTGACTAAGCGTTTCAAACCCCTACCATTGAAAGGGAAATACATCGATAGAGTGCATTTACAATACTTTAACAGATACTCCTCATGACAGGCATTAAAGCAATTCCACTGGTGATACTTTAATCCCTTGATGTGTTTGAACAAGTTATGGTCTACTTCCTCCTGAAAAAGTATACGTTTAATAGTGCTTATAGTGCTTATAAAGTCGCTGCTCCACTTACATCAAACATGCATCCTCGAATATCAGGCGGTATGTCTAGGGTATTCGGATCTGTGTCGGTTATTTCTGGTCGTACCACCACCAATGTATCTGTATTGCCTTTGATCGAATAAAGCACATCGCTCCATTGTTCGGCCTTTTTTAGCATCAACTATTGTGACCACATTGTTCAAAATACCACTGCATGATCATAATATACTTACAAAAATTCCATCTTTATCTTCAATTGAATTCATGTTTGAGGCGTTCAGTTTAAGTGTGATATACAACCCACTGTTCTCGCCCGATTTGGAGTTCCTCCAGGGATAAAAGGGATCATTTGCCTTTTTCTTTCTTGACTCACCGGAAATTGCGGAATTAAAAACCAAACAGAATCCTACTTCAGTTTTTTCAATGACGAATATGTCGCAACACGAATAATTGCCACCACGCCATATGCAATCACCATCGAACATATCTTCACAAGTAAAGGATAAAAATCGAGCCAGTGCTGTCACATTGATAAATTCCAGCTTCTCAAGATCAATGTCGTCCATTTCCTCAAAATTCTCAAATGACCCAAATCGAAGGAACTCCATTCGTTTGACAAACTCATAGTACATAGTTTGTGTGTCGGCAATAGCATTAGGTGGAAGGAATATTGCTTTGGACTCCTCGAATTTGTTCCAATTAACGCGTTTTTCGTTGCAAATAGCTACCGCAGGAAATAACACATTGAAGACAGGATATTGTGCGTTATCGACCACTGTTACTATGGTATGGTTATTATATCGCTTGGATAAGACTATGAAGGAGATCACAGTCACAGTAATCGAGGCTATAATAGTCGCAGTCCAACAAATTCTGGAAAGAGAGCCAATTTCGCTTTCTGCAATCAACTCTATTAAACAGATTTAACCTACCTCTCTATCTCATTGAGCGAGTTGTCAATAAGATACCTAACTCCATGTATAGTCGAACGGTCGCAGTAGTGTTTGAAATATTTTCTTATCAACTCCTTGCCGCCAGAAACAACCTTCTCCTTTTGGGTGGCCTTCAGTTGGACAGGTTTGAGCATATTTCTTGAAGCACTTTTCAGGCACTGATTATTGTTCTCATACGAAGACGATGGTCAATCAGTTTCCTTGGTCCTGTTTAATGGCTTTTAAATTATAGGTACCTTCGTGGCATATTCCCAATGACCCATGATTAAGGCAAAAAACTTTATTTCGTCTCAAAGTGAAAAATTAGTACCTACTCCTTCATTGCGCCTTTTATATCATGATGGGCACACACGCACGTAGAAAAAATGATGGAATGAAAATAACTTCGTTTATTGTATCGCACTATGTCGATGACTTATTTACTTATTCTTCTTCTACTTGACTTCGGCGACAATAATTGAGAATCGATTTGATTTCAATATCAGGTCATTAAAATTATTCTTTATGGATCGCTGTATAGGAGGGTTAGGTACCATAGGAGATTGTATGCTTTTAATGACTTCCTCGGTTTTGATTTTCTGAGAACATATGTTTATGTATATTATAAGTTAATTTGTTGTTGAGCTTTTCTAGGGCAATACCCTCGCTCATGACTTTGCTTTAATTGTAGGTTTTATAGTCGAAAAGTTTGCATGTGTTTCTTCATTCAAATTGGGTAAAGACAGTAATTTCATTATTTGAGAATGAATGAAATCAACTCGATGGTATAGTACATTGGTTGGTTGGTTTAAGTGGTTGTATTTCCCGTTTCCTGACGGGGGAAAAACACAAATAACGCATTGAGCGCTGGAACCTCACGGAACCTGAAATTAAGGGGGAGAAGGATGTTAGGGAGGCCCAAAACCAGGATGTGGAGTTGAGAAATTTGATGATTTTGTTGAAATGGATGCTTTGGATGACCGAACGGTCATAGTAAAAGGGAAGACCTAGTGCACTGCGTCTGGTTTTGGCTAGGGCCGGACACTTACAAAGAAGATGGAACACTGTTTCATTCTTGTTTGTATCAGCACAGCTACGGCACTGGGTGTTATGGGGGATGCCAAGCTTGGCTGCGTGAGTTCCTAAGGGCCAATTGTGTAGTACATACTTACAGGAAAGGGCTTTGACATGGGAGAATGAAGGACCGGTTGTAACGATTATACAAAAAAAAGTTAGCAATCATTATATTTTCGATACGTTTCTAGACTGTGTAGGCAGAAAATCAGAGGAGTATTCTTTTATTAAGCATATGGCAAAACAACACATTAAAAGACAGCTTGCAAGGACACTCTTCTATCAAATACCCAGTTTTTCAAATTTGTTCCCACATAGATAGATAGATAGATAGATATTCATTTTCGTTTATAGTTAAATATTTATATTTGTTGGTTGGCACAGCTTGCACAGAGATATGATATACTTGATATCTAGGCGGATGAATACGCGAATAAATTAACATCTAAATAAACAATTTAATCAAAAGAAAAAAGAAATAAATAAATAAATTAATTTATTAACTGCGAAATAAATAAACAAATAAATATGTAAGTAAATAAATTAACAAGTGAGAAAAATAAATTAACAAGTGAAAACAAAAAATGAATTAACAAGTAAATAAATAAACAAGTAGATATGGCTAATAAATAAGCTAACACGTAAAGAAATTTGTATATTAAATGAATAAGTAAATCATAATCATATGCGGAAAAAAATACAAATTAGTAAAACAAAATGGCAAAAAAATTACAATAATTCGAGTTCGATGGAATAACTGATGGTTGTCGTTTTTACCCGACAAAACTAGAATGGAAATGTCATACGCCTATTTGTTATTATTTTTCATGTATTTCTGCTCTCGCAACAAGTAATGCACCAGTTCAGAAGTTTAAAAAAGCAGAAGAGTTAGCCTATTTTAGGTAGCTATGTGTTAATAAGTGGAATATCCAACAGAGTTTTTTTTTTTTTTTTTTTTGACAAAAACCAACGTTTCGCAAATACCGATTTCTGGCTCCTTATTGTCTGTTTTTTTTGAGCAGAAGACGATTCTCGATGATGGATGGATGTGGAACCAATGAAAAACCACATTAAAACCAAAGGAGAGGCTACAGTCCGTAAAGCCGAACTGTTGGATAAGTACCCTATTCATATTCCTAACCCCAATTGTTAAGAAGTATAATTGTCTGCATATTTTGTTGTATACAGTTTATTTAAGTTTTTTAAAGGAATTTATCGAAAAAACAATGTTTTTGGTAAAAATAACGCCCCTTAAAAGTGGGCGTAACAAAAAACTATGTATGAAGGAATTTTTAATAATAACTTTATCTACGTACTTTGCAAAGTATAGGACTTTTATTTCCATTGACTTTTTCAATTAATCGTTTTTTTTTTAATAGTCGTAGTGGCGATTGGCTACACGGTGGATTTTTGAAATATTAACACTTGAACATTTAGGGCGCCTAGAGAGTATATATTCCAAGTTTCTGCCCCGAATTTTGATTCCTCGACGTTTATTTTTAGCGGATTTAAGCGGATTTTTAAGAATTCATTCACTCGATCATTGCGGCCCTTTAGAGAGAACATGTTCAAAATTTCACCTTTCGAACTTAAGGACCGTTGGAAAATTACAACTGTCCAATAGACGTCACATTGAAAACGTGACATTGAAAACGCTGCTTCAACGCCAAAAAAACCCACGATCTAACAAACAGGACTCGACAGGAGATTGCCAGAATTGTAGGAATCAGCACTGGACATTGCCAAGTTGGGCATCCCATTCAACCCACACTGTCGCAGTTGCAGGGATCCAGTGGAAAAGGAAACCAATCAATACATCACCACTTAAGCAACATACAACTGTGCAATATCATCGAATTTCTCAATTCCGCAGGCTGCATTTCAAAACACAAATTGACACCATTGTTTCTTGAGTGGTGGCATCAAAACGGCGTGCGTCCCCTGCGCTATTTGCGTCCTGGTGTACGGATAGCACCAGGCAGCCGCTCCTACCTACCTGCCTACCTAGTCGTTTTACATGGTCAACGAAATGATAAAGATAACACTTAGCAATATGTCTTAAAACTCCCATCAACTTTCTCAATAGTACATAGCTCCTACAAAAGAGTAGAAACGAGGAGGAGGAACACATATCTGCCAAACGATGTGATACTCCCTCGTGCAACGAATTAAATTATTCTTTCATTTTGAATAAATTACTTTAACGAAAGTCTTGTGCGGAATTTTAAATATATTTTAAAGGAAGCTTTATCCATTATTCTGACTGTGGAGTCAGAGAATTCGAGTACAAACGTCTTTCATATTTAGCAAACCACCCACTCACATTTGAAACGACTGGGATTGAAATACGATTTTGTTTTCAGAATATTTTATATGGCATTCCGTGACTGAGCATCAAAATGGAGGAGTATGGTTAAATTTGTATTTTAGAAAGTGGAAGTATATTTTGTTGCATTTTTATACGAAAACTAAACCCGCTGATTTTTAAAATACACGAAGCTTTGTTTGAGTTTTAAAATATGTAGTTTATCTGAATGCAGTGTCATGCATTTACGAATAAGGTAATATAAATAAAAACTTTAAGATGCTGGGAAAAGAAACACAAGCTTTCCCAATTCAAATATAGAGCAACAACATTTGCAACGATTCACAAAATACGGGGAAGTCCACATCGGGTTTAATTTTTTTAGACACATAAATGCGTTATTGTGGTATATTATCTTACCGTCCTTAGTTTCCAATTTAAACACACAACTGCGAAAGTTCTGATTAAAATTCAACAGTAGGTAGGTAAAGTCTTTTGCTAGGTGAAATATTTTAAAATAATAAAAAAATGTTTTTGTTTAAATTAGCGTGTTTATGTATTCAGTCTTTACATTCCATTTTTTTTTATTTTAACATTTTTTGGTTACAATATTTTTATTTATTTAAAAAAAGTTTTGGTCGAATAACTTTCAGGCCATTATTTAAGACATACAAATTAATAGGTAGGCCATCAACATTTTTAATGTTCATTGCACAGTAATGTGAATCTACATCTACAATTACATATGACAAAAAATGAGAAGAATATTTAATTAATTTCCATCTCTCAAAAAACTTTCGTAATGTCCCAACAAACTATTCGATTTGTTTGAATAAATGTTTTCAAAGTCGTCGTCAACCTGTGCACAGAAACGAACAATTCTCAATCTTTTATAAATTCAAATATAGAGCAACAACATTTGCAACGATTCACAAAATAAGGGGAAGTCCACATCGGGTTTAATTTTTTTATACCCTATTCTAAGGGTATGTTTATTTTGACTCATAGTTTATAACATACTCGTACCTTAATATTGCCCGTAGACCCCTAAAATTTGCTATATTTATGATCAGCAACGGTAGTAATATCGATCTAGCCATGTCCGTCCGTCCGTCCGCCGTCAAAAATTAGGCCTTTAAACTAGACCTAGAGACCTGAAATTTTAACCATATACTCTCTAGGGTCCTGAAATAATCAAGTTTAAGAATTTTTGAAATCCACCCACAGACACACCCACAAACTCGAAAAAAAAAACAAATTTATCGAAAAAACCGAATTTTGAACTAGAAAGCTGAAATTTTTTATATATGATCTTTGACTCGTAAAATTGCTCGGGAGAAACAATTTTTAAATTCCACCCACTGACGCCTACAATTAAATAAAACAATTTCATTGGAAAATCAAAGTTTGAGCTAGGGAGCTGAAATTTATAATATGTACTCTCTAGGGGCCCTTTATGCTCATGTGTAAATATTCTCAAAATCCGCCTACTGAAACGTCCACAATTTAAAAAAAAAACTTTTTTTGAAAATCCAAAGTTTGAGCTAGGGAGCGTTTTTTTTACAAAAGCTTCGTTTTTTCGATAAAATCCTTTAAATATTATATAACAAAATATGTAGAGCGTTCTTAACAATTCAACCATACTTAGACTTTTGTCACGCCCACTTATGAGGGATAGGAATAAGAATAGGCCCTACTGGTGGGGTATATAGTTGAGATGAATATGTTCCACTCTAAGTTGTACCATTATTGATATAACTTCTGTGATGGGCTCATCCCGGAAGTAGTTTGCCTCTTGAAGGTTATGATTTAATCTATTGTAAACGGATATATACAGCGATTTCCTTGCTGCTCTTATAATAATTGTTCCTGATATGAATTTGTGGAGTCTTTGTTTCCAGTCGTTGTGAAGTTGCATGAACGTACTAGTTGAAGTCATGCTCCACACCAGCACCCTTTGCTCCTTACTGCTTTAAGCATTGCTTTTCTGGGTAGTCTCCAGTCAGGCATATTTAGGACTTATAGCACATAGTCGGCTTGCAGTTTTAGAGTTTTAATAAACTACGGCGGTAGTCCAGTTTCGAGGATTATCGCAGAGTAAGGTGTGTTCGGTGGAAGTCTAAAGGTACGACTTTTTAACTCCCTCATATTATTTGCCTCCCTATACTTGCCTTTGTGATATTCTGACAGCCAGTTCTTTGAAAAATTTGAGAATTTGAAACTGCAATCAAAAAGAAACGTCCACTCTTCATTTAAGCCAAAGAAGTTGAATTCGTCGGTGAATGAAAACCCTGGAGACCGCTAAAGAAACCGACAACGCCCATTAGTGACACATCCGGAATTTGGAAAATTTCTAAGGATTGTTGAAAAGTGGAATTACATTAAGGAAGTAGGCTCGAGAATAAAGAATAATTACATAAAAGATATTGACTAGTTTTTGTGAATATAAACTTTTAATATTCTTTAAACAACAATTACGTATTTATAGATATACGAACAAAAAACAATAAGGAAGTAAAATAAGTTTTTCAGAAACGCAAGAGGTACACGAAGGAAAATAACATACGAAAAACAAATAGAATCTGCATGAATTCAAATAGATTTCTGCATTGCCAAGCCGACTATCGGTTTAAAACAAGTAGAAACATCTATTTAATTTATTATAATGTGCCTTAAGTTTTTTTAAGAGATTCCGTTTCATTTTAAAATTAGTTCATTTTCTTTTAGACTTACCAGCAGTTAGTATTTTAAAACGCCCCTATTGATTAAAATATGCATTCGTATAAAATTAAGATGCTAAGCAACTTAAAATCGCACGTATCTGTTTATAAGAAAATGATGACACGTTTAAAATCTCATAATTTGTACTTGAAACATTTAAATTTAAGACTTCCCAACTATTAAGGCCAAACTACATTCGGCAAAAAGTAAAGTGTGTGCACGAAAATGTTTTTTCTCTTTTCACACCATTTTACATCTGCAGTTTTCTCTCAACTTTTCAAAAAGCAACTTACTTGAAAGTTAAGGCCAAACTACATTCGGCAAAAAGTAAAGTGTGTGCACGAAAATGTTTTTTCTCTTTTCACACCATTTTACATCTGTAGTTTTCTCTCAACTTTTCAAAAAGTAACTTACTTGAAAGTTAGTCTGTGTTGATTTAAGTGTACTTTCTCATGAAATTAAATTGCTCAGCATCTTAAAACTGCACATATCATTATACCCTATTCTAAGGGTATATTCATTTTGACGCATAGTTTATAGCATACCTTAATATTGCCCGTAGACCCCTAAAAGTTACTATATTTATGATTAGCATCGATAGTAATGTCGATCTAGCCATGTCCGTCCGTCCGTCCGTCGGCAAAAATTAGGCCTTTAAACTCGGCCTAGAGAGCTGAAATTTTAACCATATACTCTCTAGGGTCCCGAAATAATCAAGTTTATGAATTTTTGAAATCCGCCCACAGACACGCCCACAAACTCAAAAAAACAAAATGTTGGAAAAAATCGAATTTTGAGCTTGAAAGCTGAAATTTTTTATATATGATCTATGACTCCTAAAACTGCTCGGGATATAAAATTTTCAAAATCCGCCCACTGACACGCCCACAAAAAAATAAAACAATTTTATTGAAAAACCAAAATTTGAGCTAGGTAGCGGAAATTTATACAATATACTCTCTAGGAGTCTTTTACGCTCATGTGTAAATATTTTCAAAATCCGCCTACTGACACGCCCACAATTTAATTTTTTATTTTTTTTTGAAAATCAAAAGTTTGAGCTAGGGAGCTGAAATTTATAATATATACTCTCTAGGGGGCCCTTTATGCTCATGTGTAAATATTTTCAAAATCCGCCTACTGACACGACCACAATTTACAAAAAAAAACTTTTTTGAAAATCCAAAGTTTGAGCTAGGGAGCTGAAATTTATAATATATACTCTCTAGGGGTCCTCTATGCTCATGTGTTAATTTTTTTTAAATCCGCTTACTGGCACGCCCACAATTTAAAAAAATGAGTAAATATTTTCAAAATCCGCCTACTGACACGCCCACAATTTAAAAAAACTTTTTTTTTTGAAAAACCAAAGTTTGAGCTAGGGTACGTTTTTCTTACAAAAGCTTCGTTTTTGTTTGATAAAGTCTTTTAAATGTTATATAACGGAATATGTACAGCGTTCTTAACAATTCAACCATACTTAGACTTTTGTCACGCCCACTTATGAGGGATAGGAATAAGAATAGGCTATCCAACAGTTCGCCCAATTAAGGCGAATTAACCTATGATTTTTGCTTGAAGCACTTAAGTACCTATATCACACATACGCTGAAAAAGACACATCAATGCGTTATTGTGGTATATTATCTTACCGTCCTTAGTTTCCAATTTATGCACACAATTGCGAAAGTTCTGATTAAAATTCAACAGTAGCTAGGTAAAGTCTCTTGCTTGGTGAAATATTTTAAAATAAAAAAAAAATGTTTTTGTTTAAATTAGCGTGTTTATGTATTCAGTCTTTACATTCCATTTTTTTTTTATTTTAACATTTTTTGGTAACAATATTTTTATTTATTTAAAAAAAAGTTTTGGTCGAATAACTTTCAGGCCATTATTTAAGACATACAAATTAATAGGTAGGCCATCAACATTTTTAATGTTCATTGCACAGTAATGTGAATCTATAATTACATATGACAAAAATTGAGAAGAATATTTAATTAATTTCCATCTCTCAAAAAACTTTCGCAATGTCCCAACAAACTATTCGATTTGTTTGAATAAATGTTTTCAAAGTCAACGTCAACCTGTGCACAGAAACGAATAATTCTCAATCTTTTATAAATACTTATTACTATAAAAACAATTACCAATCCTTTAACAGCTCGCTTAAAGTTTTTTTCTGGTTTTTAAGGCTTTCAATACGCAGTTTACATGGCTAAAAAATATATGCGTATCTAACGTAAATACATGCATACAAAGTACCTTCTTCATCATAGCTAATTCTGTCCGACTCTGATATTTGACTGTCATAAGACTTGTTGTATCCAGAACGTATGTTAATTTGCAGCCTTAGTTTACTATTGCACCATTTTGCGTGCAGCTTTCCTGTTGGGTTCTAAGCTCCTTTTTTCCTTTTCATATAATACGTTTCCTAGTTTTTAAAATTTAATTTGCAATTACCCTGTTTGGATGTAGGTGAAAATATTTAACAATATTTTCTGATTTCTGCTGCATTAAATTGTAGCTCAAAACAACTTTTTTGTTAAGGCATTCTTCGACTATACACTGCACCAGATCTTTTTGAGATCTATTGTCCAAAATGTTATTCTTATTGTTATAAAAATCAATGACCATTTGTCCCTTTATCGTCGTTTCTAAGACACTTTTCATATTTACTATGTCACGCTCAAAACTAGCAAGTGTCTCAGAGGATGAGGTTAAAGATGAACTCTCTGGCGCACTGTTGAGCCAACTTGCTAACGACTGCGATGCTGAACATAAATAAAACCCTTTGACAAACGCACTTTGACACGACTTACGCAACTTTACTTACACTTTGAACTTTAAATGTACTTTCTTAAAATTTTCACAAAGAAAACCCTTTGACGCGATACAACATTTCACTAACGTCTGCGATCAACGATTGAAAATTTGTATTACGCAGTTTTTTGTCTACTGCGCAAGCGAACCGAGGTTAACGAAGAGATTCTCTTTGAATCCAAGTGAATATCTGCTTAATTCTGTTCTCAGTTCCTGATTTAAAGAGACACTGTTCAGTATTCGCTTTAAAACTATTACAAATCAGTTTGTTCTAAGCTGATAAATTCAGATAAATTTACAGAGAAATTTCTTTTGAAAATAAAATGAAGTTCATTTTAAATTCTGTTGAATTTGAATAGAATCTATTTATTTTGTGATGAAATCTCGTAGTTTTAAGAAGGTTGGTGTTAAGATGAGCTTCAAGTTATTTTGAGGTGACCCTTTTTTCTTCGTGTAGGTATAGGTTCTTTGTACTGCTATCCATTTACATTTTCTTTCCAAACGTTTGTCAAAATGTTTTAATTAATTTGGCATAACGTGGGTTTTCCTACGCCGAAGACAACTGAAACCGTAATATATTCGGACGATGATGCAAGTGCATATGTTGCAATAGCAACGCTCTTCCTCAAGGGAATAGGTAAGGTACATTTCCTGTATTTTGCGGCACGCTTTTCCATTGTTTTTAGCTCATTGCAGAGGACATCAGATGTTCCGCGAGAGTGCTGGTGCGTATGTGCAAGCAACAAAGATGCGTTAGGGGATTTGCCCTATTTGTAACTATTTCTAGAAGCATATACTTACCTCTGTCAACATCTTTTTCTGTCGTAACTAAATAAAACGATTTGTTTTTTTTTATCAAAATCGAATTTCACAGAAACGTCAAATCAAAGCTCTTTGATGTCCGGTTCGAACGCATCCGGGAGATTTCGAAGTCTTTTTGTCGAAATCTCGGATTTGGATTCGGTGCGGATAGCCTACTGAAAAAATTTCATAAATTTAACAGGAGAGAGAAAAACCGGTGCCGGGACATAAATTCACGGGCAATAACATCACATAGGCAATAACTTCACGTCGAGTGGGAAATAACTCCACTTTTTTTTGTGAAGTTATTGCCCCTTGACGGTGAGCAATTACTTCACCGTAATTTATTTATTTCCCACCTATAATTCGAGAATTTGTCAATTATAACTGAAGAGTAAATGTAAAATGGAGTTCTTTATGAGATTTTTGTATAATTTCCTTTGTAACAAAATATAACAATTTATTTTCAACAATTTATATCGGTGTCGTGAAATAAGGCCTTGCGCAATAAGGCCAATTTGGCGTTTTTTCACTTTCCATTGGTGCTGTTTTCAACAATTTGCCCTTGTACCCACTCCAAATCAAACAGTGACCCCAAGCAGGGGGTGCGTGGGGGGGTGGGTTTGGGGGGCATGCTGTCCCCTTGTAACCCCCCTGCTTGGTGTCATTGTTTGATTTGGAGTAGATGCGAGGTACGGTTCTTGAATTATCATAAAATGTTAAAAGAAATTATTTCCCACAAAAAAGATATTGCTCACCTATTGCAGGCAATAACTTCACAAAAAAGTGAAGTTATTTCCCACTCGAGGTGAAGTTATTGCCCATGTGAAGTGATTGTCCGTGAAGTTATTTCCCTACACCAGAAAAACCATAATGCGAAAAACTGCTTTGTTGACTTTTGGTTAAAATTGTGATTTTGATGCTTTTTTTACTCACAAGAATACGGACGCACATGGACGTAGTAAGTTTTCGGAGATAGTTTGTTGACGCTTGGATATAGCAGAAATACGTACATCGAGATTTGTGATTAAAAGAATTTTTGTATTATTTGTTTCTTTAGAAAACTGCATGAAAAAGTGGACTTAGCAGATTTACGCATTTAGCCAATGATGTACTTCACATTTAGTCGATGTTTACTTCTTTGACTCAAATAAAAAGAAACGCTGAAAACACATGCAGCCTAACACACGTATTACAAGGAACAAACCTTTATCCAACATGGCTGTAAAATACAACGAACAATAGCAATACAGTGAATTATCTGAGTACCCAGGTACTCCGTGTGGGATATACAAGGTTAGTATTTGTATGGCACCATACGGGTTAAGCAATCACTGAAAATCTCTATTGAATCTCTATAGCCACAGTTTGCATACGTTTAAATTCGCTATTTATACAACCTACAGCACGATTCGTCTACAACTGAATGCGAGATAGGCATCAGATTATCTATTATCAGAATTCTAAATTTACCGACCTATACCTAGGTACGAAAAAATATTTTTTTTTATTTACGCCATAAGAATGTGATTTTGTATCTTGTTGTTAACGTTATCGTAAATAAATAAATAAACAATAAAGTGCCGGAACTAAAATCGTTCTACGAAAACCATTTGCATTTTTTTTATTTATTTTTCTAAAACAACCTTGTTTATATTAGATACTGTGGTGATTGGAAAAAAATAATGTTATTCCATTCTCAAAACTTGGAGCGTCCTTTCATGATACATTCACACCATCAAAAGTCTATTTAGGGAGCTACCTGCCCAATTGCCATCGAACCGTGTGATTAAATTCAAAAACAGACTTTAGCCCCTTCGAGATGTGAATAGGCAAAATTCTGTGATTATTCTGTATATTTATTTAAACAAAATTTTTTGGATTATCAGTATTGAAAAGTTAACACAAATCGAGCCCGTGTACAGCAATAACACGCCCATGTCCATCAGGCGACAATTTATTCAAAATGCGAAGCACAGTAAAGCAAAGCTCCATCCAAGCAATTCGGATTATATTATCTCCATCAAAAGGACGACATTTTCGATCAATATTGTCGGTACACAGACCAAAACTGTGGAGGCTATTTGTGATTTCAAATCCTTGCGATTTATTTCAGTTGACAAAATCTTTGCTTTTCTTACGTCTACACATATATATGTTTGTTTGTATCATGAACATACAATAGAACAGCCGGTAATGTTCCGTTTCGCTAAACTTTTCCAAGCGATTAAATATTTAGTGTAGAATTCGATTTAATCGGCGGAGATATCTTACTAAATTCCTGTGATTCGGAAACGAGTGATGTGTGTACACTTTACGAAATGACACAAAATAAAATTAAAGGAGTAGATATGTTATGTTACGAAGGAGCCACATAAGGATAACATATTCATGTACAATGCTCAATGTTAATTTGAGGAGAAGATAGGATCAAATAAGACATACGAGTAATTGTCTCGTAGTTTGTCCATTCATAAGTCATACTTTTATGATGGATAATGTTTTAGATTCAGTGTCCTTACTATTTTTCCTTAACTATTAACCGCACTTTGAGATTGAATTATAAGTTCTGCAGAATGAAATAGTTCCTTTTAGCCTCAAACCCAGTAGCTAGAGAACTTTGTATAAAGCTAGGTCATCAAGAGACACAAAGCTCAATAAGAAAACCAGTTTTTTACATGGAAAGCTGTGTCTCTTGATATTGAACGGACTTTACCTAACTTTATTATGTATCACTACGTTTAAGGATATATTTTTATTTTATTTTGCTTTGAAACGCTCAACTGGCGATAGAGGAACTTGGAAAGTTAAATTTTGCTTTTTAAAAATTGCAGGAGGTAACTTTAAAAGGATAATCAAAAGTCAAAGTAATACTTTTATCTAGGTAGTCATCGTCGTCGTCCTCGTTGTCGTAGCCTTCGAAAAAAACATCTAATAACAGGAGGTTGTGTGCCATTCTCGATTGCTTTGAAAGCAGTTGGTTGGATGCAAATACTTGATGGAGAGTTATTTAATTTCCTGTTACTTTCATTTACATATTTTTGATGGACTTTTCCTATAAAGTGTTTGCAGTGTACCTTTGATTTGCATAGGAAAATAATGTTGTTGGAAAATTTCGGATGATGGAATTGTAAGCGTGTTTTTTGCGTTCTGTATTTGTTGGACAACAAATTGTGTGGTCAAATCACTACTTATTAATGGCAACAAAAATATTTATCCCCTATGAAAGCTATCGTAGTGTGTGGAATTAAACCGATTACGGAAGTTGGTTCGCAATTTTAGGTCCACTATGAAAAAGTTCAATGCAACTATTCAATAGAAACTCGGAAACAAATCATTACAAAGGTGAAAACATAGATTATGGATTATAATAAGGCCAAAGTTTAACGGTTGACTTTATTTTACTTTCCATGGTTTTTAATTTTGCAAGCCCGATAGATCAATTGCAATCCTAATGGATGAAACACATGTGCAACATGGACGTACGCAGTAATGCAGGCATCAACGCACACGAAACACATGTGCAGTAAAAGTTGACGTTTCAGCGAAAAATGTTTCTTGCTTTTAGATAGAAATCTGCCGCATTCAGTTTGTATCTAGCTGATCTAACCTCATCGAAGAACAACTAGAATGTTAGGTAAAATACTATCCCAGTATGATTTTTTAAGGGCAAAACGAAAAAATTGTACCGAATTGTGCTGCTCTGCTACAATCAGTGTATTAGAAAGAGAGACAAATTGCATCAAGAATTGAAATGCAGTAAGAAATGTGACATTTTACATACAAAATCATCTTGCTGCACGACTTTGCTGCACATATGTATGTTTCAGCCATAAGAAGTTTAAAATGACTTAAGTGAACACATTTAACTAAATGGTTTTGATCCTTTTGTGTAAGTGTTTCTATAGTACAACAATTTATGTACAGTCAAAATCGGTTATAACGACTTTCAAGGGACTGACGAATTTGGTCGTTTTAAGCGATATGTCGCTATAACCGATATCAAGCTATGTATACTTATTTTTTTTCTAACTTTTCTTTGATTTTGAGCCATAAAATAATAAGAATACACATTTACAAATTAACGTATACTGTTTATTAAAAAAAGTGAAAATATCTAATTGCTTAGTACAGATTTTTCTTTTTTGACTCATTTTCCGAAATGGAGGTAAAACTTTTCGCCTCACAAAATTAAATTAAACTTCTACAACCACTTGTCACACTGAAAAAATTGCACTGAGAAAAACTTCCCCAACGTAGAACAAACGCAATAATCGCAAAAGCAAAAAAATAATGTCTACAAACGGTAACTGTAACATATTCCAGATTCTACGAACTTAGATACATCGCATCTACAGAGCATCAGTTCACCGTTCTCGAAAAAAAAATCAGTTGCGCCAACAGCTGCGTCGATTTTAGTCGTTTTAACTGATATTAAATTTAAAAAAAGTGTAAAATCGGTCGTTGTAAGCGATATGTCGTTATAACCGATGTCGTTATAAGCAATTTTGACTGTATATACATAATTGTTCATATCAGTATACTATAAATATTTGACGGAATATTGGTGAGCCATTTTCAACAATTTGCCTACAAATTGGGAACATTGCACCTGCTCTGCCTGGCACCTACCCCAAATCCAACAGTGACCACAAGCAGGAGTGTTGCAGGGAGCAGCAAGGCCGCCACAAATTGCACTGCTTATGGGATTTTCTGGTGATATATATATGGCGACGTAGAGTTGTGAAATTACAAATAGTTCCCATAAACCCCCTGTTTGGGATCACTGGTGGGTTTGGAGAAGGCGCGAGGTTGGGATAGGTGCTATTTTGGGTATATTTTTAAAATACTTTACGTTTTTTTAGACTTGCGTTTCAAAGTTGCAAGTTGGGTTGCAACTTGTGGCCTGATGGGGTAAGACATAAGTGCCAAACTCAATAACGAACTTTTGTCCCATTGAAGTAGAACACAAATCGCGAAAAAGACATCAGAACTTATGTCCCTGAGCTGTTACTTAGGCCTTATTTTAGCATTTGGCCAACCATTAAAACTTGGCCTTATTTCACGGCACCAGTTTATTCCCATATATCACGTTGATGGCATTCCTCGCAAAAGTGAACAAAAAACAGTGAATATTCTGTTAAAAAATTTATTTCAAATTACGAGAAATTAGTAAATAAATTATTTTTATACTTATTATTATATATATATATACTAGCTGCACCTGCCCGGCTTTGCCCGTGCCCGAGAATTCTATTGGCCAATATGTTCGAGTAGACTTCCTTATAATTGTCTATAGCGGGTATCCGGCGTATGTTGCTGCGCCTAAAAAAAGAAGACCGATTTTGACCAAAGTTCACAGAAACACTCTCAGGCCAATACCGAAGATTGCCTGATTTGAGCTCAACCGGTGAAAGGACTGCACGTTTTTCTCCGCATGGCTTAGGCCGCTCACACAACTTCGTTGTTCCGTTTAGGGTAGGTGCTTTTTGTCTGGCAGGCGCCTATGTCACCTTACTTCTGCGAATCAAACAACAAAGCGAAAATAAAAAACTTCGATTGAATCACTTTTCATTCACTTCCACACCGATTGTTATCAATGTTGGAAAAGCAACTTTCCGATGTCCGATTCACAAAAAAATGCAAAAAATTTCAATAAGAGTTATTTGAATAAAATATTGAACACACGATATCTCAAGAATGAAAGTGCGCACAAATTCCACAATAAGCTTGAAACGTTCGTGTGGTCTCCCTCTTTCATATGCTTGTTCGGATAACAAAATAAGTGACGTCTGTACGGTCTCTGTATCTGCGTCGTAATTTACACGCATACGCACATATGCATGTGTACTCACTCAAATGCCCATATCTCACACACCGATGCAGATATAGCCATTGGAATCGGTTAACGCGTTTGGTCAAACACCGGCAACAAACACAAATATGGATTGATTTTTATATATAGAAAATATTACACAAAAAAACTTTTTATTATTTGACTTAAATTTGTTTTTTTTTTCAAAGCACCTGATACCTACATATGAAACACACAGTGTATAAATACATTGTCAATTTTTTTTTCTTTTTTAAGAAACACATAATTTACACACCGATGCAGATACAGACATCGCACATACATAACATCCTTCGAATAGACGTCACCTTTCTTTAAAAAAAAATTTCATTGGAATCGGTTAACGCGTTTGGCCAAACACCGGCAACAAACGCAAATATGGATTGATTTTTATATACATATATATATAAATAGATATAGATATATTCTCATATCAATTTTAATTCACAAAAACTCACAAAATCGCAATGAAGAAATCCGAATCCGAAAGTGCCACCAAACATGAAACAAAATTGGCTTCTCCATTGATCGATAATAGATGGCGTTACGTTGCGTGTCTATCTGACAGTTCAATTGTGATACGATATGTTACATTCAAATGAGATTCTTTATTTGGTTGTTGCCAAAATAAATAAATACAAAATGAAAAAAAAAAAAAAAAAATTAAAAAAAATCGAAAAAAACCTGTCGTAACACGCTGGGTGGTCAAAATAAGCAATTTTGAAATTTAGATTTTTTTTTCTTCTAAAACCCGTGCTGAGAAAATACCTTTCCAACAAAGTATAAATCATCAAAATCGGTTCGGCCAATCTCGAGTTATGCGGTTACATCGCTTCGGACACTTTCTTTTATATATATAGATTTATATATATATATATATTAAATATACTTATGGTTTATTCGTTCAAAATATCTTTTGCCTAAAATATCATAACCTAAGCACCACTGAATGACCAAACTGACAGAGAACTGAAAGTGAGCTAAAGCTAGTGTCAAAACGAGCGATAAGCTATCAGAGTCACTGTCAAAATGAAAAGTGCCTATAATTGCTTCATGCTACTTAAGCAGCTTTTGCCAAACGTTTTATGTAGTCAAGAAAGAGCATAAACAATGAGACGGAGTGAAATATCTGTATCGTACGTTCTTTAACAATGAAATGTTCGTTTTCTTTTGTGTCTATAGGCTGCATATGTTTAGTGTTTCGATGTTGTAACGTGTAGCCAGTTATGAATCAGCAAAGTAAGAAAATAAAAATTGTATTTCTGCTATAACTTTTAAACTCTCTGAACACGCTTGACATTCCTTTGAAGCGGTTTCGTTTCGAGGTCACCACCGTTATTTCGCATCACACTCGCACACTCGCCTCATAAAGGCAATTTCAGAGTTAACACCCGCCTTTTTTACAATTTAAGCTTCGGTTGAGTGTGGTTTGTGGGCAACCAGCTATCGATTTTTTTGGCGAATAAATCGCGATTAATGACATAAATTAAATTTCGAGTGATTCTTAAGCAGGTCTCCCAATCTTAAGCTGGTCGGTGAGAATCCCCGGCAACAACGTGTCGCATCGAATATTTCAGTGACTAATTTTCGGAGCAGCCACGACCCATGCAAAAGGTTAATTTGAAAAAGGTTAATTTGAGACCGTTATTCATCGAAGCATAATCCGTGTTCAAATCATTGGAGAAAGACACTCCACTAGACACCGCACAAGTACCAGATAGAGCTCATCATACTCGGAGTAAGTGCACCCACTGGGAAAGCATTCAACCTACCTGCTCGTCTACACACAAAAAAAAAAAAAAAACAAACATTTTTTTAGTGATTGTCATAGACATAGTTATACTTTATCCAACAAAAATTGTCAGTACAGACCTTATGGAGGAACTTTTTTTTTCTAATAGTGGTCCCTGTAGATACTCTCACGGCACTCAAACGCAAGAATTGCCACTGAAATTAAAACAAACCACTGTCATACCAAGGAATTGTTGTTGTAATTTTCCTAAAATTCGCATAAAACCCACCACAACCAGTCTCCCACACAGCCGAATGGGAATGAGCATGATCGTCTTGTGTTCGCTTGCTATTATCATCCACCAAAATAAGCAGGGTGTGTGACTAAAGCACATCAGAAGAGTATTACCATCTCTACAATGAAGCATATCATTAAGGGTTTTTCTATGGATTTTGTCAAAGAACTTTCGGTTTTGGTGCTTTTGAGAACGAATTATTACGTGGTGTGTTGCCATTCGGTTTTAGTTTGATTGTATTTGTATTGTACAGATGCCCAAGTGCAGTTTTTTTTACCATCTGTTTCGGTATATGACATTGCATCGTGGTTATATAATTTTGTATTCTAATTTTGCCTGATTGTGTCTACCTTTCACAATATACATATAGCGGAAAGGACTGGGAAATGTTTTTAGAAAATCTTGCTGATTGAGTTTATGTCGCAAACTGTTTAAATAAAAAAAAAAACATAAATACATCCTTTCATCTCATTATGTACCTGTTTGTATGATGTCTTTGTTTTTCCGATGAATGACGCCTGTTTTGCCAATGAATACGGGAATTCCCAAAAGGAAGATCTCAAGTTAGGAAGGGATGCAATCATACAATGGGTTGCTTGGAATCGTTAAACGTTACGAAGCCAAGTATGAAACATACGTCGTGGATGAAATGGCTCAAGATGCGTTACATAAAGTGCTTCGCTTGCCGCCTTATCATTGTGAGCTTAATCCAATAGAATTGGTTTGGGCTCAAGTGAAAGAGTTTGTATTTGTAGCAAGTCAAAACAAGTCATTTAAAATGGCTGAAATAAGAGACTTACTAACGACAGCACTTACAAGGGTTGACAAGGAAAAATGGCATCGATGTGTCCAACACATTGAACAGGTTGTTGAGCCAAATATGTGGGAAATGGACGTTTTTGCCGAGGAAACAGTTGAAAGGTTAATAATAGCCCTAAATAACGAGAGCAGTAGCAGTAATTACTCATCGGATTAGTTGAGTAGTGATATTAGAAATTAGTATTTTATGTTTTACAATATTTATAATGAATAAATTGGATTACAGTGATATATTTTTCGTTTTGATTTTTTTTTGTATTACGAAATTTATATATTTTGTTGGTCTACTGGAGATACCCTCAAAAAAAACGCGCCTATTATTATCTTACCAAAGAAAGAAAAAGATAAACAGAATTTTTTCGTTCCGCAATATTTTTATTTTAAATTGGAAGATGGTAACCCTAATAGAATTGCTCTCTGAGTTATGGCGAATTATCATACACACTACGGCAACCCTTTGAGAGCTTTAAAGAGGGACCGATCTTTGTAAGTCATTGCAACCAGACTGAGAGACAAACATCTTATTCTCCCTGTACTGATAATTTTTGTTGGATAGAGTATAGCTAGTATCTAGTTATACATTTTTTTTAGTTTAATCGAGTGAATTATTTTAATTGTGATCCAAAAGGGTTAAGAAATATTTTTTTAATTTATTTCTATAAATAAAAACATAGGTACGGGCTTGGGCGAACTGTTGGATACCCTATTCTTATTCCTATCCCTTATAAGTGGGTGTGACAAAAGTCTTAGTATGGTTGAATTGTTAAGAACGCTCTACATATAATTATAATTATAATTATAATTAGAGTATAATTTAAAGGATTTTATCAACAAAAAAAACGAAGCTTTTGTAAAAAACGCTCCGCAGCTCAAACTTTGGTTTTTCAAAAAAATGTTTTATTTAATTGTGGGCGTTTCAGTAGGCGGATTTAAAAAAAATTAACTCATGAGCATAAAGGGCCTCTAGAGAGTATATATTATAAATTTCAGCTCCCTAGCTCAAAGTTTTGGTTTTTCAATCAAATTGTTTTATTTAATTGTGGGCGTGTCAGTGGGCGGATTTCAAAAATTCCTAAACTTGATTATTTCGGGACCCTAGAGAGCATATGGTTAAAATTTCAGCTCTCTAGGCCCAGTTTAAAGGCCTAATTTTTGCCGACGGACGGACGGACGGACATGTCTAGATCGACATTACTATTGATGCTGATCATAAATATAGTAACTTTTAGGGGTCTACGGGCAATATTAAGGTATGTTACAAACTATGCGTCAAAATGAATATACCCGAATAGGGTATAATGAATTGCCTGAGAAAAGGGATTATCACCTTAGCTTTTAGGAAGAATTTAAGCAAAAAGGGATACCGGTTGAAAAGTAATTTTTCATGTGTAATTATCAATCCAATTTCCAAATGCTTTTTTTCATTATTAAATGAATTATGTGGGAGCAGCGGGTCGAAATTCTGCTTTCAAAATTCTGCTTTGCCAAATTCTGACTTTTAACACAAAAATTCAGCTTTTTTTCTGTTCTGTCTTACAAAATTCTGCTTTTCAAAATTCTGCTTTTTAAAATTCTGACAGGCAATATTTTAAACAAATAAATTCTGCTAATTCTCTAAACCTTTTTTTATTATTTGCAGAATTTTGTAAAGCAGGATTTTGTAAAGCAGAATGTTGAAAAGTAGAATTTTGAAAAAAAAAATTCTGAAAAGCAGAATTTTGAAAGAAAAATTTTGAAAAAAAGAATTTTGACCTCGCCAGAATTTTGACCCCGACCCGAATTATGTGTATCAAATTAAAGGCAATTGGAAATGTAGAAAAGAGTGAAAGGCGGCAATGTTAAGAGGTCATCAACGAGTTTTAGGCGGGGTGTTTTCTGACATGGTGTGTGACTGCCTTTGGTGTCATACGAGGTGGGTATCCCGAAATGTTGGATGCAATATCTGAGCCACCGGTACGGTAAGAATGTAGATGCCTGAACTTCTGACCTGTAATCGGTTTCTATAAGTAAGTACGATATCATTTATCGCTAGACAAAATTAGTTCCTCGGCATAATAGAGGATATGACAGGCCTTTGTGGAATTACAATTTCAATTTCCTATATTATTTTATTTTCTGGCACGATAGTAAGTTTGTTTTGTGTGGGAGTAAGAGGCAGCTAGTTCCTCGAGAAATACGACGAGCTAAGCCGAGCGTAGGCAAGCGTGCCAACCAGCTACCTAACCAGAGCAACACATCACTATTATGCTCAGGCATAATCATCCCGAGGCTCTCATTACAATGTTTATCAAAGAATTTTCTGGTCTTTTAATTAAAGTAAAAGCAAAAAAATCAATTGTTGTTGGGGATTTTAATATTAACAATTTAGAGAGTAGCGAAACTCTTTCAACATATAGCCTTATTACGAGTAGCTAGACGCATAGACTTGATTCCTTCATTAATGAACGTACAAGGATTGTATTAGGTAGATGTTTGGATCGGGTTGGGGTCGAAATTGTGGCGAGGTCAAAATTCTTTTTTCAAAATTCTGCTTTCAAAATTCTGTTTTACAAAATTCTGCTTTCAAAATTCTGCTTTTCAGAATTCTTTTTTTCAAAATTCTGCTTTCTTTCGACCCGCTCCCGTTTGGATCACATTTATGGGCGATTCAAATGTGCTTCTTCTAATAAATGTGAGAAATGTGTTCTGGATTTGATGATCATTGGCCACTATATGACAGAACTCCTTGTGGAATCATTTTACAGGAAGAATAACAGTTATTCAAAACCACTGAAGAACAATTATGAAAATTATATTTAGTACACTCAGAAACAATCTGTTTTTTGAGTTTTGGGATGATGTCTTTTCGTGTAGTGATGTTTCGAATTCCTTTGCAATATTTATTGATTGCCTTAAAAAGCATATTTATAATTGTTACTCTTTCTTACCACCGACAAAATTGAGAAAAAGACTCAAACTTTGGATCTCTAGGAACTTAGTGAATAAAGTCAATGCTAAAAATAAGCTTAGAATGAAATGCTATCGATACCCTAGTAATATGAGATTAAAAAGTATATACACTAAATTATGCGTTGAACTAAAAAAGAAGATTCCAATTTGTCGTGATACCTATTACCGTAATTATTTTGCCAGAGGAAACCTTAGCAAAGAAGTCAAATTAGTGAATAGGTTACTTAATAAATCTTCCTCCTCAAAAAAGCATTCTTCTCTGCGTATCAGTAACAATTTATTCTCTGATAAATACGAAATCGCTGATGCATTCAATGATTATTACACAAATATTGCCAGTAGTCTACAACCCCGTCCAGTCAATTTATCTTGTGCCCTCTCTTTGTGCTGAACCTTTTCAAAAAATGACTTTATGTATGGACCTATAACATCTCTTGAAATATTGAAAGCTATTCGCAGCTTAAAAAAGTCTGAAGTCTGATTCTAAAAAAAATCCAATAGCTGCGTTTTTGCAGGGATTTTTCCTGAAGAACTCAAGTATGCTGATATTATACCTTTGTACAAAAAATGTTCTGCTGTAGAACTGTGTAACTATAGGCATATAATAATACATAGTAAATTTTTTAGACATCAACAATTACTTTAGTCCTATACAGTTTGGCTTTCGGAAAGGCAAATCTACTGAAGATAATCTACTGCAGTTCTGAGCCCAAACAATGTCTTATCTCGATGGTAAAAAGTTCACAGCTGGCTTGTTAATTGAAATCACCAAAGCCTTTGACATGGTCAATCACAATATTTTGGTTGGCTTGATTGGTTTAAGTCCTACCTAAAAATTAGGTCACAAAGAATGAAAATTGATGAGATAAGGACCGAAATAAAATTGTTTAACCTTTGTTTACCCCAAGGCTCTGTCTTGGGTCCAATTATATTCCTCATCTACATAAATACACTCTTTGCACTTGACTTTAAAGGTTTTTCAATGCTTCTAAAGAAAATCTACTACGGTATTTTTTACTCAAAGCTGCAATATGTAATTTCTTGTTGGGAAGGTGCTTATCTTAACAAAATACAACCTCCATTAGTTTTACAGAAGCATAAATTATGTCAAAAACCTGTTAGATATCCTAATTTTCCTTTGTTCTGTGATTTTGACATCATTCCTGTTCTTCATCTGTATTGTTTTAAAGTATTAAAGTCATTCTTCATGAAATCTGGTAATCGGAATTTTCGATACATTTCTAATTACAATTTAAGTGGAATTTTTTCGTACTTGATATGTGTTCCATTTACTCCTACTACTGCATACCGCAATTTTCATTCCGTTTTGTCATTTCGCCTATTTAATAAACTTCCACAATATGTCAGGGCAATAACAACACCTGGATTGTTTATAAAATGTGTGAAAAATTGGCTTCAACCACAACTACGCTAGTTTAGAACCGGTTACTTTCGACATTCTGATTTAACTCTACATTTAATTTCACTGTTTTCTTTGATGTTTATTTATGAATTTAATTGAATTTGTTTTTTTTATGGCCACTAATTGAAGTGGCATTCAGAATCATTTCACTACTTTTGTAAGTAAAATACAGAATGTCCCAACTTTTATATAATTTCAATTTGTGCGTTAACCTTGTAAAAAGTCATTATTAATGAATTGTACTTGAATTATACTTTGTAACACTAATGAAATAAAATTATTATCTATCTAAAAAAAAGAAAAGAAAAAAATGAGTAATTTCAATCGTTCTGACTTGAGGCCCACCGGTAATTGTCGGAACGCCGCGTACGGCACCGACCACAACTAAGCGAATACATGGAATTTGTTTCCTGTGCCCCTAAAGGCGTATTGCTCCGTTTCCTTCAGTTTCGTTTACTTAAGCTTAAGTCCGAAAACAGCGATCCCATCGCAATTTATGTCCGTAAATTTACCAACCAATTTGTTGTATAGGAAAACACAGGTAATTGTTTCCGTTCACATATTTTTATTATCCTTCAGTTGGGCCTTGCGGCAAGCCTCAACTTAGCTCGTCGGATAAGGCTGGGTCTTTGTCTCTATCAACTTTAGAATTCGCATGCAATTAAATCCTTATGGAATTATTTATTAAATGGCTTCATTAAATTATTATAAAACCAACACTAAACAAAATTGAAAAAAAGAAGCTTGCCAGGAATTGGAACTCACGTTACCCTACTTCAGAACTCCAACACCCACCACACAGGATAACGCTTTGTCTAGCGGCACGCAGTCGCTGTTTGGTACCCATAAGGTTAAAACCTACGTAAACCCCAACTTACAATCGAACCATACCACTATGCTTGAATGGAGTTTAATTGCTTATCGATTTTTAATGAACGTACCAACATGAACACAAACAGACCAACCATGAATAAACTAAACTGAACGTACGGGCTCTTAGAAAAATGTGTTTCCGTTCATTAAAATTTAATAAATAATACAACCCTATTCACTAAAGTCTACATCACAAATAAGACGGTCAACATTAAAAAAATCTAATATTTTTTATGAAGAACCAGCCGGCCAAAAGAGCACCAAGAGAGAATGAAACTCGTTCTTTCGGACAGGGATCACACAATTATATCTTTAATCAAATGATATGACGACTTCGGTAAGAGCTTCAAGTTTTTATCTAAACCTGGGCCCTAACACAATAGTTTTTATTATTGTATCCACCGAATACAATATTTTTAGCTCCCAAAGTCCAAAATTATAGTCGAAATGTTCGAAACAGCGCCCAGATTTTGAAAATGTTTGGCAACAGCGTGTGTGACATCAGCTTGATAGCACAGTTTCGCGTATCGCGTATTCTCCATACTTCCAAGCTCTTCCTATTCTTCTTCTTCCTCTTCATCTTCTTCTTCTTCTGTTTCTTCCTCTTATACTTCTTCTTCTCTCTTTTCTTTAACGACGAGGTAACGATCTGGACTAAAGGAAACATAGCCCCCCCCCCCCCCCCCCACACTTCACAGCCTCACTACTGATCCGCCTACGGGTTTCGGTTCCGGCGTATTTTCCGTACTTCCCACTATGAATTAACATTCCTTGTTTCGGATTCTTTTTAATCATCCTTTTGCCGGAACAACAAAACTCTTTTAATGATTCAACTCAAGAGAAAAAAAACACCAGATACTGCAATCAAATTTAATTTTAAACTTTATCCATTGTCTGATGAGAATGAAAAAAGAAATCAATTAATTTCGTTTTCGGTTGCTTGCTCTTAGAGAGATTTACTTTTTAAATTGTCCTCCTTTCAATTGCATTCGACTTTTATATACCTTTATCCTCAGAAGAATTTCTTAATTATATTTTTAATAAAAAGTTGGCACAAGTTCTGTGTAAAATTTAATTTGAGAAATATAACTTATTTTAGCAGCAGTGCGAACATTTTGTTGGCACCGGACGGAGTTAAGAACTGATTCCCTTAATGGGTTAATTTATAAAAATGTGCCGTATCCATTGGGGCGTTTCATTTCCTCGCTATGGCAAGAGCGGTTCGTCTTTAACTTTACTTTGGTGGACATAAATTTGGAAAGGATTTGGGGATGTGGATTTAAGAGAACATGTGAGTTCAGATAAATGTGCAGAAACGAGGAGTATAAGAGATTATTTAACTGCTCATAGAAGCTAGGCATTTTTTTGTGGTTTGAAGATGGAACGATTCGCACTGTAATACAAAATTATATACGAGAGTAGGTGGTACTAATGAAGGTTTATGACGGTAAAGGGGAAAACCGGATGTGATAGCCACATGCCATAAATTAATGGAAGCAAAGGGAAGCTATGATATTCGCAGGGTACTTTTAGACTATGACATTTATTGAGGTGTGAAAATGTAGTCATCAAATTCGTGCTTTACTCCAGAAGCGGTAGAGAGTAATAATGAATAAATTTTTTTTGTAAAATACTTTGCTCCAGCCATTATTTTTTACGCGACTTCGAATCCCTAATTATAGTTCTCAGAGAAGTCTGTAATTACTGTAGTTTGTTTGATATATCTTTGTTTCTTCAAGTAAGGCCTCTGTCAATAGATAGGTAGGTACTGAGAAACCAAGCGTGCTACAAAAACAAAACGTAATAACTTTTTTTCTGTGTGAGTGATCGGCTTATTTTATATTATTTGGCAGGTTACTATTTTGATTTATTAAAATGAATGCTTGGGATACCGAAAAAAAGGATTTGGATTTCCGTCCAAGGGGAATTTAGGCGGGAGTTTGGCAGCACTCCCCCGAGTAGATGGACCATTATGGAGCTGGTAAACATGTTTGCCGAATCTGGAAGCATCGCACGAAGACCGTACCATCGAGATCCCTATGTTCGGGTTCAAGACACAATCGCGACTGTAGCATCGTCAATTCAGGCAAATCCAAGCGTCTCGACTAGAAACTTATCGAGCAAATTCTAGCTAGCAGACGGTCATTACAACGGATAATTCATGATCTCTTAAAATTGTTTCCGTACAAAGTCCAAACTGCAAGCAAGTTAAAAACATTGGATTTGCATATTCGCCTGCAATTTTGCAAAAAAATTATTGAAATGACCGAAGAAGAGAACAGCTTGTTAAATTGCTTGTTTATGTCTGATGAGGCCATTTTGATCTCAACGGCGATTTAAATTGTATACGGCAAAACTGCCGTATATTTAGTGAATCTACTACAAAATGTGTGGTTTCCATCTTCATCAAGATATATTGTGGGGCCATACTTCTTTGAAGAAAGCGGTGTAACAGTAACTGTCAATGGGGACCGTTATTTAAAAATGTTGAAGGAGTTTTTTTTACCCAGAACTGCGCCGAAGAGGTATCCATTTCAACAGCATTTTACCACTTTGAAAGTGTCTCTCGCGCAAAATATTGCGTTTAGAAAAAAATAATATTTGAAACCTCAATATCATTTTTAAAGACCTATCCTGAAGACCAATTTGATGAAAAAAAAATTTAGAGTTTCAGTTCTAAGTATGGGGAACCCCAAAAATCACGGACAGACAGACAGACAGACAGACATGACGAATTTATAAGGGTTCCGTTTTTTTGCCATTTGGCTACGGAAGCCTAAAAAGATAGCTCAATGCTTAAAATAAAACAAACCAATTTAAGCTAAGGCCTCTGGCAGGAACTTTTTTTTAGGTATAATAACAAATTAAAAAAACATATGGACGGGCTACAGTCCGCTTGGGCGAACTGTTGGATACCCTATTCTTATTCCTATCCCTCATAAGTGGGCGTGACAAAAGTCTAAGTATGGTTGAATTGTTAAGAACGCTCTACATATTTTGTTATATAACATTTAAAGGATTTTATCAAAAAAAACGCTCCCTAGCTCAAACTTGGGTGTTTCCATAAAATTGTTTTATTTAATTGTGGCCGTGTCAGTAGGCGGATTTAAAAAAAAATAACACATGAGCATAAAGGGCCCCTAGAGAGTATATATTATAAATTTCAGCTCCCTAGCTCAAACTTTGGATTTTCAAAAAAAGTTTTTTTTTAAATTGTGGGGGTGTCAGTGGGCGGATTTTGAAAATATTTACACATGAGCATAAAGGGCCCCTAGAGAGTATATATTATAAATTTCAGCTACCTAGCTCAAACTTTGAATTTTCAAAAAAAAAATTATTGTGGGCGTGTCAGTTGGCGGATTTTGAAAATATTTACACATAGGGCCCCTAGAGAGTATATATTATAAATTTCAGCTCCCTAGCTCAAACTTTGAATTTTCAAAAAAAAAAAAAATAATTGTGAGCGTGTCAGTTGGCGGATTTTGAAAATATTTACACATGAGCATAAAGGGCCCATAGAGAGTATATATTATAAATTTCAGCTCCCTAGCTCAAACTTTGGATTTTCAAAAAAATTGTTTTATTTATTTGTGGGCGTGTCAGTTAGCGGATTTTGAAAATTTTTTATCCCGAGCAGTTTTAGGAGTCATAGATCATATATAAAAAATTTCAGCTTTCTAGCTCAAAATTCGATTTTTTCCAAAATTTTGTTTTTTTTTAAGTTTGTGGGCGTGTCGGTGGGCGGATTTCAAAAATTCGTAAACTTGATTATTTCGGGACCCTAGAGAGTATATGGTTAAAATTCCAGCTCTCTAGGTCGAGTTTAAAGGCCTAATTTTTGCCGACAGACGGACGGACGGACGGACGCACGGACGGACGCACGGACGGACATGGCTAGATCGACATTACTATCGATGCTGATCATAAATATAGTAACTTTTAGGGGTCTACGGGCAATATTTAGGTATGTTACAAACTATGCGTCAAAATTAATATACCCTTAGAATAGGGTATAAAAAGGAAGGGCTTAAAATATTACTGCAGCGCCCTCAAACAGCGCTTGTTGTAAAAGGCGACTAAGGGAAGAAATCACATCTAGGCAATTTTTACATTCAGCTGAGCTTAGCGACACATTTTACATCTTAAATCCGTCCCGCAAATGAGCATTCAAATCCGTGGGTCGACACGGCACGTGGGTCGAGATCACCCTTGCCGTGAAAGTAAGCTTAGTTCCTCAAGTGATATTTGACTGTCGGTAAATATAGAAGGCTTTACGTTAGCCCTATAGACTAACAGGTTGAGAATACCAGTCCGACAAGTTTTCCTCTATGGGGATTCCAATTATCTAGATTACATTTGTATATTGTATATCAGTCCTTTTGTATATGTTTATATAACCCCTAAGATTAAATGAGCGATTTCTTCACATAAACCCTACATGTAACTACGTTGGAAAGAAATATTTCTTGCACAAAAGCAGCATGGCATTAAACCTTAACTTCGATTCTGGTTCACTCTTAAGGTTCAAATTCGAATATAGGTGAATATGCTGTTCATATATAGGTAAACCTAGGGCTGGAAAAGTTCTTCGTCAGATCCAAAATTATTCAGACCAACAAGTGTACCATCCTTCTTCCTCAAAGTCATTGAAAAAATAGTAGTGTACAAAATTTTAAAATATCCCTTAAAAATCAAGTTTTTTCAAGCAGGCCAAACCATGGACAGAGCTCTATATCTTTTTCCTTCATAGCTAGAAGTCAAGACAATATGTTGTTTTCTTACATCGATGCCATCATTACTAACGGAATATGTCGGTATAACATTATGTTGAATCAAGGGCAGCAGATTCATGTTTTCCGAGCTAGAACTATCATCGACCACAATCAAAGCTTTGAAATGATACCCACAAGCGGGTGTCATATAGTCATCGTGAACTTCAAGATAACTTAAAGAACCTCCGCTAAGAGGTAGGTACCTTGACGTGTGCGTCATCCTAAATGGTGGCGGTGCGGAGGGTTGAGTCGCAATGATTCAACGGGCTTTGCTGTCGATGACGGTTATCGTCAGAAGGGTCACCCATGGCATAGAGACTATTTGAGGGGCTATAAACAATGAACTGCCCAACTCACAAAAACCCGTCTCTTTCCTGGACCACATTTTACTTCATCCTCAATTATTTGCATGCAAACTAATTGGAGAGTTTTAACATAGAGAGTTAAATTAGAGACTTATAAATATGTTGCTATAGGCCTTAATGGATGTTACAATTGCCTTGATGTAATTTCTTTCCTTAGTTGTAATAAGGGCGACATGTTGAGGTTCTATTACAGGGCCTTAGGCCTTCTGTAGCTATGTGGTTCATCAGGCTGGACAAAACTACGATGGCATATAAACGACTTGCAAGTTGATTTTGACCGTTGAGATCTATACTAAGCGCGTACAGTCAAGGTGCCGGCGTCTATCGCAGGTAACGTACCTTACGGCCGTAGCTAGCCATTAGGCCTTTAAAGCCTCCAAAATTTTGTGAATTTTAGAATTTCCCTTATACATATGTGAATCATATCTTAAATAGATGTTAATCGACAACATGCCATTTTCTCCAAGACAACGCCATTACTATCAGGAAAATTAAAAATTATCCAACAACAGCGGAGCGCTCTGAGCAACAAAAGGAGAAATGAATCCATAAAATTGTTGTCGCAGAAATCTCCGGAAAAAAGAGATTTGTCTTAAATCTATTTGTGAATGGGTAAGAAAAAAAATATCTTGGAATTCAGTTTTATACCTTTCAGCAGAGGCTGGAAGTGGATCATAAGAGTATGGAATACGATTAAAATTATTTGGATTCATAGACCTAATTTCCGGTTGAAGCATGCATTACGGTGATTAATATTGCGTTGTGGTCTTTTGAGCGGTACCGTTGTTTTAGTCTTTTGGTAAAAATTGAGTATGCCATCACTCCAAGTATTTAAAACAACAACACAGAACAATATCGTTAAAGCCGTTTTTGAGAAAACTGAAATTTAAAAAAAAATATTTCCTAGATCTGAGTGCGCACATTTTTTCTAAATATTTGTATCTACTAATATATTAAATTTATTTGCAATTACGTCGCCCGTTGTTGTTGATGTCCCAAAGTGCCGCTAATCGAGTACTTTGAAAAAAACAAATAAAACAACCTTCTTACACTCAACCCAAGTATTCAAGACATTGAAATCGTTAGAGCCGTTTTTGAGAAGAGTGAAATTTTTAAAACTTCAAAAAGCTTTTATATGAATAAAAGTTTTAAGAAAATATTCCAAAAATTCGTATATTCGAATTCGTGACAAATAGTAGAACAAGGCAGTGTGGTGTGAAAATTAGATACAAGTTCTGTTTTTACTGTTTCCAAAGTTCTTGAATTACAGCCAAGTCTATTTGTCTATTTGGCTGCCATGTGGCAGACCAGGTTGGCGCTAGCCGCATTAATTTGATGGAAAGAGATTTTGAGATAACTTGACAGGTTTCTGCGGTATTAGAATTTTTGTAAGTAGTACCGTTATTCGGCTATATTCGCTAAAACTGAGTTCGCCATTTTCTTACTCTCTCCTCAATTATTTTATATTTTATGAATTATCAAAATCGTTAAAGCCATTTTTGAGAAAATACAAACCCTAAATATGTCCATCCTTTGTGGCTGGAAAATTCGGGACACATTTTCTTGGACCTCTCTGTAGTCAGTGACGGATTTAGGGGAGGGCAGCCGGGGCTACAGCCCTGGGCCTCCACAAAACAGAGGACCCAATATTTCAAATACCGACGAGTAGTGGATTCTACTCCTGACGAATCTCATATCGATCAACTAACTATAGTTGTAAGATATATTGAAGGATCGATGCCAAAAGAAAGATTTCTCACCCTTATACCAAACTGCGGCCAAACATTTTGGATTGCCGCGGCCAATCATTATGACAATACTGTAAACTTGAGTGGTAAATACAAAGGAATGCAGGCTCTTATTTTGTAGAAAAATAATTTATCGGCGTTTGTACCATGTTGTGCTCATTCTCTCAATTTAGTTGGAAAGGCAGCTGCTAACTCTTGTCCATCGGCTGTTCAATTTTTCACAGCAAGTACAGAGCTATACCAAATTCTGACTGACAAATTATCGCAGAAGAATAGCGTACAATTTTACGTTTTAAAAAAGCTTAACGATACTCGTTGGTCTTGTCGAGCTGAAGCTACGCAAGCTATTGTCGATGGTTATTCTGAAATCGGAGGAGCTCTAACCACCATATCTTCTGAAAAGGAGCAAAAAGACATCGTGAGGAATGAAGCATCGAACCTTTTACGAAAGATGAGTTGTCTCGAAACCGCTCTATTTGCTATCTTTTGAAACGACATCTTAGAGCGATTCGAAGCTACAAACAAGATGTTGAAGGATCCGAAAATGATTCTTGATTCTGTTATGCGTGCATTAGAATCATTGAAACCATTCGTTGAATCCAAATAAGACGATTTTGATCAATTATATGAAAGCACAAGCCGCAAATCTGTCACCAAAAGAGAAATTTAAAGCATCCGGTTTTATCCCAGTTATCGATCAGCTATGTGTTTCTCTTACTGAAAGATTGCATGCATACAAAGCTGTGCGTTCGCGATTTGGATTTCTCAATGATATAGAGAAGATGGGTGCTGCAAATTTGCATGCTGCAGCAGAGGCATTATTGAAAGCATACAAAGATGATTTAGAGCCTAGTCTTGGTAATGAGTTGGTTCAATTTCTATCTTTAATCACCTTACACAAAAAGGATTATAGAAAAGACCAATCTTCCGAGTTATTTTACTATAGCATATAAGATCAAAATTTTTGAGCTACATTCCCCAAACTACGATGGAACAAAACCGTCTATCAAAGCTATCCATACTCAGCATTGAAAGCGATTTACTGCGGGAACTGGATTTCAGCGAAATCATGAAAGATTTTTTCGTCGAAAAAAGCTCGCACCATTTGTTAGCGCTTTAATATAATATCATATAATTTCTTGTTTTTGTCTATTTTTATATAATATGTATGTTTGTTAAGATAATTTACTTTGATTCGCAATAAATTATTAAACACTTGGCTGAACAAAATTCTTCATTTTATTTGGAAAATAATAAGCCAGTGGGCCTCCACTCATTTGTTGCCCCAGGGCCTCCAGACCTCTGAATCCGGCCCTGTGTGTAGTTGCAATGTCATACCTCAACCTCATACACAGTTTGAATTCAGAATGTCAGTCCCACCTGCTCGGAACTCTCTTGGGATTGTGAACGTTCTGGTGAACTTGTTCAGAAACCTCATCCAAGAACATGCACCGGAGGCAAGAAGAAAAAGCACATTGGTATTTGTAAAACAAAATTCCTTGAACGACATGATAATATTTTATTCTTCGCTGAACTAATCAACGTCATCCACATGGGACTGAAAAAAAATGTCTGGGAAATCATGTAACATTTCAAAAAACAGCGGTCTGATTACGTGCAGCATTTTAGAGAAGCGAGTTCTTCGCCAGTCTCTTGGTTTGTAACAGACTTTTCAATTTAACAAGCACGTTCACGAGATTGTGGAAACGCTTCAAGAAGAACGAACAAATGCAGAGGTATCATTTGGTGACATTTTTAGAGCAGTTTAAAAGCTAGCGAAAGACGAACTCGATATGGAACTCAGAGTTCCGAGACTCACGTTGAAGCTTACTGCTCGTTCTTATTATCAAACAGACACTGTTGAATCGTATTTTTGTCCCGCTTTTTTTATTGATTGCGTCGAATCGCTGATTCAGAATTTGTCCGACAAGTATCTCAATAAAAATGCAAGAAATCCTTTAAAGCTAACAGATACTTCTCCCTGAATTTGCTGTGACTGAAAAAAGCATTTGACTTGATCCTCTTGCCTCATAATAGAATAGAATCCGCTGTGAGAGCTGAGTTGCCAGAAGATGCCAGGGTTTTGGAAGTTTGTGACCAGAGCGGATTTTCAACAATCAAATATATTTTAATAATTTTTGCGACTCTTTCGGTCACAACGACAACCGTGGAGAGGTCATTTGTGATACTGAAAAAAATCAAAACTTAAATACCGAACTCAACGGACACCGAAAGACTCAGCGCACTTGCCGGACTGTCGATCCATATGGACTTAGCTGTTGATCATCAAGATTATGGCAGCAAAGAAATTTCGAAGATTTAAATTTCGCATTTCTTCAATTCGTCATCGTCATTTGATTTTCAATAAATATTTATCAATGACAAAAAAAGAACTGATTTTAACTGTAATTATTCCTATTTTAGTAAAAAATATTCATTTAAAGACCCCATGCCACCTCTGCTTTATAATCTGCATAACAATCTTATAATATTTAATATAACTCTTAGAAATGAGCTGCGGAGAGAGGAACAGCATAAAAGAGCATTAGAAGAAGCAGAAGTGTCAGAAGCAGCTGACACAATACAAGACGCATAACATTCACACGAACTGCTAACCAGCCCCGCGCAGTTATACCTAACGGCAGTCCCTCGGGGAGAGTGCTCGAGGGACGTTGTAATGTGGATTAGCATCTTAGCTTCCTCCTAGCATCGATTATTCGGGATGCAGGTAAATAACTCCACGGAAATTCACTACATCTGGAAATTTGTTTTTAACTTCCCAGTGGAAGTTGTTGTAATGGGGCCGATTTTGTGAATCGCGGATTTTGACATACTCGTATCTCCACGTTTCAAGGTCACCAGAATCCAAATCCAACATTTCTATAGAGATTTGTGTCTGTGTACGTATGTGCGTATGTACGTATGTACGTATGCGCGTTCGGAATTATCTTTCGCCACGATTATCTCGATAGCCAAACATAATATTCACATGAAAAAAATAAAGGCAAACTAGTTGAATTTTGAAATTGATGATTTGTACTATTTATTATTATTATTATTATTATTATGATTATTATTATTACAGCTAGGGGAAGAAATGCTAGTAGCCACCACACCACTGAAAGTGATAAAAAAGAGTACCCGGAAGCAGGGCCACCACCAAAAAAAGATGTGGCTGGATAAGAAAGACTGGTAGAGGTGGTGACAGAGGCAGAGGAAGAGGAGGAAGAAGGGGAAGAGGAGGAGGAAGACGAGGAGGAAGAGGAAGAGGAGGTGGAAGAGGACGACGAGGCAGGGGGCGTGCCGTCTTCTAACAGATCTTATGTTACGGATAATAATAATCATAATTATAATAATAATAATAATAATAATAATAATAATAATAAAATAAATAATAATAATTAATTAAAAAATAAATATTGTTTTTTTATTTCTTTCCACTTGGAAGTTAGTCGTGTGGACCTTGCGGGTCGCACTCAGACCACTTTTTTAGTGTGGAGTTATTTCCTAGTAGAAGTGAGCATTAACTGTACACGTAATTTGGAGGGGTTGTTTCCCGCATTAGATTTAAAGCAAACACTGTTCAAGCTGTGACCCCAAGCAGGTGGGTTGATGGGAAGCAGCATGCCTCCCAAAGGAATTGCACTGTTTATGGGATCTATTTCTGATTTCACAACTCATCCCATAAACAGTGCAATGCATAACTATATATCAAATCTTCAGATCTGGTATTAATTCCCTAAAAGTGAAATTAATTCCCAAGTCAAGTGAGAATTTAGTCCACTTTTGTAAAGTAGACTTATTTCCCATTCGAGTGGTTTTAATTCCATGATGGATTAATTCCAGTGGACTTATTTTCCTACACCTTTTCGTATTTGGTATCATGAGTGAATGCTTATCAAGAAGGAAAGTAATTTAACAAAAATATCAAAGGTAAATTGAGCATCGACGAAATCCATTTTATATATTTTGACATTACCCAACTTCTCTTGATGTAGGTGTGTGTTTGAATTGCTGGTTCCATTTCGTAGCGTTTGTTGTCGTTACATGTGCAACCTTAATCATATGATTGAAATCATTTACATGAATATGGTTTAATCCAATTTCTTAACTTCATTACAAGTTTACGCCTATCTCCGGGTGCTTTCAATCAATTATTGATTTGACAGGTCTAACATAGCATACGACAAAAAGTAACCGAACGGACTTGATATAACTTTATTGGCAGGAAAAATTGTAAAGTTCCTTTATACCATAGCATATTATGCATTATTTAATTAATCACTAGTCACAGTGAAGCCTCGGGGGTATACAACATGTTCATAGGTCCCGTGCTATGTAATCAACACTGCCCTGTCAATCAACGCTTCACCCACTATAATAATAAATAAAAACGCCACAATAGGAGTCAACTTATTTTCAACTTTTTACAGGGACAAAAGTTTTCCCGTAAATCACTGGTCATAAACCGTTTCGGTCCTTAATCTAAAAGCCATTAAGCAAGGAAATTCCTTAGTCAACAATGTTAACTGCTCCCAACGCACCATAGTGTTAGAATAGAATTGAAACAATCATGGTCAACTTTTTTCTTATCAAGGCTGCCCACAAAAGGAAACTTCTTCCTATCAAACAATTGATACAAAAATATTTGAAGCTCTACTGTGACCGTTCAACAATACATGGAGTAAGGTATCTATTCGATGACACCTTAAATACCGTAGAAAGGTAAAATAGATCTTGGAATGTTAACAATGCAATTTTCATAAATCAATCCCTATAGACTCTGTTGGATGGCGATTGTTATAGCCTCGATTTGTATGGCCTTTGCCTTCATTCTAATCCTATCTCAGCAATTAAATGACCAAACTCTTGTAACGGTAGTCGCAGACGCGCAATATCCTGTATTCAATGTGTTATTTCCTGCGGTAACTATTTGTAACCAGAAACGTATCAATTGGAATAAATTTGAGGAGTCAAAAACTGTATTTCTGCCCCTTAATGCAACCCTTGAAACACACGCCATCTACTATGAGTTTGTCAAACGAATGGAGTCTCTACGATTTGGATCATTTGATGAATTTGGGGACATGGACGACCAAGATCTGGATAAGCTGGAGTTTGTAAATGTGACAGCTCTGGCCAGATTTTTATCCTTTACTTGTGAGGACATGTTCTATGGTGATTGCATATGGCGAAAAAAAAAATATTCCTGTTGTGATATATTTGTCATTGAAAAAACCGACCTAGGTTTCTGTTTGGTGTTTAATTCTATTATTTCCGGTATGTCAAGGAAGAAATTGGTGAGACCGCAAAACGGCTGAAGAGATTTAAGCAAACAATTGATGAATTTTATCACAGAAAGGCGATCCATTTTATCCTTGGAGAAATAACAAATCGGGTGAGGAAACTGGGTTGAATATAAAATTAAAATTAAACACTACATCCTCGAATGCAACTGACGTTAATAATGGAATTTTTGTAAGTAGAAAATAAGTGTGTATCAATGTCTCGAATGCCATGATCTTTTCTTAACAGTTGTTAATAAAAAAATCTGATCAATGGAGCAATGTAATGCACTCAATCAAAAGCAATACGGATACCCTGGTGACTTTACAACCACAAATGACGACAATAGATCCCAGTACAGAAGATGTTCCTCCAGAAACTCGAGGGTGTATCTTTGATGTGAGAACATATTTGTGGTTGTGTAGTTGATTGTTTTCACAATACATTACAATTTTTGTGCTTCCTCAGAAGGAAACAGATCATTATTTATACAAAAATATCAAAGGACTAAGATATCAACAAAGGAATTGTCTAAATGTCTGCCATATGGAGTATATATTAGAGTATTGTAACTGCACACCTTCGATGTTTTTTCCCTACAATGGTAAGCAATTATCTAAACTTGAAGTCACGACAAGCTCTTTTATTTCCTTTTTTTTAGAAACACATCGTGAATGTAGACCCATAGATTTCGGGTGCATGTATGAAAATCGTGGTGAGTTCTTGTAGTAAGTTTGTATTTGCAGAATTTGAAGGACGAATGCCAAGGAGCTTGAGTTGATGAGTTCGCAGTTCTAAAACTACACTGTTGGTGTATGCCGGTTTTATTATTTCACAGATTTAGTGTTATGACATTGAATGGATTTTATTTTTCCACCGACGGACGCTAACTTAAGACAACAAAATCATTTCAGTCTCCAATAGTATCGAAATTGGTAATGCGTTGGCTTATTTATCTTATTCTAGATATCTTCAGTTTTGACAAACTCATCAATGAGGAAGCATATGTTAAAGATCTTAAAGGTGGAATGTTGTGCCCTTGTTTGATAAGTTGCAATTATTTAGAATACATTGTCGCTATAAGTACTCTTCCATATGATTTGTAAGTTTTCTACGGGAATGTTATGCTCTTCTCTTCAAAAGTTTTTTTCCTTTATAGTAAACAACATAATAATATCCATTTTATGAAAATCGATGTACATTTTAAATCCGAACACATGGTCAAATATCACACCAGCAGAAAGTTTACCTTTCTTGAAATGATTGGTGAGTGAATTCATTAAATCCACGTGCTTGCATAATAATACAGAATGATCCCCAGCTAGTTTGGGTGGAATTGTAAGTCTCTTTCTAGGCGCATCATTAGTCAGTGCAGTTGAAATCATCTACCACTTCATATTTGGAAACATTTTTTCTTAATAATAATCACTAATTCGATTTAGTATGAAATATTATTTAAAAATACACTAAAATACGATGCCAGGACAAAAATGTTTCAAACCTTTTTTGGTACTGCGTAAACTGTTTCCCACAAAAAAAAAGCCGACAAACACTACTAAAAAAACAAATGTAAAAAATGTATATCCGCACAAAAAATAATTGCTGAACATGAACAATATATGTTTAATATTCACCACTTCTCAAACTATATATGGCATCGACCGACGATAAATAAGTTTTGTAATTACTTGAGATAATAGAAGAGCAGTTTATCCTTTTATTTTTATTTTTATTCCAGCGTTAACAGCCCATACAGGACCTGTCCGATTGATAGGGGCCTGTAGTTTCACGTCGATTCCTAGCCTTAAATTTGATATACCTCTCATACAAGATTGTTGTTAAATTTTTGAGTAATTCTTTTTTTGACAACACTGTAAGGAATTTGGTGGGGCAGTGGGCAGTGGGGAAGTAGGGCAGTGGGGCAGTGGCTCAGACATCTTTTTATTAATGTGTGTATTTTTATTAATTTATTATCCATCAAACAAATAGATAACTTTTATAGACTAAGCCCAATATCCTGCTCGCGCCAAATTTTAACTCCCTTACAAAAGTATCGACAAATATAATATTTAACAATCCATTAGGAAAGCGGTATCCTGCTCTTACATTAAATCATAACATTTAATTGGATGGGCCGCACAAAATGTCACTCGGCTGTAAACAAATTATATATAGGTACGTAAAACACAACGAAAAGTGTCCACTACATTTTCTCGTCCAATTAATGTCCCACACATTAATTCGGCGCTAAATTGTTGACAAATTAGCAACAGTATCCTGAAACAATAAGCGATTCTTCGATGGAAATTGAATATCTCGATCAAATTAATAAGAAAGAAGAAATAAAACAAAAAAAACATAGGGACGGGCTACAGTCCGCTTGGGCGAACTGTTGGATACCCTATGACAAAAGTCTTAGTAAGGTTGAATTGTTAAGAACGCTCTACATGTAATTATAATTAGAATTATAATTAGAGTATAATTTAATGGATTTTATCCGAAGCTTTTGTAAGAAAACGCTCCCTAGCTCAAACTTTGGTTTTTCAATAAAATGTTTTATTTAATTGCGGGCGTGTCAGTAGGCGGATTAAAAAAAAATTAACACATGAGCATAAAGGGCCCCTAGAGAGTATATATTAAAAATTTCAGCTCCCTAGCTCAAATTTTGGTTTTTCAATAAAATTGTTTTATTTAATTGTGGGCGTGTCAGTAGGCGGATTTTGAAAATTTTATATCCCGAGCAGTTTTAGGAGTCATAGATCATATATAAAAAATTTCAGCTTTCTAGCTCTAGTTTTTTTTGAGTTTGTGGGCGTGTCTGTGGGCGGATTTCAAAAATTCGTCTAGAGAGTATATGGTTAAAATTTCAGCTTTCTAGGCCCAGTTTATAGGCCTAATTTTTGCCGATGGACGGACGGACATGGCTAGATCGACATTACTATCGATGCTGATCATAAATATAGTAACAATATTAAGGTATGTTACAAACTATGCGTCAAAATTATTACAACCCTAGAATAGGGTATAGACAGATGAAAAAATGAAAGAAAAAGAGCATTCAATTCAACCAACAGCAATGACCTCAGCTGCTGCATTTATAACTAAATCTTCTGCAATGGTTTTGTAGATCCATTTTTTAATTAATTTTTTATTTATAAAATGGCATTTAGTGCCATCTGTCAATAACATGAATTGTTGTCTCGTCTATATCCTGCATACAAAATTTAGCGAGCATTTATGTTTGGTGTGGAGAGAACAATTATTGGAGACCAGGGTCGCTAAGTTCTAGCACGAGCAGGATACTTTGCTTAAGATAGTAAACAATCATATAAGGAAAATTATATACAAATTATTAACTTAGATTTAAAAAACAGATTTCAGAGGAACACTGGCGGGAAACAAATTTATAAAAAAAGAAATTGCAAACGTTAAAGATTGAGCTTATGAGATTCAATAGCATTAATACATAAATAATGTTACACTTAAATAAATATCATGAACAAGTATTGTACAGATCAATATAATGATGAAATTAATTAGCTTCTCTGATGCAACGAGAAATTGTTTTATTGTAACCGTAGTTGATGTGATTAAATTGTTCTAGAAATATGACACTCCATCCGACATTGACTGGTGGACATCGAACGTTAAGCAAGTTAAGCAGTAAAGGATATTAAATATGCGGTAAGTCATTATCTCCCTGACAAACATAATGGATATGATAAAACTTCAATTTATTGAAATTAACCTAGAACACAGAAATACGGCGAGGTTTCTAAGGACACTTCGGAAAAATATCCGTATGTTTTGGTTCCAAGGAGCTCTCGGTAAAATAACCTGATGTCAAATTAAAGCGGCATTCTTAAATTGGCAATCAGTTTTCACAGTACAAATTCAAATGTTTCTTCCTTTCTATCTTTAGGTCTGTTCTTTCTCCAAAGTCTCTGTTGTAGTAAAAACAGAATTTTGTAAATGGGTCCACGCTTATTGTTAATAACTTTCAAATGAATGAGCATTTTAATTTGAAAACTCAAATATAGATTGTTAAACAATATTTATTGGTCAATTGAAAAATTCGCCCTTGTGTAAGCCATGTGTAAGCCATATAAACGCCTTTCAAACTTGATTTAATAATTTTCAGGCGACTGTTTAATTCAATTTTCAATACTTTTCCAAGTTTTTTCGAGTATTTTTCCGGTCATTTTGGAAGTTGTAGATTTGGTTGCTGCCTTTGGTAGTTCAGTGTATTAGGGCGTGTGGTTCAAGCCATTGTTTGACCGTCCACCATTTTTTATTTTATTTTCTTTATGCATGAAATTGGAAACAAATTAAATGCAAAGTAAATAATATAACTATCATTGCAATTCCAATCAGTAATTTATATGCGGACTATCTATTCTATCGATATCCATAAACAATCCCGGTTAATTTACAACAAACTTCATTTCATTTCGTTAACGGAAGTAAGTGAGTTCGAAAATCCGATAAATCCCGACGGCCGAAATTCGAAAATCCGCCAAAGAGCGACAAACTAATTAAGTTCCGAAATCCTATAATTGCGAAGTTGGTTCCGATAATTGATTGTTTCCGCTACATTGCTTTCATTACAATGCTTCCGTTACAATTAAAATGAAACCCTTAATGATCCAAAAGAGGTATAACTTCAAAAAAGCCATAACTAATACCTCAACATCATTTGTTGTATATTAAGGTACTAATAGTTTATCATCAGAATCAAAGATCCACTTAATATTTCCTAGAAAACATTAAGTTGCGAACCACTTTGTTTTTTTCTTTCTTTATTAAGATGAAGACTGTGTAACTGTACTGAACTCCTAGGAGGATTGGAAATCATGTATGAGTATAGCGACTCTTAAACGATGTCATTTTTTTTCAGAGGTGTGCCAAACAGTGTTGCCGACATTCTGTCAACACACAAAAGCGCAAGGGCTGTGAACGTCAGGCAGCTGAACAGAAAATGGTAAATGCCCAACTAGCGAAGTTAATCGTCGAGTTGATGTCATCTCGTATGCGGTTATGACCGAGATGACATTCTTCCTCGACAAATGCGCCAGGAACCTAAAAGGGACACATAAAAGAGAGTCCAATATTCAAAGTGTTAATATAATACAAACATTTTAAATTCAACTGTGAACTAATAGATCCAGGATGATAAAATAAATAATCAATTCATCACCAATCAAAGTAACTTCTTCTGTGCGAGTAAAGTGGCGTGGCATAGAACTTTCTTGTCTTTAAAGTGCTTATCTGCGGGGTTGCTGTAATCAAAAGAAATTATTACTTTCACTCAATAGCTCGTTAGCTTAAAAACAAACCAATAAAGTGAGTCCTTGTTGACTAGAGTCTGTGATACGTTATTGTGGCGCATATTCTCCTTATCGAATTCTATGGCGGTATGGACTCTCCGCGGATTTTCATTAGATTCTGCATAACCGAAATCTGACTTGGGTATCCCACAGGTGTATGTCGGTCCGAAACCTGGGAAACGGTTCTCGATTGGTATTCTACATTAGGAAATGTAAATTAAAAAGGCAAACGTATCGCGATTTGCTGTGGAAGGACGTCGCAATGGAGTGAAGTTGTTACTTGAGTTTTACAGTTACTTGAGTTACAGTGAGTTCATTAGCTCCCAGATGTTTTGGTCGCCAATGTCCGGTTGCTCCATGCGCTTGTAGAGCGTTTCTTTTTGTTAGGAAAACGATTTGCGTACAAATCTCTAGCTCCTTCTGGTGGGGTTTTTGATATATAACTGCTTCTTGAAATTTGATATGAGAAATGTGTTAAAGAAAATTGAAACCGTGTAGATTTGAGCGATTTTTTTCTTATTTCAGTTCAACCTCCTTTTGCAATCCTCCACGAATATCTACTGGCTTGAATTAACACGTCCCGTCTTCAGAACAAACTGTTTTCCAACAAGTTAGGCAATTTGTTTTTTGATTAACTCCAACTGCACGTTGTGGAAATGCTTCTTTACAGCCGATGCTGTTTCCCATGAGCAAATGAGTAGATTATCGTACAGCTGCGTTGCTAGAGTGGCTGCACATTTCATCCTCTGTCTTGTGATATTCGAGCCAAATTTGTTTCAACACCAAATTTCTCAGCTAGAGGTTTCTTGGCATTAAAAACTATATTCATAGGGAATTACATACTCGTATATACAATCTGCAACTTATTTTACATACCATATTTACATTTGTTTGTAGTTTCTTTCACAGTTGCCACTTTCTCCATTTGTTGGACAAACTGATCAGGTTAGGTCCTCTGAAGTGCGGCGATCTTGTCGACGATTTAAGTTCTGGAAATCTTCTCGATATAGCTAGCGATGTAAATAATAAATTTTACAAAAAAGCAAATACAAAGTAAAAGAAATTTGAAATAACCGTGTATGTACCAATTTCTATCAAACGAATCTCACCACAACAATCTTGTTATATTTATGTCAATCTCTTGCACTTTGACAGAACTAATAAAATTCAACGGGTGTGACTGTTAACTTCACTTTTATTGTTTTACTTAATATTCAACGATAGAACATTTTGTGAGATGATTAGACACCGCCCATTTGCGGGTCGTAGAGAACGAGGGATGAAAAAGTTGACGATAGGTAATCTGTTACAGGAACCCAAGAGTGATTGTTTTTGTTGACATTCATATCGATCTCATTTCTAAGAAAAAATCATTCAATTTGTTCAGAAGTTTCAGAAAGGGATTCAACACTTCAGAAAGAGATTGACAGAGTTGGCGAGCAAGGAAGAGTGGTGAGCACCAGCAGTATTCACTGATGGTAGAAATTAACAAAATGCGTAAAAGAACTCTTTAAATGATAAAAGAAATATGTAATTGTTTCCAAGTCAGCAATAAAAAAAATTATATTGTCGAAAAAAAAAATATTGTTTTTTTTTAACTTTTTAATACTCTTTTTTAGCATATAAGAATAATGATCGTTCCGGGTACAAACGTCTAAAACTTGAGAGCCGCTATACCGATTGACAACAAACTTTGAAAATATGTTTGTTAAGTTTCCAGTTTCTCTTAAGTTTAATCCCGATAGGTGGCGCTGAGTCGTGATATTTCAATTGTTCAATTGGTACCTATGATTTGGCTCAAATCCACAAAATAAATTTATTAAATCAAAATAAATCCAGTGATAAAATTTAGACCCGCTAAGTGGCGGTGGAGTCGAGACATTTTCCATAACTACATTTACATTATTACTGAAATTTGTTCATATCAGAATGGATGTACGTTGGCTATGATTATTGAAGTGTTTATAATGTACTCTCATATATATTTGTTGGTCGATTTCGTTGCTTGTAAGGCGCAGCAAGACATATCGGTTACCCGCCAAAGACATCAATTATTTAGTCAACTCGAACATACTGGCCAATACAATTCCTGAGCAGGATCAAATTCGGGTGGGTTCAGCTAGTTATAAAATAAAGTATTATGTTTAAAAACGTTTCTTGCATTTGTCATTTGACGTCGAACGTAGATTATAGCTATTTTTATGTATAATGACATGAGTCTAAACATTTTTTGGAAACTGATTTCTAAATGATTTTTATACCATCTGCAAGAAGCAAAATAAGGAAATATTTTTTAATTTTTCATTTTAATTCAAATTGAAACATCTTTTTTTAAGTACATAGAATCCGTTACACGAACCGGTAGTTTCTTGATTTAATTAGTCCTGTTTCGTTCCACCTGCTTACAAAACAGTAACTAAATCTACCTGATAGATGCTGAAAAGGTAATAAAACAACACAATTTTTTTTGGAATAAATAAATTTGGGTTTTATCAAGAATATGAAAATACTTTTTAATAATGTGTACAACCTCCCGATCGCTGTACCAGTTCAAGAAGCCTGCCATGAAGAGATTTGTACAGTTCTTCAAAGTAATTTAGGGAAATTTCGGACTAAGCTTGTTTTATGGTTTTTTATTTCTTCCGGGTTGGAGTGTTGCTTTCCTCCTTCGTAGACCTCTTTTCAAAGCCACCCAAACACGTTTGTATATGATACGATGAATATGGCGGGCATGCCAGTAGGTATACATTTTGAGTTCGAATCCAAGTTTTGGTTATTCTTGCGGTATGTATCGGTGCATTGTCCTGTTGGAAAATCCATCGTCGTTCACCCAAAAATTCGGAAAAATGAATGAAATCTCTTTCCAGTATAGATTTGTAGGTGTTTGCGGTCATTCTTGAGCTTTGAAAATCAAGGCTTGCAGTTCCGTAAAATCTTACTGCTCCCCATACCATTATTCCACGTCCCTTGCTGTTTCTTTTACCCAAGGTTATTTCATCCTTCCTCAAATCATGGAAATAATAATAATAATATCCATCAGGTCTAGCCAAATTAAACTTTTTTTCATCTAAGACAACGGTATGCCAGCCACTCTCGACTCCATCTGATAGGACTTAGTGCAAAATCAAATCGCTGACTTTGGCGTGGTGCGTTCAATTGTGGTTTCTTTTTTCATTTTTTTATGTCTAATATCACTGCTGTATCAAGCGATAAACAGCTGATCTACTAGCGAAAAAGGTCTAATTTTATGACCTTATTAGTATCATAAAGAATAAATTAATCTGCCTAATCCCATTTTTTTGTTTAACATTGGCATAAAAGAGCCTTTTTAGGGTTCCGTAGCCAAATGGCAAAAAACGGAATATAGATTCGTCATGTCTGTCTGTCTGTCTGTCCGGGAATGTCACATCCACTTTTTTCCGAAACTATAAGAGCTATACTCTTGAAACTTGGTAAGTAGATGTATTCTGTGAACCGCATTAAGATTTTCACCCAAAAATAAAAAAATATATGATGTACATTGCCATGCAAACTTCCACTGAAAATTGGTTTGAACGAGATCTATTAAGTATTTTTTTTTAATACGTCATAAATCGTAAACCGCCACTTATCTATATTAAAACATCGATCAAAGTTACAAGGAACTACAAGAACTTTTATATGATGTTACTTGCTGCTACGGAACCCTTCATGTCCGAGTCCGACTCGCACTTGTCCGCTTTTTTTTCATATTGCATTTAGTTTTTCCCATATTATCGAAGGATTTAACCAATTTCGTAAAATTAAACCTGTTCGTAAACATATAAAAAAGGTATGTATGTATGTACCAACAAATTCAAATAGCCTTTCTGAAAAACTATGATTTCTGACTTATGCCCGTTGCTTTCCAAGTGACGAACTATGGAAATTTACATATTTCTCAATATATAGATGGTTATAGAACGTAGGCATTGGAAGGAGAATTTAACGATGCCGGGCCTTTTTATTCCTCTTTAAAGCCAAGATTATGACCAAAAAAGATGCTGTGAAATGGGAGGATTTTGATTCCTTTATCAAAATCCTCCCATTTCACTGCATCTTTTTGGGCCGCCTCCGGTTTGACCTTAAATAGTATTGGCAGGCCTCCGGGTTTCGGATCACCTTTTCACCGAGGCCGAATCGAATGCTCGTGTTTTGATTTATTTGATTCAGATTCAGATTGTATACCTGCCTCTCTTTCATGATTAAATAGAAATGTTGAATGATATCTATGACATTTTGACGGGGTTCGTAGGATCCTGACTTAGAACACGACAGTACCCAATTAACAAATTGCTGTATTACTGTTCCATAGTGCAAACCTTTTGCTTCTCGTCGTCATTATTAAATGACAGCGAAATTTCAGTCGTCATCCCATTTGATAGATTAGATAAAATGCCATATCAGCGCTGTCCCTTGTCAGCTTTTTGCAAAACCCAAAAGTTATATAAGTCAATATTCTATCAAAATTCCATAGTCATTCGAAATCTGCACGCTCTTTTTAATTTATTAAAAAAATAAAAATAAATTCAAAAACCAGCCTAATTTGCGGTCCTTGGTAATGGTGGGTACACCATCTATTACACAAAAATATGCAATAACAATAAAATAAGACGTCTTAATACAATTTCAAGCATTTTTTTGCAAAAATGTTGTCATCATTTTCACTTTACGGAACAGCCAAAAGGCACACCGTTCTATGTTTCACCAGGATGGAATAACAAAACCGAAAAGAAAATAAAGTAAATCTCTCACCCGTAGGAATGACAACGCCAACCATAAAAATGAAAATGGAAATTGTACTGCGTGTCTTTTACCGCAGGCGAAAGGACCAGGACTTGAAAGGCAATTCGCAAAAGCAAACTTTTTTTCACAGCGCGCTCACAACACCACATCGTACCACATTTTCAGCAGGTGTTCAAAAATATAAGAATGGCGGAACGGAATAGCATGTCCTGTGAAAATGATGTGCCTACAATTGCCAGGCACTGGAGGTACCCTGACACTCGCTTGGTCCCGCTCACGCAAGTCCACAAGCCACAGCATCAGTAAATGTGTACAAGTACCTCATAAAAAGATTTGTTCGAATTATCTCCGTAATCATTGTAATATTCTATTACATCCCCGTTATCCTTGTACGATTCCCAGTTGAACATTTTTATCATTATCCTCGGCATAAATTCGAGTCCCCGAGAAGGGGGTTAGCCGAGCGAAAATTCGTGGATACAGTGAACTTTCATACTGGAACCTTGCAGGCCGAACATTTTATTGAAATTACCATCATAATCGACATAGAAGTTTGCTCGAGGGGGCATGCAAATTTAAGAGAACTTTACATCTTTGTCACTCCATAATGAAGATACAAGGATGGACGTGGGTCAATGTACTTGGTTTCACTTAGCAAATTCCAATAATGAATGCCTACCCAGGCCGAGTTGTTTACTAATTGACTTTAGAACGTCCGTCGACCGTGCAATAGCTTTGTATAGCCGTTCTGTTGGTCGTCTACAAACCCAGCTATAGGCCATGTAATGAAAAAATAAATAAACGATCAGGCAAGGACGACACAATGTCAATAATCGCCCTTTTTTGTCTCTCGTAATGCCTAATGTAGTGAGAGTAACGTGTTCCTCCAGATTTAATTAGGTATGCTGGTCATGTGGAAAAGTTCATGTTTGACGATTATGGCAGGATTCGAGGTATGAGCTAGGACACTGTAGCTACCTAAAACAAGCAACAGAAAAAAAAACTTTCCTGAATTATTTGAATGGTATTGCAGGCGGACTTATGCATGCGTTAATAGCTCAATGCTTAATTAGTATTCTTCGGACTGCCTACGTTGACAATAAAATATATTACGTGATGAATCCCAACAGAGAGTGCGTGTTGATTGTTAATTAAAAGCCTTTTGTAAATGTTTGTAAATACTTTTAATTGTCAGATGAATCAAGTGGTATTGTGTTTATATTTGTACAATAAATTGAACTCGAATGTGTTTGTAAGAGGTTTGCTCATTGACATTTGGTATATTTTGGCTTATTGGACTTTTGAGCGAGGGGGTTGAGCTTTAAATTACGCCCAGCTCGACAAATAGTATCCAAGAGTATAAAATAAACAAACGTGCATCTCAAATTTTATTGTTCGGAATCGCACTTGAAATGTAGTTAAAATACATGGTGGCGCATTAATATTGTGCTACATTAAGAATTTCAAATAACCTTTTTTTAATCAATGTATTTCATTTATTTAGTTTTATTGTATAGAAAATTCAATTTATATTTTATTGAAGATGATGGACCTCAAATGACCTCCATGCTTATCCACGCATATGCGACACCGGATCAGAAAATTATTCATTGCGGCCTGAAGGGTTGAAGTTGGGATCGCCTCAATTATTGTTTTAATGGACTGCTTCAATTTAGTCGAATTCCTTGGTGTCGTTTTGTACACCTCTTGCTTGGCATAACCCCATTTAAAAAATTCTGGTACAGTCAGGTCAGGTGACCTTGGGGGACTCGGAAAGTGGAGTTTCTGGATATTAATTTGATTGGGAATTTTCGTTAGAGCTCCGCCATAACCGGTCTGGCTGTTGAAACGGATACTTCTTGACGCAGTTCTGGGTAAAAAAAAACTAATTCAACATTTTTAAATAACGGTCCCCATTGGCAGGTACTGTTACACCGTCTCATTAGACATAAACAAGCAATTTATCAAGCTGTTGTCTTCTTCGGTCATTTCAAAATTTTTTGGCAAAATTCCAGGCGAATAGGCAAATCCAGAGGATTTAACTTGCTTGCAATTTAGACTTTGTACGGAAACAAATTTAAGTCATCATGAATTATCCGTTGCAATGACCGAGTGCTAACTCCAATATGCGGCGATAAGTTTCGAGTCGAAACGCTTGGATTTGCCTGAATTGAAGATGAACCTGAACATAGGGATCTTGATTGTACGGTCTTCGTGCGATGCTTCCAGATTCGGCAAACATGATTTCCAGCCTCATAATGGTCCATCTACTCTAGGAGTGCCGCCAAAATCCCGCCTAAAATCCCTTTGGACGGAAATGAAAGACTGCAAAGCATGGCACCGCTGCACTATCGAAATGCTCTTTTAGGTATCCAAAGAATTGTTAATTGTTAATTGTTGAAATGTTAATAAATCTAAATAGTAACCTGCCAAATAAAAAAAATAAGCTGATTATTCACACAGAAAAAAAGTTTTAACGTTTTTTTTTCGTAGCATGATTCGTGCGCCACGCTTTACAACTTCGCACAAACGAATGTCTGGAGAAGCTAGGCTCTGAACCCTTTGTTGCCTGGTGGTGTTAATATGAAACCACCGAATCAATAAATTGTTTCTGCTTTCTTAGTGGGAAACCACCATATCACGTCTGTTCCTGTTAATTCGTAGAACAACAGGAAATTTTTTCATGTGCAACATGTGCATTTTGTGATGAGTGGGGGTCATTGTATGAGTTAGTCATCAACTACTGTGAAAGGTGTTTTAAGTGTCTTATAAGAAAAATTGTTTATTTTGTGCTTCGAAATAAAATGTTTGGTAAGTTTGATAATAATCGAATTTATTTGGATATTCTGTTTTGTTTTTTGACTGTTATGTATTAAAATTGAATTGTTTTATGGATGTCGTGTACTTCTATATAGGTTTGTGTGGTTACTCTAAGAAACCACCGGGACCTAACCGACCGTTACAATTTTTTTTTTTAGTTGGAACGCGGGCAGGTTATTCACGCCAATTGACGAGTGATGACATTATTGGTATTTTGGAGGATATCCCATCGGATCCGGAGTCTGATATTGGAGATGCTGACGAGGAAGATGATCCAGATGAGGCAACATTGCTACAAAATGAGGTAGAAATTGTAGCAGTTCCTTCTGATGGTTTTCACTCTAATCAATCTGATTGGGAGTCTGAAGATGAAATTCCACTATACCTTATAAGAGCTAGACAACTGGAGTGCTTTACAGTTTGGACACGATATAATGCCTTTTGTGAGGCGCACATAAAAAGTTTGTAGAGGAGACTGGATCAACCATTCCTGATGATTTGGAGACACCAACCGATATATTTTTGTCTATATATCCGCAAGAGTTAATCGGCATGATTGTTTTTCAAACAAATTTATATGCAATTCAAAAGCTGGCGGTATAGTCTTGCATCTCACACTCCTACCGACAGTCAAGAGATCAAAGCGTTTCTGGCCATAAATCTGATGATGGGAGCTAAAAAACTACCAAGTTATTGTGACTACGGTCAACCAAGCCCGAATTACGCGACCAATATTTGAGTTCCTTGATGAGCAGGAACAGATTTATATGGCTTTTGGGGAGCATTCATTTGAACGACAATAACCAACAACCTTTGAGGGGTAGCGCAAACTTTGGCAAGCTATATAAAATTCGCCCTATGATAGAAACACTGTCCAGAACTTATATATCATCCTATAAGCCGTCAAAAACACAATCGGTGTATGAGTCAATGATCAAGTTCAAGGGACGTAGCAGCTTGCACCAGTACATGCCAATGAAGCCCATCAAGCGTGGATATAAAGTGTGGGTCCGTGCCAATGAGTCTGGATACATATCAGAGTTCCAAATATACACGGGCCGAATCTCTGATGCTGCTGAGAAGAATTTGGGAGCGCGAGTAGTCAAAGACCTTACTCGAAGTTTAGTGGAAGGGGACATCATGTGTACTTTGACAATTATTTCAATTCCGTGCAATTGCAAATGGATTTGAAAAAAGAATTCATCTACGCCTGCGGCACAGTACGCGCCAATAGAACAGATCTGCCAAGTGACCTATTGGACGAAAAAAAAATGGAAAGGGGCAAATCGGACTGGCGTGTCAGCAAGGACGGTCTGGCGTTTTTGAAGTGGAGGGACACTAAAGCTGTTCATGTTCTTGGAAACTTCCTCGATCCTTCAAAAAACTCAACAGCTTCGCGAAAACAAAAAGGTGGAACCTCATCTATTATCCCTTGCCCGGAAATGATAGTTGAATATAACAAAAATATGGTTGTCGATAAAGCCGATATTCCGAAGTCCTTCTATGAAATTGATCGGAAATTCAAAAAGTGGTGGCATCGGATAATGTGGCACGTAATAGATGTTTCCATCGTAAATGCTTTTATTGTTTTTAAGGCCAGGCCAACCGAAAACGACAAATCTTTGTCATTGAAAGAATTTCGAGTTGCAGTGATATCAGGACTAGTTGGAGTGAATATAAATGACACCCGCAGAGGTCGTCCTTCAACATCAGAACAAGCAAAGATTAACCACTTCAAACCGAATGTGCTGCTCAGTCTACCAAGTAGCATTTTGCTTGTCAGCGGAGAAAAATTGTTTTGCTAAATTTCACACTAAATAAATGAGTCTTATATACTTTCTTTTGAACAATTTCTTTGTTTTATTTTTTTGGAAAAATTTCAGTTAAGTGGTTAAACCACCAACAAAATGTTAGCAATAGTACAAAATAATTCTTTGGTTAAAATAAATTAAACAATGTTAAATGAATCTATTTCTATTGTTTTGTTTTCAAATATAAGAAGAAACAATAATTGGGCAACAAAGGGCCATGCAATACAGAAGAGGTGGAAGCTGCGGCTGTGGCTAACTAACACCTCTTGTAAACGTCTGACAAACATCCAGGGGTACAATTGTCATAACAAACTTCTCATATTTACCTCTCGGATTCGGATTTCATTGAAGGTCCCTTTTACTTCACACAAGTAATTGGTCGCAGAAGCTAGGTTTTAGGAATTTAATGGGCCTTTAAAGACTTATTATTTCATTATTTAGGGTGCACCAAATCATCCACCAGTAGTTGGTGGATTCTCGACGACTGGATTATCTTTTCCATGCACAAGAAAGGCGATGCTTTATCTTGAAAAAGTAGAGATCCAATAAACAAATGCTGGAGTCCCACATTGACAACAATATTTTTCTCACAGAAGTTGAGAAAAATAGAAATTGAAATGACAAACACTTAAGACAGCAGAAGAAATCGATGCGGCCACAGAAAATTCTATAAAAAATGCGTACGATAGGTTAATAAAAAATAGAAAGTTTTCACCGTCCATGGTTGTCAAAAGATCTCTTTCAAATTAAGAAGAAAACCAGAGAGTTCTTTAATGCGGCGAAAGTCCACAGACTGGTATCTACTTGTATAAAGCCAGTCACAGGAAATTCCAAAGTTTGCGCAATACGTGCAGCATGGCCGACAGTGATATAGAAATCACCACAGAATCTGCAAGAGTCAGGAAAATGTTGTCTATTTAACCCGCTGTGCCAGGGATTTCATATTCATATTGGGCAATCGATACATTCTCTCCGTTCAAATCTTCTGTGGGGCGATTGGATTTTTCCATTTATGCTCCAGAGGGCGTCCTACCAGTACTCAAACGACGTTTAACACACAGTCTGGATAGCGGCTCCAGTACAAAAGCCTGGCGTGAAGTGAAGGTGGTCATTATTTCCAAGCAGGAAGATCTAGTCATGCTAAAGGCAAGAATTTAAAACCGATAAATCGAACATCTTTCTTGGCTCCAAGCAATATTCAAAGGGTGCCTGAAAGAATTGAAAGTGGTTTTCAACCCAAAAGCGGGAAAAACCTTGTCACTTCGCAGCCAATGACTAAAGTTCATGAAAAATCTGGAAAGACTATTGGACCTGTATTTAATGAACGAACCCGAGGAAACTGGATGTCTATGAAACGCAGAGCAAGCATTTGTAGAAAGTAGATCTGGAAGAAGGATCGAGAAGTCCCTCAATCAAAAGAATTTCAAGACATAGAACGTGCTTTCAACAACCTGACATACTGGGATAAGACAATGCTCAACAACAGAGTCATCAACAACAGTCTTGGGGATTGCTTGATTAAGAACGCAAATCGCGGAACGCTGCGAAGAGTCCTCTCTCCTTTCCTGTAGAACATCGAAATTAACAATATTCCTAAATCCTTTATTACAGGAAAGTACCATTAGTGAGATTATGGAATAGTTATCGTTATCAGAACTATCCAAATGGATAGATACAACCGCCTGAAGGAAAGCTTTCGCGAAGAGCTGGGGCTTACAGCCGAACATAGTACACTGTTTGTATACCGCGATTGTACAACTCATTCTTTCCTATGGTTCGTTCGTTTGGTGGGTGTCGGTTAACACAAAATCTTGCCTCAAGAATCTGAACAAGAAAGGATTACTTTTCTGGGGATAACTGGTTCAGTAAAATCCACACGCCAACCATTCAACTCAATGCAAGCAAAAGCGGAACCTCTGAAAGCCGGTCACTAAGAAAATGTAAGTATCCACAAATGGAAAAAAAACTCTTCGAGTGGTTCCTTCATCAGCCCGAAAATAATGCTCCTATAAGTGGCTCTATACTTAAAGCTGAAGCCCAAGTCTTTTACAAGAAGTATTGGACTGGAAATTTCTTCGCAAGCGATTGATGGCTGTCTAAATTTAAAAAGAGATTTGGAGTTCGTTTACTCAAGACAACGGTTTATACTTACAAGCTGATCTTGTGGAACCCTAAAGTCATTGGCCGAAATAATTGAGCGACATCAACTTTCCTTGCACGCAGTTTTTAATGCTCACGAAAAAGCTTTTTACTGGAAAATGCTTCCGGATTCCACCTACGTATACTCTAAAGAAGATACAGCTCCAGGACAAACAATTTCCAAGGAGAACGCATCGGGATCCAAAAAAATATTAAGTCATTCATCATTGGCAAATCCAAGAAGCCTCGCTCCTTTAAAAACAAACAGTTGCCAGTCAATTATGTGAATACTAATTCTCCATGGATGACGGCCGCCCTTTTTGTTTTTTTAAGGATTTTGTTCCGAGGTATTAACATAGGTACCTCTGAAGACAATTCACCATTAAGATACATTGGCATTCTTTTATTAGAACGAGACATTTTTGGATTCAATGGACTTACCTAGAAGAGCTCTTATTTTGCTTTACGATGCACCAAGCCATCCATCATTATAAAAGAAACAGATCACAGGCAAATTTGGGTTGTTTACATTCAACCACACGTAACCGCCCTGATTCAACCAATGGATCAGAATGCGATCCGCTTGACAAAATTATTTTACAGAAATATCTTGCTCACTAAGATTGTTAGATCAAGGGTTGCAGATGTTATACAGTCATTGAAGGACCTCAACTTATTCGAAGCTGTATCACTTATCGCACTTTCATGGGAAAAGGTTTCACCAGTGTCTCTCAAAAAGTATTGGCGAAAAATACTTACTGAAACAACACGAGAATTTGAAGAAGAAGATACCATCCCATGAAGTTTTTTTTTTAAAGTCATCGTTTACGGTTGAGGATCTTAATGTTTGGAATAGAGTCGAAGAAGGTGAAGGCCCAAGCGTTTAAGAAGATAGGGATGAGCCAGTCATCGAATGAAGACGAAGATAAAGACAAACACCAAGACGCAATCGACAGCTTTAAAACATGTATCGAATGGGCGGAAGAAAACCAATAAGATTACTCCAAAATATTGATTCTACGGCAGTTGCAGGAGGAAGCTGCCCTTAGGTGGTACATATTGACAAACAAAAACCTCCAGAGAAACTCAAATATATGACTTTTTCGTCTCAAACTTGATTTTATTTGTTCAGTTTTAAAAAGTGGATATATTAAAAAAACTTATTAAATGATCAGTAAATATGTATTATATTTTCTTTTTTAGGTAGGTTTCGATATAAAAAATCTTTCGATATAACGAATTGGCTGAACATTATATCTTTCGTTAAACTGGACGTCCAGTGTACATTTAAATAAACATCAAATATGTAGGTAGGTAGGTACCTATAGAAGAGCGAAAGTAATTGAATCACACGTTAGAAGAAGGGAATAAGTCCATCTGACATAACTTTTGGGAAATCAAAAAAAGTTGAATAACTGCATTATTTCACTCCGATGTGTAAAAAAAGTTCAATATGTTTACCTTTTCTTTGTAAAAGGCAAAGGTTAGTAAAATAAGCTTATATTTCTTCAAAATAAAGCTTAAACTAAAAATAAAAAAATAAAAAGTAATGAAAAAAATAGTGTATTGAATAATTGTTTTTTTTTCTGCAACGTTAAACATTGACCAGTGCCCGTGTTCTGTAACTATTGCATCGTTATATTTATCACCTGAACGATGTGAATCGAAACAAAATTTCATTATATCACATTTCCGTGTTCTGTAACTATGCGATGCGAAAACTATACCACATGGAACATTGTGAAATGAAACCCCTGGAAATATGTGATAAATCGGTGTTCTGTAACTTTCGAATGCGATAAATTATTCACTTCAACTGTCAAAATTTATCACATGTCAATTGGCTTGCGAGAAAGAGATATTGAACAATTTTAAACGGATAGTGGACAGTGAACATTTTTGATTTTTTATTAACAAAATATACAGTTCGTTGATCAAGTTCAACGTTTAAAAAATGCAAAAGAAATAAAAAATAACTCATAAAAAAAGTCAGAATTATTGGAGAAGAATGTAGGTATCTACATTCTGTCAAAAGAATTCAGCAAGCACTTAAATAAGATCCATTTTGAACATTCTTTGAACTGTGTTGCTATAAAAATAAACAGCTTGGTACATCCAACAAGAGAGAGCAAAAGGTTCTTGTTTAAAAAAAAAATGATTTCATTTATTTTTTTCATAGACAGATAAAATAAATGCAAATTTTTTTTTTTTTTTTTTTTTTTAACTTTTATTGTAGCTGAATTTATATAAAAATTTTTCGTATTTCTAGATTGCACAATTTACAGAGAAATGGTATTTTCTACCTTACTGGGAAACTTGTAACATTTATACAATTGTATTATCACAGATTCAAGATTGTTTTAGAAGGAAAAGCTACATGAAAAAACCTTCATTTAATTTATAAATAAATTTTTCCTGAGGAGAGAGAAGTGGGTCCGTGTGATCACAAATAAAGATGTTGTTTACATATTCGATTTAATAAACGTCAATAAATAAATAAATAAGAAGATACAAAAATAAATAAATCAATAAATAATAAGAAGATAAATAAATAAATAAATAAATAAATAAATAAATAAATAATTAAGTTAATAACAGAGATGATAAATAAATAAATAAATAAATAAGAATATAAATAAAAAAATAAATAAGTAAATTAACATAATCGACTAAATAAGTACTAAAGCAAATAAATAAATACATAAGAAGATAAATAAATAAAAAAACAAAGAAGATAAATAAATAAATAAATAACAAAGAGGATAAATAAATAATTAAACAGTAAATTAACAATTAACAAATAAGATCTATGAACATCAAAATAATATATATATCACAGTAATGTATATAAATTAGATACAACACGTTAAGATGTTAAATTTAAAATTAAGTTATTAATCGAGCAACCACACAAAACTTTGTATCGATCATATAATTTTGCGATTCGAATTTCAACTTTTTCATTCTTAGCCTCTTCATGGAGATCCTCGGTAGAATAGTGCCAGGGAAGATTAAGCATCATTTTTAAAATTTTATTTTGCTTAATTTGCAGCCTGCGAATATGACTCTTAGCACAAGTTCCCCAGATGGGCGAACCATATAGCATTATGCTTTGGAATATTACTTTGAAAATTAGCAATTTGTTTTCAACACTCAATTTGGACTTACGATTTATAAAAGGATATAGGATTTTTGTCGCCATGTTAAGTTTATTAAGTGTTTCTTGAATATGCAGACTAAAGGTCAAAGTTTTGTCCAGGTGTACCCCAAGATACTTGGCACTCGATTTCCATTCAGTTTGAACCCCGTTCAACTGGAGTCTATTGCTTGGAAAGTAACAGGCTTTTCTTTTCCTAGTGAAAAAGAGAGCCTGAGTCTTAGAAGCGTTCAATTTTATTTTCCAATCATCGCAATATGATTTGACTAAATTCAAAGCAGATTGCAGATTGGTTTCAATTAAGGAACCAATTGAATCTGTTGAGTAGATGCAGGTATCATCCGCGAAAATTGCCGTTTTACAGTTATGGGGTTTCGGAAAATCATATGTGTATATAATATACAATAACGGTCCAAGAACGGATCCTTGGGGTACACCTGCAACGCTTTCAAATACATCGGAATACCAATTATTTACAGAAACTTTGAAAGTGCGTTTTGTAAGGAACGACGAAATCATTTTAACTATGTAAAGTGGGAAATTTAAAACAAGGAGTTTGTGAATGAGTCCTTCGTGCCACACCGAGTCAAAAGCTTTTTCAACATCAAGAAAGACCATCCCCGTACTTTTTCCTATAGTTGGATTATTTTTAATATCTTTTGTTATTCTGTCAACCTGGTGAACAGTACTATGATGTCTTCTAAAACCAAACTGTTCTTGTGGCAGGATATCAAACTGATCGACATGTTCCAATAGTTTGTTTTTTATTAATGTTTCTAAGCACTTACTTAAGGAGCTTAATAAACTAATTGGCCTGTAGCTAGAAGGCAGGCAAGCATTTTTGCCCGGTTTAAAGATTGGGATGACTTTTGCCATTTTCCACGTATTTGGAAAGTATCCTATTTTGAAACACGCATTGAAAAGTATAGTTAGAAATTCGACACCTTTTTTAGGGAGGTTTCTTAAAAATACATTTTTTAGTCCATCAAATCCAGGTGATTTAGTATTTTTGAGACTATGTAAAATTTCTTTTAAGTCGTCGGTAGATACAATATCATTCGTAACTTCGATAGCACTTGTATTAAGGAATTGTATTGATTGAAAAACGTTGTTTTCAATATTTCTGTTTGCAGTTAAATTACTTGCAACCAAGTAGTTAGCACAGAATTCAGTTGCTAAAGCACTTGCTTTTTCCTCGTTAGAAAGCAAAACTGTATTACCTATCTTAAAGGCTGGAATGTGGCCTTTTTTTCTCTTAACCACTTTTATGATATTCCAAAAGGGTTTACTTCCTTTATCTAAACCTTGAAGCTTAAGGTTCCATGATTGATTTCTAAAATCGGCAAGCAATGTTTTTATAATTGCATTCAAAGTTTTCATTTCAGCGTAGTAATATTGATCTCTTGACCTGATCCATAAAGTTCTATATTTATTTCAAATTTTAATGGTTTCAACTATCTGGGGTGGCAGTGCGTTACCATTATCTCGACGTTTAATTTTTTTTGGGACAGATTGCTCAATGCTATCAAGTACCGAATTTGTAAAAGCATTCACAGATTCATCGATTTGAACAAAATTTATGTGATTGGAACTAATGACCGGTATATCTCTCAGTTTTTGTCGCACATTACTTTTAAATCTGTTCCAATTTGTGTTTTTAAAGTCATATACAATGTTACATGTTTCTTCAGGAGTCGAATTAAGTTCTATTAGAACTGGCAAGTGATTTGAACTAAAATCTTTTTCAACAATAGGTTGGGTAAAAAGCTCTGGCATGTTAGTGAGGAATAAATCCAGTGTTGAAGGATTAGTTCGATTATTAGAAGGAATACAGGTGGGGTGAGGTGGGTATAAAATGTTAAATGGATATCTTGAATTCAAATCCGACAAAATATTGCCCCAAGCATTTGCTCTAATGCAATCCCAATTCCTATGTCTACAGTTGAAATCTCCACCAGCAAGAAAAATATCATTTATTGTTATTAATTTACGCAAATCATTTCTAAATTCATACCTTTTACTTTGGGAAGAAGAACCACCAGGAGAATAAATTGAAAAGATTTTAATTGAACGACCATTTTCAAGTGGTACTTCAATTCCTATATTTTCAATCAGTTTACTTTTAATAATAGGTAGCAATTTATGTTTTATCGTTCTCTTCACAACTACGGCTACACCGCCCCCACTTCTCTCTTCTCTATCAAAACGATAACAAATGTAATCTTTATTGGAAATATTAACATTGCTATCCAACCAAGTTTCACTAAGTAGACTAACGTCAATGTTATGTTTGCTTAGAAAAGCAAAATATTCAATTGATTTAGATCGAATGCTTCTAGTATTCCAAAAATTTATCTTAAAGTTTCCACTCATCATTACTTATTAGAATACAGATACTTAACAGCTAATTGTGCAATCGTATTGAATTGCTCGGCCTTTGTATTGCATCGACCAAGTAGAGTTATCATTTCTGCAGTGAGAGAGTTAATCTCTTCCATGGAGAAAAGTTCATTACCAGTACTCCCAGTAAAACCGGTTTTAGGAGAGTTTGACCACGCATTATAACCTGTGTTGCTATCAATTATTACTTTGCTTGCAGCTACAGCCTCTGGTGGGTTTGCCAAATTGGCACCTTGGACCTCTTGTGTGGCGAATACGCAGGGAAGTCGTTCGTGTTACATATAAATGATTGATGTTGCCGCTGCTGTTGCACCGCGTGCATTGTTTTTGTTGAAGTCGTCGTGTTGTTGTGATGTGGTCTATTTCGTGATGATAGTTTTTCCCTAATTTTGCAAAAATTTTGTCGGCTCACGCAAATAGGGTCATCGGCCTTATGCGCTTCGTTGCAATTTGCACATTTTATATTAATAGAGTCACAATCTTTAGTTGCATGATTTTGGGAACAGTTCGCACAATGCGTTTTGACGTGACAGTTTTTTTCCCCATGCCCGTACATTTGGCAATTGTAACAACGCGTGGTTTTATTCCTTAGCCTTCGGGCGAAGTCCCATTTTACTTCAGTTTTGAATATTGAACGAAATTGTTTCTTAAGTTCATTCAATTTTATTGAACCACTCTCGAGATAGATAAGGTAGAAAATGTCAGTGAAATTATCATAGTTTTTTTAATCATTTTGATGTCTAGGCATTTAAGACCAAGTGAAATGCAAAATTTTAACTTCATTAAATTCATCAACATAATGTTGTCTGAAATCAGCATTAGGATCAGATTAATTTCAAAAAATTTCGTCTGAGTCTAGCAGAACGAGCGATCATCGTATTTTTGAAAAATCAACAGAAACACGTAATTTTCCGATAATCCGCTAAAAAGTCGCGCTACACCACTCCTATCCTAACAACATGGAAACATTAGTGAACCTACAACCCTTGGAGATTTTCACGAATAAAGTGGCCATCCAAATGTAGTCTCAGACTGAGAAAGATCAAAATATGGAAGCGCATACTGGACATCTTTTTATTAAAGGAGGCTAATGCCACTATAACTGATAACAATTAACCCAGGTATGACTTTGACAAGAACTTTAAAGTCTGTATGCTTGCAAGACCTGAATTCGCCCAGTTTAATCACCAAAGGTACGTGCATCTTTATAGATGGCTCGAAAACGGAGAAGGGAACAGGATCAAGAGTCTTTTCAGAGGTACTAAGTGTCAACCACAGTCCTCGCGGCTGGCAGGTCACTGCAGTGAAGGCAGCGGAGGCTGTCCACGCGATGCAACTACCAGTAATGAAATTAACCAATTGCGTGAACAGTCAGGCAGCACACCTGGCGCCACCACAACACCAGTAGTTGTGCCATAACACGTAGTGTGGCCGCCATTGACAAAAACTTATCAAAGTCCCTATTGTCATTGACAGAAACCCAATCTGTGTGCTCATCGGGGTGTTAGCCGGACGTTGCATCATTGGAAACATGGCTAAAAGGCTAGGAATCTTAACAAATGATTTCTGGAAATATTGCAGAGACGAGGAGGAACTGCAATCTGTGAAACATCTCCTGTGCCACTTCCTGACTCTTCAGGAATTAGGCTTATCCTGAATGGGAGCACGGTTCTTTGGCAGCATGGACGAATTAGCAGGATTAGGTACCTCTAACAGATATTAAAAGATTTATTAACAGATCAAAATGCATTTGTTGCATTACATGTCCTACCATGAACTATAAGGGTACTCACAATTGGCCTTTTTTGGAATCTGGGTGATATTTGAACAATTGTGTATACAACCCTCCTCGTCGAACCTTACCATAATATCTTTCATCCAGAAAACCTTTGAAAAGATAAAAACGTATTTTCGCGGCCCAACATTATTAGGTACCTACCTACATTAAAGTTTGAGGAGTGGAAGTAGAACTACACGAAGTTGCAGCTTTATAGAAAAGTCACTAAAAGGATATACACTGGCAGGATTTGTAGACATTGAAGGGGCATTTGCCATTGCCGAAACGTGCGCGGTGAATCGCAGAGTTCCAATATCGACCAGTCTCTCACTTCTTCTTATTTCTCTTTAACGGCAAGACTATGATATGGGCTAAAGGGATCATAACCCACCCCCTCCACTATATCCCTACTAAACTGCCAATCTCCCACTGACGTGATTATAAGCTTGCTCAATGAAAGATGTACCTACACCACAAGCAAGTGTCATCTTCCCTTGGTATGGGTCCGCAGCATTATAGAAATTTAAGACAAAGGAGTTAGAGTAGATAATTACATATGCAGATGATAAAGTTCTGATTGCGATAGAAAAATTCCTATCAACCCTAAACGAAATGTTAGAAAACTCACTACGAAAACTCAATATGTGGACAAAGCAATGCGCTCTTGGGTACAATCCCCAAAAGACTGAACTGTTCACAACGTAAAAACCCCCATCAAAAGTCAGTAATTTTCATTAGGCTGAATCGCATTGATCTTTTCGTTGGCAGTCCCATTGATAAATTGCAATAAGCTTCATTTGAAGTTGCCTATGTTGCATCCGTGTCTACCATCCTGTTAAAAAATGTGCATTTCAATAAATCACGTAGTTCAAGTCGACTGGAACCACTACCATGTCGTCTATTTGCATTTTATTAAAGCTCAAGAATACCATTTTCCATGTTAGACACTCCTTGAATTGCCGCTCACTGCCTCCATATATGTACCTGACTTTCTTACAGCACTTCCGATCCAAAAGGAATAAATAAATGCAAATAAAAGCATCTCCGGCAAAGACGACTTGCCGTGCGACCACATGCACAGATTTTGTGTACTCATATTCATACATTTTCCAACACAGAATTTATTGTTCCCTACTATGAAGTTACATCCTGTTGCGATACAGGAAATCACCTGCTAGGCTGCCTTCCAAAGAATCAAACACACCCACACGCAAGTACACTCGATTAATTCCATCAAGCAAACATTGAATCCTTGATTAAATGAAAGTTTTAATGCGGAAAATGTATACATGCACACATACATGATAACTTTCAATTTTCTTTTCACCCTGGGTGCTGCAGACACAATACCAGAACTGGAAAATAACTGCACATGCTCTACTAGAAGATATGTATCTTTGGCATTCCTTCGACTAACACTGATAAATATGTATGTATCTATATTTTGAACATCTTGTATACATACAATTATGAAGTCCTTCGTAGCCCTTCGAGGTTCGTACATAGAAATCTGTGCGGCTAAAGAACTCTGATGGGAAATGCAAATCTTGAGGAACTTCTGAAGGATATCTTATGCGGGCACTTGTGTGTGAACCCGCATGCACGCATACATAAACACTACCATCTGCATGCATTAGGTGATTTGGTTTGCAAAACATGCCAGATAAACTGAAGGACAAATTCAATTAGTTTGCCCGAAGTCAAGATGACGTAAAATGAAGCAGTTGAAGCGTGAAATTAACTTCACTTCGAGGTGCAAAGAGTCAAGAAGGCAAGACATTTGTGACACAAAGGCACCATAATGTCAGCCCTTAGCCACATGCCTACCATATCCCCCGTTCTCCACAGGTTACCACAACTCGAGCAGATAAACAGTTTTACGCATCATCCCACATTCTTCCCACGGGTTGAGCGCATTCAAAATCAATGCAGCAACATTCTTCGCATGACGTACCCTCCGTGCTGCTAATTTTTTGTCATTTAATTATGGAGGTAAGATTTTAATCATGTAGGCGACTGCTGTATCATTTACCAGATACGCATACTAAAATTTCAATTACATCCATGTCCAGATGGCACTAAATGCGCCTAAGTAGCGCCAGAGTTTCCAATTCTTCGATTCGAATTTTACCTGTTGCTGGTGGGGAGCTCCTAAAATTTCCCACATGAGACTAATTATCTTCCGATCGGAAGCACCCTGGTGAGTTAGTTGCTGTGGGAGTTGTTTGGTAATTGGATTCACTTCTATTGTTTGGAGTATTTATGCGCACCAGAGAACATTATAATTTTAAAACTGGGAAAATTACTGTATTTTCTACGAAAATGATTGCCTAGGTTTAAGTGGATCAAATGGTGGGTCAAATGGTGAAACGGAGTACACTGTTGAGGTATTGTTTGCCAACTTGCCGGTTGCGAAAACACATGAATTATAACAAAGTGTCATTCAGGGAGTGACTACTTACAGCAGGGCAAAATTATACCTTATAACGTAAGCATTTTTTTTATTGGTGTTTTGCGGTTATATTTTATACCCTATATAATATGTATACCTAATATTGCCCGTAGACCCCTAAAACTTACTATATTTATGATCAGCATCGATAATAATGTCGATCTAGCCATGTCCGTTCGTCCGTCCGTATGTCGGTAAAAATTAGGCCTTTACACTGGACCTAGAGAGCTGAAATTTTAACCATATACTCTCTAGGGTCCCAAAATAATCAAGTTTAAGAATTTTTGAAATCCGCCCACAAACTCAAAAAAAAAAATTTATCGAGAAAATAGAATTTTGAGCTAAAAAACTTAAATATGATCTATGACTCCTTAAACTGATGGGGAGATACAGGCCCAGTGACACGCCCACAATTAAATAAAACAATTTTTTTGAAAAACCAAAGTTGTAGCTAGGGAGTTGAAATTTATAATATATACTCTCTATTGGCCCTTTATGCTCATGCGTATTTTTTTTTAAATTCGCCTACTGACACACGCCCAAAATTAAATAAAGCAATTTTATTGGAAAACCAAAGTTTGGGCTAGGGAGCGTTTTTTTACAAAAGCTTCATTTTTTTCGATAAAATCCTTTAAATATTATATGTTTATCAAAACATGTAGAGCGTTCTTAACAATTCAACCATACTTAGACTTTTGTCACGCCCACTTATGAGGGATAGGAATAAGAATAGGGTATACAACAGTTCGCTCAAGCGGACTCTAGCCCGTCCCTATGTTGTTTTTTTATTTTACAAACAAAGACAGCGAATGAAATTGTAATTGATTGATAATTTTATAGCTATCAATAATGACATCGATATTGCCAAATTAATCATCAGGTGTATCATTATCTATTTTAATTTGATAAACAAGGTGGTCATAATATTAGTAATATTACAAACTGGAAAACGACTTGCAGTGTACCCACTGCTGGATTTCTCAACGAAGTACCCAATACAGTAACAGAAGGCTCACAGAAAAAGCTTAATATATTTTTTTATTACTTAGATACTGTTATTGCTTTTGTGAACAAAAATTTAGTTTCGTTTTGTTTATTTATGTATTTTTTGTTAATGTAAAACATAAAAAAATATAAAAACTTTGTACTTTACTTTAAAAATATTTTTGATCCTGTAAATTAGGAGATAGAAAATATAACTGAAAAAATAATAAACTTGAAACAAAACACATTAAAATATAAAAAAGACAATAAGTTTGCAATAAATGCTCAACCAGTTGATTGATACAACCTTAAAAATGAAATTTGTGTGCATAAGTGGTGCAAGTGGTCCTCGGACTTATCGTAGAACGTGTACCTTGATCCAGCCCAAGCTATACATGTTATTAACTCACTTTTAACAAAATTTGATTACTGTGTTCCCGAAAATATGCCAAGAAGTAAAACAGTTTGTTCGAGTCAACTGTGTTCAAAAACTGTGAAGTATTTTTTTATTTTGTTTAGTTACATAGAGACCGATTTTTTTTTTCATTTTTGAAAGAAAAATAAATATGTTTTTTACTTTTTGGTTAACAAAATTAACGTATTCCTATTCATCTTTTAACTTTGGAAAAACGTTTAATGGAATTTTAGGTCCAAGGTACAGCCAGGTCTTGTACCTTGAACCGTTTGAACTTTGAAGTTGCGAATGCAAAGTTCGTGTTTTAAAGAATATTAAGAAAACTACTTTTTGTATTTTCACCATATTGCAGACAGAAGTTCATGCGGGTAGTTACTTGAGAAAATCATAAAAAAACTTTAAACTGAAGTTATTTAAAAAATCCAAACCATTGTACAACACCTTCCCCTACACACCAACCATACATATCGACAATGCATTATGCTATATACCTATCCGTAATTGGTCTGTGAACCGTAACTGAAAAATAAACTTTAAGTTGTAGCTTCCCAAAAGACCGCTTGTCGAAAACGAATCGAATGAGATTGAGCTCATGAGGTATATTAAAGTTTTTAAGCACGGGATTTTCGTTGTTGCATCTGTGAGGCCAGCAAAAAAACAACTGAATGATGTTTTTTTCTTTCCTATAGAGTTCAGCATATACCAATGTTTTTATTGATAACCTCACAATTCGTTTCATTACCGCTCAATAAATTTACTGTAAACATAAAAATTCGTCGAATTCTGGTTCGGAGTTTTTTTACTTTCCTATAAAGTTGAGCATACAATATACCAATATTGATATTGATTACAACTCGTTTCATCAGCGCTCAATAAATTTACTGCAAACATAAAAATCAGTCGAATTCTCGCTCCGAGTCCTTAATACAATATATTTTTTTTGCCAACTTCCCTGTTCGCATACACCAGCAATATTATCTCGATAAAACTTCCTCCAACAATTTGTCATACACAATTTTCCATTCAATTCATTTTATAGAACTTCCTCTGCCGAACCAGTTTTATAATATAGAACATTGAATTCTCACATTCGACTGCACACGGCAAGTCAAGGTTATGTTATGTTGTCAATTGAAAAATCATCAATAAAAATAAATTACTTAAGAAATAAAAGGCACATAACAAAAATAGATAAATAAAAATCCGAGCAAAGTCCATAAATTAATCAATCATTGATGTACAAAATTTATTCTTCATGAATGATGACATAAAATAAACAACAACCTTTTATTTTCAAACAAATTCGTATCTACATATATTAAAACCGCAGCGCTCCTGTAACCTTTTGCATTTAAATTTAAAGGTAAATCATCTTGAATTTTTAACCCTCTGCGGGTATTATTTATGTCCCATGAGATGGGTATTACCATTGGTGATGCAGAGAGTGCGTTACTGCCACTACCACTTAAGTGTCCCTTTTAAAAGTTTTCTAACAATAACAGTAAAAGGAGAATGGTCTCCTGTGCAAATAATATTGAATGATCATTCGATTATTTTCAAGAGAAGCAGTAACCCTCATGCAGATTGTATACGGATAGGATTATAGTGAGTGTTTTCATACAGCAACCCTTACAAGTTGGCTCCTTCGCTTCAACAATCTTATTACCGATAACAATACACGAGCTTTACCACAAAATGAGTTATGCCTGCGGTTAAAGTAGCCAATTAGGGAGTGGGTCGGCACGATTTTTTTTTAATAAAAATAAAGAGGCAAACCGAAGTTTGGGCAACTTTCGATGAGGGTGCCAAAGATAAATGGGTTTCTCATTCGCACGGGGACACTATCAGATGAGGAATTGTTTTGATATTTATTACTGCGTCAGGTTGAAAAGTTTTTGATAGAAGTTTAACAATGCATATTTTATACGAACTGGCTTATAGCCTCAATATTGGCAGGAATATTTGAGATTAAGCATATTGATTTTATTGTAAAACCAACTCTGTGTTTGGAGCTATATTTTTCGAACGAATGGAATGGACCTACAATTTTACTCCGGCTCTGAATGGCAAATTTGAGAAGCTTCTCATGACAATTGACTTTCTTTGATGTTTGCCAGTCTTTGGCAGGAGACAATGCACCCCGTTGTGATTTGAATCCGAGAACCCCCTGTCTGTAGTCAAACAATCATTATTTTCTGAGCCAATTTTTAATAATTGGAATATGAAAATAGTATTTCAATTCTTCAAGGAAAACTCTAGAACACAGCGATTTATCAAAACTCAAAAATTATTGTTCTGAGGTTGTTAGACTTGTAGCAGGTTTGCCATCTACATGGATACCCTATCCAGATTTCTATCCCCACAAGTGGGGGCAGCGTTGGGTGGATAGTTTTTGTCCATTTTGAAAATAGTTTTTTTGGTTTTCGAAAAAGTTACCAAAAACTAGAAATTTTTAAAAATGCCCCAAAAACTGGGCCTGGCAGAAAACGTTGTTTTGGCAATTGTTAGGAGGAATATTGTTTACATATTTTGTGATGCTCCACTGAGAAAGAGATGCAAAACACTTAAAAAGAAAAAAATCGATGTTTAAGTTGTCGGCTTAGCTAAGCTACAACAGAACTCAACAACAAAATGTGCCAGTATCCCCGCCAAAAGGCAGCTCAAGGAAGGAGTCTCATAACAGAAACAACGTCCGTATCTTTTATATGAAAGCCAAAACTGAAACGCAGACTGTTTGATACAACAAACAAATCCTAGTCATACAGGGAGTTATAGTTGTATTTAAGTAGCAGCTGCTTACTGGACAAAGACAAGAACTAGAGGATAATCTGGTCTCGTAGTCATTACTTGGATTTGGGGTCACTTTTTTGATTTGATACCTTTGTAATTGGTGCATTATTAGGGGAGAAATTTCACCATTCCCTGAATGCTGCTTCCTTCTCACTAATCAGTACTTTGCTTTACTTAGCTACATTCTTCGTCATTATGTTATTTGAATATTTTTTAGAAACCCCTAGGAGCACCTTGTAACCCTGCATATGCAGCTCCAAGCAATACCTTCCGAGTGATTCTACTTTCAAACATTTGTCATATTGTATAAATTGCTTCATTTCCTCATTTGTATTCGTAATGTAGCCTTTAGGTAGGTACTTCGCAAACTGCTCTTATTAAGGTAGAAACTCTTCAAAATTAAACGTAACGGGGCACCATATAATATACTATATCGTATATTTTTAGTTTTAACAAAACGATACACAAAGGCATACCCATTAGTCAATTTCACGCAATTTCCTTCTTAGCGGTGCTGATGTTTATTTATAATTTATTCAAATATTTTGACGACAGCTTTAATAACAATTACCTACAAGTAGCTACATCAAGTGTGTACTGTGTTTTACTCTTACGTATGGGACACCTATAAAGGAATAGCTTGTCGCATTTAGTTGGGTGTGAACATTAATCAAACAAATGTGCAAAGTCGACGAAGTGAGGTGCCGTATATGAAAATTTGCACGACGCTGGGGAGTAATGTTAATATTAGCTGTAGGACTTTAATGAGCTCGTTCTGTCGAATCCTTAGGTGGCTTTTTTAAAATTTTCTCGAGTTTCGAAGCCAATTTTATTTATTAAAACGTTGTCGTTTTTTTGTTCCTTGTTTCTTAAATTTGAAACTTCTTTAATAGAAGCTTAATATGGTAGGTTAGGTAAGGTATGGTTAGGTTGAGTGGCTGGCCTCAAAAAAACCGACACTCTTTGTGATACTCGTGAAGCGAGCATATACCTACTCACTGAACCAGTTTAAGCTTATGATTAAGGAGAATTCTGATGTCAGTGTTAATCAGGTACCCAAGATCGTTATAAAAAGCATCCAAACTGAAAGCACTGGGATGACACTTACTGTGGCGTTGATATGCCTTATGTTTGGAGGGATTAAACGGTTATAGCGCCACTGTTTCAGCTTTAGCCACATATATTTCATCCCAGGACATGATTTACTATTTGACTTTTCAATTGCAAATATATCTGAAGAAAAAGTTTGCATGTAGCGATTATTATTCCTGCGAAAGCCTTTTCAGGTGTAATAGGCTAGTTCATCTGCTTCAAAGTTCCCTGGAGGGTCAATGTTGAACTCCTTTGCAATTTCCTTCAGATATAATCGGTATTCTAGGTCTAATTATTTATAGATATCACGTTTTCCTTTAATACACTCGGCAGCAAATAAACCGGGCCACCCGCTACGTTCAAACTCTGATTTGATTTTCTTTTAAAGTACAAAACATACAACTAAATAAGAAGTACTAACATATGCGTTATATGTTGAATAAAATGAATTGAAAAAAATTGGGATTATTCAATTAACTCAGTGTTTATTTAAGGTTTTACAAAAAGAGTCGTTTTCCAGTTGTGTTATTTAATGTAGGTAATCATAAAATGAAAAAAAAAAAACATAGGGACAGGCTACAGTTCGCTTGGGCGAACTGTTGGATACCCTATTCTTATTCCTATCCCTCATAAGTGGGCGTGACAAAAGTCTAAGTATGGTTGAATTGTTAAGAACGCTCTACATATTTTGTTATATAACATTTAAAGGATTTTATCAAAAAAAAAACGCTCCCTAGCTCAAACTTGGGTGTTTCAATAAAATTGTTTTATTTAATTGTGGGCGTGTCAGTAGGCGGATTTAAAAAAAATTAACACATGAGCATAAAGGGCCCCTGGAGAATATATATTATAAATTTCAGCTCCCTAGCTCAAACTTTGGATTTTGAAAAAAAATATTTTATTTATTTGTGGGCGTGTCAGTGGGCGGATTTTGAAAAAATGTATCCCGAGCAGTTTTAGGAGTCATAGATCATATATAAAAAATTTCAGCTCTCTAGCTCAAAATTCGAGTTTTTCCAAAATTTTGTTTTTTGAGTTTGTGGGCGTGTCTGTGGGCGGATTTCAAAAATTCGTAAACTTGATTATTTCGGGACCCTAGAGAGTATATGGTTACAATTTCAGCTCTATAGGTCCAGTTTAAAGGCCTAATTTTTGCCGACAGACGGACGGACGGACATGGCTAGATCGACATTACTATCGATGCTGATCATAAATATAGTAACTTTTATGGGTCTACGGGCAATATTAAGGTATGTTACAAACTATGCATCAAAATTAATATACCCTTAGAACAGGGTATACAAATGTAATCCAATAACAAAGAAAAAATTTAAAAAAAAAAATTGGTCAATATATAGTATTGCCTCCTCTTGCTTGGATAACTGCCAGCATCCTTTCATTCATCGACCTCTCGAGCCTGACGATGAAATCTTGAGGAATAGCATTCCACTCCTCTTCAAGTGTGATTCGCAGCTCTGGAAGCCTTGTTGGAGCAGGTATCCGGGCTCGAACCCAACGTTTCAGTTCATCCCATTAATGTTCTATCGGGTTCAAGTCCGGGCTTCGAGCTGGCCAGTCCATCGTACAAATGCCGACGTCGCGTCCCGTAGATACTTTTTCACCACATATGCAGCATGAGGCCGTGCGTTATCTTGCATTAACAGCATATCCTGCCCGATATATCCTGCGAACGGTAAAACATGCTCTGCGAGGATTTCAGAAATGTAGCCATGACAAGTCAATCCACGTGTATGGCCCATTGGTTCGATGAAATCTAAAGCTGTGTGTGCGGTTAAGGAGATGCCGCCCAGACCATTACATATCCTCCTCCATAAGCAACAGTTTCATCGATGCAACATTGAGAATACGTCGATCACTTACATGTAGACTCACCCTGTGCCCATTTTCTGTAATTATCGCATCGTTTTTTTTTTTTTTTTTTTGAAATTCATTTTTTTATTCATTGATAAATATCTACTTACATACTAGACAAAAATGATTAAACCTAACTTAAAATTAACAGGATACTTATTCTTATTTATTGGTCCTTATGCGAACGCTCTAAACTTAACTATATCTTAGAATTATTGCCTTTCGGCCTACGAACTATTTTACGAACTAATCTTACATATATATTCCTCGAGAAAATTTACTAAAACTCGGTATCATTATTGAGATTTTATATAAAACAAATTACAAACTACCTATTCTACTTACTTAAACTACTTAACGTATTCTAACTATAATTAGGATTCTGAGCACTCGTTGCCTGGCGCAATAAGTGGTCAAAATCCCAATTGCTTTCCGAGCGCCTGGCAGTCGGCAACGTGCACACGCGCCGCCGTGAGCCGACTGAAGCCTTACAGCGTCAGTCAACTCCCGGAAGCACCACCACACGTTGGCGAGCCCGGCCTCTCCCAAAAACGACCTAGCTGACTTAATCTAACTTATAAGCTAAGAGGATGTTACCTAGAGTAACGCACCGTCCTGGGAGGGCATGTTGACCCCTCCCCCCTCAACAAGCCACCAAAATTCGGCGAATTGCTTTTCCGTGTCGAATCTATCCCTCTCCGATATTGCGGTACTAAAACGGAGGAGCTCATGAGCATTGGCGACGTCCCCGTCATGGAGGAGCCGCTTATCTCTCGCGAATTATCGCATCGTTATATTTATCGCATGAACGATGTGAATTGAAACAAAATGTCATTATATCACATTTCCGTGTTCTGTAACTATGCGATGCGAAAACTATACCACATGAAACGTTTCGAAATGAAACCCCTGGAAATATGTGATAAATCGGTGTTCTGTAACTTTCGAGGTCGATAAATTATTCACTTCAGCTGTCAAAATTTATCACATTTCTATCCGCTGGCGATACGACAACAAAATTATAATGGCTGAAGTTCAAAAAGTAAGTATAAAGAAATAATATAAATAAATCATTAATAACTATACTATTTTGTTTTGTAGAGGGGCTCTAAAATTTCTAAAGGGCAAAAGCAGAAACTGGTGGACTACATGTCGGCCAAATTGGATTTTGCCAGAGGACAACATTTGAGCGTCAACGCAAACAATAAAAACAAGGATGAATGGGAAAAGCTGTCCATTCAACTAAATTCAATGGGCACCACCAACAAATCCGTAGAGCAGTGAAAGAAAGTTTGTACATGAAATATTGTTTTAAAATTCGTAGACTAATTTAGTTTCTTTTTAGTGCTGGATTGATCTAAAGGCCTCTGTTAAAAGACAGATAAACATGCGAAGGAATTTTCGGAATAAGACGGGGGGTGGAAGCATGCTAGATGCCCCACGCAATTTAAATGAGTTCGAGGAGGAAATCCTAAAAATAATGACGGTGGACGCTATCGATGGCGATTCATTTACCCCAGAGTCAGGAGTTGCAGTAGTAAGTAAAAGAATCTGCACAGACTGTTTAAATTTATCTAATATGTTTTTTTTTTTCAGGAACCAATTGCACCGACTGTTGACGCTTTCGATTGTGATTCATTTACCCCAGAGTAAGGAGATTTAGTAGTAAGTAAAAGAATCTGCACAGACTGTTTAAATTTATGTAATGTGTTATTTTTTTCAGGAACCAATTGTACCGGCTGCTAAGGAAAAGACTCCCTGGAGAAAAATCGGAAAGAATCCCGGGTTGAAAAAGGCTATGCAAGAAGCAAGGCAGCAATACAAAACTGTTATGGTAAAAATGGAGAAGATTGAGGAGCAGAACGACGAAAGGGTGGATAGGATTAGTGAAATGTTACTATGCATGTGTTATGTTTTTTTTTGGAGTTAATTAAGTTATTAAGTTGTTTTTTGTGATATGTGTTATATTTTTTGTTATTGATTATTATTATTATTAAAAAATACTTTGTTTCTTGGTAATACAACTTTCTTTTTAATTATTCAAAACAGGGTTACTACATAAATTTGATTTTAAAAGATCGCGTATTCTCTCCGCTTCTTGATTAGTAGTCCACCTACTGCAGCGAATAGAGAAAAGCATTTGCCAATACAAATGCGATAAAGTAGATAAGTTGAAGTTAGAAACAGTTTTAGTTAGTTTGAGAACGACATTAAGTTAAGTTATTTTTAATTAAATATTTTTACTTACACTTTTCCTAACTTTTTTTGTAAACAACTTCGCAAATATAAATTACACCATATTCACATGTTAATTTTAGCCGATTTCAATAAAATTTGACACACTTAATTTTTTTTTGTGTATTTTGATCACTTTAAACAAATCTAAAATAAACAAACCCTAAAAAAATATACAGAACTGCGAACGTCTGACAAATATCCAAGAGTATCAATTGTCATGAAAAGCTTCTCAAATTTGCCATTCAGAATCAGCTTAAAACTGTAGGTCCCTCCCACTTCGCACCAGCAAATGGTTGGAGCAGCAAGGTTTTGGCCCTGTAAGGGCCATTAATGACTAATATTTTTTTTAAAGGCGTCTAGTATCTCAAATAGTTTACAAATTATCGGTTTTATAATTCTTTTAAAAATAAAAATCATGGGCAAAATTTTAATTCACCGGGACAAACAATCATAAAAATGAAATTGAAATTTGGTCGCGCCTTCATTTAGTAAGTAATAAGGTTTTAAAAACCCTTTTTTCATGAATAAAATTTGTGGATTGATGCAATAAATATTTTTTTAAGACTTTAAAGGTGTGAATATAGTATTTATAGTTTCTAAAATCCGCATGTGTAATGTATGCAGATAATTATGCAAAGACTGACAAAATAACTGTTGTTAAAAGCGTCGGAACAAAGGATTAAAAAAAAAATAGAATTGTACTTTAAAAAAATAACTACATACGACTCACTAAGTTGCCGAATTTTGTCAAAATAAGTTTAGTGGAGTGTCTGGGGCTTTTGACCTCAGACTTTTGTAACAGTGAATGAATTTAAATGGTCAAGGGCTGTTTTTCTTTGTTATACTATAAAGTGAAAAGTTTACCAAAAATTTTTTTCTGCTTTTGAATTTTTATTATTTAAACAAAAACTATAAAAAATTAATACTTAAGCATGTAATTTTATTTTGTTTTTGAATGAATAACCTTACATTCCTTACCACGTTAAGTGAACGGCTGGAGTTACAGCGCTGATGTAATTTTATTTAAAATATTTTGTTTTTGTATCTATACGTATAATAATACCTAAATAGACATAAAAGAATAGTTTCTTAAAATGTTGGAGCGTGTTAATTTCAAGAAAAAGGGCTGCGTTCTCAATTTTCTGTAATTCCGATTTATTCGAATATAAATAAATGAAATAAAACCAACTGTTTCCAACAACGTTATAAACCATAGTGAATTTATTTTATTGCAAACGTACAAAAAAGGCTCGATGAATTATTTAACCTTGAACATAACCTTTACAGCTGTCATTAAATTAGCAGCGGATGCATCCAGAGTTTTATGGGTAGTAATTTGCACCTTGGGGTGACGTCAGAGTCACCAACATTCTCCCCCTTCGGTGACGAAGTTCACAAACGGTCGCCACGCTGGTGTTTGATTTCGAGGCCGCGACTGTGACTGGGTACCATCGTCAATTTTGTTGTATACCTGACTCTTCTCATTATCATGTAGAGATGATTGTACATGAAAATAGAAAAACGGTTAATAAATCGTAGACAAAAGACATGTAGGGAGGACACACGCAGAATGCAGAAAGCAGTAACATAAATATGAAAGAAGATCAAGCCAAAGAAAGTTTGAGAAAATTTTAATAATGACGCGAGAGCCGCTTCGATTCTCCAAGTCTCCAATTCTCGCTCAGCTTATCTTTGCACAAAAGATCCCGTTCTCGTTGACTACTATTATATGATGTTTTTTTTTTGTATGTAGCAGATTGTTGAATGGTCCTTACGGTGATCTGTTTTGATTTTGATTAATGTTCGACGGCGATCAATTACTGCAGCTTAGTTTTCGCGTTTTAATTGTTGCAGTCGGTGGTGTTTGTTTTTGTTACGCGGACGCGCAGTGATGATTCCGAGTGTTTCAAGTGTTTTTATTTTACGTGATATAGGTATAGCAAATTGATCAATTCAATTGGGATTAATTCATCGTTGGATCTCGAATTGGATTATCCGACTGTTTGATGAGGCGCAGAATGTGGGGATTGGTGAGTGCAGGTGAGTTTGATTATTTAAATTTCATTCATACGGTTATTATATTATAATTATTCCTTGTGTTTGAAAGCAAGATTATTTATGTACATTCAATTGGGTATATAGTTGTTGTTATATGGTTTCGGTAATGATGCCGTAAATCGATTGTTTGATGGTTCGTTTCGCGTGCGGGATGCGGGTAGGCGAATTGATTCGGGTTTTTTATAATTTTTTTTCCGGATTATAATATAAAGTGAGTGTGAGTGGGAGTGAGAAAGTGATATAAATTTAATTAATTAATTCCATTGCTGTGTTGTGATGAATCCATTTATCGTAGCATGCATACAAGAATGAAAGCGAGCCTCGAGTTCGAGTTCGAAAGTGTTTGTATTAAGTAAATAAATTATATGCTTTCATTTTGATTTGTTTGTGTGTTATCTCATGTTCAGTTTTACGTTTGAATGACATTATTGGCTGGGTCTTCGTTTGTGTTTATGGGTAATGGACAAAGTTTAGTTATTGGCCTTCGGAATTCTCCATGCGCGGTTTTAATTTTAACGAATCTGGTGATGTTGTGTGCACCTGGATACTTGTGGATAATGCGGTATAAGTTCCATCGGGCTGGCGGTAGTCGCTCATCCTTCAACAGAACCAAATCTCCAACCTTCATTTGCGGCTGCTTTTTTAGCCATTTTGGTCTTTGTTGAAGACGTGCCAGGTACTCGACTTGCCATTGATCCCAAAATGTTTGCAAGTGCGCTTGCAGGAGTTTCCATCGGTCAACACATTTCATTGCTCTTCCGTGATCTGATTCGGGTACGACGAAAAGTGATTCCCCTATTAAGAAATGTGCCGGAGTCAGTGCTTGGAAGTCATCGGGATTTTCCGTAATTGGACAAAGTGGCCTAGAGTTCAAACAAGCTTCTATCTGAACCAGAAGCGTGGTGAGCTCTTCAAAGGTCAAAGTTCCATTTCCGACTATTCGCTTCAAATGGTATTTAGCGCTCTTTACCCCTGCTTCCCACAATCCGCCGAAGTGGGGCGAAGCAGGAGGAATGAAATTCCATGTTGTTCCTTGTGTTGCTAATACATCCGCGATTTCCTTCCAGTCATGCAATGCTGCCTTCAAAAGTCGACGTAATTCGACGTCTGCTCCCACAAAGTTTTTTCCACAGTCGCTGTATATGCGCCTGCAGACTCCTCGTCGTCCTGCAAATCTCCGAAATGCGGCTAAGAAGGCTTGAGTTGTTAGGTCACTCACTGCCTCCAAATGAATTACCTTCGTCGCTAAACAAATAAAGATTGCCAAGTAGCCTTTGTAGCACTTGGCTCCTCGGCCTTTCCAAGCGCGAATATGGGCCTGCATAATCCACCCCTGTGTGAGAAAATGGTCGAGAAACGGTGACTCTCGGAGCTGGTAACTCTCCCATCAGTTGATGTACTGGTCTCGTCCTGTATCTGAAACAGATGATACAGTGGTGTATGTATTTTTTGATGGCACGTTTCATCGAAAATATCCAAAATTTTGACCGTAGATAAACTGCCATTTGCTGAAGCCTACCGTGTAATGTCCGCTCATGAGCATTTTTAATTAACAGCTCGGTTAAACGATGTGATGATAAAATCATTGGGTGTCGTTGATCGTAGTACAGGTTAGACATCGAAAGTCGTCCTCCTACTCTCAGAATGCCGTCCTTGTCCGTGAAAGGGTTGAGTGGTCCCATACCTCTAGCCTTGGTGATGCCGTCGGGAAACATTTCGCTTTGGGCAATTCTGACGAGTGTTTTTGTTGCAGTGTCGAGATCGGTGGTGGTAATAGGGCCGATGACGTTTTTCGAAATATGTCGATGCTTACGCTGAATGAACCGATTGCAGTACCGTCCTAACTAGTCGAGTGAAACTTGATGACTTTGTAATGAGATGACCTAATGGGTTTGCGGCAATTTCTGCCCGATGGACGCGAACATGTTTTTTACCTTCGTCTGTGGTAGGTAATATCAGCTGGTTGATTTGGGATTTCAAAATCCCAGGATTCGTTTAGGAATGTAGGGCCTTTCCACCATAAATTTGCTTCTACTAGCGCCGAGGGCAGTACTCCTCGGGATGCTAGGTCAGCGGGGTTAAGTTGGGTTGGAATGTGCTACCATATATTTTGGTCGGTAAGGCGCTGTATTTCTCCTACCCTGTTTGCGACAAAGGTTTCCCATCGAGTTGGTGGTGCATGAATCCAGCAAAGTGTAATACTGGAATCCGTCCATGCGTACAGTCTGGTGTCAGGCAGATTGAGTACCGTCTTCACATGATTAAGAAGTCTTGCCAAAATCACTGCGCCGCATAATTCCAAACGTGGAATGCTTATGTGTTGTACTGGTGCAATCCTAGTTTTAGCTATTAGCAGATTCATTTGAACTTCACCTCTATCATTCCGTACACGCATATAGACTGCAGCACCGAATGCCTTCTCCGACGCATCGCAAAATCCATGGATCTCCGTGTGTGTCGATAGAGTCGATCCTCCTCGAGTGTGCATCCTTCTTGGTAAGCGAATATTGTTTATTGCCTGTAAATCCTTGTAAAAAATCGCCCACTCCTTTACAATATCTGGATCTACTGGCTCATCCCAGGTCTTCTTTCGGAGCTACAACAACTGTAAAAAACATTTTGCTTTGATGACGCATGGCGTTATCCATCCCATTGGGTCAAATAGCTTGGCGATTGTTAACAGAATCGACCTTTTAGTTGGCTGTGGATTACTTGGAGCGGTAAAGCTACAGGAAAAGTTATCCGCTTGCGGGAGCCAATGGATTCCTAAAGTTTTGACTTCATCTAAGCATTGAGAAGGTACCAAAAACGTTGCCTCGCGATCTTTGAGAGGTATACCTTGCAGAAGAACTTGAGAATTTGAGGCCCACTTTCGCAGATTAAATCCAGCTTCCCCTAGTACAGCTCTAACTTCCTTCATTTTTCCTGCAGCTTCCTCCTTGGTGTTTGCTCCGGAAAGTAAATCATCGACATACATTTCCTCCATGATCATTTTGGTTGCCTGTGGAAATTCTGCTCGGGCATTCTCTGCCAGCCAATTCAGAGTCCTGATTTCCAAGAAAGGTGCAGATGCGGTTCCAAATGTGACTGTTTGGAGCCGGTACGTTTTGATTGGATCCGTTGGACCATTTCGCCAAAGAATTAATTGATAGTTGGAGTCCTGCTCAGTTACCTAGAACGCCGAGAATTTTTCGTTCAATCCAAATTCGTACGTATATATATCACACTCACACTTCGCTTCGAATCAATTAAAAAAATGTTTATTTTTTTTTTGCAGATTTTATCCAAATTTCTGACTGCACATCAAACAAAACTATTGGATATTATCAGAACAATTGAACGGCTATGAAGGACCAATGTTAATTTCAAGAGAAAGGGTTGCGTTCTGAATGTTCTGTAACTCCGATTTATTCGAATATAATTAAATGAAATAAAACCAACTGTTTCTGACAACGTTATAAACCATAGTGAATTTATTTTATTGCAAAAGTACAAAAAAGGCTCGATGAATTATTTAATCTTGAACATAACCTTTACAGCTGTCATTAATTCAGCAGCGAATGCATCCAGAGTTTTATGGGTAGTAATTTGCACCTTGGAGTGACGTCAGAGTCACCAACAGAGCGTATGAAGTGTCATAACGACCTTGGTCAGGTAGTAGAAGGTGGAGAGGGGAGAACGGCAACGGCAGCTGCCGTAATTTAAATAATTAATCATTTAATGCATTCAATTGTTTTCTATCACAGTTTTCTAGCAATGGATGAATCAAGGACCAGTAGTATAACTAATGAGTACAGCTGCATTATCTGTGAAAAATTGGGTTCATCATCCGCAACGCAAATCCAGGCAGAGACTCAACTTACGGTCATTATATCCGTTTTCCGAGGGTTTGACATATCTGGCAAACTGACACAGGCTTCGAATAACTACGATCCTAAGTCGACGGACTGGAAAATGCATCGAGGACCTGTCCTCTCAAAAGTCAAGTGAGTCCACGTTAGACCTGGATGAAGCAGCGTTCTAGCTCAACAAAGTGCTGCTATCCTTCTACGATAGTAGTTGTGTCAGTAAAACCAGTATGAAGAAACGTAAGGTTTCCTGGTGGAAGGACCAACTTGTTAAGCTCGGGAAGAATGTTAGGAAGCTCTTCATCGTGCCAAATAAAAAAAATTGTGGGACCATTGCAGTATCGCTCTCACAGAATATAACTCAGAATTATTTTTTTATAAAAAAAAAACCTAGTTTCTCCAACCACTTGCTTTGCGAAGTCGAAGGAACCTACAATTTTAAGCCGAATCCGAATGGCAAATGTGAAGCTTCTCATGACAATTGATACTCTTGGATGTTTGTCAGACGTTCGCAAGAGGTGGGGTAGTGTAAAAAAAAAAACTCAAGATGTTACTTGGCCCCGGCGGGAGTTGAACCGTGGACCTTTCGATTAGTAGGCAGACACACTAACCATTCAGCCACTGCGCCCGACATAGCAGCTACATGGACGAAATGCACCGAAGACATAGCAGACATGCCAGTCGCAACGCGTATCTATAAAGCTCTCGGTGAATAGCATACAAACTGTGTAGGTTTACAAAAGAAACAGATGGTAACTACACGACGTAACCCGAGGATACTATAAGAAACTTATTTCAGGTTCACTTTCCAGGCTCATCTATCTGTGCTACACACGATAACTAAAACGCCACAGACCCCAAGGCCTTTGTAGCCAGTAGAGTCAATAGTTTCTTCTTTTCCCGTAAATTAAAGATTTGAACTCATTAAAGTTCAATATCTTTGTAAAAGGAACATCCAAAAAAACAAGTGTTCTTTTGTCATCATTACCTCCTACAGCTGATGCAGCGTTTGAACACCTAAAAAGAGTATATCTACAAATCCAGTTATGGTTAAGAAATGTAGATATTGAAAACGTAGACATTGAAAATTGGGGCTGGAAGTATTCTAATAACATGCTTATCCCAATAAATGAATCAATCACCAGCTCCAGATAATTTATTGCAAAATGTTGTTTTGTAGCTGCAAAAAGGGTTGTGTAGCTGCTTGTGGATGTCGAAAGAGTGGCTTGCACTGCAGTGTAGCATGTCTACAGTGCAGCGAAAATACTTGTTTTAATACTCCGCCAATCATTGAAATAAGTGAGGTTGAAGAAAATACTTAAATACACAAAAATGTAAATTGTTTAAATAAACAAATGATTTCTTGATAACTTTTTTTTTCTTTCATTTTCCTTCATTTATTGCTTTTCCTAATTACTATCTCTATATGAATATATAAATTAACTTAATTTTGGTGTAGAAAAATGTTCCACAGCCTAATATTATGAGGTATTTTATTATTTAAACTATCAAAATTATAAATATTTCATTATTTTTTTTTTTTAATCGAGATCACAATTTTTTAATAGGGAAACTTTTTTGTATATAAGCTAAACATACTATTTTGAATTATAAAATTTCATTCACTGTTACGGAAATCCGAGGTTTTCATGTTTTTAACGCCCCAGACACTCCACTAGTTGGCTGCTTAGATATACAATTATACATATGTATATACGAGTACTCAAGTTAAAAACGTCAAATTGGAATATGCTCGCCAGTACCGTTTTTAGATTGGGCGACCGACGGTGCTAATGCAAGCTTTATATTGTAACATTGCAGAAACGAAACGGAAACGAAGCGAAAATAACATTTTTTGTTTCAGGTGCGAAACAGAGAGGTGCATGACGGACGGCACTTTGCTAGGGGGCGGCAAATCTCGAAAATTTTTATATGAAATAATTGACGTTAGCGTAAAAGATTTTTTTTTAAATTCTTTGTCTTTTCATTTCCAATTTTCAACTAAAAGAATTTATTCAAAATCGCTCCGGAGTCAATCAAAGTCAGACTTATCTATCAAATATCGATTTAACCCTGATCGTCATTGTAGAAGCAGAAAACTACGATGGTTGACGCTATGCAAAGCTCGTTAAAATATAAGACTATTTGTATTTAAAAAAAAAAACATTCCGTAGGGTATTTTTTAAACAAACCGCGGGTTTTGCAGCTGTTCGAATAAAATTATAAAGTGCAGTAAGACATCCTTAAGAATTTTTTATTTAGTAGAAGACGTATTTGGGGGCGTGGTAGCCGTGTACTTTCTATCGGGCCATAGCTTGGTTGTCACCGAGCAGTATTGTAGGTATTTTTCATGTATTGAATGACAGTGGCAATGTTTTTGCGTGTATATATGCTGGTTGTGCATGCTGATATGTTGCTCAATCCGCCACTAAAACCACTTTCTTTGAAACGTCGAACAATTTCGCGACTTTTGGGTTCAAAAGGGCGAGTATTGTAACGTGTGTCATTAACACGTTAATTATAAAAAATAAGTCAGCTCGTTGGATTAGGATAATGTCCAATTTAAGTGATTTTTATTGCTAATCTTCTTGTTACAATTCTCTTTTTCACAATGGTTGAAGCTCAACTGGTTTGACGTTTATTTTCCTATCTGTCACCTACATGCGCAAGTTGATGGAGTTACAATAATCTACTATTAATTCATATAATTCACAATAATCATTACAACTATGTTACCCGAAAAAATTACGAATCCTACAGTTTGTAACTTTCACAGAATCCAAATTTTCAAAACAAATTTTAAGACAGAAATGCGTTATGGTAGAAAAATGGGATGGAACACATTAGCATTCAACCTCAACTTCGACTTCAATCCTAAATTCAAAGTTGAAGTGCAAATACCACCAACCTTGAGGCTACGTTTTCAGTTTTTCTAACATAGGTTAGGTTAGGTTAAGGTGGCTGTCAGCTAATAGCCGACACACTTAGACAAATGAGGTCCGTTGTGATGCTACGTGGATCAGGGAAGTTTCGTCCTCTATTCGCTAAACCATTTGGAGCTTCTAATGAATAGACTTCTAACATCTGTGTTAGGTAAGTCACTGAGTTTATTTATGGGAGAGTGCAGGACATGTACAGAGGAGGTGAGGTGTATCTGCATATATATCCCGGCAGCTTCTACAGAAGTCATGTGAAAAGGCGCCAAGTCTTGATGCGTGCTTACCTATTTTATAGCGTCCTGTAATGACACCTATAGCAGAGCCAATGTGCAGTCGGTTAAGTGAGATCAAACCAATAGAGGGTCGCAGATCCAGCTTTGGCCAGATATGCTTTGTCGCTAGACATGTATTACTACCTAACCACCTAAGGTTTGTACTCTCGACTGCGGATAGCATAAACATAAGTTTACAAGTAGCGATAGGTAAACCAAGAAAACCTTTATCAGGTAGAAGGGGTAATGCGGTTCCTTTTTCGGCGAGGTCATCTGCCCTACAATTCCCTGCAATGTCTCTATGCCCCGGCACCCAACAGTGGTGAATATTGAACTGCTCTGCCATGTTCAAAGCAGTCTACCAGATAACTACCCCGATGTCAGAATTGGTTTCACTACCGATACGTATAGACAGTGAGAGATGCGGGGTTATATAGGTCCCACTTATTGCCAATGGCTTTTTTGCAACAGAAAGAGCTGTAGCTTTTTTCACCCTTTCTTGTAAATTGGGTTTCCAGCTTAACTTCCTATCGAAGATTAGACCCGAGAATTTTGCTTCATCGGAAAAGGTTAAGCTTGTACCGTTGATAGAGGGTGGGTCAATATGAGGGATTTTATATTTCCCAGAAAAGAGGACAAGTTCGGTTTTGTGAGGATTAGCACAAAGCCCGCAGCAATTCGCCCATCTCGTCATCTTGTTGAGAGCGTTTTGTAGGAGTTCCTTTACAGTGTTGAGGTGTTTTCCCGAAATGGCAGTAGCAACGTCATCCGCATAGGCAATCACTATGCAGCCCTCTCGTATAAAGAACAAATATCAATCAGATGCTCCAGCGTTTTAAGGAGGAATGATGATTGAATAATGAGTCTGACTTCTGTTTGACTTACATGGTAGTATTTGCCAGCTTTGGGTATAAAAACCACTCTCACTTCTCTCCAAGCCTGAGGAATATAAGTCAGCAGAATCATCTCAAGTTCAGGTAGGTATTATGCCGTCTGGTCCTGCAGACTTGAAGGGCTTGAAGCTTTGTAGCGTCCAAAGGAGCTTGTGCCTAGTAATCAGATTTTGAGAATTAGTTACCTATGAACAAGCAGATGTTTTTATTTTGTGCGAATTTTCTCCTTGCTTGTATTTTGACATAATTTTCTCTTTTGTCAACAACCATTTTTTGTTTCGCTCTCGAAGTTGCATTTTTCAATGTGTTTGACTCGACTTTAAACGCTGAAGTTCTCGCTCTTATCAAAGTGGAAGTTCAAGTAAAATTCTATCTAGATAATACCTGTCATAAAGATCAGTCCAAATAAATTCAGCGAATGTCATTTAATGGCAACCAATGACAACCTTCTGTTAACTACCCATTTTAATGCTTAGAAAAGTGATCATTAAAATGTGATTCATGACAAAGGCTCAGCAACCTCCCTTTCGAACAATTGCGGTACACAAAATCACACACAAATAAACACTTGTCAGCAACAAACATATGTACCACACCTTTCAGCCGAAAGCCAATCAAAATGCCATTGTCCTATTTCAAAATTATTTAAATTTATCTGGAAGGTGGCTTTTCCATGTCCAGGCAGAGTAAGTTGCGAGGGAATGATAAATGACCAGGATTTTTATACGACCACTCTATGCGAACAAGTTCGAACAAAGGAACATTATACAATAAAATGGTAACCCATGTCAGTACTCCTTATATCCCCATAAATAAACTGGATAGCTTCCATACAAGTTTTATATACGTCAAAAAAGAAAATAAAAAAAAACTTAACTTTGTTGACATCGTAAGCACGCCATTCGCAGGTCTAAGTCTACTTCATTATTAAAAATCATAATTTTGCATGATCTTGCGGGAAATTCGCCCATGCACTTTATCGTCAACAGTGGGACTATACGGCGATGACCGATGGAAAATATTTCAAAAGAACTTAGTTATCGGAGTGACAGACTGGTGAAACTGGCGTTAACCAGCCATAATTCGGAGCTGACACGAAACCGAACTCCAATGTTTTTCATTTCGAGTAGCTCAACCTATCCTTTGCCACCTTCTTGACAAAAGAGGGGGTCGTGTGTCTTTCCTGGCAGGATTTTGTTTTCCTCTTTTTCCGTTTGCGTGACCATATTCATAAATAAGTTTTTCGCAACAACATTGTTCAACATGGTTTCTTTTTCCTGTTCCCTGGTCTTGTCACACAATGTGCCCTCAAGAGTGATATGAAGTGAAGAGTCCTCGTTTAATAACACTTTTAATTTAAGAAACCATGCTGTCCCGGTTATGTGTCTAAATTTTTATTTGCATAGGGAAGGGAAATTTGACAAGTTCGTTGTTGGTATACCAATCGTTATTTAAGCAATGCTTGAAGTATCAAAACAATATACTTGCCGACGATGACAACGGGACGCAGATACGAAGGAAATGGAAGGCATTATAATGGTTTTGGTCGTAAGGATGACCAGATATACAATATCATTTACACATCCTTGGAGAGAATAAACTAACTCGGAAAAACACAACTAGAGATGTAATGATAAATTTGGACGGCAGGCTTTTATTTGAAAGCCTTAATGTCGAATATGTCTGAATGGCTGGTAAATATTTATATTAATAGTATCCTTAAATGGAACGGAGGACATTAACCGAGTGTCTACTTGAATGATAAATGAACACGAATGTTGAGCGTTGTGCGAGGCATTTGTGTGACAGTGCGGAGTTATCACAGCCAGATTGATGCATGTATAGGACAACGCAATTGTTAGCTGTTTTTTTTTGTCCTTAACGGATATAGTGTTCTTTAGTTCTCGTGTAAAGAACAAATAATGTGTTTTGGTCATTAGAGAGCAGGCGTCAGAATAGTATAATTGAAATAGATATAGGGAAATAAAATTAAAGAGAATTTATGGGCGGCAGAAGGATGATAAAACGATATGAAAATAATTTTCTATCCAATTTTCTTTTCTTTAAGGACGAAGCTGTGTCTGAACTTAAGGGATCATAACCCTTCCACCTCACGTCATCCTCACTGTTCCGCCTATGGTGTTCGTGGTTGTAGCTCAAAAATGATCGGCTGGCCTTCTGAATCACTTCGTCACTGAAGCCAATCAAATGAAGGTGTTGTATTTGCGTGATATCTTTCGGGATTGTATAGGAACGCTGTTTGATATTGTCTTTTTGACGGGGTTCGTAGGATCTCTCCTTTGAGCATAACAATCCAACTGAGCAGGTCGCGCTCCATTTTATTTGAGATAGGGTATTTGATGTAAACCGGATCTTAGAACTTCTTATTCAATTAATCTTTATTACACCTGCTGTGATGCGAGGTATCTTTATCTAAGCTGCCGTTAATAACTTCACATTGAAAATGACTTGATGACTTTAACAAATTTTAATATATGATATATACCAACAACGACATTTTATTTTATACAGCAGAATCGCAGTAGGCAGAACAACTGTATGTACTAGGCCCAGAGCCGGTCTTAGCACTACCAGCACGCTGGGGCAAGATTGCTACGGCGTCCCTTATCTGCTTACCAAACCCACTCGAAAAGTAAAGAATATAACCATGGAAGAATGAATTAGATTTGATTAGATTATTTTTTATACCTCATTGAAAAAAAACACGTATTTGCTTTTTTTACAATAACAATTAACAATTTTATATATTTTGACAAACATCGGTTAGCGTGGAGTTGTCGTCTTCCGAATTAGAATTGAGGAAATAGACGATACACATAAATAAAGAGAGTTCAATGCTTAAAACAAAACAAACGAATTTTATTATAAATAATAATAATTAAAATAACTTTTGAAAACAGGAATAGGTATACAATTGTGAACAACAATACATTAACAAATATAAGGCAGGTAAGTGATAAAAAGAAAAACAATTTATATCGAATACTAATTAGGAATGTAGGCTACGACCCCTACAGCCTGAACGGCGTGCATTTAAAGAAAGGTAGTTATGTTATGTTTTATTTGTAAATATACAGGGTGCGGATTTACGGAAACATGTCGCCGTTTTAGAATTAATCGTTTTCTTTCATATTTTTGTTTCTTTCTATAAATCTTTAGTTGCATATTTTCCAACCAACAAAGCGTTGATTGGCCTTGAGTTCAGATCATATCCCAATAAGCTGTGATATTCCTCTTAGTAGTAAAATAAAAGATGTGCAATACCTAGATTTTTAAAACGCAAATTCGGATAGATATAGAACAAAAATTAAACAACGCCTTAGAAATACACTCCGTGATATAGATAATATAAGTAGTTCCTATCAAGTTGATGAAAAAAATCTTTTTTTTACAAATTCTTTATTGAAGAGTGTTGATGAGTCCATTCCCAAAAAATCAAAAGCAACAAGATCAACTGATCTTCCACAATACATTCTGAATTTAATCAAATAAAGGAATAGATTTAGAAACTTGTGAAAAAGATACAGACAGGTTTATGATTTTAATGATTGCACATTATACACAAAACAAATAGGTATTTTTTGAAATCTCAAAGTTCAAAAACCAAACATGGAATAAGAAACCTTGTACTCTTGATCCAAATTCCAAAACATTTTGGAAAATTGCAAGTGCTTAAGAATAAAAACAAATTTATTCCGCACTTAGAACTCAATAATGCTTTGCTAATAACTAGTAAAGAGAAGGCAGAAGTTTTTGCAGATTCGTTTGATTTTTTTTAAATAATCCGTTGATTAATGAAGACGGCGTAGTATATTAGACTACAAATGTTATAAATCAAACTATTGAATGCGTACAAACAGAGGTTTTTGTTTGCAACGAACATATAAAAGATATTGTTCAAAATATGGGTAGTAATAAAGCACCTATTTCATATTTTTCATATTTCATATTTTTTATTCGTATAGACTTATACAATAAGATACAATATCTTCTACCTGGAATAGATTCTCTTAAAAGTATATACTTCAAACAGCTACCAATCATTGGAGTAACATAAAATTTTATATCGCGAGCAGTTTTAGTAGTCATATATCATATATAAAAAATTTCAGCTTTCTAGCTCAAAACTCGATTTTTTTTCCAAATTTTTTTTTTTTTTGAGTTTGTGGGCGTGTCTGTGGGCGGATTTCAAAAATTCGTAAACTTGATTATTTCGGGACCCTAGAGAGTATATGGTTAAAGTTTCAGCTCTCTAGGCCCAGTTTAAAGGCCTAATTTTTGCCGACGGACGGACGGACGGACGGACATGGCTAGATCGTCATTACTATCGATGCTAATCATAAATATAGTAACTTTTAGGGGTCTACGGGCAATATTAAGGTATGTTACAAACTATGCGTCAAAATTAATATACCCTTAGAATAGGGTATAATGAACGAAAAACAGTTTACGGGTCTTGTCCTTTTAGATGTAAAAAGGCTTTTGATAGCATATGGCATGGATGTATTCTTCATAAATTGAAGCTATTTAGATGTCCTTTATAATCTCATTAAAATAATACAAAGTTTTCTCGGGATCAGACAATTTCAACAAATTTGAATAACATACATTCATCTTTAAAAAATATAACTTCGGGTGTACCCCAAGGGTCAGTACTGGCTCCATTGTTGTACATAATCTACGTTGCTGATTTTTCGGAAATTTGGAACTGTGAAATAGCAATGTTTGCAGATGACACCGCCATTTACAGCTTAAATAAATTTGGCCATGAAATTGAGAATGATTTACAACACAGAAATTCAAAATCAATTCTGACAAAACACAGGCCATATTATATGTCCCTTATAATTTCTTATTCTTACAAATTGTTTGTACATAACATAGGTAATGTTCCAATTATTATTTAATTTTGTATTTATGTTAACTTATTTATTTTTCGACATTGCATTCTCTCATGTCACATGATAAAAAAAATTTTGCCGGCATTTTCAAGTAACTTCAAGCATTTTCAAGTAACTCCAAGCATGTCCAAGTAATTTCAAGTATGTATGTTCAAGCATTATCAAGTAACTTCAAGTTTTCAAGCATTTTCAAGTAACTTAAAGTAACTTCAAGCATTTTCAGGTAACTTCAAGTAACTTCAAGCATTTTCAAGTAACTTCAAGTATTTTCAAGCATTTTCAAGTAACTTCAAGCATTTTCAAGTACCTTCAAGCATTTTCAAGTAACTTCAAGCATGTCCAAGTAACTTCAAGCATTTTCAAGTAACTTCAAGCATTTTCAAGTAACTTCATGATATAAAATTTTTTCCGTTCCGATTGGCAGATTATTGCCTCACAGAGCAATGTTGTTGTTGTTGTAATTTCATCCAATTCGCTTTATTTTACCTGCTGTAATTCATAATGTGTGTTGTATATGTGGATAATGTTTGTATTGTGCACTTCTATGTATTGCCCCCTACCCAAATATATATAGTGTTGGCATATCTATGTGACGTATAATAGCAAAAAAGGGGGGAAACACGTTATAGGCAACTCCGTATGAATATATAGACTAGGGGTCGCCCCATGGTCGAAATTCGACCAATTTATTCTATAAGTTGAAAAAAAACAAAGTCCACTGTTATACGAGTACATATTAATCGGAAAATGAAATTTTTCGACATTGCATTCTCTGATTTCACATGATATAAATTTTTTCCGGCATCTTCAAGTAACTTTAAGCATTTTCTAGTAACTTCGAGCATGTCCAAGTAAATTCAAGTATGTTCAAGCATTATCAAGTAACCACACAGCAATGTTGTTGTTGTTGTAATTTCATCCAATTCGCTTCATTTTACCTGTTGTAATTCATAATGTGTGTTATATATGTGGATAATTTTTGTATTGTGCAGTTCTATGTATTGCCCCCTACCCAAATATATATAGTGTTGGCATATCTATGTGACGTATAATAGCAAAAAGGGGGGAAACACGTTATAGGCAACTCCGTATTAATATATAGATGTAATTTCATCCAATTCGCTTCATTTTACCTGCTGTAACTCTACTTAACCCTCTACTACATGAATTATTATTTAAAGAAAAAACAAATTAAAATACTTTTTAAATAGCTCCTTTGGACTATTTTAAGACATCTTCTATTAAAAAACCAAAAAAAATAATTATTTGTTTAAATAATAAGAATGCAGGCTAAATATGGGTTCGTATGCATTAACGGTTTTAAAACTAAAACATTTTTGATTTCAGTTTAAATAAATAAAATATATAAAAAAACAGCAAAATATAAAGAAAAAATTATTTAAAAACGAAAGAGAACAATTCATTTAATAAATAAATGAAACAAAACATAACAATTCATTGTATCATAAAAAAGTAAAATAATGGTTAAAAGTTGTGTGTCTATGCGCCATGAAATTTAGAAAAGCAATTTCTCTTTTCATTGTAACACAAATAAGCATTACATTTTTGGCAAAAAGTAAATGAACGAAAATATAGTAGTTTTGACAAATTTGGCGGTTCTTTTTTATTTGTGGGAAATGACCGACGTCGATTTTTATAGCCCTATTTATGTGGCTTAGCTGGGTTATATTGCGTCAGTTCATGGTGGAATAATTTGTTCGTCTACGGCGAGGAACTCTTCTTTTGGAACCAACAGCAAACGTTCCCTTATTTTGTCCAAAAGTGGTCTTAGGTTAGGTTAGGTTTATGTGGCTGTCGGCAGAAGCCGACACACTTAGACCAATTTAGGTCCATTGTGATACCACGTATGTATTATCTACCTCAACTCTGCAGATGGGACTGGCCAACGACACGCGGTCTTACTTTGAAGAGTTTTTCATGTCCTTCTGATCCCAATGGTTTGAAGTTGTGATTATCGTTGAAATGCATTGACCTTTTGATAGTTTCCCACCTATTGCACCTGCACGTCATTGTTTCATATGTCATTTGTTGTCCTACCGTCTTATTCCAGTAATGTCTGGACGATGGAGGTTGACAGCAAGACATGAATATCACCATCCCGATGAATTGTTCCATTTCGTGCTTTGTGATATTAACTGGATTATTAATATCATCTTGGAGGGCTTTTTTATTGGATTCCTCTATAATGAAGGCCGAGAAATCATCAGTAAAAAAAATAAAAAAGTCCGATGGTGTCTCTAGTTTTGTTACATATTCTGGAAGCTCGGCCGATTCTGCAAATTTGAAAAGCTCTTCATCGTAATCAGGAAGATATCCCTTTCTCCATGCTACTTGTTCTTTTTTTTTTGTCTTGCTTTTCACGGATTTGACGCTGCAAGAGGCTCATCATCTGAATCCGATTTCGTTTCCTCAACAGTAACGTTGACACTTCGATCATTGATATGCAATTCTGTCTCCAACTCCACATCTGAATTTCCAGCCAATTCATCATCGCTTCGCGATCCGTCTATAGGAATGGGACTAACGAATGATGGTTCTCGATAAAAACGATGACATTCCAATTTTCTAAGCAAAAAAGTAACATACTGTATTTCAATCTAAAAACTAAACGATAAAAAACCGAAAAAAAAACATGCGCACCACAACACGACTCAAGTGAACAAAATGTGTAGATTCACAACCCCTTGCTGCATACGAAGATAAATATGGCTTCTGCACTTTTACCTCTCAAACGAGCAAGATAATATTTTTTTTTAATAAAATTTTATTTGTGGCAAAGAGAAATAAATATGCAATTACAAATATATTTTTATGACCACTTTACTCACCTTACACCAAAGTTATAATTTTTTCAAATCAGAAAATTTTTCACGCTTTCTTTTTCAACGACAACAAGCAAGCCACTGACCTACAAGCAGGAATATCTTCCTTGTTTTTTGTCGCACTAGCGCGAAAAGTATCGCTATGTGTTCTCAGAAATGGATAGAAGAGAATTGTGTTGTATAAAGATATTTTTTTTGTGAGAATAAGGAGTAAAAAAGGAAAAAAAAGTGAAAAGCCATATTTGGCTTCGTATGCAGTAGAGAGAGTTTATCTATTTTCAATTTCCATTACAGATTATGATAATATGGAAATATGCTTATTCTACATCATATTCTTACTGAACTTTCCCATGATTTTATTAACGGTTTCAGGTTTCGCTTCCATTACGTATAGCGGGACCAGGGGGTATATCTGTTGAGATTGATTTTGCAATATTTTGAAAAGGGGGTGGGAATCCGTTATAGAATTTGAATGTGCTGTAAGGTAAAGAGGAATGTGAGGGATAGCGGTAATGTGTTCTTAGGTAAAGTCTCCGACGTAACTGCGGCACCATATCTTCTGGCCTTTCTATCGGCAAACTCTACTATTAATACCTCAACATTTATGTTTTCAGCAACCTCTTTTTGGACTATCAAAGTTTGTTAATCTAGATTGAGACATTGTCACTCGTAGAAACATTTGGGTACAGTTCCTGTATGTTACGGTCATGTAGGAAATTTACAGATCTGATTAACATCGTCGGTAGTACAATGGACGAGTACCGATTCTGAGTGTTCCTATGTTGAAAATCTCGCACCCCGACATTTTGAAGACCATTATAGCCATTATGTGTTATCGGCATCTCTCCTTTTCTTCGCACCCTAATTTCCTTAACGCCCGCGCTGTGTAGCTAATACATTATAAGGGTCCCAACAAATCCCGTTTATTATAAAAAAATGTCCTCCTCTACGTTTAATCGTTTAAAACAGCGTACAACCAAGCGACAGACTCACTCATGATGCAGCAGGAGCTTTTGATAAGTCGATGACACCATCAAACATCAAGGCACGACTCCGAAAGCCTGAAATATATCCTCTGAACAGAAATGCTTTCACTGATGTGGACTTTATCAGCAGTTTGGTCACCGATAGACCTCTTCTTGATTCAACTGAAGAAACAGGCCCAAACACAAGCGTTAATTTAAAAATACACATATTAATTTTTCGTTATTAAATCCATTTATCTTTTTTTGGGCCCACTGGCTCAATGGTTAGTGTGTTGGACTACTAATCGAAAGGTTCCGGTTCAAAGCCCGCCAGAGCCAAGTAACAACTCGAGTTTTTTTTTCACTGTCAGGAGGCAGCTTAAAACTGAAGGTCATTGAGGTAACTTATTTCTGGCGTTCGTTGACCTCAAAGCGGCATAAAGTAGTGTGCCAAGCCAACATGTGTGGTGGCAATAAATACTAAGAATGTACCATGTCCAGTCAACGAAGAACCGGTTCAACCACCCACAATTGAAGAGGTTTGCAAAGCTTTGGAAAAACAAGGCCGCCAGCTCTGATGCTTAACCAGCGAAGCTTTATAAATAGGGAGCCTAAGTTTTGGGTGATGATTTGTAAGATTCACCAAATCATAAAAAAAGTATGGGTGACAGAAGGCATTCCCGATGGACCATCAGCTCCATATACCCCATCTAATGGCGGTCCTATGTTTTGAAAGAATTATCGAGTCATATCCCTGATCAATGTGGCATATTATGAAACTATGCAACGTACTGTGTGAAGGTCTAAAGCCGTTCAACACACTGATTAACACCTACCAGTATGGCTTTCGGCCCTGCAAATCGAAAATAAAACAAATTTTCGGTAAAAAATGGAACGAATTTCAACTCGAAACCTGTCATCTTTTCATCGACTTTAAGGCCGCCTATGATAGCACCACGAACTCTGCGTGGTGATGGCCGATTTCAGGATCATGGTAAAACTGATCCAAATTCCCGCAAATAAACATGCGTTTATGTGGCTTCCTTAATCCTCTTCTGGAGGAGAAAGTACGCAGGGTAAGTATCAACACGGAAGGCACTATCTTTATTAGATCCGTCTAACTACTGTACTGGGGCACGACTAATCTCCGCCATACCGAAATAAAAATAATTCTTTTGGGCAGAGCTTCGCCTTCTAAACGTTTATTAGCAGTACTGAGCATTGAGATTTGATTTACAGAACTATTTATATTTTATAATATTGTTGACAGTGCATAATTTACACCGTGAGACCGGAAAGGTGAAAAAGTGAATACAGATAAAGTTACCAGAATGGAAAAATACAATTTGAGTAATACTATATATTGGGATACAATTAAAAAGAAATATAATTTAATAGCGAAACGTTTAATTCTAAAAGTGCTGTGGTGGCATCGAAGTGTTATCTCTGTGCATGTCATCGGTGTCCATGCTATCAACAAACAAAAAGACATCTGCCGATATTGTCCATTACTGGAAGCAATGTGACCAGGATCTCAGATAATGGAAGGCTGTAGTGTCTCAGGCAGAGACTCTGCCCGGGTCGGGAGTCCGTTAAGTTAGATAGGAAGGATTATTATCAGAGTGAATTCCGGGCCCTAGAAGTACGTTGGACAAGTCGCAGGAAAACCTAGGAGGGACTGAATAAGAATCGACGAACTACGGCTGGAAATAGGCCTAAAAAATCTTATACAAAAGAAATCGATAAGAAAAAGCAAACATGGTTCGGTCATCTGCAACGAATCGAGAACAGAAAGCTGACCGTGACCAAGCAAGTATCCAAAGTAGCTGGGAAACGTTTTTATATACGTTTGAATATATTGGGGCTATAATTTATTTAATCAACTTCGATTTAAACACAGTTAGCCTCGAAATCAGACATAGTCCTGCCTATTCCGTTTAAATAACTGTCGCCTTGTGTCATATTAGCATGACTAACGTATTTTCCTCAAAATAAAGTCCTTTCTTATAATTACCCCGATTAATGCTACGACATTTATAATTATTATTATTTTGTTTTAGATTGCAATGTCAACCTTCCAGGGCGGTGCACATAGAGCCTTCATCGCATCGTATCTATTATTATTATATCGCTACTCATGTTCAGCGCACAAATGCATTATCATGCCGACACATTATCCGCTTGGTTGCCTTCCACAAAGGTCATTCGGTTAATTTCCAAAGGAAATATACAGAATCCGTCATCGTCGTGCATTTAGCCCAATAGCTGAATACCCAACATCTGAACAGATTTCCCCAACGTTGTAAAGAAAGCTTTTCACCTCTGTTTACCAGCACCAGATTCCCCTTTAGGAAGGACTCCGTTTCATTCATGCGCTCTCTCAACTACCAATACTGCTATTGATAAATGGCATCACTGTCAAAGAAGTTTTCAACTTTTATATACATTTGGCTAACTCAAGCATTTTTGGCGGCAGTCTTCTTCGGCAGCTGATCGCCACTGAGATTTTCTTCTGTGCTCCTCTGCTCTAGGGCCGAATGTTAGAAGTACCGTTTGCTGATACCACCGCAAAAAGTGAGTGCATAGTCCAGTAGATAGTGGTATTCAGTTCAGCCCCAGACGCGAAACTCTTTAGTCATAAGATTCAAAGTTAAGAAATTAGTGGACTGTGGTAGGAGAATGAAAAAACGAATACGTTGTTTGTTTCTAATTTCTATTTATTTTAAACTATATTTATTTAACTGGAATACTATTTAGTTTTAAGAATTTGCAAAAAATAATAATAATCGTCCTGAATATTTTATACTTAATTGTGCTTTCTGTAATTCCTTGTCTGGTGCGGGATTGAGCAAAATTCGTAGTCATTTGATATCCCACGCAACGGTTAACAGGATATTGTTCGACCGTACACTTGCAAACCCATAAATTATACAAATTTATTAACAGTGTCAGTGGCAGTGCGTGTGCGAGGAAGGAGTGGTGGGAGTAAGCTATTACTGTCCTTCGTTTTCCCCTCCAGTTACACTTGTTTCCTTTGTGAAATTTATTACAAGGATACTCACACAGAAATAAAAGCATCATCTCTAGTGGATTACAAAAGTGTCTTTATCGGGCGGCTGAAATTTTGAAATTATTTCCTTACATCCTTGATACCTTACTTCATACATTTTCATGCAAAGATTTGTGGTGTTTCGGTGTTAATTTAAGATAAATTATCTACGATTATGTGTAAAATGTAAATTATAACTCACAGCCTTGTCTTCCAAAGCATTATATATATAGCATAACAATCGGTGTTAAGTGCATTCAAACACTTGTTCGAATAGACGACGCTTCCCGTCCTTTATAAAGCAAACTCAAACTCTCATCCATTCGAGGAGGCTACGTTCGGTCTATGACAGTGGATATTTTCTGGCAACATCCTTGAACTTGGAATTGAAAATTTTTGGCACCAACTAACGTAAGTGTGCTTTTTAATCGAAGCATGATTTAGAAGTTTGTGAAAAAACATTTGTGCAATTGTTCGAGGAAGTTTCTTCCTTCCAAATCTTATCATTTACACTTAAGGAAGGATGCGGTATTTATTTTCCTTTCTCAAGCACACTGGTGAAGAGAAAATAAATTGCTTGCTCCGTTTTATGATATCATCACATTTCCCTTTTACGATTGTGTTTCGGCGGTGGCGGGTGGGCGTTTTGTAATAAATTCATGAAGGATGCGTGAGTGGGTTTGTGTTTGCTTGTTTTATTTTTTTCTTAATTTCTTACGAAAATTTTGAAGGCAGTTTGACTTTTAGATTGAAACCATTTCGACGGCGACATTTTGTGGTCTTATATCTGTGACGGGATTATGCGGTTCTTCGTTGTTCTAAAGGAGTCCTTAGTCATTTTCTTTGAGTTTTATGGAGTTGACCAGTAATTTATTTATGTCCAATTATGTGAAGTAATAAAAAATGATGATGCTTCCTTTAAGTATCTTATGATCGTAAATTCGTGTTTTATTGGTTCATCGGGAAATCTAGAAGCTATTGTTTTTAGCTATAGATTTTGCTTGCTCATAAAATTATTGTGCAGTACTTTTAAAGTATGCACAGATGAATGATTTATTGTACCTACTTAAAATAATTCGTTCTGATTTCTATTTAGTAAAGGATTGATGAAGCCATAACTGCGACAAAAGCTTTTGCAAGTAAACTTACACTGCAGGCCACAAATTTGAATATATCCTAAATCCATTCCAATAAAGCGAAATTAGAAAAGTTTGCCAATTTTAAAAATAAAGGAAATGTGTATGGGTTCAACAGAACTTATTATATGAATTTCAGAAATGTTTCGTAAGCCTCCTAATTCCTGATTCCTTCAAATAAAATTAGGTACATACATCATATAACACTAAAGATACGAAGTAGGGCTTCTGGACTTCAGAGACGTCCAAATGTGCTTATAATGTTTTGCTTGCTTAAATGTAGAACTAATTTAAAAATATAGTTCAAATACAAAAAGAATCGCAATACAATTCGCTATACAAGTTGAGTTATATAATACGACAAAGTTAAACGACACTGCGACTTATTGAACCTTACTAATAATCAGAATTAGTTATTGGTAAAAAGAAAATCTGCACACTTTAAAAAATCGTCTACCAATTAAGATTTTAGTGCTAAGGGTAGTACCAACTCAAAGGATTAAATTTAATGCATGGAAAGCCATCTTTAATGGCATTTTTCATTGAAAATCGAAGGAATTGCTTAAAATCTAAAATTGCTCTTTGAATGAAACATGTTTTGGTTCTGATCCGCTGAATATTCTAGTATTGGTGAGGGTGTTGGTATCACACACAGTATCTATCCTACCTACTGAAATTATTTCACAATAAATCAAACCAACACGCTCTCCTCACTTTGACTTTTAACACAAGGCTATTTGTATGTATTGGTTAATTAAATAGCAAATTTCTCAAAAATTTGAGGTCGCATCTTACGTCTTCAAATCTAGAACCGCTCTTTTTCTTCAATGAAACATGCAAAACAGTAAAAAAAAACATAGGGACGGGCTACAGTCAGCTTGGGCGAACTGTTGGGTACCATATTCTTATTCCTATCCCTCATAAGTGGGCGTGACAAAAGTCTAAGTATGGTTGAATTGTTAAGAACGCTCTACATATTTTGTTATATAATATTTAAAAGATTTTATTGAAAAAAACGAAGCTTTTGTAAAAAAAACGCTCCCTAGCTCAAACTTTTTCAATAAAATTGTTTTATTTAATTGTGGGCGTGTCAATAGGCGGATTAAGAAAAAAATTACGCATGAGCATAAAGGGCCCCTAGAGAGTATATATTATCAATTTCAGCTCCCTAGCTCAAACTTTAGATTTTCAATAAAATTTGTTTTATTTAATAGGCGTGTCAGTGGGCGGATTTTGAAAATATTTACACATGAGCATAAAGGGCCCATAGAAAGTATATATTATAAATTTCACTGAAACATTGACTTTTCAATAAAATTGTTTTATTTCATTGTGGGCGTGTCAGCAGGCGGGTCATAGATCATTATATACAAAATTTCACCTTTCTAGCTCAAAATTCGATTTTTTCGAAAAATTTGTTTTTTTTTAGTTTGTGGGCGTGTCTGTGGGCGGATTTCAAAAATTCGTAAACTTGATTATTTCGGAACTCTAGAGAGTATATGGTTAAAATTTCTAGGCCCAGTTTAAATGCATAATTTTTGCCGATAGATGGACGGACGGACGGACATGGCTAGATCGACATTACTATCGATGCTTATCATAAAATATAGTATTTTTTAGGGGTCTACGGGCAATATTAAGGTATGTTACAAACTATGCGTCAAAATTAATATACCCTTAGAATAGGTTATAAACACCCTTTATATAGCAGAGAGATACATTTTTACTGGAGGTCAACATATATGTACGCAACTCTCGTGATTTGGCAAGAGTAGCCGGGCTGGTCTAATTAAACTACATCTAATAATAAAAATCATTGTTTGGCTTCGTCTTCTCTTGTCTCTTGGTATGCGCATCGTTGATCCGATTGAGTTGAAACTTACTACAGTTGTTGTTGAGATGCGAGTAAGAAGACGGCTTCCAAGGCAAATTTTAGAGAAACAATGCATGCAGTTGGGCGGAGGTTAAACAAAACTCCAATACGTTAGTAGTGCTGAAGTTCGGTTTACAATAAAAACAAAAATTAATGTGTGTTTTTTTTGGCTTCTTCGAGTTCCCGCATCGTTCATCCGATTGAGTTAAAACTATTGTTGATCTTGACACTTGCGTGAAGGTTTCTGGCATAAGACCATATACCATCAACATAGAACGAATAATATAACATAGACTGCAGCTCTCATTGATCACTTGTTTGTCATCCTAGGTAGCCCAGAAATCTGTCATTCAATTACACATAAAAAAACATCACAACTTTACCCTGTATGCGGCATCAAACTATGCAAATCCGCCAAAATCTTTTGGAACAAAAATTATACTCTTGTGTGTTTCAGACTTTCGCATGAAGTAGTGTAGTAAAAAAAATGTAAGCTGTTACCACGTGATGTGAATCTGGGACCCCTCGCACTATCCATAGCAGCTATGATGTACCACACAAGTTGTGGTCCACAAGTCCCTAAATTTGGGCCACTTCTATTAATTCTCTTCGCGGATGAAATTGATTGATTGATTGATATTGCCTTTTTGACACTGGTCATAGGATCTCTCCTTGGAATATGACAGTACCAGCTGAGCTGGACGCTCTGCATTTTCTTCGAGATTGGTTCTTTGATTTGAAGGCTTCCTCGGATCTTTCAACTTATTATTCGATCAATCTTTGTTACTCCTGCTGTCATGCGAAGCATCTTCACATCAGCAGCTTATAATTTGCCCTCATACTTCTTGGACGCTGTCCAACATTGTAAACCGTATGTGAGCGCCATGTTGTACAACTGCGGTGTAGAGCCTTCCTTTCAGGGGGCATTTTTCGGTCACAGAAGATGGTCGAGTTTTCTTGCCACTTCACCCACCCTACGCTTACGTGATGCTTAATGGCGCCTTCACAGCTTGCTTTGCTATTGATATTGCAGATATTTTAACTTTTCGCACTTGAGAATAGATCTTCCATTCTTATAAATGTCTGGAATAGCTCGGAGTGGATCACAGAACGGGAAGCACAAGTATTCTGTTTTTTTTCCTACTAATATGATATCCATTCCGAACCAAAAATTCCAAAAAATACACCAAGTGCTCATTGCAGTGACGTTTGATCCTCGCTAATGATGACTCCATGGTCAGCAAAGAATAACTGATGCACTTTGGAGTCCGTCACTTTTCCTTCAAGTAGACCTCTTGAAGTAACTATATTTGTGATCAGCCTTGAAAGTTATGTCAACTTAGCCATGTTCATCCATCCGTCACCAACTCATGCAAGAAAGCTGAAATTGAATGCCCGAAATAATCACATCCGTATCAAATCCGCTGACCGCTTTATCGAAAAATTTGATGGAAACAAAAAGTATGTTCTTCGCAAATGGGATATACAAGGTGGCGCAAAAGTTGTCATCTGTTTACTTCACAAATGTCAAAGTAAAATTGACATTTGCCACCATTTGCAAAAATTATAGCATCTTCCGATAGGGTTTTCAGCCCTTGGGTGTGCCTTAGGCAATTCAGTGTGCCAATGTTCTAAATGATCCACGACGTTTGACATCTATCCTATGTAGTTTTCAGTCGGATTGGTGAACGCCACTGGGTGATGCCTTTTGCGCCACCTAGTATAAGCAAAGTCTTTCTTTACGATTTAGCCATACGAAGTTTTTGTCGTGCCGACTTTTTACGGGCGTTTTTGACAAAAGTGTAAGTGTTTTTCTAAAAATTCCCAAAAAAAAAACATTAAAAATAGTCAAAGGCTACAGTCCGTTCGGGCGGACTATTGGATACCTTATTTCTTTACAATCCCTCATTGTTAAGAAGGGTCTACATATTTTATGAAACAACATTCATAGGATTTTATCATGCCCCTTAAAAGTGGGCATGGCAGAAACGTTGTTCAAAACGACTTTATGTAGGTAGCTACATACCTACATTGCGATAAATTGAATTTTTTTTACAGGGATTTTTCAATCAAACAGTTTTAAATACTTAAATAGGTAAACTGAAACGAAAGTTGGCGGATTTTAAAAATATTTACACATGAATATAAAGGGCCTCAGGAGTAGAATATTCCATATTTCAGCTTCCTAGCTCAAACTTTGAATTCGATAAAATTGTTTTTGTTAATTGTGGGCGTGGCAGTGGGCAGATTTTAAAAATCTTAAAGACAATATATTCCAAATATAAGCTTCCTATCTGAAATTTTGATTTATTCGATACATATGTTTTTACACCCTTTTCTAAGGGTATATTAATTTTGACGCATAGTTTGTAACATACCTTAATATTGCCCGTAGACCCCTAAAAGTTACTATATTTATGATCAGCATCGATAGTAATGTCGATCTAGCCATGTCCGTCCGTCCGTTCGTCCGTCCGTCTGTGGGCAAAAATTAGGCCTTTAAACTGGACCTAGAGAGCTGAAATTTTAACCATATACTCTCTAGGGTCCCGAAATAATCAAGTTTACGAATTTTTGAAATCCGCCCTCAGACACGCCCACAAACTCAAAAAAAAAACAAAATTTTGGAAAAAATCGAATTTTGAGCTAGAAAGCTGAAATTTTTTATATATGATCTATGACTCCTAAAACTTTTCAAAAATTTTCAAAATCGGCCCACTGACACGCCCACAAATAAATAAAATAATTTTTTTATACCCTATTCTAAGGGTATATTAATTTTTGAAAATCCAAAGTTTGAGCTAAGGAGCTGAAATTTATAATATATACTCTCTATGGGCCCTTTATGCTCATGTGTAAATATTTTCAAAATCCGCCCACTGACACGCCCACAATTAATTTTTTTTTTTTTTTTGAAAATTCAAAGTTTCAGCTAGGGAGCTGAAATTTATAATATATACTCTCTAGGGGCCCTTTATTCTCATGTGTTAATTTTTTTTATATCCGCCTACTGACACGCCCACAATTAAATAAAACAATTGTATTGAAAAACCAAAGTTTGAGCTAGTGAGCATTTTTTTACAAAAGCTTCGTTTTTTTCGATAAAATCCTTTAAATGCGGACTGTAGCCCATCCCTATGTTTTTTTTTATATTTTGGGCGTGTCAGTGGGCGGATTGTAAGAATTCTGCCACTTGATTATTTCGGGCCCCTAGAGAGTATATATTTACAAAATCACCTTTCTAGTTCGAGTTTTAAGGCTTCATTTTTAACGACGGACGGACATGGCTAAATCGACATTACTATCGCTGCTTATGACGAATATTAGTGATGTTTCTTTCTGCAAGTCAGTAATAACTCATTCGTCATTTTATCTATGTATAAACCAAAAACAATTCTCCCATCAGTATTATTTTGTCAGTGGAACCAGAAATCAGAACAGTTTGTTAAGATTGAAAGCCAGACAGTGCTGAAATCACTTGAAGGTTGGGGAAAAATTTCGATTTTGAACCGTTAGCAATGGCTATATTGAGAATGTCGCACTAAGCCAAACAAATTATCTAATTGAAAAACATGTCAATAACTAAAAATAGAATATTAGTCAAAGATTTGACGTTATTAGCAAAGACTGTCATTAATGTATTTGACGTTGGGTTATTTTACCAAGAGATCCCTGAAACTCGACATTAAAACCTAAAAGAAGATATTTTTCCAATACCAAAATCTCCTTGGAAGCGGCGCAGTGTTCGTGTGTTCAATGTTATTTAATCAAGAGATCCTTGAAATCCCAAAAAGGTCCTTAAAACAACAATAAAATTTTTTTTTTAAATGTGGGAACCGCGCTAGTTAAAATGATAACTGCCGCGGCTACAGAACTGCCATGCTGGAAGCAAAAAGACAGAAGCCCTCATGTCATTTTCATATTAAAATGTTGTCAATAGAATTTTTCATTTCCTCACCAATACATATAAGTCGTCACATACGCAACTTAATCATAAAATTCATCATCAGGCTCATCCAATCCCTAATTCGAAAGAGCTTATGAGTTAAATAATAAATAAATTGTATTAAATAAATTATTTGCATTTATTTTTTAATTGAAATTTGTAAGCTTAGCACGATAATAATTTCATTATAATTAATAAATAAATAAATACAGAAAACATCAAAAGTAGTGCTAACGAAACATGCGGCATTTTCCGATGCCATGTAGTCGCAAGCCGCATGTACTTGCCATATTATGTCTGTGCGCATGTGGCACATTTAGAGTTTGCCGCATGCCGTGTACTCAGCATACTTTCTGCTCGCATGTATGCAAACATACGACTTTTGGGACAGATTTGGCATGTCGAGTACACGGGATGTTTTTTTCGCATGTCACCATTATCGCATGTTCCGAACATGCGACAAACATTCGGCAATTTTTCATGAAGTCAGTGCCGCATTTACATGCGGGTTTTGACTTATAATACTTATTAGTAGACCAATTTTAAACCAATAAATGCAAATTTAAGAACTATAAAGACTTAAAGTCAATTGTAAGGCTCCTAAATAAGTTTTTTTTTTTTTTAATTGTAATGGAGTTTAAGTTTTTTGTTTTTATTGTATTATGTATTTATTTTTACTAAATCATCGATTTATTGATTTTCTTAATGTGAACTACATTAATAAACAAAATATTAATATTTTTTTTAGAAAGTTAATGGGTTTCAATAAATACACTAACAAAGTGCCATAAGACTCTGAGACGTATGATTATCTTTAACGTCATAAAAAATATGATTATCTTTCTAGGGTTAGGACGATTCTTAGGTATTCTGCTTTTGTCAGGATATTATGATTACTGGTCATATGATCCATGCCGTGGTAATGCGATTCTTAAACAGAGCATGTCAAGAAGTAATTTAAAAACATTTCACTTATCATCCATTTTAACAACAACATTAATCTGGAATACGCATTTAAGCTGCATTGTTTTAATAAATACATAAAAAAATTATCATAAAACGAATGGTTTTTTATTTTATTACAATTTAGTTTTCAGATTAATTTGTTTAATTTTCACAATTTTATTTTATTTTTATAGCGACGCGTTTCGGAGCTTCTACTCCATCATTGGCGGATTAACTAGTTTGTTATCTATCGTTTATTTATTTTTGTGGTTAAGTGTTGTGCGGGTGTGGGGCTTTTGGTTTGAGTTATGTCTGTCTTCTTTTGTCTTTTGTGGTGTTTGATGGCTGTGTCGAATAGTGGATTTGTTTTTAAAACTAATTTATCGTTAAGTAGTTGGTCTCGTTCTATTTTGTATGTGTAGTGGTGTTAAGTTTGTCTTTTAATTATTGTAGTTGTCGTTGTGTTCTATTAGGTATTGAGCGTATATTGGTTTTGTGTTATGTTTGGGTATATGTTCTTTAAACCTCTCTTTAAATGTTCTTCCTGTGTGGCCTACATACATCTTTTTCGCAATCGCAATCGCAATATACTCCGGACAGATTTTCTATATTGGTTTTTGTTATTGCATTAATATTGCATTGTTTTGTTGCAAAATTAAAAAAAAAAAACTAAGACGACATGCCACAGCAGACTTTTCCTTCCAGCAGAAGCAGCGTTTGCTAACATTAGAGGGGCCATCACAATTATCTTCTTCAGAAGAATATGCTCGGTTAAGAGCATGCTCTATTTGCTCACGCTCTGTTCAGTGCTCTGCTCTGAACTTAAAAAGAAAACCCCCTAATACGCATTAGTTGTGAACTTAACCCTGCTATGCAACCACAGAGAAAACTACGACGTTGCCAAAAAAGTAATGAAAAAAATTACAAATAACAGCCAGTGTTCGCCCTTGCGAACACCACTTTCCAGGGCCCACAGACTGGCTAACTAAAACCTGAAAATGGATTGGTTTTTTCCAGACCCAAATTACCCTTGATTGTAAATTTCATAAATAAAAAAAAAACAACTTTAAAGTTTCTTGGCCGAAAGTGGGTTAATCCATTTCATCAATACGGTCAGGAGGAGTGCTTTTCAGCTAAGCCAAGAAATGTGAGCTTAAAGCATGGTTATTAGAGAACATTTTAAACTGAAACAATTAAAAATTGATTCAATTCTTCCTGCCCCTGTTAATGCTTCAAATATAAAATAACATTTTGTTCTCAAAACAATCCTCCCGGCGATGACGCACGTTCATTGTTTCTGAGGTTCCTGTATGAGCGCAAAAATTAATTGATTTTTTGGCGTATATGTCAAAACCGTTCGGAGGAAAACGTCAACTAATTAAAAAGCTATGAGAGACCGTGCATTTCTAATATTTTGATTTAAAATCAAATAATATTTGGTAAAAAACTCATTTTTGTTTTATTGAACCATAAATCTTTAGATTCGATTTTCAAAATCGTAAAAATTGCCGTATACGTCAAACCAATTCTCGGGCGATAAAACGTATTTTCATTATTTCTAATAAGGAAAACGTACCATTACTCATAGGTTTTTGTCACGTCTGGCTGATGACATAATTATTTCGTGAACAGACTCGATTTAATCCTCGATAAATAAAAAGAGATTTATTTTTCGAAGGATAAAGTAGCAAAATATGCTACTGACTTTTTTTTGATTGATTGATTAAGTCAGATACCACGAACAAGAATTTGTAGCGAAAGACAATAAGAAATAAATTGGGACATCGTATCGAACGTTTCCAGCTTGGTGTTTACAAATTTCCCTTGACATAGCTATTATTTTCTGCAAGATAATTTAAGAAATACGAGTACGCTCTTTGGGGCTCAAACACTTACATTTGAGTTGACGTATCGCATCTGTGTAGTCGGTTTCTAGACTTGTCAAGTTACATTCGTTATGACAGAATGAGGTGACAGGAGATATACATATTTCTGATAGTCTACCTTGTCAACTTTGCGATATTAGCATAAAACGAATTTCCGAAAGAAATCAATCATCGTTTCTTATATAAATAAAACATTTAATCGACCTCTTCTAAATTCATGCATTTTAGTCATTTTTCTGAGTTTTTATGAATTCCAAATGGAAAATGACAGGATTCCACATTTTATGGAATTTGATGATGCTCGGTCTATAAATGAAATAGCTAAGTGCCAATTATTCGGTCAATATATCAATTCTGTTTGTGTTCAACCCAGACACATAGTTCTGAGCAATTCATATTCTGATATTTATCCGATATCTGATATGGGCTCACTTTCGTTATAAGAAGATGTCAAGCGAGCTTAAATAGCTTAAAAATAAATGCAGTATTGCTCCATTTTTTTGAAGAAGTCTGCAGTTTTTTTTTATCCACTTTTATAAATATTCAACCTATTTTTTTTCTACTCTTGATACATGGAAAATTGAATTCATCCAATTGTCTAATCTGGTTTGTCAAATTTCAGACCTATTTCCAAAATGTCAACTATACCAAAGCTGTTGGAGAAATTAGTAAAAGACAGGAATAACTCATTGGTTAGGAACGGTAAAAGTGGCTTCCAGCCTAGTTCTTTGACTGGGGGATCATCTATGACCAATTTGGCTGTGTTTTTTATAAAAGTATTTGAGAGTTTTGAGTCCGGTAAATCTACAAAAAACATCTGCATTGATTTCTCAATAGCATTTGATAGGTAAAACCAAAAAACTTGTAAGTAAATTGTATGACTCAAGTTTAAAGCAATGGTTATCCTCTAACAAAAAGCAAGCAAGTGGTTAGATTTGGAAAATCTTCATATATATCTTTCAAAATATGTACTTAGTGATGTACCACAAGGAAGTCATCTTGGTCCCTTACTCTTCGGTTTAACTATTAAATCAACTAATTTCTTAGGATATGCCTATGAGTGACTGCGAAAATTTTTAATCTGATTTTCACAATCTTTTTTCACTGGTATAATTTAACTTTACTTACTCTGAAGTTCAACAGGTTTAAGTTATTAACTTTAATTTAAACAAGCAATCAAGTCGTTTTGGAACGAGTGAATTCGTCACTAAAGTGATTTATTTCCCATTTCGATTACATCATATGTCGTGCTATTTATGTGCTGCGATTTTTGAAACAAAATTCTTCTTATTTTAACGCTTGTAGGGTTACCTCCGTCTCACAAATGCAACAACACTTCAGTGACGAAGTGATTTGAAACCGGGAGGCTGCCCATACTTTTTAATGTTAAACCAGTGAAGCGGACAGACAGACTAGTAAGGATGCAGTGAAGTGGGACAGTTATCATGTGTCTAATACAGATTTTAACCTCGTCGTTAAAGAAAAAAAAAATGGTTTCGTGATGGGGTATTTACAATGAGGAAATATAAAAGATTGTAAATGCTTGCGACTGCAGTAATGTCAAGAATTTCGAGCTGGGTGTGAAAAACAACAATTCGGCAGAAAACGTGGACCTAGGAGACAACTGGCACCCACCCTAAGTGGAGCAACGAAGTTTGATGAGCGGGTTAAACTATACGGAGAAAAGGGTAAAAATTCGCGGGGCACGTGCTCGAAGCTGTTCATTTGCTCCGGCGCATTGCTCAGAGATTTGATTTGCACTGCGAATCGCAGAGATCTATGTGAATATTTGAATTGTAACAATACGATCAACATGAAAAAAAAGAAAAATTCCATTAGAAAATCGATTTTCCGAATGTTTCAACTTTCCATTAAAATTTTCTAATTTTCGCGCCTTGCCGTCTTAGTGGGCGAAGACGAACACAACAACAAAGACAGCTCAAATCATCCGTTCTCGAGTTATGCACGATCTTATGAATGCCGTTTTGCTTATATGACCTAAGCTTTTTTAAAACAGTTTTAGACATTTCTAACTAACTTTTACTATTCTAATATTTTTTTTTTCAATAACTCGTACTCCTTTTCAGTCTATGCTCTCCGAACATTTTCTTTTGTTCAGTTTTGTTTCTCTATGATTGTTTGTCAGATTTAGATTTTTGTAACAACGTTTCTGAGTGAGGTATCTGTTAACATTTGATATGGTAGATAATTGAATAATTAAATCTAAACCTATGGCAAGAAAAACATTCCGTCTTTAATTTTAAGTGATTGGCTATGTTCTGTCTACGATATTATTCGAATGCCTATATGAGAGACAGGAAAATAAAAGCTTTTCATTTTTCCCAGTCTTTCTGTTCATATTCGTTTATGATTCATTAAGTTGTTTTGTTTTTCAAGTTAATATGATATCATTCTGAAGAATTTATTTTGATATTAATATTCAGAATAGTTTGGAAAATTATGCTTGAAAAAAACTATCTGAATTTACTTCGAAAGTCGGTCTGTGCTTGAATTAACATCGTCGTCTTTACTTCTATGTTGATAGTGCTTAGCAATAAGGCGTAGCATAATGTCGGGATTTCGGAAACGACGAATCTCTGATTAAGACTAAATTTATTTAAATGGTTTGCTATTAAGTTCTTAGCTATAGCCATATTATAGGTACATAGATTATGTATGTTAAATACATACAAGTAATGAGAGAGAGCTTTTCATACATCTCATACATAACTGCTCATTGCCAGCTTGACGGATATGTTAATGAGCAAAGTTGCTACAAATAGAGGGATGATAATGCTGGTGGCGTAATCACAGCCTTTATCTATCTGTTAGACTGTTTAAGTTTAATAAATATTTAATTCGAGTAGGCCCACAGACCAAATATTCTCCTTCCAGATCGTGATTCTTGATTCAAAAGCCTATGCATAGTTCATACTCGTATTACTATTTTTTCTTTTCGAGCCACCTATTCGACTGAATTGATTATACTATACCGAGCAAAAAAAATGCAAACGTTTGTATCAACAGCAATAATATTCCTTTATTTCTTGTAACGGTAACCAATCGGTTTTTCCTTTTGGGCTGTATATTCTCATTGTATGTACGCATAATTTTGGGCAACAGTTTGCAAATGTTCTTCAGATAATGTTGACTATTTTGCAAAATGTGAAAAATTAAGCAATTTTGTGGGAGCAATAAAAATGCAAACGGAGAATAATGTTGCGCAAGTAAACAAAAAGATTTAGTTTTGTTAAAACAGCTTTAAATAAAGATTACTTGCCTAGCAATTATAGGATTAATCCAAGGAAGCAATAATTCGGTCTCATAACAACGGCAGACTCATGAAGGATATTGCTGCCGATTTCGGAGTTGCAACATCAACAATTTCGCGAATTGTAGCTTGATATCGGCAACGAGGGATTGTGAAACGCAAATTGGTTAGCGGATGTCTTCGCAAAACTACTCCTCGACAGGATCGACAAATGGCCTTGCAAGTAATGGTCGATCCCTTAAAGACTGCACAGGATGTAACAGACTATGTTAACAATCACTTAGAAATTGGCATAAGAGTTCACACTGTAAGGCGACGATTACGGGAGTTCAAACTTTTTGCCAGACGCGTAGCAAAAAAAACCGTTCATCAGTGCTTTGAACAAGAAGAAGGCGGTAGATTTTGCGAAACGTCATCTTCATTGGACAACCGATCAATGGGCCCGGGTTTTATGGAGTGATAAGAGTAAATTTAATTTGTTTTCGTCAAATGGGATCCGTTATGTCCAAAGGCCTCCGAGACAAAGATACAGATACTAGATATCAAGTTCCAACTATAAAACATGAAGGAGGGTCAGTTAAGGCGTGGGGTAAGCAGCTTACTTGTTTATTCAATTCATTTCGTAACGTTACCCTATCCTAGGTTCATTTTCGCGTCAGGGGGTTGGCCAACTGTGTAAAATAAGTGGTCGTATGAATGCGCAAATGTACCAGAAATATTGGAAAGCTCCCCGGTTCTTCATTTAAGATCCAATATGCCAGAAGGAAGCTTATTTGAACTTGACAACGACCCAAAACACACCAGCTGATTGGTCTCAAGCTTCTTGGAAAGAGAAAATGTAGAAGTTTTGGAGTGGCCGCCAAAATCTCCCGACCTCAAACCCCATAGAAAATATATGGGATCTTGTAGATCGGGAAATAAGAAAGAAAAAACAATCTAACTGCACCGAGCTGATGGAACGAATTAAGTCAGAATGGGAAAAGATATCACCGGGCCTATTAATTTCCCTAGCGGACTTCACGATTACGCGCCGTTATTGCCAACAGAGGCTTTGCGACTAAAGATTAGGTTAGTTTCTTAAAACTTGAACAATTTAGTAATAAATGAAATTTTATAATATGTATATGAAAATAAGTGAATAAATATTTTAATTAATTTTTTTTAAACATTTGCATTTTTTTTGCTTGGCTTAGATGGCACATTTTCAAACAGTCCTAATTTTTAATAAATATTGTCCAACAACAGTTTAATGAAATACACTCTTTTTAAAAAAACAGTAGCTCCTCAAGTTGTTTGTGCAAAATTTCAGCACTTTGCAGTGTAAAAATAAAAAAAATATTTGATATAAAAGAACTGCACTTCTTCGGTTACAATTTTTTTGCTAGGGACTAGGTTGGGAAAAACATCACAACATTTTACTTAGAACTATTTCCCGCCTTCAGTGGAAACAACTTTAAACAAAAAAAGTGGTCTGGGTGCGACCCGCAAGGTCCACACGACTAACTTCCCAGTGGGATCAATATGATTTATGCGAGTAGCAGGAAATTTTGAAATGCGGTTAACCATAAGATATGGCTAAGAATTATTTAATATTAAAAAATTCACTTTAATATTGTTCATGGAAATTACATGTTGTTAATAACAGCGAAGTGTGATATATGTTAATGTAACCATTGTTATGAACACGGAGACCTGCAAATTTACATATATACGAAATAACGGAGCACAATGTATTAATGGCTCAATGACAAATGACAATAAATAGTACAAATAAAGGCAAATTATTTTAGTTATTTATTTACTAACAAAAAACGGCTGGACCGATTTTGCTGGAAACTTAATCAGTTCTGAGTTACGTTATTAACGCTTCGAATAAACCTGGTACCATGTCAATCTCATCTTTGGTTCTCGAGATAATCGTGGCGAAAGATAATTCCGAACGCACATACGTACATACACAGAGACAAACATCTCTATAAACATAGGAACGGCTACAGCCCGCTTGGGCGAACTGTTGGATACCCTATTCTTATTCCTATCCCTCATAAGTTAAGAACGCTCTATATATTTTGTTATATAACATTTAAAGGATTTTATCGAAAAAGACGAAGCTTTTATAAGAAAACACGCTCCCTAGCTTAAACTTGAGTTTTTCAATAAAATTGTTTTATTTAATTGTGGGCGTGTCAGTAGGCCAATTTAAAAAAAATTTACGCATGAGCATTTATTGTAAATTAAACAATTTGACTTTTTTGTTGTTGTTATTATTATTTATCAAAGGGCAATTTTTTTCTCTTCTGTAGTTAATTAATTTCTTACTCGCTATGTTCCTAAATCTTCAGCATTTTCCGTATTTGCCTAATGTTTAACTTCAAGACCCGTTTTATAATTTGATGATCACAATATGTTTTTCAAATGTTTTTTTAGGAGAAGTAAGTGTGTGTATGGATTTTGCTATCTACCTCGCGTAAACAAAATAATATTGACATCGTTCTGGTCCAAGTCGACGCGTATTAACCTAAATATAACTTGAAAAAAATTACACAGAATTTGATCCACCCGTATTTTTTTAACAAAAAGATTGAAAAATTATGGATTATAGAATCTCTTGGGAAAGATTTATCCAATATAATTTGTTTCGGTGACAATCTATTTACTTTTTGATTGATATTAAAGAGCAGCTAACAGTTTGTTTTTATAATATAGGTTTTTCTTTATAGAGGTACATATAAAACTTCTGATAGGGATAACTGTCAAACTAGCTGTCATACTAATAAAGTGTGTTAGACTTGTTTTTCAGTATACTTTGGAAAATCACAATGGAAAGACTTACACCAGAACAACGTTTACTAATCGTGGAAATGTATTACCAAAATTCACACTCTGTTCGACAAACTTATAGAGAGCACTTTGTCAAGTTTACGGTGCGCAATAATCGTCCATCTGAGCAGTTACGCAATACTATGGATCGATTCATGACCACATTTACTCTTTGTGATAATATTCATCCAAATCGAGCCCGTACCGTGCGTACAGATGAAGCCATCGTCGCTGTAGACGTGAATGTGAGAGAGGACCCGCATTTATCGATCCGACGCCGTTCTCAGCAACTCGGTCTCAGCCCATTCACTATTTGGAAAATTTTGAGGAAAGATCTTGGCCAACATCCATAAAAGATACAACTGGTGCAAGAAATAAAGACAGCGAACCATCAATTGCGTCGTGTGTTCTGTGAATGGGCTAAGAATCAACTTGAAGTTGAACCAGCTTTTTAGCATTTCTGGTTTGACGGGCTTGTAAACAACCAGAATTAGCTCCAACAAGACGGCGCAACATGCCATACAGCGCGTGCAGCCATGACTTTGTTGAGCCAAACGTTTGTGGTGACCGAATCATCTTAAGAAATGGACCTGTGAGTTGACCACCTTGTTCGTGTGATTTGACACACGATTTGATTCTATGCTGACCAACCAGCAACGATTGAACACTTAGAAGCCAACATTCGACGCACTATTGACAAAATAAAGCCTGCTATGCTCAAAACAGTAATGCAAAATTGAACCGACAGGATGGCGTTCATAAGGCGCAGTCGCGGAGGGCATATGCCAGAAATTATTTTTAAACAATAAATGCCATGCAATTTGTGAGCTAATAAAGCCAAAATTTGGTCATTCCATTAAATTTGTTGTGTTTTATTTTTAAAAAAAAAGTTGTATGCCTCTATAAAAAACACCCTGTACTAAACAAAATGTAAACAAAATAAATAAAATCAATATAATTAATGAATGAGGAGAATAATCAAATAATATTGGTTATATTAAGTTTTCGCGTATTCTCTATAATTATTATTTGAAATTATACTTGCAGATCCGCTAAAAAAATGCATGCATATTTTCTTTTTATAACCTATTCATCCTTTTACTATTAATATTTTTTTTATTGATTATCATGTTCATATCAAAATGAGAGGTTAATCGTGTGAACCTAATGGGACGCACGCAGCCCAATTGTTGTTTGTTTGAGTTTCAAAGTACAATTTGCCTTAATACAATTTATCAATCTACATCTTTCTAATTTGTGTGCAGTCGGTATTTTTCAAAAAAGAGAAAATCAATTTAATTAACGAAAGACACATCTATTTATTTTTAATTTTACACTTAGCGTTGGCTGGATTCTACCAGTCTCTATTAAAAGATGGTAACAGCATCGCCATCGGCTAGCGACAAAATATCGAAACCGACTTCAAGTCGAAACATCCTTAGTTATAAATTTGACATAAGTGTCAACATTTGGAACACAAATGTGCAAAATGGGAGCATTAAGCTTAAAGAATATGAAGTAATTTATGTGTGTTTATCTTTATCTATTGTTAATTTTTTTTTTGTTTTTTTTTAATAAGATGTTTTGAGTTAACTCTCAATTATATTTGTATGCGAAAAATAGTTTTCAGTTCAATTGCCTACAATTCAGTACAACCTTAAATAATCTTTAAGTACAACTCAAAATTATCATTTTCCATCCCTGGCAGGTATGGCTATATGATTTGTCATTATAGCACTAAAAAATTGCAGTTTGAATCAAAAAAATATTTTTATTTTTTACATTCAAATGCACCTGGTGAATGTCTGTGTTGTCTTTTGGTAAAAACTGAGTATGAACGTTTCTTATTTAAAGCACAAACACAGTTCAAAACCGTTAAAGTCATTTTTGGCAAAAGTAAAGATTTTTAAAATTTTAGAAATTCTCATATGAGCTTCAACAAAAAATACTTCAGCGGTTTTTGAGATATAACTGTTTTTCTAATGTGGCGTTATTCGAGTCATCTCCGAAAATATGAAACAAAAAATTATTATAAAAATATTTCAAACATTTTAAGATGAAAATTTAATAGAAATGGTAGTATTATATTTCATATACAGGGTGTTGCAGTTAAGCAGTAAAATTCTTTTTGTGGGGAGATTAATGATGTTCCGCCGAACAAAATATTGTAGATCAGGGGCGGGTCTAATCTCACCCCATTTCAAGTTATAGCCCATCAAAGTGGGTGACCTCTAATTTGGAGGTGTAACCTCTTTAAACGCTATAACTTCTAAGCTATTATAGTAGGTACTATAGGTATTTTGTACATTTTGGAAAGACAATTTAGTAGTCCTAAACACTTTGGGTACATCTGTACAGCTACAAAAAAGTTATGGCTCCTTGAACTGAAAATTATGAAAAATTGTTGTTCAGTTTTTTTTTTACTTAAAATGCATTTTTCTCAAAATTTTTACTTTTTAATTTTTTTTATCAAATGTTTATCATTGAAAAATTTCGTCAAAATTATTTTAAGTAATTTTTAAACATACGATCAACAGAAGTTGTAGTAAAAGCCATTTTTTGTCAGACAAAAATGGCAAAAAAAAAGAAGTGTACCTACTGAATTACTCTTCTAATCGCCAAATCGTAGGACACGGCTATTAGCTGCTGCGTATCATGGCCTTGTTAATACCGGGTCAGTTGCACCAAATAATATTCCTTTTTATTTGGTGCAACTGACTATACCTCATACACACTTTAAGTTCTAGTAAATAACAGGTAGGTATATATAATACGAGAAAGTTAAACATCACAATGTATCTGAAGTACACACAAAATGTTAATTGATTAAATTGGCACAATATAAAAAAGTGAAATTATTCTTATATATTTCTCGTACAAGAATTTTATGATTTGTAAAAATGTGTTTGTTGTTTATTGACAAAAAAACCATTACTGCGATCTCGATTCATATGGCAGGGTTCTACTGATCTTGACTCCATACAATACTCAATTGAAAATAAAATAAACGAATTCTCAAGTGTACAGTGTTTTGCTTAAATTTGAAAAAATGAAAGGAAATATGTTTGAATTGATTCTTTATTCCAAAATATTGCGATAAGCACATATTGCAAGTTCACTTTGCTAACTTATATATCTACATCAATAAAAGAGTTTGTTTTGGCCGAAGGACTGATGGATTCATCTACGAAGAGCTCAAACCGCTTGTCTTAGAGTCATAAATATTGAAGGATATATTCGTCTAGAATTGTAGACAAACAATACGAAAGGATTTTTGAAATTTAGGTTTTACTTTACAAAAATGACGATGCCGATAGGCAACAAAGCAGATGCTAATGTATGTATAAAAGAATCGGCAATTTGCTTGATGCTATTTCGTTCACATTAGCGCATCAGTTTACACAACTTTACGAAAACAAACTTTACGAAAACAAAAGTGGTTAATGCCTTTTCTGTGATGCAAAATGTTTCCGTTCTTGATCCGTTTCCGAAATAACCTGTCATGTTAATGGTGTTCATATTTGAGGTATCATTTTAAATTTTTAATGAAAAACATAAATTGTGTGAAATATGTATTTATTTTTATTGGAAATTAATGTACATTGGTTGCGGTTGATAATGAAAAACTATGTCCTCCAAGTGACCTCCTCTGCTAGCTCGGCAGACCAAAATTTTGAATCACTTTTTCGCATAATGATGGTTCAATAAGTGATATTTGCTCTATGATGTTGTCTTTGAGGTATTGAACAGTTTGAGGATTATCGGCATAAGAAAAAATTCAGTGGCGTTAAATCGCATGATCTTGGTGGCTATTCACGTCTGTTCTTCGTGAAATTATGCGAATGTTAAACTTTGCTTTCAAAAGATCGATTGAGTTTGTTGCTTTGTGGCATGTTGCACCATCCTGTTGAAACCACATATTTTGCACGTCAATATCTTCCAATTGACTCCACAAAAAGTTTCTAATCATCGCTTGATATCGAGCTCCATCCACAGTAACTGCATTGCCATTTTCATCTTCGAAGAAAAATGGAAAAATTACGCCACTACACCAAAATCCACACCATACAGTAACTTTTTTTGGTATTGGCCTTTCAAACAATTCTCTAGGATTTTCTTCAGCCCAAATGTGACAGTTTTGTTTATTGACATAACCGCCAATTGAATCGTTTATTTCAGAAACAACATAAGTCAATGAGTATTATCTTTTCAGGAGCAACAAAAAACTGTTTTATGCGAAAAAATTCCACAACACTACAAGTTGTGAGTATGACAAGTTATAAATTGGCTTTAGATGCACTTAAAAAACCGCCGAAAGCTTTAGCTTTTTAAGGTCTTAACAGGTTTTTAAGCCTTTAAAGTCGCATGACTTATGTCGTTTCTGAAATAAACGAACTTTTTTCGATAAAAGCTTTTGCTTTTATTTGTTTTTATTATTTATTATAAGCTTTAAGCAAGAAAAGAGGTTTACAAAAATATAAAGAAAAACAAACATAGGGGCGGGCTACAGTCCGCTTGGGCGAACTGTGTGATACCGTATTCTTATTCCTATCCCTCAAAAGTGGGCGTGACAAAAGTCTAAGTATGGTTGAATTGTTAAGAACGCTGTACATATTGTGTTATATAACATTTAAAAGATTTTATCAAACAAAAACGAAGCTTTTGTAAAAAAAACCTTCCCTAGCTCAAACTTTGGATTTTGAAAAAAAATTTTTTTGTAAATTGTGGGCGTGCCAGTTTGCGGATTTTAAAAATATTTACACATGAGCATAAAGGGCCCCTAGAGAGTATATATGTATTATAAATTTCAGCTCCCTAGCTCAAATTTTGGTTTTTCAATAAAATAGTTTTATTTTTTTGTGGGCGTGTCAGTGGGCGGATTTTGAAAATTTTATATCCCGAGCAGTTTTAGGAGCCATAGATCATATATAAAAAATTTCAGCTTTCTAGCTCAAAAATTCGATTTTTTCCAAAATTTTGTTTTTTTGAGTTTGTGGGCGTGTCTGTGGGCGGATTTCAAAAATTCGTAAACTTGATTATTTCGGGACCCTAGAGAGCATATGGTTAAAGTTTCAGCTCTTTAGGTTCAGTTTAAAGGCGTAATTTTTGCCGACGGACGGACGGACATGGCTAGACCGACATTACTATCGATGCTGATCATAAATATAGTAACTTTTAGGGGTCTACGGGCAATATTAAGGTATGTTACAAACTATGCGTCAAAATTAATATACCCTTAGAATAGGGTATAATAATATTGATTTGTATCGATTGGATAAGAATCTATTGAAACTTTAGTTTTTATTTATTTTATTATTTATTATAAGCTTTAAACAAGAAAAAAAGGTTTATAAAAATATAGAGAAAATAGTATTGATCTGGATTGGATTAGAAACTTTTTAAACTTTAGAAACTTTTGTTTATATTTCAAAAAAAAAATTATAAGCGAGAAAACATTTTAAAAAAAATATAATGAAATTCTGTTGATCTATATCAATTACGAGGGCGTTCAATATATTCTCGGTATCGATATGAAGGAAAATGCGAATTCAATTTAAATTGTCTTTATTTTTCAATATAATTTCTCCTAACATCAATGCATTTGTTACATCTTGATATAAGATTTTTTAAACCCTCAAAAAAATAAATTTCCTCTTTCTCTGCAAAATACCCATTTATTGCCGACTTGAGTTCTTCATCATCCGAAAATCTTTTTCCACGAAGACATTTTTTCAAATCCGGAAATAGGAAATAATCACTAGGGGCAAGATCTGGACTATAGGGTGGGTGTTGGATTTCTTCGAAACTGCAATCTCGCGCAGCAGCCTTGGAAACTCGCTCCGTGTGAACAGGAGCGTTGTCATGAAGAAGCAACACACCCGCTGCGAGTTTATCCCGTCTTTTCTTTTTAATTTTCTCCCGAAAATTATGCAAAGTGGAAGCGTAGGATGTGGCGTTGATGGTTTCACCTTTTTTTTTTGTATTCAATGAGCAAGATTCCCTTTGAGTCCCAAAAAACTGTGGCCATGAGCTTCCCGGCAGACGGAGTGACTTTGAACTTCTTCTGGTGGTCTGTTCCTTTTTTATGTCACTGCATGGACTCTTGTTTGCTTTCAGGGTCATAGTTGTGGACCCATGTTTCGTCCCCAGTAACAATTCGATCCATAACACCGTCCGCGTTCTCACTACACATCTCCAAAAGCTCTCTACAGCATGCGATTCTCACTTTTTTCTGAGGCGCTGTGAGCATTCGTGGCACCCACCTTGCACTGACCTTTGAAAGGTTAAGATGGTCATGAAGAATGGTGTGAATGGTACCAATTGGAAGCTTGGTGATCTCTGCCATCATTTTCACCTTTATTCGGGCATCCTCAATAACAAGTTTTTCGACTTCGTTGATCCTTTTTCCCGTACAAGCAGTAGCCGAGGTGCCGGAGCGGGGGTCGTCTTCAATGCTCTCTCTGCCTCTCTTGAACTCACTTGAACACTTTTGCACAGTTGATAATGAAGGTACGGAACCCTGGTAAACAGCCACCATCTCTTCATGATTAGTTTTTTGACTTTTTCCTTGCTTAGTGAGAAATTTAATTACAGCGCGATGCTCAATTTTCACCATCATCGTCTCAGTTGCCATTATGATTCTGTTTAACTAGAGATAAAACGCGAATTAATAATCACATTTATATGAAATTTTACATGAATGCACTAAAATAATAGTATTACTTGATAAATAAGTCAATTTATATATACAACCACAGCTTCACCCTGATACCGAGAATATATTGAACGAACTAGATTAGAATCTATTTCACAAGTTGGCCAAGCAAAGATTTCATCATAATATTCTTGAATGTTAATGTCTCCTCGTAGATACGATCTTAGTTTTTTTATGTCATTCATCTTCTTAATATTGATTATCACCTTTCCAGAGGGATAAGCAAGGGTTTCCGGCAGAGCTTCCAGTTCATCTCTTTGGAGGTTTCCAAGATTAAATGTATGACTTGTAAAATCATTAATAAAATCTCTCGCAACAACAGTTTTATCAGAGCAATCCGATTGGGAAAAATGAGAAAATTTACGTATAGTAAACGTATACTTATTTTCTCTGGCCACCTTTCTTCCAATAGACTCCATTGAAAGCATGTTTCTTTTATAAAAGAACGTGGCCACCAGCTTTTGTAGTCGATAATGTCTATCGGTTTTGGTAAATGAATTTTTTTGATACTGAAGAAGATAGTATCAAATCGGCATATTCTTGAACAGTGTAAATTCTATCCCTTTTTAAATTTTACGTTTTAAGACTGCGAAGTCTCTGTCACATGGTATCGTATAGGAAAATACTGTTCGATATTCTTGAACTTTTTTTTTATAAGATGACAAAAACCTTATCATTGTGTGATTTTTATTTTGACCACCACAGCCAGTCAATAACTTATGTTGTTTCTCTTCAAAACACAGAAATAGTACTCTCAGTTTTAGTACTTTCTAACATGTGCAGTTTTTCTCGAAAAGATGAATAACTATATAAAAATGAGAATTTTGCAAAAAAAAAGAAAATTGAAAAAATCTGACTTATGTTGTTTCTGAAATAAACAATTCAATTTCAAAATGAGCGAAATCGGTGAAAATAATTTGCTTGAAGTAATTGTTATTTTGTTGTCACTTCTCTATGACCCAATTTACGAAAGTGGGCAGTTGGCTTTAATTCTTGTGTTAACTGTATTTTGTAAGCCTTTACATGCAGATCTTTGTGCAAAATGTTAAACAAAGTTGTTGGTTTGAGGTTTAATTGCTGTTAACGACGACGAATTGACATCCTTGGCTCTTCAGCAACACTTCTGCTAACAGCTGCAATATTTCCACTCGAAAGACCACTGTGATGACCACTCTGATCTTGAACCGAATCAGTTTCTTCAAATTTATGAACGATAAGTTTAATAGCACAGTTTGACGGAGCATTTTCTCTACCGTATTTAGAACGAAATTTTCTTTCAATTGCTGCAAAACTTTCACCATATTTAAAAAAAGTTTTAGTTATAAAAACACTTTTCTCAATAGTGTACCGATCCATTTTAGCTAACGGGAATGCATTGACTTAATACCTGAAAAAAACTTCGGTGTAATCTAAAAGCTGTAAAAAAAAGTGGCGACCAATTTAAAATGATACGTCAAATTTAAACACCATATACATGGTGATAGGAAAAAAATAATAGTACTTTTTTTATGATATTTCGAAAAAGGATGTCTCCGGAATTGGTAACGCTTAATTTTAAATAAATTTTAGTCACATTTTTTGTTTATAAAAAACTAGCGTAACTCGGCGAACGTTGCTTCGTTGTCCGACAGGCGCTTCCATTTTTAAATCAAACAGCATGCAATCTTGCAAACTATGGCTGTCGGTAGAAGCCAACACATTTAGACTAATTTAGGTCCATTGTGATACCACGTATGTATTATCTACCTCAACTCTGTAGATGGGACGGGCCAACAACACGCGGTTGTTCTCAAACGGTCCCTCATCTACGTACTAACCGCGCCCAACATCGTTTAATTGCGGTGATCTGACGAGAACCGATTAACTCGACGTGGTATGGTCGTTGGTTCCTGTTTATTCAAACCTGGTTTAGAGTTTTTGCCAATCCTTTTTATATTGCGATCGAAGCAATGCCAAAAATGTATATTATTATTATTTTTTCTTAAAGTTTTTTTCTTTTTCTTTCTTTAACATTTCTTCATTTTATCACTTAAAGTGTTCTATTTCACATTTTGTTAATTTCTTCATTTCACCACTGTCAATCATAAATAAACCTAACATACTCCAAATATTTCATTAAAATCCGTTGATCCACATCTTGAAAAGTGCCTTTATCTACCGCTCACTCATTTTTACTTTCAGTCAGCGAAACAAAAATGTAAAATTACTTCGAATCGCCACAGAAATAGATCTGCTTACACATACCCACATCCACACATGATTTCTTTTATTGAAATCGCACTTCAGACTTCACACCAAACTGGTTTCATTTAGAACACACCTCCGAGAGCAGTAAAACACAAGATAATCACTTTATGGTTGATTGCGTGCTGTTCTGATTGGCTGTTCAGATCAGGCCACACAACTACCGCCACCTTCACGAAATCGGGAATTATTTCTTGCTAAAGTTGATAAACTAAGCAACGTACAAAATAATTTTTTGAAAAAATATGTAATTTAAACTCGGTATTTTGTGACAAAATATACGTAAATAAATATATATTTTTATTGGATCTGTTAGCTGATATGATACTTTGTTGTTCTGAGTAAAAATTGAAACATACGTGCATCAATATTCACATGAAAAACGTAGTTCAATATTTCAAAATATTGTTTGTTTTTAAACCAGTGTAAAATTTCAAGATCTGTCTCGACTATATTGCTGTTTTGGATATAACCTTTGCCCTGAGTTAGTGATCTCAGATGTATAGTACTCTGTCTTATCATAGTTTGGAAAATAGTAAATCGATTTTATGCAAATTTTTCCAAACACCTTTGGGAATTCTTTAAATAAAATATAACTGTTTTTTTAAAAAACTATTCCGATCATTTTCAGGAGGAAATTATGTTCTTTCAAGTGCATTAAGTTTCAATTCAGTAGCTCCAGTAATAATTTATCACTTTGAGAAACCAGAATGCCATTTTTTCCACTTTTGCTCGATTTCTGGGTAGAGGCCTCTTAAATGACACACGCAAATAACGAGTCATTTTTAAATATAAAGATAAAGAATAGAGATGAAACTTGACAATGCCAATTTTATGTTTTGAAACAATACCGTCTAAATGCTATTCGTTTCTATCAACACACTTTTGCAATAGGTTTCTTAAATTTTTAAGCGTTGGTTCAATGGCAGCAACATCACGTCGGAGATTTTCTTGCAAGGTTTGAATTGTTCAGAGATTTTTGTTGTAAGCCCTCGACTTAAGCTATCCCCATAAAAAAAATTGCACGGTGTAAGGTCCCGTGACCTATATAACTTCGTACTTGCGAAAATTTACCCTCAGCTTTTTTATTGATTCTCTAGCTGTGTGTGTAGTGGATTCGTTCTTCTGAAATTGTGTTCTTTTTTTGAACTCGAAAAACAGACGTGGTTGTGACAGCAGTGACTGTCTCTCGCTGGTTAAAAAAAATGAGTGTGCTTAAGACCACACGACTGAAGTAAAACTTCTTTCGCTCCATCTAATTTAAATCAGTGGCGAATTTACATGAGCATCAAGGGCTCCTGGAGAGTCTATAAATTTAAATTTCAGCTCCCTAGCTCAAACTTCGGTTTTGTTTTAACTTGTGGGCGTGGCAGTGGGCGAATTTTGAAAATATTTACACATGAGCATCAAGGGCCCCTGGAGAGTCTATATTATAAATTTCAGCTCCCTAGTTCAACCATTGTTTTTTTTTTAAATTGTGGGTATGTCAGTGGGCGAATTTTGAAAAAAAAAATAGACATGAGCATGAGCATCAAGGGCCCCTGGAGAGTCTATATTTTAAATTTCAGCTCCCTAGCTCAAACGTTGGTTTTTTGCCGTCCGACCTGAGAATCTGACGATGACGGTGACGCTCTATATTTCCAACTAATAAACTGCGATTCATGGACACAATGACTTTACTCACTTCCGGTGAATTCCATCTGTCGGCAACTGTTTTAGATATAGCTTTCTTCTTTGGATCGGTTTAGATAGATTATGAGCTTAGTATTGCCCTCTATTGAGGAGATTCAAGGGTGTTTACCCTAATTTTATCTATCCTATCTTCACTAACTTACATTTCCCTCTCAACTTCCGTTTTGCCGGAAGTGTACGTTTGTCTACGCTTCCGTTTTGCCGGAAGTGTACGTTTGTCTACACTTCCATTTTGCCGGAAATGTAAGTTTGTCTACATTTCCGTGACGCATTCATCAGCTTACTCCCCAGGTCAAGCGTGCGTAAAGAAGTTTTACTTCAAAAATAAGGGCGAATAATCCCTTGGGCAGAAATTGGACACCACACTGTCGTTTTTGTTCGGGCAGCAGTACCTCCTGTTCTGTTTATTAACATAACCATCGATATAAAAATGTGCTTCGGTGGTAAACAATATGTTTCCAATCGTTCGTTCGTGAGTTCGTGAGATTTTAAATATTCCTCAACCGGGAACGCGCAGTCAGCTCCCGACCAATGTCTTATTGGCGATATATATAACTAGAAACTTTATTGAACAATTTCACTTTAACTACTGGACAAGGGGTTCGTGGTTCGAATTATACCTCAAAGTTATTTCACGATGCCACTTGAATAAATTTGACAAGCATCGAAGAATATAAGCCTTCTTGAGAATCTTGTGAAAACTTGGTTTCAGTACGAGTCAGCGTAAAACAGTTTATCCCGTTCATCAGTACTTTCATAGTACTACAAAATATAAGTGGGCTTTATGCTGAAATTCGGCCAAAATTAAAAATTTTGTGTTATTCATTTGAATTTAAAATTCCTTTAATCGGTAATCGCATGACATGACACATTTTGTATTTTATTAAGGGATAAAAAAAGTGTCTAGATAAGATAAACGTTTTAAGAAAATTCAGAAGAAAATTAAAACCACAAACAAGATAACCCAAATAAATGGGGATGACTTACTTAACTGCGAAAAAGTACGATCATATTAAATTATCCTTTTTTCTTCTTATTAAGTTGGTGGGTACCTACATTTCTAGTATCTAATACCCACTTCACTTTCTCATTTCATTTTCAATTCAGCTCAAAATGGTACAAAATCGTAATTCTAATATTCAACAAAAAAAAAACAATTTGGGGAAAAAATGTCCTGAGCCTGTAGGTACTCTAGTATCGCAGTAGTCTGCACCCAAATTAACTTTTGAGCCAAAGCCAATGATAAAATCTTATTTGATGTCCTTTTTTGCTGCGCGAAACATAGAAATTAAGAAAATACAAAGATGAACGGAAACCAGACCCAAGAGAGACGCGCGGGCCGAAAAAAAAGAAACTTACCCCTCATGATGCTGTCATAAATTATTTTTCACATTTATTTTTTGTGAGTTCCGAGTAAAAACCACTAAAAGGTGAAAACGTTATCGTATCACAACTATGGTAGTAGCCCGTCGTCATCCTAATCCCGCCCGACAGTATAAATCATCTTTAATTTTAAATCGCTTTTATATAAATCTGTCACACTCTGAAATGACACCTGGAAAATTTGTCAAAAATATGACGTTGTGATTTTGTTGGTTTAGCTTCTTTGTACCGCAAAGGAAAGTATATCTCATGGGAAAGGTATACATACATGAATATGTACATACTTTCGTTTTGACAGAGTATGATGTAGAAATGTACCTTTATGTTGGTGAAAATGGAAATAACAAATTGATATTCATTAAATTGGTTATGCCCTTAAAGTTCCGGTCGCCTTTCATAGCCATTTCCTGCGGTTTCATTGCGTGTTTTAAGTGTTCATTCATCACACAAATTGTCGGAAAATAAAGGCCAAGGCCTAAACTTTCATTAAAAATAAACCAAAATTTAATTTCAACACTCCATCTATCTTGTACGAGAAACAAACTTAATAATATACTTTTAATTGCAATGCCAAGTGGAAAGACCTCCTTTGGGTGCACTATGAAATCAAACAGTGAATCTGTTAAAGGTGGCAATTGCATTCCTACCAATTAATCTTTATTATCCTCGCCAGAATGGAAGCCGATTCAACAATCCACATTATCGCAAACTGCCATCCCCAGACAATTGTCGTCTCATGTCATGTCAACTCACGCGATCGATGTCGCCTTTGGAGGAAGCTACCGATGTTTCACATCACCAGCTCAATTAACACAGCTGTACTCGAACACAAGTTCCACTGTAGGGCGTAAGTGGCATACGTAATATAAGCTCAGTTAGAGAAATTATGCAACTAAAAGCATTTCAATGTTTGTTACGAGTAAAGTACATAGATACATTTTGTGTGCAGAACGGCCAATACCAGTGTGCTTGTATTCCATTTGAATAAGGTCATAATCAAATACTCCTGTTCCATCCTGCATGCAGCTAGCACAATTTCACATTCGACACAAGAGTGGTAACTATTTGTTGCTATTCATGTTATGTATCTTGACCATTACGCCAGTGTGTACGGCCTCCAGGACATTTATCATTAGAAAGAAATTTCAGCAACATAAACCATCGCCGGGGAGGTGGACCTGGTTAACAGCCAGATTGATCGTTAGAAAAAAAATTAAGTATCATTGTTTGGTTGGATAAAGTGAAATCAAAGGCTATTGTTGCAATCAAAAGCTTTTACATCGAAGCGTATTACTGTGCGCTTTATTTGAAAAGTTTATTAGCAATACTGAAATACGGTCAAATTTGCTTGTCTGAACGACTCTTCACTGAAAATTGCTGTTAGCTAACAAAAGCAAAAATGTATCATGGTGCATTTGATCTATCATCCGAAGTTGGCATAAGAGAAACAACCGCGCAATTGAAAAACGAGTTGTAGTAAATCGCCAATTCAGTTAAGAGGAATCGACTACTTAATAAAAATAAAGTACACGACTGGGTCGGGCACAAACTTGCCCGATTTTTTAAGAGTTGGTTTGAAAATCACATTTTCCCAATGTAGATATAGCTGAATTTAATTTTTTTATTTTCACTTTCATATGCACCTGGTGAATGTGTGTGAATATTAGTTACCTAGTCGCTTCTTTATACCCTATTCTAAAGGTATATTAATTTTGACTAATAGTCTGTTACGTATCTTAATATTGCCCGTAGACGCATAAGATAATGTCGATCCAGCCACGTCCGTCCGTCCGTATACACAAATTAGGCCTTTAGACTGGAGCTGGAAAGTTGAAATTTTAATCATATACCTACTCCCTAGGAGCCCAAAATAATCAAATGAAGTATTTTTAAAATCCACCCACAGACACGATCTCAAAAAATGAGAAGGTAAGCTGAAATTTTTAATATATGTATATGTATAGTTTAATATATGTATTTGTATAGTCAAAATTTGAGCTATGAAGTTGAAATTTATAAGATATACTGCCTAGGGGTCCTTTATGCTCATGTTAAAAGACTCATGTTAAAATCCGCGGACTGCCGTGCCAGTTAATTAAAAAAAAACGTTCTTTTTTCGAATAATCTAAGTTTGAACTAGGGAGCTCAAATTTGGAATATAGGATATATAAATTTAGGCACCCGAAATGCTCGAGTTCAAGCACTATCGCTAGAAATCAGTGAAAATGAAAGTCCTATTGTTTGCAAAGTATGTAGATAAAATCATTTTTTATTTTTTTATAATTCCTTCATACAAAGTCTTCTGCCGTGCCCACTATTAAGGGGCGTTTAAAAAATCATTGTTTTTCCGATAAAATCCTTGAAAAACGCACAATATATAACAAAATATGTACACAATATCCTACTTGACAATTAACCCATACTTAGATTTTTCCCACGCCTTCTTTTGAGGTGGAGGGGGCGGAATAGGAATAGGGTATCAAACAGTTCGCCTAAGAGGACTGTAACCTTTCCCTATGTTTTATGAGTATAGCAAATTTAAGTTTTTACCAATCATAAAAAAAATGTAAATGAGAAAGTAAACAAACACCATAAAATTTAATTTTAGTCCTTTCAGCAGAAGCCGGAAATGAGTGATAAAAGAAAAGTCACATTCCATAGGGGTATGACCTTTTGAGTATGCACAACATAATTATGTCAAAACATGTAAATATTCTTATGAAAGATATGTATGTATTCGACACTCATCCAAAATAAACCTGATGGTATTCTTGTTTCAAATTTTTCCCACGTACATAATAGATGTTACAGTTTTAATTTTGTATCAATGTGATGGCTTAAAAGAACAGAATCTTTCTTTAAATCGCCAAACTCAGGCGGATTCATGATACGGTTGGTTGAGAGAGGTATACCAGTAATTGACTTGCTGGTTATGATCTTTATCATTTTTATTTTGTCATAATGGCTTTTGATAAATATGCGTATTTTTGAAGTTAAGAAAAATATCAAATTTCGAAAACGGGAAAAGATATCGAAAAGTCTTAGTACATACCTACACAAAGAAGTTCTTAATCTTATTGCCATATATGCAACTTCTCTCCAATCACTTTATCTATTTTAAGAAAGTGCCGGTTTTCAAAAGTATCGTTTTTTTAAGTATTTTGCTTAAAACCGAGTACGCCGTCTTCTCTCCTTCAATCCAAGTGTTTTAAACACTAACACAGATCAAAGATGCTAAAGCTGTTTTTTGAGAAAAATTAAGTTTTTGAAAATTTCAGAAATCTAGGAAGCCGATGTTCCTGAAAGAATGTAATGAAAGACTAACTTTTATATTGAAAAATTCTTGCTGGACATTGGTGCTTCAACGACTTTCCTTATAACTCCGGTGAAGACAACATATTCTGATGGTCTACTTTCTAAACTGAAGCCCCGCTATCCTCTTCTTCGCTCACGTTTTCTTACGACTCTCATAAACCCTGTCTATCTGAAAGTTCATTGACTTTTAATTTTCGTAATATCAACTTGAGATGTAACGGATAGTAATTAAACCGATTAAAGGATATAATAAGGTTGGATAGCTATATATTCGGCGGCGGGATATCTGGCCCAACGAAGTACATAATGCGACGCATGCATTCATCTTGTATTAGCTTAATTTTAAATTTACATTAATATTATCCATTGAAAAGAAGAAACTTCACGACAACCCACCACCTTATTGAATATGAGAACTTCATTAAAAACTGAACTCAAGAATCGTTTCTTCGACCTTAATGAAGATTAAGATCATTTCCATACCCGAGATTCAAGGTGAACTTCCTGGGAACGATTCAGGCTAAGAAAGCACGATAAAGAATTTTGTTAAAAAGATTACAAATGAATTGTGAAGAAGATAATGAACAAGTAGGAAACTCTCCAATCAAGAAAAATAAAATAAAATTGGTGAAGGTTATACTCATGAACTTTTTGGGGCTGTTTTGACTAGGTAACGAAAAGTGGATCTGCCAACAAGCTTGACGTCTGTTTTAAAACAGTTTGGCTTGATCGGAATGGTGACCCTTGCGTCTCGCGGTCACTTAATGTCAAACAATTATCAATTTTGTCTAAACTTGCCAAGATTTATCTTTTATCTCCTTGTAGCAGTCAGGATATACATACAACGATAGACTCTTTTTGGAAGCAGGAATCGTTTACGAAAAGAAACGTAATCTTTCATTTACTTTTAATGCAGAAAAACTTGTTTTATTCACCATAATTTGCCCTTAGTAAAATGTATGTACTAAATGTCCTAATTTACTTTTATTATTAAACTGCTGTTTATTTTGGAAAACACAGATTTTACAGCAGTTCGAATCTTATCAATAAACATTTATAAACGTGCCATTAACTAATTCACCGACGTCGATGAACTAACGAGTTGTTAAGCTGACATATAACTGGCAACATTTTTAAGTGAATCTTTAAACAAAACGATATGGTGAATATGGTTTGATCCAATATTTGAACAAATTTCCATACAATTTATTACTTAACGATTTCCAATTGACCACCATTAGCTAATGCATTTACATTATTTTTTATTAATAAGCCGTGAATTATTTTTTTATCCACTTTTTAGTAACTAAAGGAAAATTGAGTATTTTTTATTAATAAGGCTGCTAAACTATATTTTTGGAAAATTGTTTTCTTCTTTTTCTTAACTTTTGTACCGATACAAGAACTAAAAACTTTATAACTTTTTAAGCTCAACTTTGTGATTCTCTTATTCAATATCATGAATACCTTATCCAATATCATGAATACCTTATCTTCTATTAGAACCGATCGCAAGCGCTTCTTCAAGTTCATAAATGGTAAAAGAAAGTTTCATAGATACCCATGCACGTTAACCAAGGTACATGAATTCTAGTCCGGATGCCCCAAAATAATCGCAAACTTTTGTGTTCAATTCTTATGAAAACCTTTTTCGGATAACCTCTTACATTCGATAGGCTTTTCGCACTTAAAATCTTGTACACAAACTTCCTCTATTTCAATTAAAAAACTATGTGAAATAAAAAAAAAGTCTGAACGATGATTATTCTGCGGGTCTTGATGGAATCACTGCAATAGTTAAAAAAAAAACTGCCGCTTGCATTAAGTTTAACCTCTGACGTCCTTTTTTGTAACTTTTGATATCACTTGAAGTTTTGCCATCTCTTTCTAAAAACTCTTTTATAATCCTTTTTCATACAAAAAGTCAAAAGAAAATAATCTCAAACTACTCTATTGCTAAACTCTCATGCATTCCTAAGCTTTTCGAAAGTTTGTCAATGATACAATGCTCTTTCACTGCAAACAAGTTGTTTCCCCTTACCAACTTGGCTTCCTTAAGGAAAGAACAACACTGATTTATTAGAATTTGTCTGGGGAACTCTCTAATCCTTTTCAAATTTAATGCCCTAGGTTTTCAATCCACTATCATTGCATGGATTCAATCTTATTTAACAGATGGCCAATTGCCACATAAGGAAATCCTTTATACACTATACACAGTTGAAAAAAAATCCCTCCGACTCGTACCTGCTCCAAAAGGATTTTAATAGATTTTCAACCTGTTGCTACAAAGACTTTCTTGAACCTAAGGTGAATAAGTTTCAAGCCATAACATACTTCCGCCTAAAACTTATTTCATCAACTATTAATATATTTTCCAAGTCGATTTACTGCGTAATTCAGGGGCTAACTGTGGTAAACAATTGAAGGTTCGATCCCACATAGATGCGTCCATCGACAAGGCCATTGCTTCACTCGACTTTGTGAAAAGATGGTGTAAAGTCTTTTCTGATCCCTAATATGTTAGGCCCATCATTGAATATGCTAGCCAAGACTGGTCACATTATCACCTCACTCGTTCCCAGCGAATCAAAGCTGTCCAAAGCAGATTACTTCGCTTTGCCCTCCTCGGCCTTCCGTATTGCATTTACATGCAATCCTCTGAACAACTGATATTGTCTTTATACATCAGCTTATACCCGACAATATCGATTGCCCTGTGCTTCTTCAAGGAAACTCTACCAAGACCAACCCTAAAAATCTTCTCGATTGATTCCTCTCCTTAAAATCAACTTTCATCGCACAAGTTACGAAAGGAGCGAACCTCTGACCCGAATGCTACGTTTAACTAATAGTATGCAAAACTTTTTCGAATTCCACTTAAGAAAAAATATTCTCAATACCTTCCTTTACAGTCCCTGGCACACCTCCTAGACTAAATTTTGTCGGAATTCCATGTCAGCCTTGATGTTATATTTTGAGTGTTTGCTTGTATTAAGATAATAAAGTAAAGCACACTCTCTAGGGCGGGACGGAGTGCTTTCTCCGATTCTCTGGTGATGTCCGTTGCATGATCAAAGACAATACCAATCGTACATTCTTTAAGTGCAACAAGGCTGGTAGAGACGAAGGCTAGAATCGCAAATAGGTGAAATCACTATCGTTGCAGTCCCTTGGTGACGATCCGAGCAAGGAGCGCCTAAACATATTGTGCTTCTATGCCGATTAAGTGTTACAGGCGAAGAAAATGGAGCAGAATTTAATTTTATCCAAGCCAAAGAAGATGCGGGTCGCATCTAGGCTCCCGAAAACTAAGCCAGAATTTTCTCTTAGTCAGCAACAAAAATTGGTTGAAAAATGTGTCAGAAACGTTGGAAACTAGGTCAAAGAGCATGAAGGTAAAATAGAAATTAGGTGCGAGGTTGGGGTAGGTGCTATGTTGGGTATATTATGAAAATATTTATGGGGTAATTCATTTAAAATATTTAAAATATGAATATCGCTTAAATTTTACAAAAACATATCCAATTGAAATTGTATACAGTGGCGCAGAGGTTAGTGTGTTGGGCTGCTAATCTGAAGGTTTCCTGTTCAAATGCCGGCGGGGCCAACTAACATCAAGAAAAAAGTTGTTTCCACTGCCCACCTCTGGCTAACTTCTGACAAACATCGATATAAGCGTTATTTCCTTGTGTGTTATTGCATAGGTCCCTAATTTCATTCTCAGAAACCGTGGCATTTTTTTCCAAATTATTATTTTCACACCTGTTTCCCATTTCTAAATGAAAAAAAAACGGCTGAAATTTTGTGGAAGAATGCCAGAACAGTTTTCCCCTATTTCCTAAGAAAAAAATTAGAATTTTTTTATGAAGAATTTTCTGTTGTTTTTTTTTCGAGGAAAAAATCTAGGTTAATTTCCGGGACCCGAACCATTCTGCAAGTATGCTAGATACCATTTTCGGGGTTGTTATTCATGAGAATGAAGAGGGTTTGGTCGGTACAAGTTCGAGAACATGGCTTTACCATACTGTCTATAATTCATTGCCTCTAAAAAAAATTATGACTTGTGCGCGAAATCAGGATAATTTGTTCGACAAAGTTATATGACGAAATCTCCAGAAAAGGCTGCATAAAAATTATTTTTTGATTTTTTCAGGTAGAAATGCTTTAACATAGATACTGTGTGCTTCTTTGTGTATAGAGCAGAATATGATTTTATCAAATCCAAAGAAGATGCGGGCCCCATCGAGGCCTACCCAAGCTGTTCCACCAGGCTCCCGGAAACTACACCAGCAATTTTTTTAAGTCAAAATTGGAAAAAACAGCAGAAATTGTTTTGAAAATACGTCAGGAACGGTGGAAATCGGGCCAAACAGATTTGGAAAAGGGACAGAAAGGAAAATTGAAGTTAGGTGCGATGTTGGGGCAGGTGCTATGCTGGGTGCATTACGTTTTTTTTAGAACTGTGTTGCAAAAAATCTCTTTAAAAGTTAATTTAACTAATGATATAAGGCTCATAATATATTTTGATTTTATTCTACAAAAAAAGGTTCAATTCGATACTAATATTTTCTGCAAAAAAAAAATAAAAAAAATTACCAACTACCCTACATTGCATTTACTGGTATTTCATCGTACCTCTGATTACATGGAATATAAATATTTTGCTCTGCAATATTTATGACCTTCAATTACCATAACAGCATATGAAACAACAAGGATTGGTTTGGCGCCAATGACATAATGCGACAAAATATAACCAAGGAAGGCAATTTAATTAAAAATTGACTTTGCACGTGCAATAAAAAAGGAGCCTACATGATTCGCTTCCTCCCTTACAATTTATTCCTAGAATATCCAATCGATATCCCTCGAGTTTTTGACCAGTTTGATGGAAGCAAAATATTAGCAACTGCAAACGATTTCTCGACTAAAAACTATATCCATAGTCTTAACATGACCTTTTACTATTTGAATTAAATTTCAACAAAACAGTTGGCATGGCGCCCACTTGCATGACAAACAAACATGTATACAAATTTCTTTATCTACATCACACATTTATTCCGCATTTCAAAATAAAAAGAAGCAAAATACAAATTTCGAAAACCAAACCGAAATAAAGGGACGTGTAAATGAACGGAAAAAGTGCATATTAAATCGCTTTGCCGCAATCATTATCACTTGCGGATAATGTTGACGCAGAAAAACTGTTATTCCGACCGAGAACATAATTAATGAATATCAAGGGAGGTGTTTTCTATTACAAAATATAACCTGCATTTTCATGCGCAACAATTTATTAGGAGCAAAGTAATTTCTTCATAAATCAATTACTGTGAAAATCTCCTTACGCCAGCAGCGCGGGAGCGTGCCAAGGATTTCTCAGAATTTGTTTATTTATAAATTCCGACGCTATAAGGAAATTACCATTAAATAACTGGGTCCCTTATGGATGAGGTTTGTGGGAGTATCATGGGTGTCGGCGTTTATCGGATATTGATGCAGGACTCTTGGTGCCTGCCTATAAGCATATATTTGTTATGTATCTGCTATATTTGCATAATTAAATTTATTTCTGTACTTTTCAAATTTCCAAGTCAATAATTTTTTTTTCAAGCGACTTGAGTGGGTTTTCTCATCAAATTCGTTTGAATATTTTTTTGTGTTATGGAAGAGGAAGGTAATTCTGATTTTGAGAAAAGAGCTCGATTGAATTTGTTTGTTAGATCCGTATTCAACTACCTTTATTAATTTTCCTCTTCGTCTTGTTTTAAATTTACTGTACGCTGAGAATTTAATATTGCTGATATACTGAAATGTTGCTTATTTCTTTTGACGGAACTTAAGTTTTGTTTAAAAAAAGAAGAAGTAAGAAAGCTCATACGATATTAGGCACCGAAATGGGCTTATCGCGATTCATGGAAAACCGATTGATCTTAACATCAAACGGAAGAAAGCCTAACACTTTCCCTAGAGAAACACCTAATTTCCCTGCAAAATCTGATAAGTGCCTTATTGTGTGTGCAACTTATTTCCCCTAGCTACTCAAAGAAATATTTTCCTAGAAACTTCCTTTTTATCTTCGTGATATTCCCTCACATTCACACAATGTATGTGATACTCAGCTTGTAGGTGGCCACAGTATATGCGCGTGCCCGGATCTCTCAGTCTGATATATTTCCTCATGTCATGTCGTAAGCTGCCCATGCTTAATTTAAGGATTTCCCTGTATTTCTTGTATTGAAAATGCCACCGAATGGCTTGGATACTCTACCTACATAGATTCGCCTCACCCAAAAAAGCGCTTCTAGTACAGGGCGACCATGGGGCCAAATTACATCTCGACAAATTTAACACCCAGGTGAGCCTAGCGATGCATTTAACATCTTGAAACTCTCCCGTAAGTGAGCATGCAAACCCGTTGGTTGACTCGATCCTGAGATCGCCGGTGTCATAAAAGGACGATCAAACAAAAATCAATAACAGTAGCATGGACGCGTCGAAATCGTCAAAATGAGACAGGCCGGGATTATACAAATGCAATAACATTTGATTGGCTTCAGTTAAGAAGTGATCAGAAGCCGAGAAGCCTGCTGATGTTGATTGAGGTCGAAGCAGTGAACTCCGCAGGCGGACCAGTAGGAATACCATAAAGTGGGATTGCTACGATGCCTTTAATTGAGATTTACTCTGCACATAATTGGTGCATGTCTACTTGTTTTCTGAATGCCCCATATTCTTTCCACCTCATCCTAATTGTGAATTTCGACCGAAAAATATTCCACCCGAAAAAAATTACCCTTTCACTTTTCGCTATCATAAGTTCTCGGCGAAACATATTTGATGCTCGAAATATTCAATTTATTGGCAGCATGTTTTTCTGGCGGAGTATACTAAAATTTTCTGCTTAAATATTCAGTGAAGAGGTACATCTCTTGGAATAGTACCTCTTTCCGATGCAATAGATCTTTCAGGTCGCAGTGCCAGCCTTACGAGGGCTGATTTAACAACAGCAACAAAAAATGCAGGCCATCTGAATGACCTGGTGTCGATTCTAGGAAACAAGTCTTTAACGTTTAAAAAGCAGCATGTATTTCCAGTGCTTATCTCCTACGAAAACAAAAATCATGGCTCTGCAAAGAATATGGTCAAGAATTCCAAACATCAACAGGCATGGATGATTCATGTCAAACGCCTTGGAAAAATAATGAATCACCTTCTTCATCTTATTTCTAATGAGCCGTAATTGGCCGCAATTAAGTTGTTTACTTCGCCCGCGTTTTGGGGATCTTTTCACGTAAATATCGAATTCTTGGTCATTTTGTAAGAATAAATAAGATGAAATAAAAATCTAGGTTATCGTTTTAATGCGATCAAAGAGTCAAAGCCCAAATAGGCATGACGATATACTCTGATTGATGAAATAAGGTAAATTAAAAAAGCCCAAAAAGAACCTACCCAATCAGAAAAGAATGGAAATGTATTTCAGAATCTTGACTTGTCAATTATTGGCATCGGTTTTTATCATTACAACAGCGTATTTGAAGGGAATACCTACTTTGTATTTGACATAAATGACATTATGGCATGCCCGTACAATGGACCAGTATTGAATCTGAGTATAAAAAGTAAACATATATTTGACATGCTGAAATAAATATTCGAAATCGCTTGAGATTTCGTATTTTTCAATTTTTCAATCACGAGATAGCACTGAACTGAGCCTATATATTTTCAAAATCCAATTAACAACCCTCGTCAAATTAAACAAAATATAAAACCGCACTGCAGCCAACAGTTTGATTAAGAATTCAATTCCTTAAAACTTTTAAAGACTTGTCATCACAAGAATGTCTTAAAGTTTACCAATATTTTGTCATTACCTAAATTTAATTAAATCCTAATCCACCAAAAAGTTAGAATATCCTTCGTCAAGATAAACGAAATTACACCCCACTCATTGACTCGTTAACTCTGACATGTTCTCAATCTTTCTGTGTTTACTCCCATAAACACTATGGTGGGAAGAATAGCGTCATATTTTCTTCAAAAAACATTCGCATTGTCGTTGCTTTCATTGTGCGGGAACACTAGACAAATTCTGAAGATGAAAATTGTCAAACTAAGTTACACGCACGCAACAAAAATAAATGATTTCTATTTTGGAGTAATCAAGGACATGATGTGGGGTGTTATTTGATTTAAACTGTCTGCGGTAGACATGTTAAGACTGAAACAATACGAATGGAATACCACATACATGCGGATAGTATTTCTCCGCATAACTGAATGGTGTAATTTCGTCTTTATCTACTCGCATTATGCAGCAATAATTCAACCATTAAATGCCCTTTGGGGAAAACTGTCCTGCACTGTGTGCAAAACAAAGGACATATCTTACGATAAAAAAGACAATCACAAAATGTGTATCTTCCCATTAATAGCGGTGCTTTAAACCACCCGATGGCAATAAAACGATTCAAGAACCGACCAAGGTCAGAAAGTAGCTCAAAGAAGCATCGATAAATTGTTTTTTTTTTCTCAGATTATTTTGAAGAATTGATACATTCTACTCCGGCTGACACCTGACTCCAAATAATGAAATTTTAATTGAAGTAACTTTGTCATAGCTGCCGGAAGTATTTACCTGTACACCGCAGTTGAGTATTAAGAGTATATGCCCCCACTCATCTTAGAATTTGTTTCGAATTAAATACACTTGATGGATCTCTATGGTCTTATAAACAAAAGTATGCTCCTGCTTAAAGATGTTCCCGTTCCCTTCTAACGCAGCTAACAACAACGATGGATAAACAATTATGGGTACCTCTTTTCGTAAAGAGTAAGATGGATATTATTTTATCACCCAGATATTATCTGATAACAGATTAAACAAAACGTAGGTACATAAACCTACACAGATAGGTGAGTGCACACACTTTGCGGAAAGTCTAGATAGAAGAAGTATCTACTGCATAATCTGAACTTCTTGATGAGTTTTCTTTTATTAAGGAAATGTAAGCGGGACTTTAATTGCTCATTATGGATCCTGGAATAACTCAATTTTATTCTTCAGTAACTCTTTTATAGTCATCCCCTTCCGTTCCAACAACACTGCTGTAATTTAATTATTAGGCCATATTGCTCAGTTAACTTTGTCGTGCGGATTGCGCAATGAATTTGAAAATTATTATATTATCTAAATAAATGATTTGTATAATTTTACAAATAGAATTTTTAAAATAAAGTGGAAACTGTGGAGTTTGTGGAATTTGTGTTTTCAGAGAAGATTTCATTCAAGAATTTTTGGTTTTGTGTAATCTTAGGGGAAAGGGGGCACCTTTGAACGCGTTCTAAATTTGATTACGCATGATTAACTTCCCATTTTGATACACATTATGAAAATTAATAGTAAAATGATAAATAGGTCTGAAATAGCAAACAGCGGGTTAGTAATATTATAAATAACAGTAAAGGAGAGTAAGCCAAAACTCAATAAAATCAATATTATTAGTTTCTTCTCATTAGTTTCTTCTTCATTATTAAAATTGATTATTTATTGTTTTCCCTCATTTTCAAAATGATTAATTTCTCTTTGATAAAAAGCTGAATGTACCTATCTGATATTTTTAAGTTTATGGATTACCTTCAGAAGAATGCTCAGTACTAGAATCATTCAAGCAGCTTTAGCAAATAGCAATATAACCAAATATGCCAGGAGGGGAACTTCAAGGAGGAGTCATCTCACCCCTACACCGAAAAAAATATTTTGATAAAACAACTATGAAATTTACATTTTTCGGTGATAAAAGTGATCCAACATTAAAAATATCACTTTTGATATACTGATCAAAACACTATTACATTCACGATATGGATTTACTATGAAAATTCATATATTGAAAATTAAAATGTTAAAATGATAAGATCGATTTAACATTTCTTAATTAAAATTTTACATGATAAATGCCAAACTGATATGCAAAATCTGATATTGCTGATGCTAATTTTTTCTTTGCGAAGTGGAAGGGACCTACAATTTTACGCCGAGTCCGAACGGCAAATTTGAGAAGCTTCCCATGACAATTGATACTCTTGGATATTTGTCAGACGTTCGCAAGAGGTGGGGCAGAGGAAAAAACTCAAGATGTTACTTGGCCCCGGCGGGAATTGAACCGGGGACCTTTCGATTAGTAGTCCGACACACTAACCATTGAGCCACTGCGCCCGACTAATAATATAATTTAGAACAATATACATAGTTTAGAGAACGCAATCATGTTGATATTTTAAGATATCAAAATAATCTTAATTTACAGCCTTTTGTACATCAAGTTAATATTGTAATAGCGTTTTTTTTTTTTTTTAATTTAAATAACCCTTGCCCAAGGGCCGACACTGCGACCTAAGAGATCTTTTGTGTCACAAGGTTGTCTTATACCAGGAGGCGACTGACTTCCCTAATGAAACTCAGCACGTCTTTGGTGGTAGAGTTGCGAAGCTCCACCAGTGATAACACCTCTCTGTGGAGAATGCGTCGTCTCAACCAATGCAGAGCCGGGCATTCACAGAGTATGTGTTCTGAGGTTTCCTCGTCCTCCATGCAGAATCTACATTCTGCCGTTGGGCTAAGATTCATTTTGTTGAGATGGTATCTCAGCCCGCAGTGGCCAGTGAGAAAGCCCACCAGCAATCTAATGTTTTCCTTATTTAGAGTAAGGATTTCCTTATAGGAGTAGGGCTTAATCAAGCGTTTGGACTGTCTCAGACCGGGGGCGCTTTCCCACTGTTTAAGGCGAGTCTCTTGCTCCCAATCTTTGATAAGCCCTAGAGCAGTAGTCCAGTTGACACTGCAGTAAGGTTCGGGACCGATAAAAGCGGCCTCAGAACCAGCTCTGGCGAGCTCATCTGCGGATTCATTCCCTACAAAACCTCGGTGGCCAGGCACCCATCCGAGTTTCACTTTGTTGTGTTTGGCTAGCTTTTGTAAGGCACCGCAGCAGTTTCTTACAGTCAGAGAGTCTGTTGTGTTGGACGACAGTGCCTGAAGTGCCGCCGGACTGTCAGAAAAGATATGTATCTTAGCGCCCTTAATTCCTTTGTTGGAGTTTAAGATAGCGCAGATCTCAATGGCATGGATTTCCGCCTGGAACACTGTGGGGCACATCCCCATAGGTATCGAGACCCTGGTATTGGGTCCAAAGACACCAGCACCAACTCCCGACTCCATCCTTGATCCGTCGGTGTACCATACCAGACTTTTTGAGTCCACAGCTGGAACTCCCGAGACCCATTTAGAACGGTCTAGTATTTCCACCTCAAATAGTTTATCGAAGCTATATTCCCTTACCATTAAGTCAGGGATGGTGAGAAACATGTCCAAATTTTGGATTGAGTTGAGTATTTTCAAGTGACCCACATGGTCATTTGAGTTATACTTGTATTCAAGCTGAAGCTTGATAGCGCATCTAGCAGCTGTTTTCTGAATGAATACATGTAATGGTGACAGTCCAATGATGGCTTCAAGTGCTGTCGTAGGACATGTGCGCATGGCACCAGTTATTCCCAGACATGCCACACGTTGTAGCTTTTGGAGTCTGTTAGCCGTAGTACGTTCAAGTACTTTTGGCCACCACACGATGGAGGCGTACGTGATGATGGGTCTTACCATCATGGTGTACAGCCAGTGTATCATTCTGGGGTTTAGACCCCAAGTTCTGCCGTATAGGCGTCTACAGGCCCACATGGCTCTTGTGGCACGCTCAGTGGCGGCCTTTACGTGTGAGTTCCAATTTAGTTTCCTATCCAGGATGACTCCCAGATATTTGACCTCATTGGCGTTGTAATAGCGTTAATATGATATTAAAATTGTAGAAATATGGTTAAATACAAACCAAATTTTGATATTATTATTTGATATTACAATACCTATAGAAAATAATTTTAATTTTTTTATATTTTAATATCTACTTTACCTTATAATTGTTGATCTAATATTTTAATTTTCATAAATACAATCTTTCGTATCATTTTTTGAGAAATTGATATGATATGCTTTTTGATATTAATAAAATATTAAAATGATATGTCGTTTTTTTTTTTGGTGTACTCTGGCTCCTAGTAATGAACAAAATCCTCATAAGTTTAGACAGGGAAGGAATCAAGGTAGTCGGGTATGCGGACGATATGGTGATATTTGTGTCTGGAATGTTTCCCCCGTGATTAGCGAAATCATGGAGAGTGCTCTAAGCAAAGTTAGCACTTGGGCACAAAAGTGCAGTGTGGGAGTCAACCCGGAGAAAATTGTGCTGATGCTCTTCACCACCAAAACCAAATTACCTGACTTTACGCTTCCTCGCCTAAACGGCACACCCCTACCCCTTTCAACCAGTGCCAGGTATTTAGGAGTTATCCTAGATCCTAAACTCAACTGGAAAATAAACATAGAAGAACGGGTAAAGAAGGCACGTATAGCCTTCTATGCCTGCAGCAGGACTTTCGGCAAAAAGTGGGGCCTGCAACCAAAATTGACCCTATGGATGTACACACCGTGGTACGACCAACCCTCACGTATGGGTCAATAGTATGGTGGCCGACTCTAAAGAAAAAGTACAATATAACCAAACTTAATAAGGTACAAAGAACGGCATGTATAGGAACAACGGGAGCTCTACGGTCAACACCGTCAGACGGACTCACAGTCTTACTGCATCTTTTACCTCTTGATCTACATGTAACAAATATCACAGCACACAGCGCGATCAGACTCAGAGGGTCTGGATGCTGGACTGCGAAACCCTACGGCCACAGTAGTATTCTAGATTCTCTACCTAGAAAACTAGTTCCGCCTTCAACAGACTACATCATTCCCAGAACGTCTTTCACAAAACATTTCGTCGTTCAAATCCCTACTAGATCAGAATGGCAAAACGGACAAGTGACAAGGGATTTCGATCAAACAATCTACACCGGTTCAAAAATGGACTGCGGCGTGGGTGCGGGAGTTTTTTTCGGAATCCTTAAACATCGCAAAATCGTACAGACTTCCGGATACTGCAACCGTCTTCCAGGCGGAGCTACTGGCTATCCGTGAAGCCTGTCGCCAGATAAAACTTCACTCAAACATAACACCGAGGCAAAGGATCGACATACTTATGGACAGCCAGGCTGCCATTAATGCGATCGCTTCGGTCACTATATCCTCTAAGTTAGTACTACAATGCCGTAATGGGCTGGCCCTGCTTGATAAGTTCAAGGTTACTCTGATATAGGTTCCAGGGCACAGTAACGTTCATGGAAACGAACATGCCGACGAACTGGCCAGGCAAGGCTCAGCTCTCCACTGCTCTCTGACGGAACTAGTCCACATTCTGCTCGGAGCAGTTAAGGCAAATATCACCGCAGAATACGTCAAGAAAGCCAACTCAGATGGAGCAAGACGGCTGCATGCGTAATATCCAGAAAAACGTGGCCAAACTACAACAAGGCAAAAACAACCGACCTTCTAGGTAAAATCTGAAAAGACATCGCAAGAATAACAGCGATCATCACGGGACACTGGTCTATAGGTGACCATGCGGCCAAGCTGGGCATCCCATACACTGCCGCAGTTGCAAAGTAACAACTGAAAAAGTTACCCTAATTCACTTATATGCACCTGTCCGGCTTTAGCTAGGACCAGACTACGAACATTGGGAAGCCCTTTCTTCAATACACTTGAGGAAGTCTCCGAGAAAAGTATCAAGTAACTGATAACTTTCCTGAACTCCGCAGGTTGGATTTAGCCTCCCCCACCAAACGATAATACCCATGTTTACGTGAGTTTGTGGTAACAAAACGGCACTCGGTGCTAATTGGGTTTGTCTTATCAAACCTCCATACCTGCCTACCTACCTACCTACCTTCAGAACAAATTAGCTTGGACAAATCTTTCTTAGGAATTCTAAAAACAATATTTTTTCGGTATATTTTTTTTATAATGGACACGCACTAAAAGGATTTTTGGATACCCTTATAATTTATTAGCTACACAGCGCGGGCGTTAAGGAAATTAGGGTTAGAAGATAGGGAGAAATGCCAATGCACGTTGGTTTTAAATGTTTGTAGATTATAATGTGTAGGAAAAATGGAGCGGGGAAGAGCATTCCACATTCGTGTTGTACGGCTAAGGTAAGATTCCTTGTATTTCACTGTACATCCGAATACAGGCTTAACCCGTACTTTTTTTTACTATCCGGTCCGTGAGACCGTGTGTCACCGTTTATGTAAGTAAAACATTTTTTTATTATTCACGTATTTTAGATATAGATGATGTACCTGGGACATCGGGTCCTTCAAGAATTGGTCGGTGCTATGAGTGTGGATGGAAAAAAACAAAAAAACCAAGTACCTACCTACTCTTGCCAAAAATGTCCAAAATATTTGTGTCTTGAACACGTAGTGCCGTATTGCAGCAGCTATTTACCTGCAGAAATTTAGTTTTTGGGATGTTTTTTTTTGTTTGGAAGGATACCAATTTTTGTTTTTTTTTTTGTAAAAGTTCCGAATGTCGAAAGACTGAAAAACGTTATTTTCCATAATGGACATGTGATCTTTTATTTTTTTCTTAATTTTAAAAAATGTATTACTAAAAACTTTGTTATTTTTAATGCTCTAATAAAAATTTTTTGTTAATTTAATTTTTCAAAAAAAGAGGTTAAATTGATTAAATATCGTTATTTTATTGTCAAAGAGCATAAATTAAAAAAAAAACATGAACTATTAGTAACACGTTTGGAAAAATCTTCAGTTGAAAACCCCGGTGCGTGAGACCGGCGTCACCATTGATCAAAGTCAAATTTCCGTCACCATTGGCGGGTTAAAGATAAACTGATGCGCATTCCTTGCATGGCGGGTATTGCGGTTGAAATGTTCTAGGGGTGGAATGCAACTGGCTATTTCAATTGAGCACTTATGGTGGAAATAACGATAAAAAAACGAGAGACAAAAGACATTGCGACGATGACTAAGACAGTCAAGCGATCTCGCAATATTACAGTCACCAATGTGTTTTATCGTGCGTTTTTGGATCCTGTCAAGTAGCTCCAAATAAGTAATTGGTACACCAGACCAGATATGCGCATTGTACTCAAGTTTTGGGCGGATAAACGCCTTATAAATAGTAGCCAGATCAGAAGAGGTGAAATATTTCTTGCAGCGCTTAAGGAAGCCTACATTGGCGACATCGAATATGTGGTCATTCCAACGAAGGTTGTCATTAACACACATACCGAGAATGGAAAGCCGTTCGGTTTCAACGATGCAAGTGCCATTCATGGACAATGGCATGGTATTAGTGTTTTGCTTTAATGACAGAAGGCAGCATTGCGTTTTAAAAGCATTAAATTCCACTCTATTAGTTATACCCCACTGAGTTATGCTAACGAGATCGGAATTCAATGAGCTTAACATACGTTGCCGTTCCAGTTCCACAGCGAAAGATGAGGGGCGTGAACCAAGAAACGACTATGAGAAGCTGAGGGTACTGTCATTGGCAAAGGAGTGGATTGGATTAGAGGTAGTAGACAGGAGATCATTTATAAAAATGAGAAAGAGAGTCGGAGACAAAACAGAGCCTTGGGGAACACCAGCATTTATTTGGTGAGTTGCAGACTTGAAACCGTCCAAAACAACTGGAATTGGTCCGAAAGGTAGATTCTAATCCATTGAAGAAGAGTATCATCGATTCCAAAATGCACGCATTTTTGACAAGAGAGCTTGGTGCCAAACTCTGTCAAATGCCTTTGATATATCAAGCGCAACGATATTACTTTCACCACCTTGGTGAAGAGATTGGTTCCACTTTTCGGTTAGATAAGTCATCAAATCACCAGTGGACCTGTTGCTGCGAAAACCGTACTGCCGGTCATTAAGAAGTTTTCGGGATTCAAGATATTTCATGAGCTGACGGTTTATTAGCGTTTCCATGACCTTGGAAAGAAGGGAAGTTATTGCAATTGTCCTTTTTGGGGACAGGCTGGACAAATGCTGTTTTTCATCTTCTCGGGAAGAGCCCTGAAGAAAAGGATTGATAGAAAAGCTTGCGCAATGCTTTTGCCAGCGAGGAAGAACACCTCTTCAGAACGATAGGGGAAGTACCATCTGGACCAGCGGATTTGTGAACGTCAAGATCTTGAAGTACTCTAGCCACTGTACGAGTGCGGAAGTGGATTGGTCCCATGGAGCACAATCTGGGGGCGTTGAGCTGACTGCAAAGTGAGCAGCAAGCAGATGGGCCTTATCTATAGAACTGACTGAACTAATGGTTTGAACAATAAAACGGTTGAACTGAATTCAGTTTAATTTTTTGCATTTCATATTTAGGTAAATTCGCGTCTAGTGGGACCAGAACGAACTCGATATCATTTTATATACGCGACATAGGTACCATGAACGAACAAATCATTCACCAATGTTCTTATGTGAGTACGATCATATACACGCATACACACACATTTTCTTAAAAACATTTGAAAAACATATTGTGATCTCTAAATTCCTCAATTCGCGCTTAAAACGTTTGTCCTCTTTTTTTCACAATTTCTGATTCTTGGGAATCGAAGCCACAAACAATATCAATTTTATTCAACAAATGGCAAATAAAACATAGGGACGGGCTACACTCCGCTTGGGCGAACTGTTGGATACCCTATTCTTATTTCTATCCCTCATAAGTGGGCGTGACAAAAGTCTAAGTATGGTTCAATTGTTAAGAACGCTCTACATATTTTGTTATATAAAATTTAAAGTATTTTATCGAAAAAACGAAGTTTTTGTAAAAAAAAAACGCTCCCAAGCTCAAACTTTGGTCTTTCAATAAAATTGTTTTATTTAATTGTAGGCGTGTCAGTAGGCGGATTCCAAAAAAATACGCATGAGCATAGAGAGTATATATTATAAATTTCAGCTCCCTATCTCAAATTTTGGTTTTTCAATGAAATTGTTTTATTTAATAATGTGACATAATAAGAGTGTCAGTGGGCGGATTTTGAAAATGTTATCTCCCAAGCAGTTTTAGGGGTCATAGATCATTATATACAAAATTTCAGCTTTCTAGCTTAAAATTCGATTTTTTCGAAAAATTTGTTTTTTGAGTTTATGGGCGTGTTTGTAGGCGGATTTAAAAAATTCGTAAACTTGATTATTTCGGGACCCTAGAGAGTATATGGTTAAAATTTCAGCTCTCTAAGCCCAGTTTAAAGGCCTAATTTTTGCCGACAGACGGTCGGACGGACGGATGGACATGGCTAGTTCGACATTACTATCGATGCTGATCATAAATATAGTAACTTTTAGGGGTCTACGGGCAATATTAAGGTACTCGTATGTTACAAACTATGCGTCAAAATTAATATACCCTTTGAATACGGTATAAAAATGCAGACTCGCAGAAAGTCTTAGTGTGATGACCGTCTTAAAAGTATTATCATTACAAAGTGTTCACGCTCAACATACCCATACCTGAAGACCAACACGTTCTGCACGTATTAATCTTCGGACTAACCGTTTCATATGACAGCTCCCTTAATAACTTATTCTGTTTTATGTAATACGTTGTGTAAAATTTTTTGCGATAATTAAGATAAAATCGCAAAACGCAAATGCATATTAAATAATGATCTCCAAGTTAAATTGCCGATGTTTGTACGAAAGGATACAAACGAACAACATAGGTATCGGGTTCTGCGCTGTAGCCAAAAAATAAAAAAACATTGAGTAATGCTACAGTCCGATTGGGCGAACTGTTGGATACCCTTTTCCTATCCCTTATTAAGTGGGCGTGAGAATAATCTAAGTGTGGGAGAATTGTTAAGAAGGATCTACATAATTTTGTTATTCATCATTTAGAGGATTTTATTGAAAAAACCAAGTTTTTGAAAAACCAGAAAACTTTATATAAAAGAATTGTTCAAAACAACTTTATCAATTAACTTTGCGGGCGGATTCTAAAAATATTTACACATGGCCTCTAGAGAGTAGGTATATGTATGTTCAAAATTGCAGCTTCCTAAGTAAAACTTTGATTCGTCGAAGAAACAGTTTTTCTTTAAATTGTGGGCGTGTCAGGGGCAGATTTCAAAAATCTTCACACATGACCATTCAGGGAAGTTATATATACACTCCGTTCCAACTGAATAAGTACAAGCTTTTTCAAATCTATATGGCTCATTATTTCCACATAATGTACATGAATCTATAATTTGATGCTGCTAACTATTTGTCTATAATGTTGCCAAAAGAAATGAGAAAGAATAATTCAAATAGCACCGTTACTTTTTCTCTGGCTCTCTCGCAAAGCATTTCATACGGAAAAATGCAGTTTTTGTTTGCGTCAACTGAATAGGTACATAGTCATTATCTTCATTGTTCATGTTTGTTCCGAGAAGATTAACCCGTTTAAACAATTTTTAAAGTTTTCTGAGTGAATTAATTTATTTAATTATCGTTTGTTTGTAAATTTGGAGAACGATGGGTAGAAAAAAATCACTTAGCAGTGTTGAGAAGGCTAAGATCGATTTACTTAAGGGACAAGGATTAACCGGGCGTGCTATAGCTACCAAAATTGAAGCTTTAACTTGATCTATTCGTACTTGAGAAATAAAGAGTCGTACGGGAAAAATATGAAAGGGGGGGGGGGAGACATTTTACCACTTTGGAAGTGTTTCTCGCGCCAACTATTCAGTTTAGAAAAAAAGTGATATTAGAAACCTCAATATCATTTTTGAAGACCTATCCATAGATACCCCACACATATGGGTTTGATGAAAAAAATGTTTGAGTTTCAGTTCTAAGTATAGGGAACCCCCAAAATTTATTGTTTTTTTTTTCTATTTTTGTGTGAAAATCTTAATGCGGTTCACAGAATACATCTTCTTACCAAGTTTCAACAGTATAGTTCTTATAGTTTCGGAAAAAAATGGCTGTGACATACAGACGGACAGATAGACAGACAGACATAACGAATCCATAAAGGTTCGGTTTTTTGCCATTTGGCTACGGAACCCTAAAAAAATGTCAGCTCCGTCTTCAAAATTCGATTTGTTTGACAAATTTGTTTTTTTTTTCGGACGGATTGAAAAAAACTCTTAAACTCGATTCTTTCGGGCCCCTAGAGAGTATATGGTTAAATATTCAGCTTTCTAGCTTCAGTTTAAGGGCCTAAATTTTGTAGACGGACTGACTACATCGACATTTCTATCGATGCTGATCACGAATATAGTAACTTTTAGCGGTATACGGGCAATATTAAGAAATGTTGCAAACTATGAGTCAAAATTAATACACCCTTAGAATTGTGTATAATTAGGACATCAGATAGAGCTATAAGAGAAAGCCGACCTTCACATCCTCGTTCCGCGAAAACAGGCAGGACAGAGGTGCCTAATTTTCTCTCGAAATCCTAAGCGGTGAATGAAACATATGAATCATAAAGTGACGTTTATTTTCTTTAATGTCAAAAATGACAATTTTGTTAAGATGAATTTCATTTGGCAGAACTTTGTATATTTGCGTTTAACAAACAACACAAAATATCTATCCTAATTTTTAAATATGTTGTTCTCAGTAATTTTTTAGTTAAATTATTAAATAATATTCCAACTGAATATTAAAACATATTGTCAAAGACAGGCTTGAGTTCTTAAATTCGATTTTGCCAGATTCGAAAATCGCTCAAAACATTTCTAGGGCGGTCACAAGAACTGAAACAATAGTAAACAATGTTTTACTTCCCTTACAAGTAAATAGTTTATTTATTTATTTTTTCGTTTTGTTATAGTTTCTTTCTTTCGTTAAAAAAAAATGTAAAATATATGTAATTTCTTATTTTTTTGTTTTTTCTTATGAGATTTTTGAAGGTGTCCTCTTTGCCTTCAGCAAAAATACCCTAGTCGCATTCGCTTCTCAGGTACACAATTTAAAATCACTTGCGATACCTAGCACAAAGAAAGAAAAGTGCAAAACTCAAATACTAACACCAGAGGCACAATCTTTCAAAATCGACATAATCGGCAGAACACAGCGGGATGTCAATGGCGCGTTCGTGAGTATTGAGACGGAGGCGGCGAAGATGGGTTTGGCGATCAATGAGGGCAAGACAAAGTATATGCTGTTATCAAGAAAAGACACCCAACACCGACGTCTCGGACAGAATCTCACTATAGACAGATATAACTTTGAGGTGGTTCAGGACTTTGTCTACCTAGGCTCCGCAATGAACTCAGGCAATGACACCAGCGCTGACTATTTCCAGAATTAAAAAGAAAAACAAAAAAATTAAAAAGAATTAGGAATTATTGAATTTATTGGAAGGAATTTCCTTATTAACCCTAGAAAGATAATCTTATTTTTTAGTACTGAAAAGATAAACATGCGTCTGGGAGGCGCACAATTAAAAAACCTTTTTTTTTACAAAATTAAATAAATATTTTTTTTTATTGTTACATTATTAGCAATAAAGTAAAACATAAACATATATTATTAATTTTCCTGTTTTTTAAAGAGAAGTAGGATTTTATAAATCCATAACAAAAAGGAACACAAAATTAGAGATCTTCGGTATTTAATTTTCATATGCTGATAATAGCGCATTACCATAACTGCATTACCATAACTGAAAAACGGTGGTACTTACCGAACCGGAACGACCGTCAATCGCAAGTATAAATCGACGACTGAGCTGGCTTATAAAAACAAGTTTGTTCAAGCGTCGGTTAAAAGAAGAAAGCAATATACTCGTATATATTTCGCGGGCGCCTCCGAGGCGCAGTTTATCTTTCTAGGGTTAAGAGTTAATACGTGAGGATCTACTGCATACAGGCTTATTTTTTCACTAACCAACTTAAAGCTTTTCAGGGTTCATGATAAATTAATCCACTGTTTAAACTTTGTCGGAGAACAAAAATTTTCATCTGTAAATAAGTCCTCAAATGATATATTATCCACTGGATCCCATTTTCAGCTCGAAAAGAGTACATTCAACTGAGAAATAAGCACCGCAGTTTAATATGCCACGCACAACAAAGAAAACAAAACATAAACTAAGAGCTTAACATGCTTAAGTAACCCCCGAAATAAAAACCCCATCAAACGTACAATGAACAGTTTCAATATTTCTTCATTTTTTTCTCCCCATAAAAAATCGTTTTCTTTACTGCATCGGCATAAGCACACAGTTACATACAAAAAGCTGTGCAATAACAAGCGGGTGACTGATTCAATTGCACTCCCAGTGCACGGTACCAACTACCTAGTCCCTAAAGTTATTTCCATTGTTTATATGCGGTGATATATCGAGCTCAAAAGCTTAAGAGAACTAAAATGATGATAAATGCTAGTTCTGTGTATCCTTTGCTGGTTCTTCATGTTCACCTGCGGTACACATGTATTTATCAAATTCATTTGTCAATCCTCATGAATCGGAAAGGTACTACCTGCATACTTTTAAGTGTCATCCTTACCCCTTGATTAAACCTTTTCGGACTGATTAAAAGTAGAAAGTTCTTTACTTTGTCCTGTGGTTAGATTCAACCCTTTTCAAATCTGGCACAGCCTTAAACATGTTTATACCACCGAGATTATTTGGTTCAATTTGCTCTTTGAAATCCCGAATGTTTCTTCCTTACTTACTGCTTGAATGGTATGGTGAACAATCTAAAGGACCTTAGACAATTACTGACCCATTAATAATTGTTCTACAAGCTTTAAAGGTGGGTACTTCCTTACTGGTTTCCCTACTACATACCGGGGCTCTGGTACTCCAACTCATTAAGCTCAAATGAACACATAACATAATTGCTTCAATGAATGAAGCCATCAGTATACGGGATGTGGAAATGTTCTATTTATAAGGAGCCATGGAAACTCTTTTTTGGTTCAGTTATTATTGGAAACGGTTTTTAGATGAAAAATGACGTTAAATGATGTGCTAGATTTTGCTACGCGAATGTAGGTAAAGTTTTGATAATTTGAATAGTTGCAGAATAATTAAATTGACAAATAGAAATCTTAAATTTTCAAAAAAAAATTGGGGTATGTCGATAATACGTTCGCCCGCATTTCTGTCCTTTCGCGTATTTGCCTTCTTGCCTGTTCCAGGTATCTCGGATCTACAAACATGTTTTTAAAAAAAATGCACACTGCATTCCGCTTTCTCCTGAAATCTACCATATTCGCCACTAGCTTTCCTGCTGTCGGTGTTCCTTTTAGTTCCTCTATCAGTATCTGCCACTGGGTGTGAAATCGTGGGCACTGAAAGAACGCAAGGTCCATGACTTCTAATGTGTCTATACAGTGCTGGCACATTGGGGAGTTGTCGTACTTTAAGCGATATTTATATCATCGGCAAAAGCCATGCCTACTCCTAAATGATTTCTTCCTATTCATGATTCTTTATTTGGGTAGGTCTATCGGCCTTTGGTTGAGATGTTCCAACGCTGCTGCCATTCTGTCAAACCTTTTCACTGACGCTGCCTTTTTTCGTGCATACTTCAGATGCTTCTTAAGAGGGCCTCGAGTCGATCATAACCCTTAGGTATTTGATGTCCGATTTTGATGTCCGATTTTGATGTTATCTTATGCCCGTCTACCATAAGTTTACTTTTTTTGTCGGCTGCATATCAGTATCGTTCCTGTTATGTGTTTCTGTGACGGATAACACGGATGGTGTCGCTGCTTATTTGCACTACTTCTTCCAGCTGTTCCGCAACTATTGCTATGGCTATGTCTTCGGCAAAACCTTAGCTCCTTCTGGTATGTCTAGTCTAAAGATGCCATCATACACTAAGTTCCACAGAAGAGGGCCCAGATCGGAGCACTGTGGCACTCCTCCAGTGACACCCTTCATCGGAGTCATAGAAAAGAATCCTTCATGGTAGTCCGTGGCTACTTTGGTGATATAGTCCGGAACCTCATATTTCGAAGTGCTCCCAAAATATGTTTCCAGAATGCAGGATTGAAGGCATTCTTAACATCCAAAGTTTTAACGGAGCAGTATCGCTTAGCTCCTCCTTTCCATCTTGCACCTTCTATACCCTTATGTCCAGTATTGACTACAATATTTATGGCGTCGACTGTTGAGTGGGACTTGCTTTATCCGTGTTGTAAATACTGATCAACAAAAAGGAATTAAATTGTCCATTAGTCCTGATCATAACTTCGCTTTTGAGGAAGAATAAGAAAACATAACAACCTTTATCCTAACCTTTATGTCATAACGGGTCATGTCATACGATGTATGTCTGAAACAAATATAAAATGTGGGCGAATTTCGTTTGTTCTGGAAACTTATTCAAGACAAAACATTAGCTCATTCTAAGGAAACGTTCTACGCAGAGAATAGCATTCATGACATTTACATACAAACTCAACTGGCAAAATGAACTGAGGCCATTTTTGATCGAAAAAACAACAACAACTCCAAGACCTTCTAAGATGTTTGCCAACATGCCAGTAATCTTCAAGGCCAACAAAAATGCTTGGATGACTTCAGGGCTCTTTGATGAATAGTTTGAAACCAATTTCGCCCCTGATATAAGTAATGGCAAATTTAATGCAAAACATAGGGACGGGCTACAGTCCGCTTGGGCGAACTGTTGGAAACCCTATTCTTATTCCTATCCCTCATAAGTGGGCGTGACAAAAGTCTAAGTATGGTTGAATTGTTAAGAACGCTCTACATATTTTGTTATATAACATTTAAAGGATTTTATCAAAAAAAAAAAACGCTCCCTAGCTCAAACTTGGGGGTTTCAATAAAATTGTTTTATTTAATTGTGGGCGTGTCAGTAGGCGGATTTAAAAAAAAATTAACACATGAGCATAAGGGCCCCTAGAGAGTATATATTATAAATTTCGGCTCCCTAGCCTAAATTTTGAATTTTCATAAAAAAATTAATTGTGGGCGTGTTAGTTGGCGGATTTTGAAAATATTTACACATAAGCATAAAGGGCCCATAGAGAGTATATATTATAAATTTTAGCTCCCTAGCTCAAACTTTGGATTTTCAAAAAAATTGTTTTATTTATTTGTGGGCGTGTGTCAGTGGGCGGATTAAGGTATGTTACAAACTATGCGTCAAAATTAATATACCCTTAGAATAGTTTATAAAGAGAAAAAAACAGTAGAACAGTGACCAATAAAGTTTGGCTTCTCATTGACAATAGTCCTTGTCATCCACCAAAAGCCTCAGTTATTAAAATTAGAGGCCGCGGAATAACAATAATGCCATTTCCTCATAATTGCACTGCCATATTTCAACCTATTGATTAAAATGTAATAAGTTTGACTAACTCTATTACACCCCAGGGATCGCGATGGCCCCGCTTTTGATGCCTAGTGCTGTATGCGATTACATACTGTAGCATGCACCTTGTAAATATTTCTTTATTCATATCTGGACAAATTTAGCGAAATCTAAATCTCACAAACTATTTTTTTTTGAGTAATGGCAATACTTCAATCTTTCGCTCACTCGATAAAGCCGCTGTAATTTTTTCCAAAATGAAAGAATGACTTTCGACACTCGAGAGAAGGGACAGCGACTTCCGCCTAAGATCAGAGATAAGCACGAAAGTCGTGTGAAGCTTTTTTTTTTACTCTGTCGTCTCCTGATCCTCGGATGTTCCTTTTGACACGAGTGCGTACGTTTTGTTTCTTACCGAATTGCCAAAAAAAAAAAAAAACGAGTGTGACAAAAAAATCCCTTTAATCGTAAAAATAAAATAGACTTGTAATAACAGTCAACCAAAATAACATTTAAAGCTAATTAAGTGAAGCAACACTAATATAGCAAGAAAAATAAAACACAAAAAAAAAACATACAATAAGCAAGTCAGTTCATTGAACACCACTAAGCGGGGACCACCTGCACGCTAAAATCCAGCACGTGTCACCCAAGGATAAATCCATAAAATCCCAGCCCTGGTTCATAATCAGCCGGAGATTAATACGATTTCGAACTAACCGTGGCACCAAAATGGGAGTTTCAACCAGAAAAGGGGAGCAGATCTTCAACGCCTGTAGCCACGTGAACAGTCCCAGCTCCGAGCTAACCACATAGCATCTATGAGCAACAAGATTTCGTGCTATAAAACGAGCAACAAAACATCTGGATTCTACCTGCAGTGTCGAATACTTTCTACAGCATCTGAGAGGACCATCAAATTTGAAGATACCTTTTTTTTTTGCATGATAGAATAGGTTATTTAAGGTTACCATAATTAGAAAGTAAGATATGTAATAATATAGTTAAGTATTTATATAGAAAGCAATAAGGTAAGAACAGCCAAAAGACTTGTGTACTTCATAGTGAACATAACCAAAAAAAAAAAAAATATATAATAAAATATTTCTCCCACACAGTGATCTTCAGAACCGATGTGCGCACAACGAGTCTACAGTGAACTTCATCATCAACTATAAGAAACTTCGACGATCGCAAACAAATCAAGAGTATATGCGAAAACGTATGTGAGTAATCTTTTGGTTTTGTTTTCCTTTTTTTTTGATAAGTTGGACATTGCTGAATCTCGTTGGTTCAAATTTGATACGTGCACTTTGCACGCAATATAAAAAAAAAAAAAAAAAATATATATATATATAAAAAAAAATATTGAAAACCCCACTAAATATTAAGTTCAACTATATTCACTACATCATATTCTTACTTGCTTAATTTTCGGTATTTTCATAACTTAGATTTCATTATAATAGTTATATACTTAATTGACTAGACCAAACGCTATACATTTTTGAAGATCAACCACGTTTAAATAAGCTCGTGGTGAAGTAATCCCATGTATATTTTTTTTCTAATTTTAAGTAATTACCATGAAAAATAAACTTAATTACATATAACGATTTCTGAAATTATCATCTTCTTTTAAAATGACTGATTAAACATTTCTCTGGTGATATGGTGAGGTGAGCGTGAAACAGATCTAAGGGAGAGAAGATGGTGTGATCCCCCAAGTAGAACCCAAAACGGGCAATGTCTTTAAGATTGGCAGGCGCAAGGCAATCAAGGAGCATGACCACGGTCATGCAGCAGGGTGGGCCAGCCTGATGGGTTCTCTTCCGAGTGCCCCATATTAAGTCATCAACATCTGACTTCATCTTTCAATTCCTACTTGCCTTACTTCCTCTTTCTCTCAGTTCCTCTTTCACTCAGTTCCTCTTTCTCTCGCACTTCCTCTCTTAAGCTTTTTTTTATTTTCTTCAGTTTCCCCTTCCTCTTTCATCCGATAATGACTTGGCATCGCCTTAAGGCATGCAAGATCATATGGCAGGTAAACGTGGAGCTAGGCCATGTCTAAAAGTGCATGCCTACATTTAATATCTATTTGATACTCGTACATACTCCCCCCTTTAGGCACGAATTTTATTTTGTGGGTAGGTTCGTAGCAGAAAGATCCCCCCCGATCCGACAAGCTGTTGCCGAGCAACGACAAGCGTGCCACCTCTGCTACCGGGAACATTAACACCCAAATACCCCCTTCCTACAATACCCCTTTTAAAGCTAACCTAAGATCTGTTACAAAAAAGTTTGTTGGGCCATCAAATTTCATCCTAAGCTATGAAAAAGCACTGAAAAGCTAAAATATGCCGTCTGTTTCTTGGCAAATGCTTGGAAAGAGTTAAATGCAAATGAAATCTATTAATGTTGGAAACAAGTTATCGACACTCCTGACAATCGGGAGACTACGTTCCTTTGTTTCTAATGCTTGATCAGATTTTGTCAGAACGATCTGACAACTCTTTTTAAAAGAAGAAAAAAATGATAGTGTGGAAATGCATATTATTGATAAACAGCCCAAAGTAAAATTAGGATACGCTAATAAACGTCACTGTTGATAGTAAAAACTTCAAGGTAGTTAACGAGTTCATCTACCTTGTAATAAACATCAACTCCACGAATAACGCTTTAGTGGAGATCCGACGGAGAATTACCTTACAAACCCGCAATTATTTCGGATTGTCAAAACGAATGTTTACAGACCTCCTCAGTCGAAGGACAAATTACATGCTCTATCGCACATTAATCTTACCTGTTCTGCTAAATGGTGCTGAGTGCGGGACGATAAGTAGGAAAAGGGAGCAAATAGTGCGTTCAATTGAAAGAAAAATATACCTTCGGATATTTGGTGCGTGCGATGAGGGCGAATGGAAGAGAAGATACAGACGCAAACTCTATGAGCTGTACCAAGATGTGGATGTTGTCCAAGAAGCTAAATCACGTCGACTACATTGGCTTGGCCACATTGAGCAAATGGACAAAAATGCTTAAGCCAAGAGGGTCTTCGACTCTCAGCCTACAGTTTCGAGAAGGAAAGGCAGACCAAACCTCCGTTTTAAAGACCAAGCCATCGCGGATGCCAGAGCGCTTGGTCTGGAGCATCGTGCCCAGGATGGCAGAGGGTTTAATTTTTTTAAATTTTTTAAATCCGTCCATAAAATGGGAAAAACCAAACGCAATATGAAAGAAGGCTATTATGTTTATATTGAAGAAAAATAATGGGATTAGGTAGATAAATTCAATTTGTATGATGCTTTTCCCAATAAGGTAATAAAATTAATCCTTTTTTCGTTCCACCTGTTTACGAATAGTGATTTTGAAGTGATTTAACTTTACGTCGATTTTAAAGTGATTTAGCTTTACGTTGAGTTTTTGCTTGTTTTTATAGTTGCAGAAATTTTGATTAGACTGTACTTCAATGAAGAACTATTATATTAATTAATTGTAAACTACGCCATAAATATAGTATACATTACATAGGATTGGTTTTTTTCCCTTTAGACTTGACGACTACATGTTTTCATATAAAATAATTATACGAGCAAAGCCAGAAGTTGTAAAGATCAATACGAATGTCTTGTCCTTATTACTTGCTTCCTTCTAATAGTGAATTCATTAAATTTATGCAATTAAATACTGTCTGAAAGACAGACACTTTTAATGTATTTCTTGTCGGTACCCCTTATTGTATGCATGTCCCAAGTCTCAAATAAAACAACAACTTATAGTCACCAATTCATTACGCTACCCGATTACCATGAAATGTCCCCGGTCTATCAAAACACTTTAAATAACAAGGTCTTGTCATGCAAAGTAAATATTTTATAGTTTTTTGGACTAAAAACAAATTCCTCAACTTATAAATGTTTTTGAATGCAATTAGTAAAAACACGAAAAGAAACCATTGTTGCTTAACTTATCATATTGGACAACATATTTTTTTTATTTGTTTATTTTCATGGCAGAAGACACAATACTACATTGGCTGCCGGTATGATATCAGAATCGGCTTGTTGCGCGATTGAACATCATATATCGACTTTAAATGGTATAGACTGCTTTCAATAAATAATAAAACAAGGCTTTGGAATAAGATATTTCAATTCGATTTATCTAGAAAACACGTAATTTTTATTAAATATGTACGGTGCAGAGAAATAAGTCAACGAAAATTAATTCCACATCGGAACTTAGCCCAACCTAAATGGAAAATAAGTCCACTCTACAAAGGCGGTAGTTCTCACTTAACGTGAGAAATAAATAAACTCGAAAACCATTAAAATTACAGCCCTCGGGAAAAATATAGTGAAGCTAATTCCTCAGGCACCACAAAAACGGCTATGGAAATAAGGTCTCAAAATAAAAAAGTGGTCTGGGTGCGACCCGCAAGGTCCACACGACTAACTTCCCAGTGGGATCAATAAGATGTTTTTAACTGATTAAGTTTCCAGCGAAATCGGTCCAGTCGTTTTTTTTAGTAAATAAATAACTAACATAATTATAATCCAACTAAAAATTGTTCATAGCTCCCCGAAGGAACTTATTATTTATTTATTGAATTCATAATTTTTGTACATGTAAAACAAAGAAACTTGAACTTGAGAACCGATAACTCGATGCATCTATTTATTTGATTCGGTCGATCTATTTATTTGATCCTGAATTTAATCTCAAATCGGGGTTCATTTAAATGCAACTGATCTAACTTAATTTATTTTTAATCAATGCCAATTTATTAGTTTATTAACTGATGTTATTATTATATTTTGTATTTTTAAACTTACTGTATGTACGCTTTTTTATTTGTATGCAAAACCTTTTAAGGTGTTCTACCAGGTAGCTGAAATAAATACATAAATAAATACCCGGAAACTTTTTGTTTGTACAAACTAAGATTTATGTTACAATTTTGACTTTGCTATACCCTATTCTAAGGGTATATTAATTTTGACGCATAGTTTGTAACATACCTTAATATTGCCGGTAGACCCCTAAAAGTTACTATATTTATGATCAGCATCGATAGTAATGTCGATCTAGCCATGTGCGTCCGTCCGTCTGTCGGCAAAAATTAGGCCTTTAAACTGGGCATAGAGAGCTGAAATTTTAACCATATACTCTCTAGGGTCCCGAAATAATCAAATTTACGAATTTTTGAAATCCGCCCACACGCCCACAAACTCAAAAAAACAAAATTTTGGAAAAAATCGAATTTTGAGCTAGAAAGCTGAAATTTTTTATATATAATCTATGGCTCCTGAAACTGCTCGGGATATAAAATTTTCAAAATCCGCCCACTGACACGCCCACAAATAAATAAAACAATTTTATTGAATTTTAATTTTTTATTTTAATATATACTCTCTAGGGGCCGTTTAAGCTCATGTGTTAATTTTTTTTAAATCCGCCTACTGACACGCCCACAATTAAATAAAACAATTTTATTGAAACACCCAAGTGTGAGCTAGGGAGCGTTTTTTTTTATAAAATCCTTTAAATGTTATATAACAAAATATGTAGAGCGTTCTTAACAATTCAACCATACTTAGACATTTGTCACGCCCACTTATGAGGGATAGGAATAAGAATAGGGTATCCAACATTTCGCCCAAGCGGACTGTAGCCCGTCCCTATGTTTTTATTTAAATTTAAGATACCAACAATGCAAACAATTTTGATATGATACGGAAAAAGAAAGGAAAAACGGAAGAAGGTTCAGAAAAAATATGAATATGTAGTGCGAAGTAAGTAAAAGTAGATGAAATGTAAAATAAAGATAGAGAAATAGATTGGGAATTGAACCTGCACCGCACGGGTCACAAGCCAACACACTAACCTCTACACCGTCGCCACCCTTCGAGTATCAATTGTCATGAGAACCTTCTCAAAAATTTGCCCTTCGGATTCAGCGTAAAATTGTAGGTCCCTTCCACTCCGCACAAGAAAGTGGTTTCAGAAGCTAGGTTTTAGGCCCTATATTGGCCGTTAATGCCTAATATATATTTATTTATTTTATAGCATTTGAGAAGTGTTAGGGTAGAGTGACCGTGTTGTTCATACGTTAAATATAGAGGGGTAGGCATTTTCAAGATGAATCGCATGGAGAAACAATTGACGGATGGCAAAATATATGACCTTACTAGTTTTATTTTGATATGTATTGGGAAATATTTGTATATAGGGCTTTCTCCACGAAGGGCACCATAGACTTTTGAAACAATCCTATTTATGTGAGAATGCCGGCTAAAACTTTGGTTAAAGTATACACCCAGATTCTTAATGTTCTCAACATATTCACCCAGGGAAAAGCTAAGAAAAATCGGAGGAATGTTTACTTTATTCCTACTTCTGTTAATGGAGGTAGCTTTTTTTGTTACATTAAGGTTAAGTTGATTAAACTTGTCGGAAATCGAAGTCCCAGAGGGTGCCGTGACATAACCCCAAGCGTCATAAGCCCAAATCTCGAAATTTGGCCTTATGTCGCTTTTTGAAAGTGACATAAGGCCAAATTCCAGCATTTGGTATTACGTCACTTTCACAAAGCGTCATAAGGCCAAATCCGGAAAATGATATAAAATCAAATTTTCGAAACCGTACCTCGCACCTACTCCAAATCAAACAGTGACCCCATGCAGGGTGGTTGCTCGGGGGCAGCATGCCCCCCCATAGGCATTGTACTGTTTATGCAATCTACTTGCGATTTCGCAACTAATCCCATAAACAGTGCAATGCGTATGGGGGGCATGCCGCCCCCTGCAACCCCCCTGCTTGGGGTCACTGTTTGATTTGGGGTAGGTGCGAGGGCAAATTGTTGAAAACATCACCAAGCGAAAGTGTCATAAAGCCAAATTGGCCTTATGACGCTTTTCCAATGTTTCATAATACCAAATGCTAAAATTTGGTCTTATGTCACTTTCACAATGCGACATAAGGCCAAATTTCAAAAATTGGGCTTATGACGCTTGGGGTTATTCACGGCACCGTCCCAAAGCACTCATACTCGGTAACGGACCATTGTGCTACCAGGCAGAAATTCTCATTTTGGTGTAGAGGTCGGAGAAAACAAGATACTCCAGAGGGAACATGGAGTCCTGATAAACTCTCCTTTTTGTAAAATAACGAACTCAGAACGATAAGACAGATACGATGACATAAGACTACATAGAGTGCTGTCGAAAGCAACCTCCGCCTTAAGTTTTTTAATCAATATTGAATGATTTACACAATCGAATGCCTTTGAAAAATCTAGAGAAACAAATATTAATATCATATCCTTATCTACCCCTTTACATACTTTAAATAAGGCCGTGGTGAAATTGTGTTTTGCTCGAAATCCTGACTGATATTTTGAAAGAAATCCTTATAAATAAAATGTTCTTATTTGGTTTATTACAATTGTTCCGAAAGCATTACTAGGCAAATGCAGAATTTCAATACGCCGATACTCAGAACTGCTGGCTGAAGATGATTTGGGCAAGGGTATAATTCACGCAACTTTCCAGACATTGATCGGGGAAAACAGAGGTAGTTCTAATTTTATTAAAAATATGTGTCGTTTGGGGAGGTATGAAGTGAAGAGGTATTTTTATGAAGTTTGAGTGAACATCATTCAAACCAACAGCTTTTGATTTAATTTTTAAAATGGTTTCACCTACACACACTGTATCTACACAGTAAATTGATATGTATCTACTTGGCCATTGCTTAAGGAAATGCTGGATAAATCTCATATGTTGGCAGCTGATTGAACAAATTTCTTATTTAGTTCCTCAACTCATAGCCGAACATTTAGCTATATCATTTCCATATTTCCACTTAAATATAGAAGATCACGCTGTTTGATTAGATTTTGAACTTATTGTGTAAACCAAGGAGTGGTAGATATATTGATTTTTTTTGCTCTTATGGAACATATTTGTCGTAAAGATAATGAATGGTGTTTCGAAGAAACTCAATTTGGTTACTTCCATTGTTTTGTTGTATATATTGGAGTTCAATTTAAACCACGACATTCATTAAATTAAATATTTTACGACACTTTTCACAGCAAAGGCTGGGAAAGCATCAAGTTTTAAAAATATCAAATCGTGATGTGAAAAGGCAGATGCAACTTATCATGTTGGGATTCGACTTAATAAACACGTCTAGGAGAGAGGGCGAACGGTTGGCCGCAAAATGAGTTGGTTGAGAACTTTTAGTGAAATTTAAATTGATACTTTCAACAATTTCTACAAAGTTTTTGTTCTTTTTATCTAAAATACATAAATTAAACCCCAAAGCACAATTTTGCATTTAAGGGGAGGAGTAATTCCAACTAGGTTAGGTTAGGTTAGGTTGCACTGGCAGTCGGCAGAGGCCGACACACTTAGACCAATGACAGGCCCATTGTGATACCACACGGATGTATAATCCTCCTACTCGTTGAACCAGTTGGAGCTTTTGATGAAGCTTGACAGACTTTTTATGTCGGTGTTAATGAGATCGTTAAGATCATTGTAAAAGAAGGATCCTAATTTTAGTTTGAGAGAGAGCAGGGCACGTGCAGAGAAGGTTGGGAATTGTCTCCTCCTCTTCCTCGTCCATACAACTTCTGCAGAAGTCATTTGTGTGGACGCCAAGCCTTGTTGCATGTCTAAATTATTATCGAAATTCGATTAGCAGTGTTCAGTACCATACCCACCTCCACAAAAACGTACTCCAATAATTCGTTTGCTGTCGATGTTTTTATAATTATTAAATGGAGCAAGCTGAAGCTTATCCTGGTATATGTACCAAAGTGTCGAAAACAAGTATGCGGCTGCTACTGCTCTTCGTCAAGGAAAGCACTTCAGAAAAAAGTTGGCCGACCGGAGAATTAGACTTCAGTATCATCTGCTCTAGAAAGCCTATGGTGTCCAATGTTCATCATCTCATCCAATACCATTTTTAAATTTTTAGATGTTTTTTGAAGAAATCGGTTGAGTGACAAAGTAAACCATAAGATGGGATCGAAAATAATGCTTAACGAGTAACGAGCCCTCGCTCTTATATTTTAATATTAATGTTGATTCATTATTCTCTAAGTTCATCTTCCAATCAATGTATATAAATAGTAGTGTTCCCGTTCATTTAAAGAATATTTAAACCTTTTCATTCTCCTTTCTTTCGTTCAGACAAAAACTGCACGTGTACAGGGGCTGCCGACCGCACGGCCACAAGAACAAAATACACACGGAATAGGTATTCCGTTGCATCGTAAATGATGTCGTGTAAACACATCATAGGTACAGTGTAAACACACAGGGGCACAAAGCCTTGATACTGTCAACAAATCCTGGGGGATAACACAGTGTAAGCACGTTTGCTCACTGCCTTTGTCTTGTGATTATAATAATTTGCATATCACTTATTCTGTAGATATAATTAAATGCTACTTAGTAATCGAATTTTCAGTGGCAGTTAATTGGAAGAAAGAGGTAGGTATGTGGCATATAAACATCCTTTTCTCGGTCAGGCCAAATATGTTCGATACGGAAAAGCAATTCTACGAATTTTGGTGGCTTATTGAGGGAGGGGTCTACATGCTCTCCCAGGTGCGTTACTCTAGGTAACATCCTCTTAGTTCATAAGTTAGATTAAGTTACCTAGGGTGTTTTTCATAGAGGCCGGACTCACCATCTTGTGGTGGCGCTTACGGGAGGTTATACACGCTGTAAGGCTTCAGTCGGCTTACGCGTTTGCACGTTGGCGACTGCCAGGCGCTCAGAAAGCAATTGGGATTTTGACCACATGTTGCGTAAGGCAACGAGTGCTCAGATTCCCAATTATAGTTAGAATACGTTAAGTAGTTTAAGTAAGTAGAATAGGTAGTTTTTAATTTGTTTTATGTAAAATATAAAATCTGTAGATATATTGATGCCCAGTTATTTTTAATTTTCTCGATTAATACTTATTAGTTCGTAAAATAGTTTTTAGGCCGAAAGGCAATAATTATAATGTTATATTTAAGTTTAGAACGTCTGCATAAGGACAATTAATTAAGAATAAGTTAGAATTAATCATTTTTGTCTAGTTTGCAAATTAGATATCAACTTACAATGAATAAAAAATTAATTTAAAAGTCAAAAAAGTGAAAAATGTCATGCAAATAAAAAAATAACCACTAAAATAAATTAATTTACTTTAAGAGACTTCGCATATGCAACTAACTGCATTGTATTGCATGCGATCTAATTAAATAACCAAACGTACTTGTTTCGTATTTGAATACACTTAAAGGAGGTAACTTTACTTTTGTTATTCTATGTGGCTGTGTGTATGAGCAGGCCCATTGAGAGCAGAATTTTAGATTGACAGTATTAAAGCCGTTAAGTGGATGCCAATTTGATACAAGCCGGAACATATCGCACTTCGCTCACGTATTATTTTTGTTTTTATTTCTCTGCCGAACATCTGATTGAAGAAACTTTTAGCAATATCCTGGATCATCCCGGTTGCAATTTTTGTCTATTTTTGTTATATATATATATATTTGTTGAAATTAAAATAATTCGGTCAGGGAATAAAAACTGACTGGCTTCCAATACCAATCCTTGTTTATTGTCAAGAGACTTTTTTGCTTATCTTCCCTTTCCGACGGATACACATACATGAGATTGCTTTGTTATCTCTTGATGCCCTTTTTGTTTTTTACATTTACATAGATCCATGTAGTGATGGGAACTGAAATGTGGTCTTCATTTGTTATGCTAAAACTTGGTCCCTAAAGATATTCTGATATCTGAAGTTGGTTGATAAACATAATGTGTGGATGTTCATCTGAGTGTTAACAATGAAATCAATTGAAGTTAAGACAGTTGCTGCCGAACCATTTGTTATGTTGTCAAAGTAAACAAATAAATCTAGTTTTCCTTTGGGGATAGTTTATTGTGTTGGAGTTGAGTATATATTTGTTTGCACACCACATCTTGATTCTATAATGTTTATTTTCGCAACACCTCTACAGTTTTAGATCAAATTTTAAAATATTGAACTTTTTTTATCAATGGCGTACATTTTTCCTACCATCAGGAAACGCGCCAAAAATTTTCCTATACCGTAAAATCGAAATAAAGATCGTAACATTTTGCTACTAAAGTCATTTTGCATTTAGCATATTATATTCAAAGTATTTGAAAGCATCATGAACTCCCAGAGGGGGCAATATCTTAATAGCAGTAATATGTTGCATCCTAATCAATCCGGGTTTCGTCCAAAACAAAGCTGTATAACAGACAGAGACAACTTTAGGTAAAGACACCGTCACTTTTCCCACTCTCTTAGATCTTTCTAAAGCGTTCGATACTGTCAAACACAACTTTCTATGCAGTAAACTAAGGCAGCAATTTCAGTTTAAATAATCCTCTATGAGACTAGATTCTTATTATCTAAGCTTTAGATTTCAAGCAGTAGTTGCTGATAACAGCACTTCCCCTTTTTTAGCATTAAGCACATGTGATCCCCAAAGGTCAATATTTGGGCCATTACTTTTCTGAATTTAACCAGCTCCCTTCGCTAAAACTCTTCTGTACATTATGAATGATGATGATGTACAGCTTGGCTTTTGAATATGATTGCAAATTGGTCTTGTGAGATAAAGGAACTTACTAAGATTTTGGATTGGTCTCTATCAAACATTTGACTTAATCCAGCCAAGCTTGGTAATCTGCAGAACCTGTATTGATACAAGGTACTTCACCCAAATACCACTCAACACTTCGCCCCATGAGTTTCTCAAGAAGTTTTCAACAAGACACTTACCTGGACAAATACCATCAAGTAGTCATAGGTAGAGTCTACAGAGATCTACTTATGTTATGGGCCACACAACAGATTAATGCAATTAAAACAAGGATTATAATTGAGACGCTGCTGATCTCTTTATTATTCTTTGATTGTAAAATTTTAAGTAATTGTGATTTCGAGCACAAAAGGAAGTTAAATGTTGTTAACAATAGTGTGGCAAGGTATATATTCGGACTGCGGATATATAGGCACAATCACTTAAACATGACTTCTCTCTTGAAAGCCTTTTTAGGGTTCTAGCCAAATGGAAAAAAAGGAACCCTTATGGATTCGTCATGTCTGTCTGTCTGTCCGTCCGTCCGTATGTCACAGCCACTATTTTTCGAAACTATAAGAACTAAACTGTTGAAACTTGGTAGTAGATGTATTCTGTGAACCGCATTAAGATTTTCACACAAAAATAGGAAAAAAACAATAAATTTTGGGGGTTCCCCATACTTAGAACTGAAACTCAAAAAAAAATTGCATCAAACCCATTCGTGTGGGGTATCTATGGATAGGTCTTCAAAAATGATATTGAGGTTTCTAGGTAATATATTTTTTTTCTAAACTGACGCGAGAGACACTTCCAAATTGGTAAAGTGCCCCCCCCCCCCCCCCCCCCCCCCTGTAACTTCTAAAATAAGAGAATGATAAAACTAAAAAAAATATATGATGTACATTACCATGTAAACTTCCACCGAAAATTGGTTTGAACGAGATCTAGTAAGTAGTTTTTTTTTAATACGTCATAAATCGTAAACCGCAATTTACCTGTCATTCAATCAACTCAAATATAAAAAAAAACATTTAATTTCATAAACACAAACCTTATGCGTAAACCGTGAACCATTATTTTCTAATAATGTCTAAACTGTCGTAAAGAGCTCCCGGCGTCGCGACGTTGTAAACTGGCAAAAATTTGGTGGAAATTCAATCAGGACGGTGTCTAAGTCGACTGGAATCACGCCATTGTCCATCGCCAACAATTGCCCGTGCCAAAGCGGGTAACTACCCGGTGTAGGTACGCTGGGCCTACACATCTGATATCCATTTTTAGTGAGAAACAAAATTGCAAGTCAAACATAGTGGACCAATATTGACCAAACTTCACAGAAACACATTCAGCTCAATACCAAAGATTGCCTGATGTTTAGCTCAATCGGTTCGGTGGTTCAAGGGACTGCACATTTTGTCTGACAGGGGTCTATATCCCTCTACTTTTTCAAATCAAAGCGCAAAACCAAAGAAAGAAACTTCGATTTTTATTTTCTTTCAATCAATTTCTTCATGCGCACGGTTTAACGGTAGGTATGCATTAATTCTAATTGAATGTCAATAAGCAAATCGACCAACATATAAATACAAAGAGGGAATACAGTGCCACCTATCAGAATCCAACATAATTATAAACACTTCGAATTTTACAACATTAAACATTAGCTCCCATGAGTGTAAAAGTATTCCGATTTGAATAATTTTTTTTATGGGAGTTGCCACGCCCCGTTGCCCAACTACGCCCACATTTTTCGATGTGCATTACCCAAACTTTACACATCAAAATTCAAAATTTTACAACATAAGCTTCTATAAGTGTCGAGAAATGGCGATTTTAACGATTTGTTTGTATGGGAGGTGCCACGCCCCTCTGCCCGATTTTGACCAAATTTCACTGGAACACTCCCCGGCCAATTCCGAAGAATGCCTGCGAATTTGAACTGAATCCAAAAAACAAAACTAATGGTCCCCGATGATATGCGCTCATAGACGGACGGCAGTCTCTTTTAAAAATATAAAGGGTGTTCAAATTTGACGTATCAGTTCAAATTGACCGCCACTTATTTTAAATACCGTTCCCGATAGCTAAAATGGATAGGTACACTATTGAACAACGTGTTTTTATTATTAAAACTTATTTAAATATGGGTCGGGCGCAGTGACTCAATGGTTAGTGTGTCGGACTACTAACCGAAAAGTCCCCGGTTCAATTCCCGCCGGGGCCAAGTAACATCAAATTTGCCGTTCGGATTCGGCGTAAAACTGTAGGTCCCTTCCACTTCGCAAAAAAAGTGGTTGGAGAAGCTAGGTTTTAGGCCCTCTATGGGCCGTTAATGCCTAATATTTATTTTTTTATTATTTAAATATGGTGAACGTTTTGCAGAGTTGAAAGAAAATTTCGTTCAAAATACGGTAGAGCTTCGTTAAACCGTGCTATTAAACTTATCGTTCATAAATTTGAAGAAACTGGTTCGGTTCAAGATCAGAGAAGTGAAGCCTACCATCGTAGTGGTCGTTCGAGTGGAAATATTGCAGCTAGCAGAAGTGTTGCTGAAGAGCCAATGACATCAATTCGTCGTCGTTCAAAGCAATTAAACCTCAAACCAACAACTTTGTATGTAAAGGCTTACAAAATACAGTTAACACAAGAATTAAAGAAATTAAAGAATTAAAGAATTAAACTGGCCACGCAGTGCGCCGCCAATTCGTTAATTGGGCCATAGAGAAGCAATAACAAAATTACACTTTTTTCAAGCAAATTACCTTCACCGAGGAGGCTCATGTTGACATTGGCGGTTATGTCAATAAACTAACCTGTCGCATTTGGGCTGAAGAAAATCCTAGAGGATTGCTTGAAAGGCGAATTAAACCAAAAAAAAAATTACTGTATGGTTTGGATTTTGGTGTGGTGGCGTAATTGGTCCATTTTTTCTTGGAAGATGAAAATGGCAATGCAGTTGATGTGGATGGAGTTCGATATCAAGCGATGATTAGAAACTTTTTGTGAAGTCAATTGGAAAATATTGATGTGCAGAGTATGTGGTCTCAACAGGATGGTGCAACATGCCACACAGCAACGAACTCAATCGATCTTTTGAAAGTGAAGTTTAACAATCGCATAATTGACGTGAACTGGGTACAAAGATCATGCGATTTAACACCACTGGATTTTTTCTTCGGTTTTTTAGGGGTTTCTTGAAGATTAAAGTTTATGCCGATAAGCCTCAAACTGCTCAATACCTCAAAGACAACATCATCGAGCAAATATCACTTATTGAGCCATCATTATGCGAAAAAGTGATTCCAAATTTTGGTAAAAGGTTGACAGTCTGCCGAGCTAGCAAAGGAGGTCACCTGGACGACATTCTTTTTCATTATTAACCGAAACCAACGTACATTAATTTCCAATCAAAATAAAAACAAATTTCACACAATTTATGTCTTTCAATCAAAAGTTAAAATGATACTTCAAATTAGAACATCCTTTATATAGAGGTTTGACAATGCGGGTCCAAATGCTGTCCATTCCTCTCAACCTACTCGTGTAATCGAATTCTTAAACTTGTGAACACGCGAGAGCAAAGCATTGGTTCAAAGGCAGCAACTTCACGGCAGATATTTTCTTATGGTCTGAATTGTTCGTAGATTGTTTTTTTTTTTTTTATAATTTGCTTACGCTAAAGGGATTTTTTTCTGTTGTTACAGTACCCTTATAATGCTAAGAACACAGTGTAAGCTACTTGGTTTTAGAAAGAATAGAGAGATAGGAAAGAAGTGTTTGGGTGCAGTTGTAGGGTTTTCCTCCACGGGTGGTGTCTAAGTTACTTAGGGACGATTTCATGTATTCGGTACAAAGTAATGGACTTGGCCGGGATTCGAACGCACGACCTTCCATTCCGTAAGCGAATACACTACTACTGCACCATTGCCACCCGCGAACTTGAAATCCGACTCATTCAACTTTCAAATCCGCGAATCACGCGAGTTATACGTACACTGCGTCCCACCTGATTACAAACAGGTAGTTTCTTGATTTAATTTTACTACATTTTTTTTAAATCCTTCGGTAATATCGAAAAAACCAAATGCAATATGAAAGCAGGCTAGATTATATTTATGTTGTAAAAAACCATATCCCAATAAGGTCATAAAATTAGTCCTTTTATCGTCTCACTTGATTACGAACAGTAAAATAAAGAAAACAAAAACCTCTTTGAAGTTATTCGAAATGTTAACTTTATTTCAATTTAATTCGATTGACTGTCGACTTTTCAGAGTGACGTCCTAAACTGCAATGAACAATGAACTGAAATTACAAAAATGTTTGTCAACGTTGTAGTTGACACGTCATCATTAAATTTCCACCTTCACTTTTCCCGGTGAAACTGATCCGACATACTTTTTCTTTATTAGCTCCAAAGCATTTGAGCCAATGTCCGGAGTGTTTCCCTTGCACATTATCATATCTGCATTTCTCTGTGAAAGACTGTGGTCATTTATATTGGTGTTGATGGGCCCCTGGCCTCTGGTATAGTCATTGGAGAAATCGCTTGGGCAAGATGGCCTTCATCCTCTCGTCTTTTCTAGGACCGCCGGTCCATGTGGGCTGTTGGTGACATACAAGCAAGGGCGATATTATATAATATATGCAACAAGATTAGCTATGGAAAGAATAATAAGCGAAAATAAGTTATAGGTAATAGGAGGGAGTTGGGACAAGATCCTTTACATGTTTGCTTCTTCGTTTACGCATTCTTACATTAATTCTTTACAATTAGTTTCTATTTTACTCTTAATACAACTTGGCAACAATAATATATAACAAGATCACAAGAAAAGAGTGAATAAACCTACTATAGGTGCTTTAATTTGTCGGATAACGTTAGTCACACCTTCTCCATTTGTTTAAAGTGCCCCAGAGTATTGCAAAACTCGCATGCGATGTCGTTCGATGATTTTCCCGCAGTACCTGCAAAAAAAACATTTGGAATATACGCCTGCACAGCAATTTACATACATTTTGTATCTACAAACAACAAATTTGCCGTCACTTGAAATCCGAACCACCAATGTTATAGTCACACATGCATGTCTAAATAAATAGTAAACAAAGGTACATCTACCGTAGCTATCCTCTCTGCAGTACATACCACATGCGAAGTAGTAGATAGTAGAAGCGACCATCAAGTCCTTTTTCATTGCATTCAACTGTGCTCGGTCAGATGAATGATCTTTCAATCTAGACTGCAGATACTCTCAGCGGTCCTTACACAAAGAGTAGTCAGTCCGGAATGCACTACCCCATTCAGATGCAAAATCTAGCTGATACCGAAGTGCAATTACACGGGTTTGGCCTACTGCGGTAGAAATAAAGGAATGTTGTTGCACAGTCCTTATGTTTGCGTCCTGTTAAAAGTGGTATGCTCGTTAATTGAATTTGTTAACGGACAGAGATTTTGCTTCGTTGCTCCAGCTTAATGCCTATTCATGCATTTCTCTAACCTAACTGACTGATTAAAGTCGTTTTTTTTTTTTTGCTACAAAAAAATCCTTTGTACTATTTGTACTCACCGCTGCGATAATTTTTTATATCATAATATTTCCATAAAAATAAATCCAAGAGGACATTTTTTTAATGGTTCATCATTTGCATTTATGTGAAAAAGTTTCCTGATTGCCATCACGAGTTAAACTACTGCTCCATGGCACAACAATGCTTAACAGCCTAATCCATCCTCAATCGATATAGAGGCCGTGTGCGGCACAACCTATAAAAGTAGAAATAATAATTCATAAATCTAAACTTGTCAACAGCCTTTGTGCTTTATTTGCTTTAGAAAATAGCCGGACAAATGATTCAGAGTCATTTGAAATAATGGTAATTTTGGGGTCAATAAAGGTTTGCAGTATGAGTTTGAGCAATAAAGAATTTTTAATAAATAAGTGAACCTTATTGAAACCAACATAAAGATAAAATTACTATTAAATATTTTAATCGGTTAAGTAATGGTACAATGTTGGGTTAAATCTAATTTTGAATGGTCGTTAAATGAAAAACACGCACTACTAACTTTTGGTTGCTCTTTTATTACGGATCCAGATTAAATTAATTAAAAATGTACGCATCTCATCCATCATTTAAAATGCTTTAAACGGCCGCTGTAGTTTGATTTTTAAAAACCGAAAAAGGGATTTCGTTTTGTAATGGTGGTTATTTTTGAAGGAGAATTTAAGTTAGTCCTCGTATTCTGAACAAGAACGTTAGAGGGTTGCGGACCAATACCAGCAAGGTCTATTTTACATCTTCAAGCACTTCTTATGATGTCATATCTCTGAAGAAAACATGGTTCTATGACGGTATCTAAAATACAGAACTTTTTTTTTATTATCGTTCAATAATTTTATACTATACAGACATGTGAATACTAGTCCCAATAATCAGTACAATGCGAGGCGACATTTGTTCACGGCCGGCGCCAGTTTACATTCCTGTCCATATCCATTCCGAAGGAAAATTTGTATATATTACGTAATGATTAAAGTAAGCTTAAAATGAGATTTGAAAACCTCTTTGTGCATTTTTATTCCATCGATCCTTGGCAAAAACGAACAAAATTATAACGAAGAAATGATCAAATTTTATAAATCTTTTTTGGATTGGGACAATTTAAAAGCTGGGCCCTCATTACGTAACTTTGCGGACGATTGTCGTCCATGCGATTGCACTGAACGCTACCGTCAATAGTTTGATTCACGAAACACAATCGTTCTCGTGTCGTCCATCGCTCTGGTTTGGCTACAGTTTGAGAAACACTGAAAACAACATCTAATTGTGAGAAACGTCAGAAACGAAGAAAACTGACTGCTGAGATTTGTTTATAGCTGCTGTTTTTTTTGTCAAAAATATTTATTAATATTCTATTCTTTAATATCCCTTGTTAGCGAACTAGTACGAATGTTCTCGGGGTGGCAAATTTGTTTCATTTCCGAAACTTTTTTCATGTCTTCGCTTACTCACTGAAGACATCACCGGATACATATATTTGTTGAAATAGAGTTTCTTATTTATAATAAATTGCATTAATAACAATCATCTGCAGCATATAAAGAAAAGATCTAAAGCCGATTGTTTACTTTAAAAACCATGAAAGTGCTTTAATGGTGTACAGAATATGTAAGGCGATACCTCATATTAGCTATCGCGCAAATGCTATCGTCTCGACGACAGTGTTTTGACGTTTTGTGAGTTATGTGAAGTAAATATTGAATCGTCGTAACGATATCATTCAGACGCGAGTGTTACGTGAAGCATTGCTATCGAAGTCGATGTCGAAAACGAGATCGTCAGCCTTACGTGATGAGGGCCCTGAATTTACACTATGGAAGATAAAATGCCATACACAAAAAGATACAGAGCGTTCAAAGAGTGCCATAACAGCTCTTGGGGAATGCAATACGGATCTGTTTCCTAACAAGCTTCTTAAAATGTTGGCGACACTGCCGTTTTCAACATGTACACCGGAAAGAACATTTTCGACAATGAAACGTCTAAAAACTTATCTTTACCGGTGAAGAAAGATTAACAGAATTGGCGTTAATGTCAATTCATCGACAAATTGGGATTGACACTGAGGAAGTTTTAGATATATTTGCAGCGCAGAAGGCCAGAAGATTAAATTTAATTTTATAAAAATGATTCCTATCTACATGTTTTGTAATACTTTTTGTAATAATAAAATCTTAAAGAATGATGATATGTACCTAATAAATAATAACTTCAAATTATTTTAAAAAATATTTGAATAATCTTTTAGTTTTTCAAATTTGTTCAAGAGTTTTCTTGGAAAAACTAAGTATGCAATAGCATTTTATTAGCAATAGTCTACCTAGGAAAAAAATATTGAAAATCGTTAAAGCAGTTTAATTTAAGCCGGTTTTTTTAAATTTTTGAAAAATATTTACCAATTTTAGGGTATTTCAATACAAGGAAATCTGTAGTTTTCATCTAGAAAAAAAATTGTAAAAATTCAATATACCCGTTTCCAGTAAATTCAAAAAAACAAAAAAAGTTATGTATGAATTTGATCATAAAAGCCTTCCTAAATTTTAAATTTAATTGCAATCGGTTTTGTTGTTAGCGAAAAATGCTGATGTTAAAAAATCGGTTCTATAGGAGGTACCGTCTTAGGATAAATCTCGCCAATCTTACCAAAAGATAGACTGTTTTATCTAAATCGTTAGGCCGAAAAATTAAGTTTTACCAAACCGTTATATGGCATATACCATTGTTTGAGAGCTAAAATTGCACTTTCAACAACGCCTAGTGTAGTTCGAGACTACTAAATAAACACTATGAACCAAGTTTGCAAATTGGCCCATCCGCTTAGGCTGCAGATCTGCAAACAGACAGACGGACGAACAGTATTTTCGAACACATTTTTTTTCTACTTTCCTATCATCGTACTGTCATGTTTAATTGTTATTTAAATTTTTTTTTGCACCAATCCATACAGCGCCACAAAGTGCCATATACATAGTATAGTACCATAATCCCAATTAAAAATCATGTTTGTTCGATTTTCGGCTAAAATGGGCTGTATTAATTTTATTTATCACATCTATCATTCAGCAAGGTACATACTGATTGGCGTATGGAATGAATGACCCCCCCCACCCCCCGCCCCGCTCCCCACCCTCGAAATAATTGTCTGGCTACGGCCTTGTACACTACTACTGCACCTGTTGCCACCCGCAGAATGGATATAAGAAAATGGATATAAAAACATAGGGACGGGCTACAGTCCGCTTGGGCGAACTGTTGGATGCCCTATTCTTGTTCCTATCCCTCATAAGTGGGCGTGACAAAAGTCTTAGTATGGTTGAATTGTTAAGAACGCTCTACATATTTTGTTATATAACATTTAAAGGATTTTCTCAAAAAAAAACGAAGCTTTTGTAAAAAAAAACGCTCCCTAGCTCAAACTTTGGTTTTTCAATAAAATTGTTTTATTCAATTGTATGCGTGTCAGTATGCGGATTTAAAAAAAATTAACACATGAGCATAAGGGGCCCCCAGGAGAGTATATATTATAAATTTCAGCTCCCTAGCTCAAACTTTGAATTTTCAAAAAAAAAAAAAAAATATTAAATTGTGGGCGTGTAAGTAGGCGGATTTTGAAAATATTAACACATGAGCATAAAGGGCCCCAGAAGAGTATATATTATAAATTTCAGCTCCCAAGCTCAAACTTTGGATTTGCAAAAAAAGTTGATTATAAATTGTGGGCGTGTCAGTGGGCGGATTTTGAAAATATTTACACATGAGCTTAAAGGGCCCCTAGAGAGTATATATTATAAATTGCAGCTTACTAGCTCAAATTTTGGTTTTTCAATAAAATTATTTTTTTTAATTAATTATTAATTTTTAAAATTGTATATTCCGAGCAGTTTTAGGAGTTATAGATCATGTATAAAAAATTTCAATAATTTTTGTATCGGAACAACTGATATAAAAAAATACTTTCTTTTATAAAATAGATAAGCATTGGTTTAAAAAAAACATTTTTTTATTATGTATTGAACATTTTTTTTGTTTTTCGTTGGGTAAATACAATTTACTATACAATTATGTACATGTATTAAAAGTCTTTGCTCATATAACAAAAAAAGAAAAGATATTGATGCATATAATATGCACATAAAAAAAAAATTTTAAAATGATCTTCTTATATTTCTTGATCAAGTATTTTATCACACTGATTGTAAGTAAGATCTTCTATATTTGCTAGGCAGTCCTCATAAGTTGCTTAGTATTGTGTCGAAACAAAGACTGATTGAACAGTTTCTTTTCATTTTGGCTTTATCACAGGCATTTCAATAAATTCGGACTGGACTTCCCGACACTTTCATTGTTTAATATTTCAGTAAGATTTTCGTCAAACTCTCCATAACAGTCATAGTCTTCGTCAGATATTATAGCTCTGAAAAAGCCATCGTGTTCTTCATCCATGTATGTGTCGATGATTTCCGAGTCTTCGCTTCCAGTACCTCTCTGAAATTCACACGTTGGTCTAATGCTAAGAAAACAATTTCTCTATTTTGGTCGGGCGGATTGGGTGAAATCAATCTGACAAGAAGAGTTGTTAGTCAGAAGTAGAATTTATTCCTCTCATGTTCTCGTCCAGTTCCCTTAATAACTTCATACCATATCGTACTGGTCATCCATGCTTTTCTATTAAATTTGTAAGCAATTTGAAATTGTTTTCCTCTGAAATATCTGGGTTGGTTGTATTGAATGCGATAGAAAAAATATGCTCATGAGAACCTGTTGCGTTGCATATGAAAAGCAGTGCGATTCCATCTTTACTTGTAACTGTGCCCGCCAGGATTTGCTTTGTACATCAACCCCGTCTCGTCGGCGTTGTAAATATTGTTCGGCGTGTACTTCCTAGTATAGTAGGAAGGATATTCTTCTTGATTCGATCTGCTGCCTGTGATATCACAATGGACCTGAATTGATCTAATTGTGTCGGCTTCTGCCGACAGCTACCTAACCTTAGCTCACCTAACTGTATGGGAAACATCTCCGCTTTTTCCATATGAGCTTGACCTGTGATTATGGCATTGTTTTCATCGGTACGTGTATGAACAAATTAACGTTCACGTTTTCTCGCGTACCAAAAATTATATATGGTCCCAATCGACGCATATTGATGTAAATATGATCTGAGAGAAATTATTTTGAACTCGGTCCAGCCGTTTTGTATACCCTATTCTAGGGGTATATTAATTTTGACGCATAGTTTGTAACATACCTTAATATTGCCCGTAGACCCCTAAAAGTTACTATATTTATGATCAGCATCGATAGTAATGTCGATCTAGCCATGTCCGTCCGTCCGTCCGTCCGTCGGCAAAAATTAGGCCTTTAAACTGGACCTAGAGAGCTGAAATTTTAACCATATACTCTCTAGGGTCCCGAAATAATCAAGTTTACGAATTTTTGAAATCCGCCCACAGACACGCCCACAAACTCAAAAAAACAAAATTTTGGAAAAAATCGAATTTTGAGCTAGAAATTGAGTTGATTTTTTTTATCTATGATCTATGACTCCTAAAACTGCTCGGGATAAAATTTTTTCAAAATCCGCCCACTGACACGCCCACAAAAAAATAAAACAATTTTTTTGAAAATCCAAAGTTAGAGCTAGGGAGCTGAAATTTATAATATATACTCTCTATGGGCCCTTTATGCTCATGTGTAAATATTTTCAAAATCCGCCCACTGGCACGCCCACAATTATTATTTTTTTTTTTTTGAAAATTCAAAGTGAGCTAGGGAGCTGAAATTTATAATATATACTCTCTAGGGGCCCTATATGCTCATGTGTTAATTTTTTTTAAATCCGCCTTCTGACGCCCACAATTAAATAAAACAATTTTATTGAAACACCCAAGTTTGAGCTAGGGAGCGTTTTTTTTTGATAAAATCCTTTAAATGTTATATAACAAAATATGTAGAGCGTTCTTAACAATTCAATCATACTTAGACTTTTGTCACGCCCACTTATGAGGGATAGGAATAAGAATAGGGTATCCAACAGTTCGCCCAAGCGGACTGTAGCCCGTCCCTATGTTTTTTATTTCGTTCGACGCATATTTACCTTAAAATGAACTAAACAAAAAATTGCACTGAATTCGGTGTGGCCGTTTTTTTGTTTTTTTTTAAACAAAAAGATTGCAAAAATATGGATTTTAGAATTTCTTCAGAAAGATACCAGTTTTTTATAATCGTAAAAAATGTAAATATAACAAAAATAATCAATATAAGTAATGAAAGAGGATAGCATTGATTTTATTTAGTTTTCGCGTACTATCCGTTATTATTATTTTAAATATTAATAGCAGACCCGCAAAAAAAATGCATGCATATTTTCTTTTTGAAACCTATTCATCCTTTATTTCTTCATTTTTTAATGATTATAATATTCATATCACGCTGGGAAGTTAATCGTATTCACCTCCTGTGTCGCACTTACCCCACTAGTTATTTTAGATTTTATTGTCACATTTTTTTTTTATTATTATTTTATTTTTTTGAATTTTAAAAAATTTTGTTGATAATATTGAGAAATTTTTAATATTTACTTATGACGAAAATGAACACCGAAGACCAGAGCGCAAAGAAAACCAAAGATTCATATGAAATATTCTCGATTTTTTATTGTTGTCAATGTCAACTTGACATGGAAGTGGTTAGCACTCTCAAATGCACAAGAAGTTACTGTGCAGACTAGACTGAAAAATTTCTTATATTTTTTTTTTTTTAATAAATCCAACAAATTTTTTGTTTGAGAAACGTTGCTTATTTAAATTTTTTTCTTATACGAATTGTTCCTATAGGTACACGTTATATTTCATGTGAAGCTTTACGGTTCTGTGTGCGGTGTATTTGCAAGCATTTCTTTAAAGCGATTTTTTCTTCTATACGACTTTCTTATATCCGATAGTTACTGTTTTGGTAAATCTATTTTCCCTTCTGGGTATCATAATGAAATGAAGAACTTAAGAGTCGGAGAAAAACGTTTAAATCTTTTTTGAAATTAAAGATCATCCTTCTTAAGTAATTTTGAGGCAAAGAATACTTTAATAAGGTATGTAGCTTCATATATTTGCACTATTAACAAAGCTTTAAAGTGACTTAAAAACATACCCAACATTCACGTGGTAACAATTACAAGATACGGTTGTTCAAAGGAAATTGGCGGAAGTAGCCTGTTTGTTATCACACAACAAACCATTTCATATCCTGAACACTTTTGAAAATGTATCAATAGAAAACGGAACTGTGAGTTTTATTTACACTGTCAGATGTTTGTCGTGGAGTGCTCAAAGCAAGCGGATATCATGAGCCAAAATCGGCCGGCACATAACGTGCTTCCACAATCTTCTCATATAGTGGAGGTGTTTTTAAATACATAAACATAGTAATCAAATGGGGAAACAAATTTCAAATACTTGTTATGTATCTCACACAAGCTGAAGCAATAATAAAAATTATTTAATAAATTGGAATTAAACGCGAAATTCTTTTAAGCTTAAATTTACTAACATGAAAGTCAATTACATGCTCATTTAATTTATATATTCTACTCATGCAACTAATAGGCTCATTCCTGTCACAATCCTTTCGATGAGTCAACACAACGTGAGTACCTATTAGATTCAACCATGGAAATTAAAGCTTATTCAATTTATGTTTTATGGCTTCGATTCAATTTGAATAGGTAGGGATAGGCTTTCTAGAGAATAATATATGATGACGCTTGGTTTATTTCGGGACTAAACTGTTACACCAAGTGGAGACACTGTTAATGTCGGTTTGAAGAAAATCTCTGTCATCCTGCTTATTGACAGATTGATATATTTAGCGTTTGTCAAAATATTGTTGATTTGTATAACATTCAGAAAGCCTTAAAGATGCCATTGTATATGTGAGACTAGAACATTTCTATCTATCCCCCTAAGTCCGTCGTCCTTCTACAGCTGATGCGAGGACCACGGCGCCTTATTACGCAAAAGTGACAAGCACCACCGCAAGAATCGAAAAACAGCAGCAGCCAAGTGGAGAGTTGAAAAAATCGGCATTTTTTTCGATGAACACGCGCGAAGAAGACATGCTTCCACACGCAACGAGTTTTTTTTTAAGAACAATTGGCGCAATGCCATCGGGAATTGAAGGAGGTGACATGAAATAACGCCAAACGAAACAAGACCAAATCTTGAAAATTTGGAATTAATGCTCTTTCAAAAATGAAATAAGACCAAATTTTGGAGTTTGGCTTTATTGCATTTGAAGAACCCAAATTGGAGTTATTTTGTTTTCAACTATTCACCATTGTATAGTAAATCGTTTACATCTTCTTCCCAGGAAATGGATTATATTTTCGAATCAAACAGTGTTAAAGGGATTTCACCCTTTTTCCCGAATGGCTTAGCACTCTCACGTTGCTCTGCTAAGGATAAGTGCTGTTTGTCTGGTAGGCGCAGAGTTCCCCAAACAAGAATAGCTTTTTGTAAAATAAAATAAGGGAACAAATCGGGATCATGACATAATCTCGAATGACAAAAATCTCGAATGCCAAAAACCTCGAAAAAACAAATTTTTAATCTAGAATGCAAAAATCTCGAATGGACAAAAATCTCGAAAGACGATATCTCGAAAAAAAAGTAAATTCGAGATTTTTTTCTTACCTATTTAAAGAGTTTAAACTTAAAGAAAACGCATTACATATTTAGTTTATTCAGCAATTAATTTTTTTCGGTAAATAAACAACAAAAAAAGAAACATTATAAAAAATGGTAAAAATGGAAAATAAGGTAAATATGGTGCCTAAAAATAAAGCGAAATAGCGCCGAATTTCCATAGACCTTGTTTCGCTTTTAATTTATTTACACAATCAGATAAAGATTCCTAACTGTTTTCCGATTTGTACCCCTGGAAACCTCGCACCTAACGCCCGCGCTGTGTAGCTAATACATTATAAGGGTCCCAACAAATCCCTTTAGTGCGCGTTTATTATAAAAAAAAAACCTACTCCAAATCAAACAGTGACCCCAAGCAGGGGGGTTGCAGGGGGGCAGTATGCCCCCCATATGCATTGCACTGTTTATGGGATGAGTTGCGAAATATCAAGTAGAATAAAGGCGATCACCGAAATCTTATTCGATATTATAACTCTTTTGTACTACTTCATAATTGGAAATAAAGTCGAGAATAGAAATTGATGAATTTCGACATTACTTCCGATTTCTTATGGAAATAAAGTCGATCGATAATATTTCCATCTTCTTTATTCCACGGCACCGGTAAATAAATCCATCGATTTCGATTTTTATTTTTTATTTTGTTTGTAATGATTTCATTTACTTTCATTTTAATTGTTTTTATTTAGCCAATCGTGGATGTTAAAGGTTATCTAGATTAATTATCTAGAAAACAAAAATTTCGAAAGTAAAAATGTCGAAAAAATTTTGAAAAAAAATCTCGAAAAAAAATCTCGCATGCAAAAATCTCGAATGACTATATTAATTTTTGAGACAATGGTTACAATTCGCGCGATTTTTTCGAGATTTTTACTTTCGAAATTTTTGTTATTGCTTTCAAAATTTCGTGGTAAACCCGAACAAATCACATCGAGGCAATTGAATTGAATTGTATTAAACATCATCATCCGTGGGTTGATACGACTGGAGACCACCGGTGTCCCTAAAGCACGATCAAACAATAATCAATAACAGAGGCAGGCCTATAACTCCTTGATGACACAAACCCAACAACACCATCATTTGATTTTTGCCAATAAAGAAGTGATAAGAAAAGAAGTGAAACCAGAATGATTGTCAATAATATGTATATTGGATCAGCGAACCTCACAGGCTAGGGAGGGAGTTAGGTGGGAGGGCTATAATCCCTTAAATCCTGATGAAAGCCTTGCCGTCAAAAAGAATAACACTTTTAGCAGCTCTTAGAGAAACACTCTGAAGTAAACTATAACTAGAGTTAATACTTTGCTTGTGTAATGCTTTTAACTCCAAGAAAATTTTTTGTTTTTTTTTTTAGTTCCATAACTTTATTTTTTATATAAAGACATAAAAAGAGTTCCATTAGAAATACACTACATACTAGTTGCGGCTCATATTCACGACATGCCTTATTTATTAGAGAGTTTAATATAAGCCAAGAATTCATTAAATTAAACCGCATATTAAAAATAATTTTCTTTTAAACTTACTTCAACTTTTCTTCAAAATTAATCTATTCCGAAATCATTAAATGAGAGAAAGTTCAAAACTGGCATTCCACTGCTCCATTAGCAATTTAATTTAAATTTGGACTCAGGCATCATATTTTACGGAGTAAGGATGCTTTTTTTTCCTTCATTCACACACAGGACGAATCTCAGAAATCATCATTATTATCCATTCATTCCAATTTTACCCTGAATTTTGTAGTTTTGTGGAGCCCCAAACCGTTTGGAATGGATTGCTATGATAATTTTGTACAAATATAGTTTTCCGACTTTTTGTTACTGAGGTTGAATACTTTATAGGAAATATACAACAACCTTACATATATGATTGATGAACGAATTTTGCACGTTCAATTGTTATATAAAAACGGTTCAATAGATAAACGTTCTAACCTTCAAGGTATATTATATATTGCATCCCATCAGCATGCCGATGGACCAAACGACCCCCAAAGTTAATCCTGTGAATGAACAACATTTGTTTTCATTTACTATTTTTTTCATCGAACTTGATATGGGTCGAGTCTAGACGGATTACGGAATATTCATTGCGGCGAATCTACATTTATGGACATGAATTGGTTGGCGTAAAGGTCTTCGAAACTTGACAGGATTAATTTATACAGGAAAACTACATGAAATATGAGCTTGCTTTGAAATAGAGAAACTGATTGGTTTTGTTGGGTCGCTGTCGGCGTATCTTTGATTTATTAATTAATCAATGTTATAGATGGTGGCTATTGGGGATCTGAGATTCTTTTGGTAAAGAAAAATACAAAAAAAAACTTTTCAGCCAAAAAATAAAATCCAGCAAATGTCAGCCCATATAGGCTTTGACAACTCTTTGACAACTCGGTTACAATAGAATCTTTTCTTTTCTTTTCAGATTTTCCTTTCACAGAGGCACTCCCGTTATGGACTGGCAATGCACAATTGCCTTCGCTTCGGTGCGCAGCTCCAGTAAAACTTTGCTCAAATGTGCCAACTCAACACATTAAACGCCACTCAACAACATGGTCACTCATACTACACACAAGAACTGTTCTCGACCGAAGACGACGTCATCAACTGTGATAAAATGTCCGATCGTGATCGTGTGACATGATCAGCGCTTAATAAGAAAAAAGAAACGGAAGAAAGCGACACTACATCATAGAAACTACCACCAAACTTAAAAACAACCAAAAGATACATCTCCTTAGAGAGGATCGCATGTTAAATTTAGTTCAAAACCTAAATCATTTTTCAAATCATTTTATTGTAGGAAACCGTTAAGTGTAAAATATAGTCGTAAGTTGTAAAAAGTTTAAGAGTTAATCACTCTCCTCACATATCCTAAGCTCAACCACAAATCTATGCTGGCTTTCGAGATTGCTGCCGCGCATCCATAGCGAAATTATAATGAATAATGCAAACGCAGGAGTCTTCTGGGAAATAGCTGCTGCAGTGCCATCGCCTATTCATGTGCCTAGTGCCACAACGTCATTCAATCCTTCGGCGATACACCTGAATCACACATCGTCGTCCGTTTACACCGCGTATAACATTAGCGAAGATAAGTTGATCAATTATTTCGATGGATATCTCACGACAGACGCCAACACGAACTTCACGCTTTCGCAGACGCCAACGCCCGATCTGTCAAAGTTCCTCGAAGCATTGCCCAACGATCGTGTCAGCTTGCTTTCGTTCCTGTTCCTATTCTCCTTTGCGACGGTTTTTGGCAATTCACTCGTGATCCTCGCTGTTATTCGCGAGCGATACCTGCACACAGCGACAAATTACTTCATTACTTCGCTGGCGGTGGCTGACTGTTTGGTGGGTTTGGTAGTGATGCCCTTCTCCGCTCTATACGAGGTACTTGAAAACACATGGTTCTTCGGCACGGATTGGTGCGATATTTGGCGATCACTGGATGTCCTCTTTAGCACCGCGTCGATACTCAATCTCTGCGTAATATCATTGGACCGCTACTGGGCCATCACGGATCCGTTCTCATACCCGATGAGGATGACAGTCAAGAGAGCCGCCGGACTCATTTGCGCCGTTTGGATTTGTTCCGGTGCAATCAGTTTTCCGGCTATCGTCTGGTGGCGAGCAGCCCGCGATGGCGAAATGCCCGCCTTCAAATGTACATTCACCGAGCACCTAGGCTACTTAGTATTCTCGTCAACAATCTCCTTCTATCTTCCTTTGTTAGTTATGGTTTTTACATATTGTCGCATTTATCGTGCTGCCGTCATACAGACCAGGTCGCTAAAAATCGGCACCAAGCAAGTACTGATGGCATCAGGGGAATTGCAATTAACGCTTCGTATCCACCGTGGTGGTACCACCCGAGAAACCACCACGACGTCCCACCATCCCGCCGTACATCACGGCAGTGCGGGAGGCAGTGGCGGCGGCGGTGGTGGTGGCGGTGGTAGCCATCACCATCATCATCATAACCATAGTGCATCTGGCACGACGACTTCGACACCCGAGGAGCCTGACGACGAACCATTGTCAGCGCTGCATAACAATGGTCTAGCGCGCCATCGGCACATGGGCAAGAACTTTTCGCTGTCACGGAAGCTAGCAAAGTTCGCCAAAGAGAAAAAGGCTGCGAAGACACTCGGCATTGTGATGGGTGTCTTCATTGTATGTTGGCTGCCATTTTTTGTGGTTAACCTTCTGTCGGGTTTTTGTATAGAATGTATAGAGCACGAGGAGATTGTTTCGGCTGTTGTTACGTGGCTGGGATGGATCAACTCGTGCATGAATCCAGTGATATATGCGTGCTGGAGTCGAGACTTTCGAAGGTGAGTTCCACTTGAGCTTTAAAAATAATTTTGCATGCCACAAGATTGATGATAAATAAATTAGCGTGTAGGAGGACATTATACATTTAGAACTTGGCATTGGCATTCCCTTTTTGGCGGCATGACAACTCCATGCTCTTTTGTTGTGGCATTTTCGATTCGATTGTTTCGTTTGTTGCACGGAACGGAATTGTACAAAATCGATAGTCTTTTATGAGTAATTGCTTGCTCAGGTGAATAATTGATTTGAGGATTTCTGTTTAAATTCGATGGAATAAGTCGAAAGGGAGCATTAAATTTTAATGACTTGCAAAAGTTTTCTTCCCATTATGGTATCCATTTACCTGGATTTTTCGTCCCCCAACGCTTAAAATCCCTCAGAATGCTTTGAATGCTTCGGTCTATGTTATGTCAGAACTGTGAGGTATATGATGCTTGTGTGGTATATCCGTGCTGAAGTTTACTTCCAACGAAAAGATGTAATAGAAATTAGAATAATGCTTTTTGCTGGCTCAGCACTTGACTGGGCCGCGCTTTCATGTTTAAAGTTTCGTAAACTCAAATTTATTTAAAACTCTGGAGTTTTCATGACCAAAATGCCACTGGAAAAAAATACAGGTTGTCCAACTGAAAATTGCCAAATAGATGAACAAGTTGTCAATATGATGCAAATTATAGCCAACGAGCTCTCTATTTGAGAATCTGATAGCCAATTAAATTTTCGGAAAAAAAAAGAAATTGTCAATTCAACAACTCTGGTAGTCAATTTGAAATCATATTGTTCGCAAATTGAAAATTCTTTCATCAGTTTGAAAAATTTGGTTGTCAATATGATAATCGCTGTTTGAAGTCATCATGTTGACAATTTCGATAGTCAAATTGATAGTTGCGGATATCATATTAAAAATTTCCGTTGTCAATATGATGATCGCAAATAAGCATTAAACACATTGATAATGAAGGTAATCATATTGACAATTCCAGTTGAAATGTTAGAAAAACTACCGTTTGAAATTTAAGTATAGTTTAGATTTTTCAAGACTTAAGGCTATGTAACTTATTACCATCATTTCATTAAGAAGCTGCATTAAATATATTTTCAGCAATCAGAGAAATGACAGGCGATTATTTCACCCAGTTGTATTCCAAACTATTGGCCAATGTTCTGCATTGCAGTTTTTGTGAATTTGCAAGGTGAAAGTGAAATTGTGTGGTCTGCATTTCGCTCGAAATAAATATTGTGAATTGGAGCAAAGCTGTAGGGAGTTATTACGAATGATTCAAGTGCGAATCTAGCATTTTTTCATTGAAAATTGCTAAAACTATTGCATCCATGTTGAATTAAAAGCAAATATTGTGTTTGCTTAGTATTTTGACAGTTCGAAAGTGAGTCGAAAAAATCTAAAACGATCGAAATGCATAACACCAAATTTCATTTCGAGTGAAATTGAAAAGTGAATTAAATTCGATTTCGATCGAAATGCAGAAGATGAGTGATTATAAGTTATTGAAATGCGTTTATATTTAGTTGACACTAAATAGTTTTTTTTACGAGTAGATAGGTTAGGTTAGGTTTAGGTGGCTGTCGGCAGAACCCGACACACTTAGAGCAATTTAGGTCCATTGTGATACGACGTAATGTATTATCTACCTCAACTCTGTAGATGGGACTGGCCAACGACACGCGGTTGTTCTCAAACGGTCCCCCATCTACGTACTAACCGCGCCCAACGTCATTTAATTACGGTGATCTGACGAGAACCGATTAACTCGACGTGGTATGGTCGTTGGCTTACGAGTAGATAAGTGGAAAAATTTACGAGTGCGGGAGTTAACGTTAAGATGAGTAATCTTCTTGGCAGTTCTTATTCCAAATGTAGTAATTTTTACGTTCCACAACGTTTTTATTGTCAAACTTATACAGGTACTTGAAGCCATTCTAAAAGAATTTCATTTAAAGATAACAGTATACGAAACTAGTTTTTCTCTTACTCTTACTATTCCTGGCGAGTGAGTAGTCATTTCAACCAATTTTCATTTGGAGTACGATAAATGGGGCCAAAAATTGAACACGGTTTTTTATAGATGCGTCAAAAACAAGCATTTTTACTATGGGAGAGGGGGGGGGGGGGGGGTCTATCTCGCCCGGTTTAGGAGGTTGGGGATTTTTAGAAAAATGGACTTAAATTGAAAAAAAAAATCTTAAAACACAACGGCAACACTTATAAATAAGTACTATACCGGTTTTGAAAGCCAGAATTCTGTTCTATAATCGTAAATTTAAATTAAATTATTTATGTTAGTAGTTTTTAAAAAAATTCCATGCATTTTTTTCAAAATTGTGAAATGAAGTGCTAAATTGGCTTTTTGTGGTCAATGTTACTATTAATTCTGAATCGAACACTAAAAACCGAACAGTTTTATGTCTTCTAGTTTTTGAGAAAATTGAAAATTACTAAAACTACGTTTTTATGAGATTATAGTACTTTATTGTAAGTATTGCCGTTGTTTTTTAATATTTTGTTCCTACTATTAGGTGGTAGAACTAGAAAGACGTAGAATGATAGGAAATATAGGTTTGTGCATTGGGTGGCGTCTAAATAACTTAGGGAGCATTATGTTGCAGTTTTGTATTCAAGTTTAATCCGAAGAAATTTATACAATAATAAGCAAAAATTCGCTGCACTTATATTGATTTTTATTCTGCGAATTTTCTTTTCATAGACATGGTCGGGATTTGAACACGCAACCTTCCGATCAGCAAGTGAATACAATACCACTGCACTGTTGCCACCCGCATTGAATTGACACTTCTTGCTTCATTACAACGAACGCAATGTATATTTGTCTTGCCTTCTCTTGCGCACGCATGTCACGAATTTTCGGATGTCTGAGCAACTGCAATATCAAGGTACCAACAGTGTATCGCTTTCGTATTCTCGTACCTTCTTATTTATTTCTTCATTTAAAATATAAGAAAATCCAAATTCGTTGACCCCCATCCTTCTGCAGTGCAAGGAGAAATCGAAAAGTCAAGAAGAATTGCCAAATATTAACATAAGAAAAGGTTACAGTCCGCTTGGGCGATTGTTGGATACCCTATCCATATTCCTATTTGGCTGAAAGTTTTAATCCATTTTAGAATCTTTTTGTTTATAATTTTCGTTTATCAAAATGCCCCTTAAAATGTTGTTGAGAAGGATATCTACATATTTTACTATAACTGTAATTTTTGTTTTTTAGGCAATAAATCGAAGATAAAACACGTTATTTTAAAAACACCCTCAAAAAGTGGGGCGTGCAAAACACGGCCTCAATTTTCATCGACCTCATCGATAAAAGTTTTTTTGAAGTTAAACTTCTTTTGGCGCATTGAGAGTAACATTTTAGCGGAAGCAATCGGCCTTCTTCGCAATTATCGGATTTCAGAACCCAATTAGTTTGTCGCTATTCGCCGAATTTTGTCGGATTTCGGAACCCACTTTCTTCCGTTATCGAAATGAAATGAATGTTGTAAATTAACCGGGATTGCATGTTCAGTCAAACCCGCTTGTCTGAAACCCGTTTTACTGAAAAACCCGCTTATTTGAAACAACTTATCTAACCCCAAAATTTTTCTAATGAATTTCTTATAAACTACTCCGTTTTACTGAAACCCGCTTAAATGAATAACACGGATATCTGAAAAAAAAATATTCTCCAAAAAACTTAATTTTCTTAGCAATGAACTTCGCTTAAATGAAAAACTGATTTTTTTTTTCAAATCGAAGAAAGTAGTAAGAAGGCCTTGAGTTTTATTTCCCATTCAAAATGTACGTACAGTTTACATAGTGACAGTTGCATTTTCCATTATTTATTGTTCGCTTGAATCCTTTTGTTCTTTTCTTGGAGGTTCACAATAAATTCAATTTAATGTCGGCACAAAGTGTAAGCAAACAAACTTAATTAATTTATTTATACAAATTTCATTTATTTATTCATATTTATTAAAAAATTTCAGTGCTGTGGCCACAAAAAGATTGTTAGTTTATCCATTAAAGAAAAACTTAACATTTAAAACTGTTTGACGAAGGCGAGTCAAGAAAAGCTATTTGTGTGAAATTGAATTGCAGTGCACCAACTTTAATGTAGCCCTGCAAAATCTGACAAAAAAGTGGACAATTTATTGACAATATGGTTTAAGGACATGCGATCGAAAAACGTCTTAGTAACTGGACCAATGCTAATGGATAAAGCCAAATCTTGTTCTGTCATCCTGAATGTCGATTTTGAGCCAACCAATGGATGGTTAGATCGTTGGAAAAAGAGAGAAAATATTCACTTAAAGACTTCATGGCGAGACAAATTCTGCCGATTCACAGGCTGCTCAAGATTGGGTGAATAATGTTTTGCCAGACATTCTCCAACGATACGAGGCAGATGACATTTATAATGCCGATGAGTCTGGGTTGATGTTCAAAGCTTTGCCAACAGGATCATTAGTCAACCGAAATGAGAAACCACTAGCTGCGAAATTGCCAAAGGACCGCCTTACCATACTTTTCCTTGCCAATTCTTCTGGAACAGATAAAATGGTTCATTGCGTAGGTATATTGTCTAAGAAACTTGTGTATTTTGCTGTTTATTCATTGAAAACTTATTAGGCAAGTCACGTAATCCAAGATGTTTCAAAAACAGTACGATTCCAGGATGACAGGTTCACTATGGACAACCATAACGGGAGAACTTGACGCAAAGTTTAAAGCATCAAAGAAAAAGGTATTGCTTCTTGTAGACAACGCATCTTGCCACTAGCTTGATGGCAATATTGTCTTGGAAAACATCAAAATTGAGCTTTTGCCACCAAATACGACTTCTTTCATCCAACCAATGGATCAAGGAATCATTCGATGCTTTAAAGCACATTACAGAAGATGCATTACGAAAAAACAACTTCCTCATTTAGATTATGGAGATTCTTTATCAGATTTCTCTAAAAAAAAATAATCTTAAGGAAGCTTTAAAGATGATAAAAAGGGCTTGGTCGATGGTGAGCCCGTCGACTATAAAAAATGGTTTCCCTATAGCAGGTTTCACTTCATCTCCTAACGAAGGGATCATTCCAGATGCTGAGGAGGATGACGGTGTTTTTTCGAACACGCTAAGACAAGAAATTGATTTTCTGGTCGACATTGATGAAGACCTTCCGTGTTTTGGAGATATGACGGATGAATACATCATTAACGAAGCAGAATTGCAGTTCGAGAATTCTTCTCAAGAAGCTGAAGTTGACTCTGATGTCGAAGTATTAGATGGTGATTTGCATATGCAAAAACCGACACTAAATGAAACGTTCAATGCACTTTGTTTTGTGAAGCGATATTTTCATGAGTGCAACGAGCTGGAACAAGTCGTCGATGAAATCGAAAATAAAATGACAAACTTTCATTTTTCGTCTTTTTGCAAAAGAAAATTGATAATTTTTTTAACAAAGTTTAATGCACATACAAATATGTACTTGCAACATTTTTTAAATTTGGGTCAATGTGCAAACTTGTATGATTTTACATAGAAATTAATATACCTAATTTACTTACATATGACAATTCTTTTTGTCTGTGTTATTTTCTTATATGTATGTATATAAATAAATGGATTTAATTGCTTTTATACCTTGTTCTTACTTCTCAATTTTACCGGTTGTTTATTCTTTTCGATTTTATTCTTAGTCCGTTTAACAGAAACTTTTTTTCAGTTACCCGAAATTCGCTTATCTGAAACTTTTTTTCAGTTAACCAAGGTTCGCTTATTTGAAACTTTTTTCAGTTAACCGAGTTTCGCTTAAGTGAAAAACCCGGTTAAGTGAAATTCAAATTGAGATTTTTTGTCGTTTTTCTTAAGCGGGTTCGACTGTATATGGAAATTGACAGTCCGTGTATATTGTTTGATTGGAATTGAAATGTTCGTTATATGTTATATGCAAGTATGTCATTTAAATTGTTGCAAATTTAAACATGTTTATACTTTAACTATACAGCCAAACACACCGAACTACCAAAGGCGACAGTAATAGCAACCAAATCGAAAGCTAACAAAAAGTCCGGAAAAATACTCGAAAAAATTCGGAAAAGTATTGAAAATTGTACTAAATAGTCGCCTGAAAAGTATTAAATCAAATTTGAAAGCTCTTAACAAGTCTTATTGTTAAACAATCTATTTTTGAGTTTTCAAATTAAAATTTTGAAATTCATTTATTTGAAAGTTATTAACAATAAACGTGAACATCTTTGCAAAAATCTGTTTATACAAAACAGATTTTTTTCATTAAATTATACAAGCACCATGGCAATATGATGGCTGCGATTTGTGGTATAGGTGGGCATAGAGGGCATCGACTTCGTAATAAAAACAAAAACCTCCCCAAATTGAATGACACAATAAATAACCCAGAAGCGCCTAGCGGATGTTAACTTAAGTGCGAATTATATTTGGTTGTCACTCTTGCTGCCATAAATCGAAAATTTCAATTTCACCATCTTTTTTTGTTTTATATAATGAACACGCACTACTAAAGGGGTTGGGACCCTTATAATGTGTTAGCTACACAGCGCGGGTGTTAAGGAAATTATGGTGAGAAGAAAAGGAGAGATGCCGATGCACGTTGGTTTTGAATGTTTGTAGGTTATAAAGTGAGGGTGGCGACGGTGTAGAGGTTAGTGTGTTGGCTTGTGACCCGTGCGGTGCAGGTTCAATCCCCATGGGGAACAACAACATACGCCACCCAATCATATGCCCTCTACACCAAAAGGAGGATTTCTGCCTGGTAGTACAATGGAACGTTACCGAGTCTGAGTGCTCTGGGATTTGGATTTCCTTTTTTTTTAAAAAAATAAAAAAAAATAAAAAAAAAAAAAAAAAAAAAAAAAGGTTATAAAGTGAAGGAAAAACAGTGCGTGGAAGAGTGTTCCACATCCGTGTTGTACGGCTGAGGAAAGATTCTTTGAACTTCACTGTACGTCCGAACACTTTAGCTTATGCAAAATACAATTTTTTAATGAGTACTGTACTGCCAAAAATGTTACTTTTCTCACAAAAACGAGTATACCTACTCAACGATTAAATTAGCTAAAGCGCATTGTTTTTCATTCCAATTTCCGTACCAATTTATATATTTTATTCCTTAACGACAATGAAAAAAATATGCTTCTGTATGCCAAAATTGTATCAAAGATTTAACTTTTCCTTGGCACCCAAAAATATGATATTTCCGAAATGTCCTTAGAAATCGCGCAGTATTTCTGTGTCCAAGGTTAATTTCACTATATTGAAGTTTTATCAATTATATTTCTCATCATTCCTACTTAGTAGCCGGGTTTTAACACGTATTTACACAAACATCACGCCAAAGAATTATGACTTCAAATGAGTATACACCACACACATCTTTTTTAAACAGTGGACATGGCAGTGTAGTCCAGTCAAATAAGACTTTGAAGGTTACAATAATTCCCATAGAGCTAAAAATTGGTATGAATGTTCAGAATACTATTATAAATGAATTGTGAAAAGTCCCCATCAAAAAAATGTTATTGATGGTGAAAGTTTGCAAAAATAGGTTTTTTCGCATTTTTCAGCTAAACGGTGAGTTTTACAGCAAAATAGAATTCATAGATTGTAGATCATCCGATTCTCTACAAAAAATGTATCTACACTTTTTTTTCATAAGTTTTGCCATTTCCGTGATATAGCGGTTGAAAGAATTGAAAAAAATATTTTATTCGTAATATGCACACGTTTCCACACCACCTATGAGGTAGTGTGCTTGGCGCTTTTTTTTTAACGTGGTTTCCCCGGTAGGCCTATTCCGCGATCCATTGTGATCCTATTGAATTCAAATTGAATATTGAAAATGATGAAAGCTGTGTAAATTATGTAATTAATAAATGAAAAAATAATTTGCAAAATTTATTCGTCGGATTCATAATAATCCAATGGAACTTCTAGTGTAATGTCTTCGTTTTCTTCTTCTTCTTTTTCTTCATCTTCCTGCTGGATACAAATATGTTCTAAAAGTGATGCATCATATGTCTCATCACTGATATCGTAATTATTCTCATCTAGTATCGATTCAACATTGGAGCACGACTGTCCTTGACAATTGGTACATGCTAAAGAACAAAACAGTCCAACCTTTCTACAGCCGCATTTAGCATTGCACCCTTTTTTGCAATTGCAAAAGATGGTGTTAAGGAGTTTTTCTGGTGCAGGTTTCAGTCTTCTGGATCCATTTTATTACCAAGCCACACTTGAACTTGATAATATATCCTGAATAGATGTTGTTGAGCAGTAGCAGAGGTGGGGGAAGACAAGCTAATTGCACTTGTTTTTTGTTATAAGTTTTTTTTTGCAAAAGATAAGTATCGGAATTGATCCAAGCAGATAACTTTTTTTGGAGCTCCGTACATAAAGGGTTTTTCAACAGGGACGCTACAAAAGTAGAGCGGCAGGGACAGCAAACGACGCCGAATTTCTTGCCGCTCTTTCGACATTTCTCAGTAAGGTTTGCCATTTCATGATGGAAAGATATACAAGCCAACAACGAGTCGAAATTATTAAAATTTACTACCGAAATTCGGAGTCAGTGGCCTCAACGTTAAGAGCGCTACGTCCAATTTATGGTCGTCATAATCGTCCCAGCAGATCAACAATTGAGCGTCTAGTGGAACAATTTGAATCCACAAGCACAGTACAAAATGTTCCTGTGCCAGTGATACAAAGAAGTGCCCGTAGTGTCGAGAATATTGCTGCCGCTAAGGCTTCAGTTGAAGAAAGCCCAAATGTGTCTCTCACACGTCGTTCTCAAACGTTGGGCATCTCTGTGACGTCGTTGTAGCGAATTTTGCGAATATTTTTGGCCCCAATTGGATGATATGGACTTGGAGGACATGTGGTTCCAACAGGACGGCGCCACAAGCCACACAGCGAATGCCACAATCAATTTATTGGAAACCAAGTTTGGAAACCGTGTTATCTCACGAAATGGTCCAGTCGCTTGGCCGCCTCGGTTGTGCGATTTTACGCCGTTAGACTATTTCCTGTGGGGCTACGTCAAGTCTATGGCCTATGCCAACAAGCCAGCGACGATTGATGAACTTCGTACGAATATCGAACGTGAAATTGCAGCAGTATCGGCCGATTTATGCTTGAAAACCGTCGAAAATTGGGTTCAGCGTCTGGACTTCTGCAAGCGTGCCCGTGGTGGCCATGCAAAAGAAATTGAGTTCCATACATAATGGCATCGAACGTACTTTCACAGGAATAAAGAATTTCATTGATATCCAAAACCGTTTTTGTTTTATTTAAAAAAACTTTTGTAATGCTCTTATTGAAAAACCCTTTAGAAAGAAGAAAGCGAATTCCATTAGTGATTATAACTTCATGAGTAGAGTTACTATCTTTAAAAACTTCAGCACATTTAATTAAATTTTGTTTCTCGAACAATTTCAAAACCGTTGTTGTGCCCATCTTGAAAAATGCTGATGTTGTATCGCAGCCAGTTATTGCGTGTAGAAAAAGTATATGATTTTGGCATTTTGGAAAAGCACAGGAACTTTTTGATGAATATATTTCCGATTGCTGCTGAGTCTTTCCCGGTTTAAAAAAATAAATATTTTTTCCTGTTGGAGTTCGAGCAGTAAGTAATACTAATAAATCGACATCTTCACCAACAACAATAGTTGTATATGTTGAGTTGAATTATTCTATTGCTATTTCAATGATCAGAGCATCAGCATCATTTTCAGCTTGTTTTACAAGAATATTTTCAGTAGTAAATTTTTTTTTTAACATTAAAATAAATCGAGACTTGTTGTGGGTATTTGCAAGAAATTTCTGTTTGCTTGTGGGAACTGTCATAAATTCATCAAAAATAACATCAGAAGATGAAGATGTTGTTGTAGCTCGACATCGTTGTTCTGCGGCTTTAGTATTTTTATTACAATCGGTGTAACCATCAAATACTACAGTCACTCTATGGCCAAAATGTCTACGTGCATACTGAACATATTTGTCTAAAATATTATGAAAGGTTTCTTCGTGGTCCCAGACAACTCAGTGTAACAGAAATCCCCCGTCGATGATGAACGTAGAATTTATATTGTCAATGTCTAATATTACTGTTTGAAAACAATCGTAAATGGCTGACTTTTGTGTTTTACGCATTCCAATATCATCAAACATTGAAAACGGGTAGGGAGCCAATTCATATTCGAAATATTTTTCAATTTCAACTTCCAAAGCAGTTGTAATACTCATGCGTTGAAATAATAATACAGGGTCAACAGGAATCTTCTTATCGTGAATTTTGACAGTGCTACTCATAGCTAAAAGAGCGACTAATTTATCAGCACGTTTGAATTTAATGTTATCAAACGTCAATCCTGTTATTTTTGACATGCAAGCAATCCCAACTTCACGTGCTTTATGACAATTAATTTTGTCATCACCAACAATTCCACTGGCAATAGATACAATTCTGTTGACTTCTGGAAAAGGATCATGTAAAGAAAACCACTCTAGGAGGCTTTGTACTCGTATGTCTTGAGAATCTTTCTTCATTCGAGAATCACTTGCATCAACATGCTGATCTGTTGTATCCATTCTAACATTAGCGAAATCTTCCAATCCTTCACAAATAACATTCATTGCATGCATACCATATACCCATTGACTTATGACACTCTCGTTCGTACTTCTCCCTCGAGAAAGACCTCCATCTGTCTTCATTGCATTCATCATTGACTGCTCGATCACCATGTCTGTTGAATCGTGAAATATCCTCCTGTAAAACGTTGGTAAACATCAGGATCCATACAGTTTTTTAATTGTAGCATATCTTGTAGATATAAGTGTGCAGATTTAACATAAGAGAAATGTCCCGACGCGTGAAAGTAAGGAAGCATTTCTTTAACGCTGTCCAAATGAGCTTGCCAATCTCCCATACGTTCAGCTCTTATAAACTCCTATTTTGTGTAGTGAATGGCCGGCCTAAATGAAAATAGGGGCGGAGTTTTTGACGTACATTTATATTCTAAGAATTGTATAATTTGTATGTATAAGACATAGGGACTCATATGTTTACTCGTATAACGGTTCAAAAATGTATATAAAAGTACATTAACGTGCATATTACAAATAAAATATTTTTTTCAATTCTTTCAACCGCAATATCACGGAAATGGCAATACTTATGAAAAAAAGTGTAGATATATTTTTTGTAGAAAATCGGATGATCTACAATTTTTGTCTGAACTATTTTGCTGTAAAACTCACCGTTTAGCTGAAAAACGCGAAAAACCTATTTTTTGCACAAGGGGGATTGATGGGGACTTTTCACAATTCATTTATAATAGTATTCTGAACATTCATACCAATTTTTAGCTCTATGGGAATCATTGTAACCTTACTTCTATTTTAAGAACTAATTTGACTGGACTAATGGGCAGATATTTAAAATCTTAACCCTTGATCATTTTGGCTAGGGACAAAATAAATGTATCAAATTTCAGCATCCTAGTTTAAATTATGGGCATTTAAATTGGTGACGGACAGACAGACGGAGATTCTTTTAACGGTTTACAACCAATATAAAAAGATTTTATAAGCTATGAGTCAAAATGCCTACCTAGGGTATAAACAAAACACCAAATTGGTTAGTCTCTTACTCTTCTTCGGCACGTTGGCAACACTTCTCAGGGTGATATGTCATTTGGCCCTCTGCACATTCAAATTAAACAGCTGTTACTTTAAATTCCTGCAAAAAGTTTAATTATAACAAGTAAGATTTCTATATTTCAAAAACTTGTGTGTGAAATTTGTGAGTTTTTTATTAAATTAAAACTTTTGATTGCCTTCCATAACTACCACTAGCATTAACGCTAGAAGTTTGAGTTAGTTGAAGGGTGACATATTTACCTGGTATCAGGTAGCAAATCAATAAACTGGCAATCAACTCTGCATGTTATGTGTTTGTATGTGCAGTGCACAGCATTAACAACATCCGTCCATATTTATGCATTAATAAAGGTATGACAAATATAAAGCGTTAATAAATTCCGTGCATATTCACTGTCAACTTTAAACAAATATTTGTTACATATATGCCTATTCTCCATTTTCATTCACAAAAAAGAGATTGTCAATTTGATTATCACCTAAAATGGAGCGAAAGCGATGCTTTTGATTGTCAACTATCACCTTAGCCAATTCCACCCCCTGGCTGTATTGTGTTTGTGTTGATCCTGTAGTCTTTTGGCCTACATTTTTCTTACGATTTCGACGATTATTGTTTTATCTTCTTTTTACGATTCGCATGCCCACCCTCAGGGACAGTTACAAATTGTTTAATATGTTGCTATGCTCACATAAATGGTAAAATTTCCTGGATGTGATTTCTTCGCTGCAGTGATATTCTTAGCCCATCCAAACACGGGCAACTATTTCGATTAATTCATTAAAATACGAAAACAACTTCAATAGATAATCATGTAGAGAAAGTCCTTCTTAAAAACTCGCCTAAGTTAAGTTTTTGGAAATTTGAATTTTGTTCATTTTCAGTTTGCAAGAAAAAAAAGTTCCGAATTGTACAACGTCTTCCAACCCCGCGCCCTTTTTGGGTGGGTTGGAATTTCGATAGGGTATCCAACAGTAAATTATCTTTTTTCTTATAATGAATTATCCGCGAGTTTAGATGCATAATATTATGTGGGTGCATTGGGAAGCGTATTGAAATTATTTTGCAATTCAAAAATTATTTTGGATAAATGGTGCCCATTTTAACCCAGTGTGTTTGCGTTTGCAACAACAAAGGGCACGTATGATTTTTTTTTGCCTATACCATTATTTTTCCGAGATCCCTTTCAGTCGATTCTGCTTGCGTATGAGTAACATCAAATAATAGCAGTCTCTTCCTAGACAGAATTGAGAGCAGTCGGATTTTAGAGAGTACAAAGAGGAAGTGACAATTTTTTTTTACGACAGATAGAGTTAATCATGGATAGACGATACCCGTAAATGGGATTGGGTTTAAACTCGAAGGGACTTGTCCTGTTTAAAACAGTGCAGACAGATCCAAATAGTAAGATCAGAACTTGTATAGTAGCTAGGAAACAGATTAACCTCTTTCTTCTATCTACCTACAGTGATAACGACCACGTGACGGTAAAACTTGAGCGCAACGGGCTCCCTCCGCTGATTCTAACATCATGCTATATGCCCTATGATGCAACGGAAGGACCACCGTCAGATGTGACCCACCTTCTTGTTCAACGTGCTACACGGGAAAAATGGGACCTGGTGATGGGATGTGATGCTAACTCCCACCATGCCCTATGGGGTAGCTCAAATACAAATACAAGGGGTGAGTCACTTTTTGAATTTCTTATAGATCATAACTTACTTATAGCTAATAGGGGTTCAGAACCAACTTTTGTTATTAGAAATAGGCAAGAAGTAATCGATGTTACAATATTAAGTAACTCGAATACAATCACAATAGATCAGTGGAAGGTATTAAAGGAGGAAACATTCTCTGACCACAAAATCATTGAATTCCTGATGCCAGACACGAACGATCCCCCAATATCATATAGGAACCATAGAAAAACTAACTGGGACCTTTTCAATATGGAAGTGGGAAAGAACTTAAGAACTCTCCAGACAGATGCTGCTTATGCACCAGAGAGTACAGACACGAATGCCGAGAATCTAGGAAAAATCCTAGGTAAAGCGCCCGAAAAATCATGTCCCCTACAAACGAGGAGTAAAAGAAAATCGACTCCTCCATGGTGGACAAAAGAACTGTACGACATTAAAAAAGAAACTAGAAAACTTTTTAATGTAGCAAAACGTACAAGATCCGACCATGACTGGGAAACATACAAATCCAGTCAAAGAAAATTCAAAGCAGTAACGCAACAAGCAAAGCGATCTTCGTGGAAATCCTTCTGTAGTAAAATGGAAAGCACGGCGGAATCAGCTAGGCTCAGGAAACTACTTGCTAAGGAACCAGTAGCCTTGGGATCTCTCAAGGGCCCCAACTGCAACTGGACAGAATCCTGCAATGAAACACTCAAGCTCCTCCTTGAGACTCACTTTCCGGGATGCATTAATGAGCATAACAATCCGGAAGAAGAGCACTACACGGAGCACATAACAACAGCGGAGATTATAACGGAAGAAAAGATAAAATGGGCCATTAATTCCTTCTCTTCATATAAATCTCCGGGTAGTGACGGAATTTTCCCTATGATGCTACAAAGATGTGAAGAACATATAACCCCACATCTGAGGAACCTCGTCCTAAGTAGCCTAAAATGTGGATATGTACCCAAAGTTTGGCGAGAAGTTAAAGTGGTTTTCATACCCAAAGCTGGGAAACCTAGTCACACTACCGCCAAAGACTTTAGGCCAATCAGCTTAACCTCTTTTGTTTTAAAAACTTTTGAGAGACTGATGGACATTTATATTCGTAGCAAACTGAGTCCAGAAGTCTTATCCCCAGCTCAGCATGCATATACGAAAGGCAAAGGTGTAGAGACAGCACTCCACAGTGTCGTGAGCACCATAGAAAAGACACTAAGGGACAAGGAATATACTCTAGCCGCCTTCTTGGACATTGAAGGTGCCTTCAACAACGTCCAAGGGGAAGCGGTAGAAAGAGCCCTAGTAAACCTAAATGTGGAGAATACGATAATTAAATGGATAATGTGCATGCTTAAAAGAAGATGCATCTACTCAGAGTTAGGTGGTGAAATAATTAAGGTGTCAGCATCTAGAGGAACCCCTCAAGGCGGAGTCCTATCACCCCTTCTTTGGGTACTCGTTTTAAACGAGATTCTGATTGAACTTAGACTTAGTGGAGTCAAGGCAGTAGCATATGCTGACGACTTAGCACTGCTAGCGATAGGAAAATTCCCATCCACTCTAAGTGAACAAATACAGAACGCCTTATCTATGGTTGGTAACTGGACCAGAAGCTGCGGACTTGCGGTTAACCCACAAAAGACCAATAAAAGGATTATACCGCAATTTAATCCGCCAACTATTGAGGGTACTCCACTACAAACATCAGAATACGCAAAGTATCTTGGCGTGATTCTGGATAGAAAATTAAACTGGAGCCTCAATATAAAAGAACGAGCAAAGAAGGCAACGATAGCCTTATACGCCTGCAATAGAATCTTCGGCAAAACCTGGGGACCTAGTCCCAAAATTATCATGTGGTTGTATACGGCGGTAGTTAGACCGATACTCACATACGGTAATTTAGTCTGGTGGCAGGGGTTGTGTAAGGCCACCAACCTTAAGACTATGACTAGAGTCCAAAGAATTGCCTGTATTGGCACTACTGGGGCTATGAGAACAACCCCTACAGCGGGCTTGGAGGTAATTCTCAATCTTAAACCCCTAGATCTTTTCGTACAAGAATCTGCAGCAAACAGTGCCTTGCGGCTAAGCCAAACAAAAAACTGGAAACCCAGTACAACAGGGCATGCACAGATTCTAGAGAAATTTACGGGTAGAAATGTATGCACAGACTACATTACTCCCAAACTAGATTTTATAAGACCATTTACTGTCTCGTTTCCCTGTAGGGAAGAATGGCAGGATAACCAAGTACCAATCCATGCAACAACGATCCCCATCTATACAGATGGCTCCAAGATGGATACCGGCGTTGGTGCAGGTTTCTACTCAGAAACGCTCGGAATATATGGCTCGATCAGACTCCCCGACTATAGCAGCGTCTTCCAAGCTGAGGTTCTGGCGGTGACAACAGCCGCTAAGCAGGCTGCAATGACGGCAATACCACAGGCTGATATAACCTTCTTCTTTGACAGCCAAGCGGCAATAAAATCGATTTCCGCCACAGAAATAAAATCGAGGCTTGTAAGAAGCTGTCGCGAAGAGCTGCGGGCAGCACACTGTAAGACTCTGCTGGGTCCCCGGACACAGTAGTGTCCCAGGAAATGAAAGAGCCGATGAACTGGCAAGAAAAGGATCTTCCCTTGAATCAAGGGATGCTGACACCACAGTAAAAACCCCACCCTGTTACCTTAAACAGGTGATTGGAAATAAAACACTGATGGCAGCAAACGAAAGATGGAGTGCCCTTGATTCCTGTGTTATTACAAGGAAAATGTGGCCACTATATGACAAACAAAAGACCAAGAGAATCCTTCAAATGAACAAGAATTCTTTGTCCTCTCTCACAGGTGTTATCACCGGACACAACATGCTGGGTTACCATGCAAAGAAATTAAAACTCAGCACAGATGAACTCTGCAGAGGATGTGGGGACGAGGAAGTGAATGAGGATACCCCGCACTTCCTCTGTCACTGCCCTGCACTCTGTCATATCAGAAACAATATCCTGGGCAGATATTTCTTCCAGGATTTAGAAGAACTCTCCGGCAAGTCTGTGAATGACTTGCGCAAGTTCATCAACGCATCGGGATGGTTTGTAAACCCGCTAAGTTTTTCATAGGTTTTTCATTGGTTCCAGATAAGGGAAGCGTAACCTCCAGGGTATCACAAAGGGTCTACATTGACCTAAGTGTGACGGGCGCAGGATTCTCTTGCCTCGTCAGCCCAGTAACCTAACTTAACCTAACCTAAATGGGATTGGGTGCTTTGATTTCAACAATTTTGATAAAGGTTGATTCTTCGTATATATTTTATGTGAAAACAAAAAAAAACATAGGGACGGGCTACAGTCCGCTTGGGCGAACTGTTGGATACCCTATTCTTATTCCTATCCCTCATAAGGGGACAAAAGTCTAAGTATGGTTGAATTGTTAAGAACGCTCTACATATTTTGTTATATAACATTTAAAGGATTTTATCAAAAAAACTAAGCTTTTGTAAGAAAAAACGCTCCCTAGCTCAAACTTGGGTCTTTCAATAAAATTGTTTTATTTAATTGTGGGCGTGTCAGTATGCGGATTTAAAAAAAAAATTACACATGAGCATTAAGGGCCCCTAGAGAGCTATATTATAAATCTGTGGCAAAAAGGAAAAACAACATAAGTCGACTTATGTCGAAATTGAGTTTTTTACACCATCGTATGCGAAATATTCGATTCTCTTTGCCACTTTTTTTTTTATTTTTATCTGTTACGGTTTTTCAATTATAGAAGAAAGAAAAACAACATAAGTCATTTCCTGTTCATCATGCACAAGAAAAAACAGCATAAGTATAAAATTCCGTTTTTTAATATTTACTTATGCTGTTATGACGGAGAGGAACTGCTCCTCAAGGACAGTGCGAAGTATCTGGGCGTAATCCTAGATAGAAAATTAAATTGGAATCTTAACATAAGGGAACGAATGAAGAAAGCGTATAATGCCCTCTTTATTTGTAAGAGAACAATAGGCAAAACATGGGGCCTGAAACCCGCCATGGTACACTGGATATATACAGTAGTGGTGATACCCATACTTACATATGGCTCACTTGTGTGGTGGAGGGCAACAAATAAAAGAACCATAATTGGAAAACTAGCAACGGTGCAGAGAACGGCAAGCATAGCCATCACTGGTGCAATCCGTACCACTCCTACGGCAGCACTGGACACCTTCCTGCACCTTATCCCGCTAGATTTAAAAATAAAGCAACTTGCTGGCAACAGCGCTTTGCGCCTAAAAAATTTAGGCCAGTTTAAGGACTGTAGTTTTGGGCATTGCACGATCTTAGCTGATGTGCTACCCGGAAATCCTATACGGACTGATGAGATTTGCCCCTTGGTCGACCATGACATCCCCTATGAGGTGTCATACCCGCGAAGGGAGGAGTGGCAAAGAGATGCAGTCATAATAGCAAACGAGGTTGCTATCTACACTGACGGCTCTAAGACGGGGGAGAGAACGGGTTCTGGCATTTTTTCTGCTGATCCAGACCTGAGAGAGTCTATACGACTCCCGGACACAAGCAGTGTCTTCCAATCGGAAGTTCTGGCTGTTCTAAGGGCGGCAGAGATAGTGCAGATGAGATCATTGTCGGGAAGAGACATTGCCATCTATATTGACAGTCAGGCGACACTTATGGCACTTGAATCTGCTAACATTAACTCTGAGATAGTCAGAAACTGTCGCACAATGCTAAAAGCAGTATGTAGACGGAATCGAGTAAGACTGTGCTGGGTACCGGGACACAGCGGTATAGAGGGAAATGAGCAAGCCGATGAGCTAGCAAGAAAGGGAGGGGAGCTGGAAAACAGCGGAGGTGTGAACATTAAACCACCCCTGGGCGTCTTTAAGGGAAAAATCAATGAAAAGATTTTAAAAATGGCTGACCTCAGATGGCAGAACATTGTGGGAGATAGGGTGTCTAGAGCCATTTGGCCCCATTTGGATAAGAAAAGATCTAAGGAAATTCTAAAATTGAGCAGGGAACAGCTTAGAACAGTAATTGGGATTATGTCAGGGCACTGTCTTCTAAGAAAGCATGCTAGGCGACTTGGTCTGGTGGATGTGGACACGTGCAGGTTCTGTGGTGATCTACAAGCCGAGGAAGACATAACCCACATATTGTGTGAGTGCGAGCGTATAGCACGGAATCGTAGGAGGATTCTAGGGGAATACTTCTTCGAGGAACTAGGGGAGCTGAGCGGCATATACCATAGGAAGCTGGTTAAGTTCTGCAGGAGGATTGGGCTCTGTCTAGGAAAAGTTTTTTAGGTTTTTAGGTTTTTCTCCAATTGAAGTTTTTTTTCAAGTGGTTCCCTAGGGATCGCGATGGGCCCTTCTGGTGCCTAGTGCTGTATGCAAATTGCATACCCCTTTTTAACCTATGACCTATGACCTATGCTGTTATGTTGTAACAGCATATCAACTCAAAACACACATAAGTAGACCTACTCTTTTTTTCCAGAATTAAAATATTTTTTTTGAGAACACAAGTCGACTTGTGTCGTTTTTCCAAAACCAAATTGCGTGTGATACAGAAATAACTAGACTTGTGCTGTTTTTCCTTATTCCTTTTTTGTGAGAGAACAAAGCACAAGTAAACTTATGCTGTTATTCCAAAAGCCGTTACGAAAATCCTTGAAAATAAGTATACTTGTGCCGTTATTCCCAGAACAAATGGGAGTCCAGTGTGTGACTTATATCCCCTTTTCGTATAAACAATCCGCGTTGGAAGGTTGTTGTGTTGCAGTTTTGTTCCGACTGTTGTCTGTTTATACCCTATTCTAAGGGTATATTAATTTTGACGCATAGTTTGTAACATACCTTAATATTGCCCGTCGACCCCTAAAAGTTACTATATTTATGATCAGCATCGATAGTAATGTCGATCTAGCCATGTCCGTCCGTCCGTCCGTCCGTCCGTCCGTCCGTCTGTAGCCAAAAATTAGGCCTTTAAACTGGACCTAGAGAGCTGAAATTTGAACCATATACTCTCTAGGGTCCCGAAATAATCAAGTTTACGAATTTTTGAAATCCGCCCACAGACACGCCCACAAACTCAAAAAAACAAAATTTTGGAAAAAATCGAATTTTGAGCTAGAAAGCTGAAATTTTGTATATATGATCTATTGCTCCTAAAACTGCTCGGGATAAAAAATTTTCAAAATCCGCCCACTGACACGCCCACAAATAAATAAAACAATTTTTTTATACCCTATTCTAAGGGTATATTAATTTTTGAAAATCCAAAGTTTGAGCTAGGGAGCTGAAATTTATAATCTCTATGGGCCCTTTATGCTCATGTGTAAATATTTTTAAAATCCGCCCACTGACACGCCCACAATTTTTTTTTTTTTTTTTTTTGAAAATTCAAAGTTTGAGCTAGGGAACTGAAATTTATAATATATACTCTCTAGCGGCCCTTTATTCTCATGTGTTATTTTTTTTTTAAATCCGCCTACTGGCACGCCCACAATTAAATAAAACACTTTTATTGAAACACCTAAGTTTGAGCTAGGGAGCGTTTTTTTTGATAAAATCCCTTAAATGTTATATAACAAAATATGTAGAGCGTTCTTAACAATTCAACCATACTTAGACTTTTGTCACGCCCACTTATGAGGGATAGGAATAAGAATAGGGTATCCAACAGTTCGCCCAAGCGGACTGTAGCCCGTCCCTATGTTTTTTATTGTGAGTTGGGTCAAAAGTGAGTTTAAATTGTGAATTTCTCTATTAGCTGAAGTTTAATAACAAAATAAATAATGACATCGCGCGCCAGCAGAATTTTAGCTATGGCTATCAGAGCTGCCGTTGAAATTGAACCACAGAATCCTCAAGAATCAGATATTGATTTTGAAAACATTGAAGGTAAATCTCGCACATTAAATACCTACTTAAGTGTCTTTCTTTATTTTGTTACGTGTCTGTATTATTAGACACTTACATAGTTTCCCCTATGGGACTACCAATAGGTAACCAGTATTTTTTTTAAAACCTCATATTTTGGTTTCAGGCACATCCGTTAATCCTGAAACGAGTCAATTGAAAAACGTTGAACAGTGCGAAGAACCTTCAGGATGTAAGTACAAATGATCGGAACGCTAAGATTATTATTTTTAAATTTCGATTTGTTTAGCTGGTATTGTCAAAGGAGATAGTCATTTAGATTTTTTGAATAGTTCAGATCTTCCGATTTGGGAAAACTCGGATGATTCAACCAAAGATCCGGATTATCAAATCAGCTCAAGTGATGACGAAAGCTTAAAACATTGGGGTAAGGTTCTTGAAAGTTCAGTTGAGAACGTTTCTCAGCCTTTAGAGGTGATCAATCATGATTCACCAGGGTATGTGAATACTTTGGAAAGTAATATTGCTCAACATACTAAAGTAAGCGAAGCTGGACCTTCAAATTTAAGAATGAAAGACGCTAAAAAGTATCGACAAATTCAAAGAAATAAGGGTTTACCTTACATTACAAAAAGGGAAAAAAACGTCCAGGCAAGAAATTTAATACCATTATCCCGATGCCGAAACAATTGCTGTACAAAAATATCACTTCAAAATCATCAAATGTTATTCAATAATTACTGGGCTTTGGGAAGCTACAACGCAAAAGTTCTTTATATTAATTCACTGATCTGTTTGAAAGAAAAGTCCACATCAAAAACCAAAAATTCCGGAATTAAGCAAAAAAACCGTCAAGTTACTTGTGACTACTACATTGAACTTTCAGGTGAAAGGATTCTAGTATGTAAAAAGTGCTTTCTTTGTTGTTTCGGCGAAACAAATGGTTTTATAAGAACCGTGATAACCAAAAAAATAAATGCACCTTGCACAAGTTTAATGGATAGAAGAGGATCTTCGAAACCTCCAAATGCGCTGTCCACAGTTAAACAAGATGAGATTAAAGCTCATATTAACAAGTTCCCGGCGTATGAAAGCCATTATACAAGAAGGGATACATCAACAAAATACTTGCAACCGGGTTTGACAATATCTAAGATGTATGGTCTTTATTGTTGGGAAATCGAAGATCCAGTTAGTGTATCAAAATATTCACAGGTATTTCATGAGCTTAACTTAAAGATAAAATCACCGCAGCTTGATACGTGCTGAACGTGCGATAAGCTGCATCATAAGATTTCAGCTATTGAAAATTCTGATGGAAAATTTAAGCTGACAAATGAGCTTAGAAGTCACCAAGAATAATCTGATTTTGCTTAATTATGCAAACGAAATGACAAAAATTTGGCAATAGTGAAAGCAAATGTTGCAGCATATGCATTCGATCTTCAGCAATGCTTGCCTACACCATTTCTGAAAACAAATATTACATTTTATAAGCGCCAATTGTGGACCTACAACTTAACTGTTCATGATTTGGCTACCAATCAACCATTTTGCTATATGTGGCATGAAGGAGTGGCGAAGAGGGGTGGCAATGAGATGGCATGTTGCCTTTTAAAACATATAGACGAAAATGTTCCTGTTGTCAACAAACGCATAATTTTTTATAGTGATTCCTGTCCGGGTCAAAACAAAAATTCGCATGTGAGTTGTATGTTCATAACCGCCTTAGCTAGCAGTGAACAACTTGAAGTTATTGACCACAAATTCCTCGAGCCGGGGCATACTCACATGGAATGTGATGTCGACCATTCCGTAATTGAAAGGAGGAAAAAGAAAACTTCAGCTAAAATCCACCATCCTAGAGATTGGCAAAATTTGATTGCGAGTATAAGGGACAAAAATCCTTTCAAAGTAATAGAAATGGAGCAATCGAGTTTTCTAGACTTTGCAGCAACCTCAAAGGAAAAATTTACTTGGCGAAAAGTGAACACCGACGGGGAGAAATATTCGTGGAGGGAATTTAGATGGCTTCGATGCAAAAAAAATGAATTCGGTTCATTGTTCTATAAAAACAACTTAGACGAGAATGAACCTTTCAAAATGATAAATTTGGAAAAACGTGGCGTAAATTGTATTAGGAAATCTGACATTAAAGAAATTCAACATGTTCCCCCCATTTCGAAGGAAAAAGCCCAGGACCTCCATTTTCTTCTGGATTTTATTGATCCCCAGTTTCACGGTACACACAATAACAAACTCTGACGTTCACCCAGATGTATATGACAGCGATGAAGGCGACGATGAATAAAAACTCTAGTAATTCTTACCTTCTACTATAAAAGTGTGCTGTAAATTTTAAAAATAAAAATAAATTATTTGTTTTTAAATTTTTTTGTTTCTCTTTACTTATCACGAGGGGAAGTTTTGATTTAATGTGTGATTTTTATTAATATTGATTAAATTGAATTTCATTTAAAAACTTCTATTGAACAGAAGCTGCAGTTTTTGTGTTGTGCGTATTTAACTTAATACCTTACATACCATGAATATATTTTGGAATAAGGACTTAAATCGACTTAATTCAGCTTACTATTCGAAGTCTTGTTAGGAAAAACAGCATAACTTTACTTAAAAAAATAACTGTATAGAACCCACCAGGGAAAAAAGACGTAAGTCGACTTAATTCAGAATTATAAAAAAATTGGAAAAAGGAAAAACTGCATAAGTCTTGTTTTCCACAAAATCACCTGTAAATAATCAAAAATGTTTTTTTTTTGATTTGACATATAAATTAAAAGTTATCTCTTATAAACTTGCATCATCACTTTTTACATAAGTTCTATACTTTTTTTCCGATCGTAAAGTAAACATTCAAACCGCTCTCCTGAAAAAATGCAAAAAGTGACTTATGCTGTTTTTCCTTGTGGCCACAGAAATTTCAGCTCCCTATCTCAAACTTTGACTTTTCAATAAAATTGTTTTATTTAATTGTGGGCGTGTTAGTGGGCGGATTTTAAAAATGTTATCTCCCGATCAGTTTTAGGAGCCATAGATCATATATAAAAAATCTCAGCTTTCTAGCTCAAAATTAAATTTTTTCGAAAAATTTGTTTTTTTGAATTTGTGGGCGTGTCTGTGGGTGGATTTCAAAAATTCGTAAACGTGATTATTTCGGTACCCTAGAGAGTATATGGTTAAAATTTTAGCTCTCTAGGACCAGTTTAGAGGCCTAATTTTTGCCGACAGACAGACGGACGGACGGACGGACGGACGGGCATAGCTAGATCGACTTTGCTATCGATGCTGATCATAAATATAGTAACTTTTAGGGGTCTACGGGCAATATTAAGGTATGTTACAAACTATGCGTCAAAATTAATATACCCTTAGAATAGGGTATAAACAAACTAAATTAATTAATCGCATACTGGTGTTGCGCACATACAATGCCGGGCATAAGTATCTACCTACTCGTATATACAAAAATATTTGTATTTTTTGTTTTCGGTTTAGGGAGAAAATATTGACATTGACCGAGATCCCAATCTTGCGGAAGTTTTTAGACGGGGTTATTCCGGCGTAATATTTGCATATTTTTATGATAACTTTTTTACGAGTCCCGATCTAACCAACAAGCTGACAAAACTTTAATTCGGTGCCACTGGAACTCCTATTGAATAACATCACTATGGAAAACAAGAACAAACTCAAAAAGAAAGAGGGGATCTTATGAGTCTTTTGTTGACCAAAATAATCTTTTGCTTACCCAATAGAAGGGTAATCAGAATGTATCTATGCTTTCCAGTTTGTATAGGATTCATACTGTTGATGCGGAACAAAGGTATAACAGTATACAAAAAGCAAAAACAGCGATTTCGAAGCCAAACGTCAATAAGCAGCATAACCAATACATTTGTGGAGTTGACCAACTCGACAATAACATGTCAAACAAACGAATTTCCGGCCGCAGAAAAAAAAGGTTCATACCAAAACTAATGTGTTTTATAGACCAGTTTCAGATGCGTGGATCTTATACAGAAGCTTTGGAAATAAATTGGATTTGCTGGAATTTCGTCGAAAATTAGCAAAAGCTCTTTGCATGAAATCCGGCTGTCCACCAAGAGTGGGCAGATGACGTTCAAAGAAAAACCTCCATCTTTCTGCTGGTCATAATTCACTACATGAGAAATTCCTCTAAACTATGTATATCATTCTTCGCTTAAATAATAGTCTTACTAATTGTTGTGTACTATTGGTACCTATTGCTTTCTTTATTTTTAACCAACAAATATAGTTTTTATTAGTTTTAAAAAATAAAATGTTTTGTAAAAAAAAGTTTCTTTGTATGTACCTATCTTCATACAACCATCCTTTACGCAACACCACATAACTTCACCTTCACACACAAAAAATGGTTCGTTCTACAGATCGATTTAAAGTACAAGTCGGTATTATCATTGTAGTACATAACGCTTATAAGAAACTCAGAAATTGCAAGATACTTGTTTCTTATAACCGAGTTTTACTTATATCCTCAGTACGGATATAAGAAACAAGTTTCTTATACGGATATAAGAAACAAGTTTCTTGTACGGAAACAAAAATACTACTATAGACCGTCCAACAAAATATTCTATTTTTAAAAAGTAGTAAATAAATATCTAAATATTTTTATTTAACAGAAAAAACAACAATAACACAAAATTCACAGCTCGTTTATTAAAGGTATTATTTGTATGTACTTCAGTGTTCATACAAATAACGAATAAGTAAGATTAAATTTTCTTAGTTAAGTTTTTAGCTCTTCAAAAATAATCATTAATTGTTTTTTGAATCAATGCTTCCTCACACTTGTTGAAAAGAATATCTTCGATGTTATGAATGTAATCATCATCACTATCTACTTTTCAAAACCTGCCAAAAATTTGTTCTCAATATTTTTCGTCTCAAAATCCAACTTATGGCATGAGGCATTATCAACTAAGAGTAGAATTTTTTTCTTTTTCTTTTTAATGGCATCATCAAGCTCTTTGATAATTTCAATCCAAAGAGTACTTATCATCCAACCCTTTTTATTAAATTTGTAAGCTATTGGAATTGCTTGGTTTCTGAAACATCTGGTCTGCTTACATTTTCCAATTGAAAAGACAAATTTGTCTGTGCCGGTAGCATTACATATGAAAAGCAATGTTACTCTATCTTTCGGTATTTTTTGCTCCTGTATATCTTGCCTATTTGTGACATGGGTACCAGTAGGAAGAGCCTTAAAGAACAATCCAGTCTCGTTTGCGTTGTAAATAATTTCTAAACCATTTTTTTGTAATATCTCTGACACAACGAGTTCTACAAAATTATTTGCGGCTTCAGCGTCGGCTGCACCGCATTCTCCATGGAGCCTCCTGAAAGATACATTGTCTCGAACCATATGTTCATCTCTGTTTCTTTTTCTGTTTAAGTTCTTGCATTTGTATTTTTCTTCTTCAAATTATTTTGCGTTTTTTACTATTTTAGACAATGTGCTTTTTGCAATTTTATATTTTTCGCAGATTTCTTTTCGATTACTTCCCGATTCAATTTGCAAGATTATGAATTTAGTTTTCAGTGAAATATTATTTCGCGACATTTTCAGCAAAGGTAAGCACAACAGATTAGAATACAACAAAAACAAATTCAAATGTCAGATGGAACACTGAACTTAATTTCTCTACAATAATGTGAAATTGGCCATAAATGACATTTGCAATTTTTGCTTAAAATTTTTCTTAAGGGTCTCTAATTTTATGAGGTTCGTAATTTTTTTTTTATTAAAAAAGTTTCCTAAATCCAACCACCTTTATATGGAAAATGGTTAGTTCGTGGTTGGAGAAATGTGTCTTTTATCAGTGTTTTTCTTGTAAACGTGTTTCCTATAAACACACAATTTAACATTAAAATATATGGGAAAGTACACGGTGCTTTTGTTCCGGTTTCTTTTAAGCGAGGTTTTCTTATAAGTGTATTTCTTATAAGCGTTAAATTGTATCTAAAAATCAATAAAAACTTAAGAAAGATATTCGAATATAAATGCATAAATTGGTTCAATTTCTTCCTCCACATACATTAAAAGTTGTGAAATTTTGAACTTTAATATTCACCTATAAATTCACAATGGTATACGAGAATTAGATAACATGAACTTGTAACCTCCAATTTCCGTAAATATCTATTTCTACATTGGAAGCACTCCGCAACTTCTCTGATTCGCTTTGACACATCGCATTCGACACAACGTTTCTCTCAGTCGACTCAATCTGTATAATGACTCATTAAATATCAATTAAGTTTTCTCCATGTGATATTGAATGAAAAACGGTAACTTCTTCCACATTAGGAATGACAATATCTTACACCCAAAACTGTTCATTATATACCTAATTTTGTGTATTTTATTCTCCGCACGACAGAGCATACACTCAGAACACACAAATTAAGGCCCTAATTTATGACCATGCTATGTCACCCTAAGTTCAAATATTTCAAAATTTATCATTCCAGAGCATTCGTGCGCCTATTGTGCGTGTGCTGTCCAAGGAAAATTCGACGAAAATATCAGCCGACGATGCGTTCCAAATCCCAGGTAAGTTTCATGCTGAATAGCTATCATCTAATCAAATGTTCTCCTCGTTTTATTATCATTTAAAAAAAAGAACACAATAAAACAAAGTTTAATTAAGAAAAAAAAATGAATAAATATAAAAATGAAACTTTTACAGAGATTTGCAACAAGACGGTGTTACTCAACGTGTTCGTTACACGGCATCCAACACATGAGGCACAATTCCTGTGAACAGACGTACATTTAGTTGTTTTTCTCTCGTACTCATTGCAAAACTAATCGTAATTCAAAATGTAAATTTTCTGAAAATCCTCAAGGCTTCCATAAACACTACTTTTCATAATCAAATCTATATGCAAACATGACAAGTCTCTTTACTTTCTGATGCAAATGCAATCACAAGCAAATTCCATTACATATTAATTCTGCTTATAATCCTGCAAAGGATATTCTGAAACAAAACACGCACATGAAATAAAAGAGAGAGAGAGGAAAAAAGAGAAAATACACCAACAAGGAGAGACTGTCAACAGACTGAGGAGCAATTATATAATTAGGCATTATCAGAGAGATAACAATAATTAATAGTAAAATTGTTCATTTTCATCTAAGGTATGTAGAGAACAACTTGAACGTTCACCGTTTAACTAGCAAATTTACAAGCTGTTTTGCAATGCACATTATATTGCCGCAAAAGTTATCAATGTTTTATGTTGTTCAGCTGGTTATCTACGACAAGCATATGATCAAGTTGTGAACGCGTAGTATTTTTAAAATATTTGTTTCCTTGCACTTTTTTGTAACCTTATTCCTTGGTAAAAATTCACACAATTTCAAAATAAAATAATTTGTCTGTGTACAAGTCTGTCTGTATCTGTATCCCGCACCTATAGTCATTACGGATAGAAAGTAAATTTATAAAATAAAATGCAGTTGCCCATCCTTTAACAAGTAGTCATAGGAAAAATAGATGTATACTCGTAATTTTGTTATTTAGTGCTCTTTTCAGGCGATCTACTTTGCATTCGTAGAAAAGCAAGTTGAAATAGTCGCGATTATAGTACAAACGTTTTTTGTTCCCGCTTATATTCAGGTTGTAGATGCCCTGTCCCCCTAGATGCTGAAGCTACCGACTTAGGTCGGCTCAAGATAAAGTAGATATTATTTCATTACTTCACTTAGAGATTCTCTTGTGTTTTGAAACTACATTTTCTTTGATTTTAAGTGTCCTAATTGAGGGTGAAATGCAAAGAACCGGAAGATCAAATGCATACACAATGAATCTCCTTTACCTACTTATCGAGTTACACAAACTGATTGTGTCGCCGCAAGAGTTGAAAGAACAGAACTTCGCAGCTTTTCCGAAGAAGACTTCGATTCAGCAGGCCAATGCTTACATACGCCACCCAATCACATGCCTCTACACCAAAAAGAGGATTTCTGCCTGGTAGTACAATGGAACGTTACCGAGTCTGAGTGCTCTGGGATTTGGATCTCCTTTTTTTATAAATAAAAGAAAAAAAAAAAAAAAGCAGGCCAATGATTCCGAGAAGCAATAAGTGACTAGGCAATGCCAGTCCAGCATGAGATGTATAAAGAATGCCATTTTTCATAGAATACTATTTGAAGTCTCCAGCGACACATTTAACATCTTGAAACCGTCCCACAAGTGTGAATGCAATTCTTCTGAAGTGATTCAAAATCGAGAGGTTCAATATTTATTTAGGCCGCGGCCCCCTTCGTTCATAGCTTCGCTTGAAAGAAAAAAAAAAGATCCCGGGTACGCTGCTTGCAGTTGCGCGGACCAAGCGCTCTTGCATCTACGATGGCTTGACATTGAGGTTTGGTCTTCCTCTTAATTTGACAACACAGTCCGCTTTCAGGGTGATAAACTTATATCAATGATTTTCAATTTTTTTAACTTTCCAAAAAAATAAGATTTTTCAAAATGCAAAATGAGGCAATTTCATCATTATTATTTGATGGCAATGTTTTACCGCACAGCAATTTCTTCATATTGGGAAACAGGAAAAATGAAAGGGAGCAAAATCTGAAGAAGCAACCCGAAGGAATCGGTTGTATGTTCGCCCTCTAAAAAAAAACATTTTTCAAAACGCTACATCGCTTTAGTCGCTCTCGATAACCCTATCCCATGGGTATATTAATTTTTGATTCATAACTAGAAGTTGCTGTATAAGTGATCAGCGTAGACAGTTATGTCGATCTCGTCGTTCTGTCACGAATTATTTGATAGTCTCCAAGCGCAAAGATTTTTTCAATTCCGCCAATCTACAAACCCAATAATTTAAAAAAACATATTGAAAGGCTACAGTCTGCTGGGGCGAACTGTTGGATACCCTAGTCATATTCCTATCCCTCATTAAGTTGGCGGGACACAAATCTAAGTGAAGGATTTTATTGGAAAAACAAAGTTTTTTTTAAAAAAAAACGCTTCTTAAAAGTGGGCATGGCATAAAACTTTTTATAAACAAATCGTTCAAAGCAGCTTGAACTACAGACTTTGGGCATGATTTCTTCAATTAAACGGTATAAAGAAAACTTGATATAAAGGAATCGTTCACAGCGGCTATAACTACATATAAAATGGTTATTTTTAAAAAGCGGTTGTGTCAGTTGGCGGATTTTAAAAATATTTACATAAGAGCATTAAAGGCCTCTAGACTCTAGAGGGTCAGGGTAGGTATACCTATATATTCCAAATTTCAGCTTCCTAGCTTAAGCTTTGATTTTTCGAGAAAAAAAAACGTTAGTTTTAAAAAGTGGGCGGATTTCGAAAACATTTACACATGAGCATTAAGGGCCTCTAGTATATACCCTATTCCAAATTTCAGCTCCCTAGCTCAAACTTTGATTATTCAGAAGATCGTATTGAAAAATTCAGCTTTCTAGCTCAAAAGTCGATTTTTTTGATTAATTAGTTTTTTTCAGATTGTGGGCGTGTCTGTGAGCGAATTCTTAAACTTAATCATTTCAGGCCCCTAGAGAGTATATGGTTAAAATTTCAGCTTTATAGCTCCAATTTAAATGCCTAGTTGGCTAGATCGCAATTACTATCGATGCTGATCCCGAATTTAGTAGCTTTGATGAGCGTACATGCATCAAGGCAAGTTACAAACTGTGAGTCGAAGCAACATAGCCTTAGAATAGTGTATAATAAAGGTCGTGGGCTCGCAAAGTATTATAAGCAGTCTCTCTTAACAACTCCTTCATACAACGTTGCCTGTCACCTACTTTTTAGGGGCGTTTTTTGACAAAACGTTATTTCATCGACGAATTCCTTAAAAAAAAAACCAAAAATAAAAACAAAAAGAAACCAAAAAATAAAAGACTCAACTCAATGCAACACCCACTTAGGAGATAGAAATACGGATAGGGTTTCCAACATTAGGAAGAAGCCTTTCCATATGTTTAAATTTACGACTTCGTCACCTGCATGCTCCTTATTATTGATTGTTGTCCCGATGGTCATCACGGTTCTCTTGTTAAGGAATTTCTGACGAAAAGAAACGGGATGGATGGTAAATTCGCAGCTTATTCCAAATTATAGCCGTTCTGCAAATAAAGTTTTAATTCTCGTCCGAATATAAAATTATAAAAAAAAAACAAAGTTGTTTGATTATTTAATTTAAAATTTGTCTTAAAATGCTTGCTTGATATACCAATTTGTCATCGTCCAATTATGTGAAGCAATTGTTTCTCCTGCATTAAGCAGAACACTTCAATCAACCCATTTTGTCCCAAAGAAATTGGCGAAATAAAAGGGGAAGATTTCTTCAAATCTTTTGGAGCAAAATGACTTGCAGTCAAAAATTTGCATGTCCAAAAAAATGGAATTGGCTTTAAAGTTGCACATCTAAGACGTCTTGGATTTGGCAGCGCAATGCTAATTAACATTTCAACAGCACATCGTCGCCCTAATTTCCATGTTTTTAGTAAATCTAATTTAAAGGTTTGGCAGTCTTATGCGTAAAAATCAACCGCTGGTGTTTTTCAATTTTTTCACACGATATCTATCTGGGAATTTTTTTTTTATTTTAGAAATGAGATATCTTTAAATACTTTAAATGCATTCCAATAATAAGTTATTAAAAGAAATAGTTTTTTCCAAGTGAATAGTTTTGCTAGGAAAATAGTACTTCCTAACAAAATATATTTATTTCATATTGCTTGAAGTTACTTATTTTATCAGTCCATTTTAAAGTTTTCTCATAGAAAACAAATACCTACATAGGTAGTAAATACACAAAATATACATAGCTTAGGAGGCTAATGACAGTAACTAACGTTGAATCTGGTACTCATATACCACAGTTGCAGAACAATAACAACGAGGGCATAAAGGCGTAACTAATTCGAGACAAAAAAAAGTGCTTAAAGCAACCAGGTACAAAGAAGGTCACGCGTAAGAAGAACATCTGACTTCCTGTAGCTAATCACCGTCTATTGCTTACTGCGGACCGATGGAAACGGTACCTGCAATCACCAATTGAGAAAAAATATGCTGCACACCACTGTGCATAGACCAAGGAAAAATCAACCCTTCCATTTTATTATATTTTTTGATTGCCACAGCAAAACTTGTAGTCGTACGTCAAAACAATTCTTAAGAAAAAAAACATAGGGACGGGCGGCTACAGTCCGCTTAGGCTAACCGTTGGATACCCTATTCTTATTCCTATCGCTCATAAGAGGGCGTGACAAAAGCCTAAGTATGGTTGAATTGTTAAGAACGCTCTACATATTTTGTTGTATAACATTTAAAGGATTTAATCGAAAAAACCAAAGCTTTTGTAACAAAGCGCTCTCTAGCTCAAACTTTGGTTTTTCAATAAAATTGTTTTATTTAATTGTGAGCGTGTCAGTGGACGGATTTTAAAAATGTTATCTCCCGAGCAGTTTTAGGAGTCAAAGATCATTATATAAAAAAATTCAGCTTTTTAGCAAAAAATTCGATTTTTTGGATAAATTTGTTTTTTGAGTTTGTAGTGTCGTGGGCGGATTTCAAACATTCCAAAACTTGATTATTTCGGGCCCCTAGAGAGTATATGGTTAAAATGTCAGCTCTCTAGGTCCAGTTTAAAGGCCTAATTTTGGACATGGCTAGATCGACATTACTATCGATGCTGATCATAAATATAGTAACTTTTAGGGGTCAACGGGCAATATTATGGTATGTTACAAACTATATGTATACAAATTGGCAAATTGTATCGACAATTTACCGTATATGCCAACATTTGACTTTTACGGTTGAACGTGATCTTGATGATTTTGATGGATATACGTCAGAAGTATTTTTAATATCTCACCAATGGAAAACTAAACTAATTTGAGAAGAGCGTCCCCGAAAACATAAGACTACAAACCTAGTTTTACAAGATTTTGGGGCGACGACATCTTGTCGACCACTCTGCTTTAAATAATGGACATTAGTTTCACTTATTCAAAAGAACACTTAACATGTTCCTTTTCATGAACTCTATCTTCCAATCCATACCAGCCTTTCTATTTTCAGGACATTTGTTCAGTAAAGTCTTGTATTGAAATGCTTACGTTTGACCTTCAACGTTTGTCAAATAATAATTTACTCTGGATCTTTGTTGAAAATAAGTAAATAATTTGCTTGCATAGTTTTATTAGCGCTGGTAAAAACTTGCCTTATGGTAAATTTGTTTAAATAGACTTCACTTTGGAGCATTTTATTATTTGTATAGCTATTAATGGTGATTTTGGCCTTATTTCGCTTCAGCCCTCAAACATCTGGATCACATTAATGCAAAACCACCAGCACTTGATTGGCCTCAGCGATAAAGTGATCCGAAACCAGGAAGCCTTCCCATGTTTATTGAGGTCGAACTAGCGAACCCCACAGGCTATGATTCTGATTCCCTTAATCTCGATCATAATCTCACCATAAAAGAAATAAGAAGCATTCGGAGTGATCGCTATTTGATGAGTGACACACGTAATTAAATACTTAGTTTACCTTTTGATTGTTCTCACAGCCCGAGGTGAACCACGGATTAAATCAACAAGCCCCTCATTCAAACTAAATATCTCGGCTGCCTTCAGCTTAACTCGAGAAGTTGTTTGAGGCGTAAGAAAACGTCAGCGTACTCGGAGAAATACTTCATCTGCGGATGCCAGCAAGGTGGTTAGGTTAGGTTTAGGTGGCTGTCGGCAGAAGCCGACACACTTAGACCAATTTAGGTCCATTGTGATACCACGTATGTATTATCTACCTCAACTCTGTAGATGGGACTACCCAACGACACGCGGTTGTTCTCAAACAGTCCCCCATCTACGTACTAACCGCGCCCAACGTCGTTTAATTACGGTGATCTGACGAGAACCAATTAACTCGACGTGGTAAGGTGACGCTTTCATTGCTGCCTTGTTCGGAGACGATGGGTTTAATGCCTTGCCGGGCTAAATGCCTTACGTGTCCCAAAATTGCTCTTTAGCTCGCATAGTTTGTCGTGGAATCTTCTCGATCTTTTTTTCGCCTGTTCAAACTAAATCGAATATGAAGCAAAGATATTTTCTTTAAAAAAAAACCGCGGAGTTGCATTTCACAGAGTCCATGCTACTTAGAGCAGTAAGACAGACACAATCGTAACTGATCAATTGATAAATTGATTTGACCCAATGTAAAGCAGTAATACGTGTAAATTAACCATTTCTGCAAATATCCGACCACAGCTATATTGAGATTTTCAAAATAACATCAGGAGACTATAGTACGAAATGGCAAGAGAAGCCAAGTCATTAGAATGATAAATCTATAGAAAAACACAACATGAGATTTTCCAGCATTCACTACATGCCAGGACTCCGCATCAATAAACCAAATTGAAAAGTGTATATTCAATTTATCTTGACTATTAATTTCCCGTAACATATCCTTTTGTTGGTTGTTTTCATCCTTGGAACTCGTTGTTTTCAGCACTTACATTTATAACCTCCTTTTCTCAAATCAATCTGACAAATTACATATTGGATTCTGTAAGCTCCAAGAAAATACACAATTTGTATAAAAGTCCTTGCGAGGAGGAAATACAAATAGCTACCTCACCACACAACTTGAACCATTTCAACTATTTCCCTATAAAAAGTTGAAGGACTCCTGAAATATTTCACGTTATCAACTCAGCGTCCCTAAAGTTTCAATTAATTACAAGTTACAACACTGTCAATGATTGTATAAAATACGAATACTAGTGTTTGAAAACATTTCAAATCAACAATCATATGCTTGTCTATTGTGCCGCAAATTTCAAACTAACATTCAATAGTTTGTGTCTAACTGTCTCTCATGTCAACAATACATTTTTATAACCATCTCTTATTCTTGTCAGTTAATATATTTATTATATGGTTTACTCGTATTTGTTAATTGTAACCGTCTGTGTGTTTTTGTGCAAATCTACCTCGTTACATTTTTACTCGTACGTTCAAAATAATTGTATAATAATTTTTTTTCTCATAAATTCCTATCTTAACACCCTTGTTATGGCGTTCATTAATAATAATAAATGTTGAACAGTGAAAACAAATCCAAATATTCAAATCCAATATTCGCCATCATTGTGCCTCTGTAGATATAGAGTTTGTGTTTTTATAGCATATTTGTTGCTTAAATAAATTATATTTTATATATAGAAATAAATAAAAAAATATTTAATGTCACATAATTCACCCACACATAATATACTCTTGTTGTAATTAAGATATTGTTCGTTCATTTTTATTTATTTTGTCATCACAAATCACTCGCACATTTTTATAATATACATTTATGCATCTCTTTAAAATAAAAATATTAAACACTTTACAGCAATACGAATAAGTATTTTTTTTTTATTTTTACCTCAGCTTGGGAAAAAAATACAAACACGCTAAGTGGTTATAGAAAATAAAATGAAACAGAACTTGAAAGTATTCAAAAGTGGGGAATTGTTTGCGCTTCCTTTGTATCCTTTTTTTTACTTTTTTTTGGTTTTGCTATCCACTAGTAACTTGCATAATGTTTACTGTGTGATGAAACATAAATACTAATTGTTGAAGCGAAAAGAGTTATTTCTTTATTATGCAGGACTTATAAATTCGTCAACTATATACACTCAGTTCTACGTGTTTACGAACAGGTAGTTTCTTAATTTAATTTTACAAAATTTTTCAGAACCTTCAGTTTCATTTTTTCAAAAACCAAATGCAATATGAAAGAAGGCTATATTATGTTTAGGTTAGGTTAGGTTTATGTAGCTGTCGGCAGAAGCCGACACACTTAGACCAATATAGGTCCATTGTGATACCACGTATATTACCTACCTCAACTCTGTAGATGGGACTGGCCAACGACACGCGGTTGTTCTCAAACGGTCCCCCATCTACGTACTAACCGCGCCCAACATCGTTTAATTACGGTGATCTGACGAGAACCGATTAACTCGACGTGGTATGGTCGTTATGTTTATGTTGTAGAAAAAAAAATGGGATTAGGTATTTAAATTCAATTTGTATGATGCTTTTCACAAAAAGGTCATAAAATTAGTCCTTTATCGTTCCACCTGTTTTCGAACAGTAAATTAATCTACCTGATAGATGCTTATGGTAATAAAACAACACAGTTTTTGTTGGAATAAATTAATTTGAGTTTTATTAAGTTTATAACAATAGTTTTTAATAATGTGTACAACCTCCCGATTGGTTTATCACTTCAAGAAGCCTGATATGAAGAGGTTTATACAGAATCAAGTAATTTAATGAAATTTCGGACCTGGCTTGCTTTACGGCTTCAATTATTTCTTCCGGGTTGGAGTATTGCTTTCCTCCTTAGTAGAACTTTTTTTGAATGCCATCCCCACACGTTTTCCATGATGTTCAGGTCCGGTGAATGCGGCGGCCATGCCAGTAGTTCTACATGTTGGCTCTGAATCCAAGTTTTGGTTATTCTTGCGGTATGTATCGGTGCATTGCCCTGTTGGAAAATGCATCGTTGTCCACCAAACAATTTGGAAAAAATGAGGGAAAGCTCTTCCCAGCATAGATTTGTAGGTGATTGCGGTCATTCTTGACCATTGAAAATCAAGGTTTGTATTTCCGTAAAAGTTTACTCTCCAAGCCATTACTCCACCTCCCATGCATCTATTAAAGGTTGTTTCATTTTTCCTCAAAGCATGGAAATAATAATTATATCCATTAAGTCCATCAAAATTAAACTGAAAAGACAACGGAATGCAACTCTTGACTCCACCTGATGCAAAAGTAAGTCGCTGACTTTTGCGTGCTGCGATCAATGGTGGTTTCTTTTTCATTTTTGTGTGTCTAATATGGTTGTACTGCTGTATTACGCGATTAACAGTTGATTTACTCGCTTCAACTCCAGTTTCTGCCTTAGGGAAAGTCTTGAATTTGAAGCAGATCGCAGTATTGCCCGTTGATACTGACTTGTTGTTGCTTTGATTATTCCTCCTTTCCAGTTTTGTCCATATTCCTTAAGATAGCTGTGAACAACAGTTGGTCCTAGTTAAATCTTACCGGATATATCCTCGGATAATGAATTTCTTTTCTCCACATTTGTCGTTTCTATGAAACTATGTTTTCAACTAAGGTTCCTGGTACTCTTAATGCCTTTATATTTGATTTAAAATATGAAAACAGGTTGATTTATTGTTTTGTTGGTCCCCTTATTGGAATCATTAAAATTGAATTTATCTGCCCAATCCCAATTTGTTTTCACAACATAAACATAATTTAGCCTTCTTTATTATTGCATTTGGTTTTTGCCATATTATCGAAGGATTTAAAAATTTCGTAAAATTAAATCAAGAAACTACCCGTTCGTAAATACGTGGAACGGAGTGCATGTAGTAGCGGTGGTTGGTAAATCGATGTGTTAGACAAATTGTACATTATCTTAGTTAAAAACGGGGAACCTCACAGGCGGACCAGTGCAGTTAAGCAGTTAAGTGGAAGGGTTATCATTACTTTAATCCTGATCAATGATCATAGCCTCACCATCCTTAAGGAAGAAGAAGAAGGTTTAAGTTAAAAGGAAAAAAAAAACATAGGGGCGGGCTACAGTCCGCTTGGGCGAACTGTTGGATACCCTATTCTTATTCCTATCCCTCATAAGTGGGCGTGACAAAAGTCTAAGTATGGTTGAATTGTTAAGAACTCTGAACATATTCTGTTATATAACATTTAAAAGATTTTAGCAAACACAAACGAAGCTTTTGTAAAAAAAAACGTTCCCTAGCTCAAACTTTGGTTTTTCAATAAAATTATTTTATTTAATTGTGGGCGTGCCAGTAAGCAGATTTAAAAAAAATTAACACATGAGCATAGAGGACCCCTAGAAAGTATATATTATAAATTTCAGCTCCCTAGCTCAAATTTTGGTTTTTCAATAAAATTGGGCGGATTTTGAAAATTTTATACCGCGAGCAGTTTTAGGAGTCATAGATCATATATAAAAAATTTCAGCTTTCTAGCTCAAAATTCGATTTTTTCCAAAATTTTGTTTTTTTGAGTTTGTGGGCGGATTTCAAAAATTCGTAAACTTGATTATTTCTTGACCCTAGAGAGTATATGGTTAAAATTTCAGCTCTCTAGGCCCAGTTTAAAGGCCTAATTTTTGCCGACGAACGGACGGACGGACGGACATAGCTAGATCGACATTACTATCGATGCTGATCATAAATATAGTAACTTTTAGGGGTCTACGGGCAATATTAAGGTATGTTACAAACTATGCGTCAAAATTAATATACCCTTAGAATAGGGTATAAACATATGCCTAAAAAACCTATCTCCCAAAAATAAAGAAGCATGGCATAAATTTTAGTATAGGTTAATCCATTTTCGGCCTTTGTTCGCATTTCCAAACAGTAAAATTGTTATTTTTAAGCTTTTTAAGTTTTAATTAAACAATTTAATTGTAGGTATATATTAAATATAATCTTTATTTTTGAAAACAAAAGTTAAGGAGTCGATTAAAAACCCTCTCCTTAAGCTAGATGGGGTATAATTAAATCTCCTTTTTAAGAGGTTTTTTTTAAATGTTATTTTGATAATAAAAAAAAAAATTATAAGGTTTTTTTATTAACATTATTTCAAACTATCGAAAACCACAAATAAATGTTTGATCATTGCGAACGTTTGCCCCTATTTGACATATTTTTTTGTAGTATACACCAGAATCACGGTTTTCGTCCTTTGGGACCAACAAAACACCACACAAATCGAACTAACGATTTTCATGTATTTTCACTACATTTGATTTTATTGGTATCAGAATAAAATATATCATCAAAAATCCATTTTTGTATTACTTTTAATACGTTTATGATATCACATTGCAGCAAGAATGTATATTCAAATAATAGGAAGAATTATATTTCATAGAACCATATAAATTAGCTAAAAAATCAATACCTCAATTCTACAGAAAATGTAACTTCAAAATTATATTATTATGTAGACATTTAATTTATTTTAAAGTAATGGACATTTGTGTCGACTGATTTGGTGTTGATCCTATCAAAATTGGTAAATATATGGATTATGGCGAAAAAAGAACCCAACTCAAAAGTTTATATTATTTTCTTAGTCAGTTCCATATTTTTTTTTGTTGTCGATATGTGAAATCTTCTATACTGCAGCATTTAAACTCAATACTCATCAATTTTTCTGCCAGGACGACACAAAACTTTTAATGAAACTTTCACGTCTTCGTCGCCCGAAAATGTTCCTGATCTCAATTTTGAAACGCCGAAAGCCGTGAAAAAAGAACCAGAAAGTAAAATGAAATAAAGACCAGAAAATTAACATATTCTGGGTCAATTTATAACTTTTTGATTGAAAAAAGGTCAGAAAATGTTATTTCTTTAAAAATAAAATAGGTTGTGAGCCAAAATAAGTTCTCGTGCAAAAGTTTACCATATATCTGCTTTCCAAAAACACAACGAGCTTATAGTAAAAACAATTTTCTGTTGTTAAGATTATATTTGTGTCAACTAAACTGCTACCACTCTGAAATTTCTTACTCAAAAATAACAAAAAATAGCAACTCTTTCTCAAAGACACACAAAGAATAACTAAAATAAAAAAATTTTTAAATTGTTACAAAAAGTGATAAAAATACAGTTTCCTAGCTCTTTTCCACTCCAAACAAATAAAAAGGGCTAATAATTTTTTCCAGCGTTATTTCCATTACCTTAAATTCTGCTATTTAATGCAATTTAAATGCATATTTGTTTACTTTTATACGTTGCACACTCTTATAGATTTGTATAAGCTTTTATACATAAATGTTTACCTATTGCAAAGTATATAAGACTCCAAACATATGGCATTTTGGTTGAATATGTTAACAAAAATCCATTGAACCATTTTGTCAAATATATCACATAGCGTAGAAAAACATTTCTAGACCAATAAACCTTAGGTGTTAAGGCTTAACTCTCATTTGAAATTTCTTACAAATGCGAAGAAAATTTCATAAATTACGCAGTTATTCGCCACCATGATCTACAAAAATTGTAACTCCTCTAGCCCACCACTATGAAAGCAAATTTGTTTGAAACCTATCCAACCCTTGAACAACAACAACAAAAAGTTTATTGTGTTATGAATCGGCTGAAAAAGCATAACCTTTCCTTTTACACTTACCATTTCAGAACAAAAATACCACATTTCCAAGGACATTGTGTTCAATTTTTATCAATAATAAAGGAAGCTGACAACCCTCATTAGTTAGCCTTAAAATAACCACATAAAAATAAACAAAAATGGCAAAACAACACACGACATAGTATTGTCGTCTCCCCCCAAGTCCTTTATTTTTCATACTCGTGTACGGGATGTAGATACGCTATCTTCGTTTAATGAACCAGAAACTATTCATATATCCGAAGGATACAACGTTTCACCACCTACATATTCACCCACCGAGACTCATAGTAGGACGACGACGATGACTACCACACTACGGTTGAAAATGGTTGCCCAGAGGCAACATTTTGTACGTTTTCTTATTTATTTGTGTGCACAATTTAAAATGCCCAACAACCCAATTGGCCTCCGTCCGAAAATTCATTGCTTGAATTAATGGCAAATTATATTTGCGTAGGACCGAATGATTGAAACTGTTTAACTGACAACTGCTCTGTCGAAATTGAGAACATACGAGTAGGCACTTATCATTTCCCCAGAGGTATGGAGAAGCATTCGATCCTTGCTGACGTACGAAATGTATCTCGTAACTATAGATTTGTATCGGTTTTCAAAACGGAATCATTGATGAAATTGACTGCAAATTAAAATTGTAAACTTACATGAATTATTGAGACCATGACATCATAGAAAGGACCAGTTGAAATGTTTAATGAAATACCGATAAACCCTCACAATTAATTACTGGGATACAATGATTTTTGATGATTATGTGTTGGCTTACACTCGCTGAGAGGATAATTAAACGAAACTGTTAATTTCAACAGAAGCGAAATGGGACGCTTGTTTATTGACAGTTGAATTGCGTAGACATATGTATATACGTATGCATGTTAAAGTTAGACGTGACTCAAGGCCGTAGTAAGAAATTTGGTTCGCTCTGCGGTGGGGGATTTTACATGGATATTTCTGTTTTTAAAATAGGAATAATTACAATTAAAATTAGCTTTTTTGTTGTCATTGATATCCTTCATATATTTCCGAGAGTCAATTACGCACGTACATGTTTAGTTTATTGTCATTCAAACTACATTGATCGAAGTGAATAGATTCAAAATTGCAATCTTCGAGATTCCTTGCTGCCCTATTCTCGATAAACTCATTCGGATCAACAACTTACTCCGCATGGATTGAGAGTGGAATGAGTTTTTCGTTGCCTCTTGGTTGGTTGTAGGTTTTGATTTTGTTCAGTGTCGAAAATAACCCCTGCACACTTACCGTTGTGACCTTAAGAGTCGCCAAAACTGTAAATAGATAAATATAAACCTTCAAAAAACCGGCATCTTTCTCGAGTCCTGATAATTTTTCACACCACTTTTGGTACTCAGCTGTAGCGTTGCGAGATGGCCCGGTTTATCCGCAAACATCTTCATTATTATGATATTATCATCATTCATTACTAAAAGAACCTAAACACAATCGAAAAGCCGCGCTGGCTGATTTTAAAACTATATTACCCACAACTTGCTTGGCTATAGAAAAAAATTAATATTTTTTTATGGGAAAAATATCAATTTAAAAAAATGTATATTATTTTTTTTCAACCACCACATATTATTGACGTCTCGCTCAGGGGCTTTGTACTTTGGCTGCTCCAGTCGCGCTAAGGCATCCTACATTGAATTTTTTTATTGGGTAGATCACAGCTTCTTGGTGTAAGACTTAATTTTAAGTCTTACTGATAACACCGGTACTGCGACCTGAAAGATCTATTGTATCGAAAAGCGTTTACGATTCCAAGAGATTTACCAGCTTCCGTATGAAGGTCAGTATGTCCCTGGTAGCTGAGTTTCTTAGCTCTGCTGGCATACGTATTTCTTCATGGAAAATACGCGTTCTTAACCAATGTACATTCCGTACATTCACAGAGAATGTGTTCAGAGCAAGAGCATTAATTCTCCTCTAGACAGAACTTACATTCTGTCTCCAAACACAAATTTAATTTGTTAATGTGGAACCTCCAGCCACACTGACTTGATAGAAAGCTCACAAGCTTCCTAATGCTAGACTTGTTTGGTAAACAAATTTCTTAATAGGTTCCAACACCTTCGTTCTTTGTAAAAATATATTATCACGTAGCCAAATAATTTTGGTCCGAGAAGATGGACGGACAAATCAGGTTTCGTATGACTCAAATCATACACTCCTCGCCACTTGAATCTGACGTCTGTTTTCTATCCTTCATTGCTCCCAAACCAAACATGCTAGAGACTTAATTTTCTTTTTGTAAATTGAAGTTATTTTAATTGCTGTTATTTGATCAGAAGGAAGATTCAATGCTAAAGCTTTAAGTTTTAACAAAAAATTATCAACCAAAAACCGGCAAAATGCGGGGTCGAAAATTTGCGCCACTTGAATAGGACACTTTAATAAAAAAAATTTTTTTACAGGTTTCTGATTTTTTTTATTTTAAAAATAATTTAAATTTAAGATAATTGGAGTATTTTACATTCAAAAAAAAAAATTAATAGTGTCTTGAGCAACCTTTCTGTTCCAAAACTTCACACATCCGGTTTGGTAGGGATGTATACAAATTAGCCAAATAATTCAGTGAAATCGAGCTCCAAGCTAATTCGATGGCTTGTATTAGTTCGGGTACACTCAAATATTGTTGTCCTGATCCGTATACTTGACGTGTTAACCATCCCCAAACACTTTCAATGATATTTAAATCCGGAGAATAGGGCGGCCAGCTCAATAGCTCCACATGTTGGATCTGTATGTTTTAACTACTCGAGCTGTATGTATTGGCGCATTATCATGTTGATAAATCCACGGCAGAGATCTAAAAAGGGTATGAAAGGATGGAAAGGTCTTTTTCAATATGCCATTGTAAGACAACGCATTCATTGTGGTTCACATAAATTGCAGTTGGCAGGTTCCATAACAGGAAATGGCCCCCCACACCATCACACCTCCAACTCTGCTATGCATTCGGTCCAAATAATGTGTTTCTTTGCGGAGGTCATGGAAATAGTAGCTATAGCCATCGGGGCATTCCAAATTAATTTTTTTTCCATCGGAGAAGACTACTCTATGCCACTCCGAAGTCCAGGTCAGATGTGCGCGACAAAACTGAGGCGTTGCTCTTTGCGAAATTTTCAGTCTTTTTAGGTGTTTGATTAGATGTATAGTTGTAAGACTTGCCTTGACACCGCATTTATCCCTGATTTTTCCCAAAGAGTTTTTTCATGTTTTTTTCCATATTCATACTCACTATTTAAAAATGTGGATATAACGTGTCGGCTTCTCTCGATTTTTTTAGCTATTTTGGCAATAGATAAGCCAGCATCGTTGTAAGCTTTGATTTGTCCTTTTTCCGCCTCGGTTTATGCTTTTCCTCGACCCATTTTAGATTTTTTTTTAAATTAAATAGTCAAAATTAACAGAAGAAATCGATCAGCGAAGTACATGAGTCCGCGTGCCAAAGATAACGATCAAACTAAATGCATGTTCTATTTAAGTGGCGCAAAAATGTTGTCTTAATTCCATCGAATGTTAACATAAATTTTAAAAAAAATATAACGGCTCTTTTCCAGAATTTGCAATTTTGTCACAGAGAAAGAAGAAGAGTTTGACAGAGATGACGGGCATAATATCATTATTTTATCATTCCACTTTCGAGTTATGAGCAATTGCAAATAGAGTGTACAGGGTGTCCTATTCAAGTGGCGACGAGTGTATGTTTGATTTTTTTTGAAGCCAACAATATGAAATTATACATTTATCTGCAATTCCAGTTTGCTTTTATTAAAAAAAATTGCATCTTATCTTTCAAAAGGAGAAGTACAATAGACAATGATATCTCCGTCCTGTAGGCAGAATAAGATTTGCTCCTCGATTGCCCACTGTTTTCTTGCGGGCAAAGTGCCTTTTGAAAACTTTCCAACTTCATCTATAACGATAGCTCTCCATAAAAAAGAAAAGGTCAAATCAAATACAACCAACTCAAAATCGAATAAAATCTATTTGTCTTTCTTCCAGAATCCTCGCTCACTTGCCAAAAATAATCAATAATGCCATACCAAAACTTCCTCTCAAATAAGTATATTTATCTACCAAAATCCATATCCGAACTCGGAATTAGATTTTCCATCAACGGATTTCCTTAACACAGAAAACACATTACAAAGAGCTCATCTTATATCACACTTTTGCCGAGTTATTGTCCATACGGTGCAAATTCCATCCAGCTGCGAAGACTTTTTCAAAACTGAAAATAAATTTCTGCAAAACTACTTCTGGCAGAGTTTCAACAATGTTGTACCTATACTTTCATCGAAGTTGCGAATGGATCTAAGCTCACCAAAGGTGAAGGAGAAGCGCAATATATATACATTTATGTACATTTCAGCTGTTCGCAATTCGCAAATCAATACATGCTGTCAGCTACAGCAAAGAAGGATAACCCCACTTTGAGGCCTGAGTCAACATTTTATAGTTGCAGGATAACGAAGCGAACAGTTAAATGCACTTTTGCCCAGTCGCTCATATTTGTGTGTACATACACACTTTTGCGGTCTTGTATGTGACGTATAAACATCATAAATCAATGAGTATTATCGAAAATATACTTCTTTTTAGATTTCAGACGTTTATCATTCCCTGATTAAACTCGAAAGAATCCTGTTGAAGTGACCCCGAATGCGTTGTGTATCATCCTGTCTAGATAATTCTCTAGGATTTCTTTGTGTTTTTGCTGTGTGTCGGACTCGACAGAATTGGAACTGAAGTTAATGTTTTCAAAGGTAGATAAATAGCTTTTTAGAGATTGATAGATTGATGTAATTTTGTTAAAGGTCTACGGAGCAGAGCCAACATACAGTCATCAACCCTCATTCAGGGATAGCAGATGAATTGTCAGTAGTGATATGGTTATGTGGTTTGCCAAGGAGTCGATTGAACTCGTAACAGATTCCTGTCTATTTTATTTTATATGGGATGTTCAAAAGCAATTTGCTAGACAGTTCAGTGATGTCGGTAGAAGTGGTGTGCATGCGCCTATATAGCATTAGCCCAACTTAAATAGTCGTATACGTCATTGCCTTGAAAGCGGAACTCATCAATTAAGGTTAAATTGAATGCTCCAGACTTTGGAATTTGGAACTTACAGGAAAATTGTCCCACATTTACCACAGATCCTCTGGAAACACATTATTGTCTTAAGGCGAATTTGCACCCGTATCCTTTTGTGACAGGTGGTATAAATTTCGCAATGTTGACGGTTTTGCATACGTGATACTATCCACCGTACCGCTTGAGCTCTAGTACAAGTCCAAGTCTTTCAGCAGCATCAGGAGTCTCAGTGTATGTACTCTAAAATTGGAGTCCATCGACTTTTCGGAGCGTTATCAATGAGTGGGTCCGTATTTCATAAGTTATATATATTTTACTTGGTAGAGAAGTTACCCCGACGGCCCAACGCCAATCACGCGGGACCACTTCCAGAAATTCTCCTGCAAGCGGCTACAGTTATCCGCTGCGGGAACATAGGCGCTGCTTTTAACCCTTTAGGGGCTCATAATAAATAAAATAATATAATGCATTAACGGGCAATACACATACAACCTAGCTTCTCCCACCATTGATTTGTGTAGTGGAAGGATGACTCCGAACGGCAAATTTTAGCAGCTTCTCATGACAATTGGTGTCCCAGCACTGGAAAAAAAAGGTTTAGGTATTACTCGGTCACGGCGTGATTCAAGCCTGAGCACCTTCGATAAATAGTCCTACACACCAGTCATTGAGCCACTGCAGAAGGATTCATCAAACACCAGCTATATTTTAGCACACGCACAAAATCCTGACCACACGCGTTTACTTATGAAGGCTCATATATTTTTAAGGAATATCTCTTAAACAGACTTTAGATGTGGGAGCTATTCTCAGTTCATGGAAGAATTTGACCGTTATAAAGTAGCAGGGGCTGCTTTAGGTTGAGGCACCTCTTTGCTCTGAAAATATCACGATTAAGATTTACCTTAAAGAGCAGCGTCAGTTGCTACAGTAAAAATAACTTTTCGTAATCGGGCTAGTCCAAAGTCAAATGCGTCAGGCAATCCTAAATACTACCAGTCGCTTCAGCCGGGTTCTTTTAGGTTTGTGATGCAAAGTTTCCTGAAATGGATATAATGGACTAATAGTTTTGGTCCAAGTGAGTAGTTTCAGGTGCCATAAAGGCATCCATTTAACTAGCAACCTTTCAACCGGTTGATTTTGTAGCCTCGGACTACTTGGAGACCTATGCTATAAACATAAGTATTTCATTAGAAAATTACTAGTGTCTCGGACAAATTAAAAACTTGCATCATATTTAAAATAAAGTGCTCGACTGGTTGGTATGAAACTTTCTGGCTTTTATAAGAATTGATTTTGAATTACATTTTGTCATTGTCCATTTTCAAATCAGGAAAAAATGGAAGGGATGTAATGTTTTATTTTATATGAAGGCGCATAGTTATATTTGATTTGTCTTAATTGCATTAAAAAATTCAAATTGAATAAAAATGTATTTTTATTTTCACTTCCAATCGAACCTGGTGACTATGTGTGTTGAAATGACCAAAAGGTGCGTTGCCCCTTTCTTTTGTATATTTTTAAACACATTTTAAAAGCTAGCTAATTGCTTTTATTTCGCATGGTGTTTTGTTATGTTTCTCGTATACTTGAATATACTTAAGAGAAAGATTGCAATCGTGCTGGAGTTTCCAACTCGAATTGAGTGTCCATAATTTCCGTCCATCGGTCTGTCCTTTCATCTGTCAGTAAGGCTTCAGCAGCAAATAAGGGGACGCAGTTTCTTCAAACTTCTTATTTGGAATTTCTAGGCTTATTACTGCCTATTTGTTGGTTTTATTTTATCATTTTAATGACGGTAGCCAACATACAACTAGTTTTTACATTGCCGATTTTCTCAAAAATGGCTCTTACAATTTTGTTAAAAAAATGGCGAACTCAGTTTTTGCTTAAATAGTAGAACAACGGTACTTTACAAAAATAATAATAAACCTGGTCGATATTTCTTCACACAGACTTCTACTACAATTAAGAAGGAATTTGTATATAAAAGTTTTTGAAATATTTTTTTTTAACTTTTTTATTCATATAACAGTTTTTTCGAATTTTTAAAAAATTCCACTTTTCTCAAAACCGACTTTAACGATTTTAATCAGTTGTCTTGAATACTTGGGTCGAATGTCAGAAGATGGCTTATTCAGTTCCAAAAGACTCTATTAACGGTATTTTATATTGGATTTGTTGCTACATACAAATCTGTAGAAGAAATCTGAATAATCAGATTTTTGAATTTTTTTATAATAACTATATTACAATATTTTTTTTCATACCGAAAGAAATTTAGTTTCACTTTTTTTAAAAACAATTTTAACGATATTGATCTGGGTTAGTGTTTTAAATACTGTGGTAGTGTTTCGAATAGTTTTTACCAAGAGAGTAAAGCAACGGTACTTTCGAAACTCGACTTAAAAACGGGTAAAGAGATTTCAAAGAGGTTTGAGATTTGCGGATTTGCATGCACACTTGGGGAGAGTGTTAAGATGTTAGGCTCACCTGGATATTAAAATTTCCTAGATGTTATTTGTCCCCTTGATCGCCTTTTACGACAGCTATAATTTTTGTGGAGGCTGCAGTGATATTCTTAGCCCGTCCCTGCATTGTACATAAAGGGTCTTTCATTACAGACTTGACAACTTCAAACGTTCAGTGTGAACGAACCCTTATTTGAGGTTTGGTTTACGGGCTGATGGAACAGAGCGAATCTGTTACACCACACTTCGGTCCATGTGGTCCCATTGTGATACCCTTTGATGGGAGTGTTGGCCTCGCTGTTCTGGCCTTGGTCCTTCGTCCTTGGTTTCCTTCCTACTCCAGGTTGTCCAGCCATTTGGATCTCCTTATACACCTGTAAAGATTCGATAGTGAGACATCAGAAAGTTCTTGAATGTCTTGGAAGAAGTAACGCACCCTTAAACCGATTATCGAACTGTCAATGTCAAAGTATTAAGCAAAATCAACATTATCATAGTGAAGTACACAAATGAACAGCGTCTACAAATAATTTAAATTTACTACCGAAATTCCGAGTCGGTGTTCGCAACTTTTAGAGCGTTAACACCAATTTTCGGCCGTAATTCTCGTCCCAGTAGGCGAGCAATTCATAGTCTAGTGAAAACAGTTGAGTCAGAATATTCGATGCTTCATGTTGCCGTACCAGCGAGACTACGTTTTGCCCGAAGTGTGGAGAATATTGCTGAAGTAGAGGCGTCCGTCGCAAACCAGCCAAATCAGTCAATTGCACAGCGTCCTTAAGAATTGGGACTCTCGCAGACCACATTATGGCTTGACATACACCCTTACAAAATCAAGCTGACTCAAGTACTAAAGCTACTTGATCATATGAAACGGCGCACGTTCTCGAATTGGGCTCTGGACATGATGAAAGAAAATGAAGAATTTCAGCGCAATATCATCTTCAGCGATGAAGCGCATTTATGGTTGAACGGCTTCGTCAATAAGCAAAATATGCGTTATTGGACAGGTGAGAACCCTCATATACACTTCGCTTCAACTGAATAAGCACAAACATTTTTTAAGCTACGTTGTCCATTTTTCAAAACCTTGTGCCGTAATATATCATTTGATGATGCAAACTGTTTGCGTATGATGTTGACAAAATAAATCGGAAAGAATAATTCAAAAAGTACCGCTATTTTTTCCCTGGTTCCCTTGCAAACCATTCAATATGGAAAAATGCAGTTTTATTTTGCGTCAGCCATTAACAACAACAATAAACTACTCTGACACTTACAGATAAACCACTTTAGCGATAGCAAATTATAAAAAAAACAACAAACAAAAATATCAGCTAATACCTATATAAAATTTCTTTGAAATCACTTAACCCATTTTTGATATATTGGCGATATTCCAAAGTATCTTTAGTCGAGTTTTGGGAAAAACTGAGTGAACCATCTTCATACTTACTTACTTACTTAGGGTGGCGCTACAGTCCGGGGTGGACCTGGGCCTCAACCAACAAGCGTCTCCAGCCAGCACGATTTTTGGCCAGCTGTCTCCAGTTTCGCACGCTTAGTTGGTTAAAGTCCCCTTCCACTTGCGTGCGTCACCTGAGACGCGGTCTTCCTCTACATTCATGTCAATTCGCTCTACATGACCCAGCCACCTCAGTCGTTGGACCTTCACTCTTCTGGCTAAGTCGATGTCGCTGAACAGCACGAACAGCACAGGATCAAAATTATTAAAGCCGTTTTTAAGAAACTGATATTATCAAAAATACATTTATGCAAAATAAGTAGTACCTAGTATGAGCTGGATTTCTTTTTAAAAATAACTTAACCCCGTTTTTAAGATATATATTAGATATTATACCGTTTGTGACAATTTAAAAAAAAAACTGGGTACTTCATATTCTTATACTCACCTAAACTATGTTTATACTTCAAAAATGATCAAAGGCGTTTGAGACGGTTTTGAGGAAATCGGTTTTTTAAAAACCAGTTGTATGATAGGTAGGTATGTACCAATATTTCAAATAATAGAATCAAACGAAAAAGACACGAGATACGAATGTTAAAGAAAATCGGTCCACCCATTATGACTGGAGCTGCGGACAAGTCAGACTCACAGACGAACCGTCGACGGACAAAAATGAGGACCACTCTATTTTGGACTTCTCTATAGTGTCGTAATAACATACCTCATACTCAGTTTGATTTCGAAATCTAAGCACGATCGCAATATGAGAAATAATTACATTTATCTAAATAAAATGAAATAAACTAAAAAATACGAAAAATGTAATACATATATATATTACATATATAATATACTAAAAAGATATATCGTTTTTTAACGGATTCTGCAATACTTTTCAATTAATTAAAGTTCTTGAATTTTTGGTGACTGTAGTTGTAGAGCATTACTGCGACCAACACACACCTTGGCCTACACGGATTTTGACATGAGAGTCGGCTTCGCCCACAAACAACTAATTCCTTGTTAAAACCTATCCATATAACAAGGGCCCCACTTAAAGTTCACTCGAATCATGTTTATATAATTGACATTCTCTTGTCCATAAAAGGGGAAGGCGGCAAAAGGAATCGCTCCAAGTCACAATCAATTTAATCTCCCAAATAGCCAATATAATTTAGCTGCTTAAATGTCATACATCAATTCAGTTAATGTATGCTTTCGAAAAATCACGCATTTCATGAAATGCATCACGCAAAGTACTTAGCATTCAACCACACCGTCATTAACTGCTGCCACCACTTCCATAACTACCATTAACCGATCCACACTACTCCAGTTTGTTCACTGTTTGCCCTAACGCAGATATAATCGCCCGAAAAATACCACAGTAGTAATTATTAATTAACCAAATGTCAATTACTTATTAATACGTAGCCTTGAACAATACTCAGGCAGAGACTATCTCCACGGGTCGGGAGCCCGTTAAGTAAGTAGAAAGGCACAATACATCTACACTTCCACCACAGCTATTGACATGGAAATTTTGTAATTCAAAATCCGCACGATATGTGTGTGCTTAGGGATTGAACACGTTCTAATACCGTAACAGAACAGTCATGTCGTTGTCATTTCTTTGTCATTTGTTAATTGTTATTGTCCCAGTACACGATATTTTTTGGCATTTCTTGTCATATATGTAATTCTGATTGCGTGGTATTGCTCTATGCGTCCATTTGTACCACCATAATCCAGTCATTCATTCATCAACCAGGACACGAATTTAGCATGTTTGTTGTTTTTTTTTTTTTTTTGCTAACAGCTTTAAGAGGTAATGGTCTAAATGGGAGCTAGTTTCCAGAAAGTACAAATTCCCATTTCAGGAAGCTATCATCCATTAAGTGACACCGTTAACAGCCAATCCGATTATCATTAATCTGCTAATTTTTCAGAAAATTGTTGCTAACATTATTATCCTTTTTAATGCTTTAATCGATTCATTCTTTTTTCAGTGTCACGTGGCTGCAGCAATGGTAGCGGCATCCACCTCCTTTGGCTACTCGTCAGTCAACCAATTCGATGGTAATCGCTCAATTATGTGACGCCAGCTTAGCAGTTGCAGCTCCTGTAGTGGGAGTAGCAACTGCGGTCGCAGTGGTGTCGGCCTTGGCCATGGCTGTCAGCAACAGCAAACGCAGCACCAGAATCGCGAGCGTTCATGCACACGATGTCAGAGCTTTCATCGACATCATCATCGCCAAAGACGACGCAGTAGCAGTAATCAGTTAAGAAGCTCATTCTCGGCCACACCCAGTGCCCACACCAGCACTCTTTTGGCAATAGCGTCGACAACAAAAGCAATTGTTAGCGTTCCGGCTGTAAAGGGTAATGGCATGGCAGCAATTACTAATGCGAAGCATTGTACATTCGCACCGACAACCACAACAATTCCACCAACTGCCTCTGCGTCGAGCAGTGGAAGTCATGTGTCATTTATGACTACAGCTCGTTATCATCCAAAAGTTCCACAGCAGCTGCCAAAAACCCAAGTGTCCAGTCGTAGTTGTCTAACGCTGACTGCTACAACACCGCCACCGTTGTGTGATATCCTGAATGTTAAAACGTCACGTTCACATCAGTCCTTAGAGTTGCGAGAAAGTCTACAGAGCCCTAACAGTTCGGCGAGCAGTGCTTCATCAACAATTTGTAGCCACACCATTGTTGATGGACAATAATCAAATACATCAATCAGAGGGATGTTCACTTTTGTCATGTTTTCCAGGAGTTTTGGCTCATCCTCAAAGCACACACTGAAATGCAGATTTATTTGATTTTTTTCTTTTTACTGTTTTGTATATATAATAGAAAACCAACCGGCTTCACCAACTTTTGTAAAAATTTCAAACTGGAGCTCGTGTGGTTTTTTTTATTTAAATATTTTATTATAATTTAATTTATATAAAGTACTTCTTTTGTAAATTAAATATGTTTTATAAACGTAAATATTTTATTTTTGCTTTTGTTTCTATTTTTATTCATTAAAATAAACAAAACTCGTGCGATTACCACACTGACATTTCATCATGTATAAAGTTTCATGTGACATTTCAACAGAATACAAAATCAAAATGCTTTCTCTTTCGCCTTATATCATGATGGAATCAGAAACTAGACAATAAATTATAAAAGTTTCTTGCCTTTTTTTTAATATTTTAGTTGGGGTTTCATTCAGCCATGACGCCATCATGGACGCTTTGGATTTTAAAAGTATTGTCAATAACCTTTTAACAGTCACCTTCGAAAAGGAAGGTCAGCTGAGGAGAAACATTTTTAAGCAGACCTCTCAATGTCAAAATCGCTAACGGCTGGCGTCTTATAGCTAAACTTAGAAATACCAGCGACTTTCTCCGATGATAAGTTATGGAGGTTTCTAGCAGGTTTGCTAAATCTCAATTGGATCATATCGTTTGTTTACCATTTCATACCACTCGGTGAGTCACAACCTGCCATTACGACTTCTGTGAAGACTTTTGCATTCAAAAACTGTTTTCCTAAGTTTCACGAATCGAAGTTTCAGTCACAATAACCCGTATCGTCTGGGTTCATGTTAACACCTTAATTAGTCAGTCATCAGCTGTAATTCCCTTATTTTCGTCGCTGGCCTGAGGTCAATTCCCAAAGTCCTTGCTAGGTGCACCTACACCTTATTTTATATTGCACTACCGGATCATACAATGACTCGCTATTGCTCAATTTGAGTATCTATAAATAAACCCGCCCAAGTAAATTTGATTGATCCCCCAAAGTGGGATAAGTATCAATGTGGTTTATTTGGCTTTGTGTGGGCAATCGGCCGAGGGGTCGAAAGATCAACTGAACACAGTAACACATATAGTTTTTCCACTTAATTCGTTCAGAGTCGGCTGAAAATTGTATATACTTTTCGTCTTAAATGTTAAATGTATAATTTATACTCACCTACAATCAAACAAAGAGCCTGAAAACACGGTCATTCCCAAATTCCAAGAACGTTATGTCCAGCGAGACAGGTAGATTTTATGTGAGTCGAAAAGGGAAGGGTTGACTGCACCGAAAATCAACATTACACTTTTGACAGAAATCTTCATTACGTATTTGCAGTGAGAGAGTAAAGACGTGAATAAAGCTAACTGGAGTATAGACACGTATTTCCCTTGAACCAGTAGGTAGATAGTAGATGAAGAACAAAACTTAAGCGCTCCGCTCGATAGAAGAGAAGTTATGTGTTTAAGATTTCACGTTGCTCTCTGTTCCTCACAATACCATTCATTCTAACGGAACCTTCTTTTTGTGTTTACCAACAACGTTCATTGGCAGGATAGTCGGGAATGCCCAAATATTCAGGAAGAAACAATATAAACATCAAATGCATTTGAAAATTAAGAACACAATATCCAATTAAAATGACTTTTAGCGGTGCAGGGAAATAACTTCACGGGCAATAACTTCACCTCGAGTGGGAAATACTTCACTTTTTTTTGTGAAGTTATTGCCCACTGATGGTGAGCAATAACTTCACCCAAAATTTTGTGAAGTTATTTCCCACCTATAATTTGAGAATTTGTCTATTATAACTAAAGACCCTTGCACCCACTCCAAATCAAACAGTGACCCCAAGCAGGGGGGTTGCATATGCATTGCACTGTTTATGGGATTAGTTGCGAAATCGCAAGTAGATCACCATCAGTGGGCATTAAGTTCACAAAAAAAAAGTGAAATTATTGCCCACTCGAGGTGAAGTTATTGCCCGTGAAGTTATTTCCCTGCACCCTTTTAGCGGTTTCGAATTCCATTCAGGTTTTCTGCACAGTCCCGCCTATATTACCACCCTCTAAACACTGCTCGTATTTATAGCTTTGAACAAACTGTTTAATTTTCAGCGGAATCGATCGAAGACGTCTTGAGTCTACAGGACACAAAAACATTACTCATATATTGTCTTTTATTTATATGGATTGTTTTCTGGAGTAAGCCGGTGAAAAATCCATCAAGCTGGTCATAGCACTTGAATGAACTCATTGGAGACAGATACATATAACCCTTTAATCCCTGAGTACGGTTTTTATACCTCTTACACGACGCAAGCTGAATTTTTATATACTTGTCAATTCGCACTATTTTGACAAATTTAGTACTAATTTGCGCATTGAAACTGCATTTATATATTTACTTTTGATATTTTCCAAGAAGTAATTGCATATTTTGTTAGCTTTATTAAATTCCGTTAACAGTATTAAAGAAAAGCAATATTAAAGAAAAGTTAAACTAAATTATATTTATAAATTATTTTAAATTATTTAAATAACCTCTTGGCATGTAAAAAAAATCATATTTGTTTAGTCTTAGTATTGTTAAATTTCGTATATTATTATATTCTATTTAAAAGCAAAAAACCCATATTTTTGTTAAATAATGTTAATGTTCCTCTATCTAAAAAAAAAATGTTAATATAAAATCTATAATTATGTTAAAAACAAACTAGCAAATTGTTGAGTGAGATCCCACTGATGTGTGCAAAAAACAAAATTTTAAAAATAAACTTAATTCAAATTAAATTAACGTATATATATTTGTAATACTTTATCGTAGGATCTAAAATAATATTAAGAGCATTGGGTAAGTTATAAATAAGTCTTTATAGCTACATTTAAGGAAAAAAAAGTATAGTCTTATTATAAAAGTTATCCTTGGATGAATATGGTCTGCTTCGAGGTCACAAGGATTAAAAGAAAAATTCTAGGGGCTCATTAGAATTTTTTTTTATTGTTATATGAATCTTTAAGTGAAGTCTCTGCATACTTTATAGATATAGGACTTTACTTAGACAACACATATATTTATCTTTGTTAAAAAAAAAACTAAATCTTCTTCTGCTCTCGAAGCAAATTAAGGAACTAATTTTGCATAAGCTTTAGGTAAATAAAAACCGAACAACTATTCTTTTTAGGTACATATTTGTATATACTAAATATATACAACATTTAAATTAAAATTCAGGCTATGGAAATATATTTGTATTTTTAGGATAGAGAGCGAAGTGTATTGTAAAATTCCTATTTGAAATAAAAGTGAATTTATATTTGTACAAAAAGAAAATGTTGAAATATTATTTGCACTTTAAACAGCTAATTGAAATGGTGAGTACATACACAGTAGCAGACTGGAAAAAATAATATTATGGAAAACAAACACCACAAGCGGAGCGGACCAGTATGAAGGCCGCAAAGTGCTAGGTATCATCAACCCAATTATTGGTTCGCCAACAAATAACGATGACGAAAAATCGCATCGAATTCTGCAGGGAATATTATTGCGGAACGCAACATATGGCATATGACGCATTGATGCCTGGGTGTTTGCACAATTACTGGTGATTAGAATACGATTATAGGCGGCTTTAATCAAAATCAACAATATTCGCCATAACCAGTACAGAACACTTAAAATCACTAATCCAAATTAATGGTACACGAACACGACGCAATGTGCCATCGAACTCTTTTCACTGTCCTAACCAGTCCCACTAATTAGTTAGAAAATCGGGCGAATTGTGTTGGAAGCAGATCGAACCAAAGTACCTCATACGCTTGCTTGCTCTTGCACTGCACAGTGTTATTTCATGTCTGTACAACAAACAATGAATCGTTCAGGCAAATTAAAGAACATTTTCCATTGCATACGATTTCTTTTTTTCAAAAACAGTATGATTGCAGGATAGTCATTCTTCGGAATCTAATAGTAGAATAGAAGGAATTGTTTTTTTTAAATATGAATGAATTTTCATAATTTAAATTTAATCAGAGTCTTCGTTAAAAGCAATTGTGTTTTTTACTCAAGCGTATAAGGGCTTTGATAAAAATGGCAAAAAACGCTCGACTGTGGCTTGGCAGCACTACTGGCTGTCATTTGACATTTCAGCTGTTTTCTCCAGTCAAACTAGTGTTGTATTTTCAGTCAAACAACTGCACATTGAAGTTAAATTCCAAAATACTTCTCTGATTAAAAATCTAATTACACCAACGTTTAGGGCGAGAAACTGCAACTTAAATGTATAAAGTAGGACAAGTGGTTTGGAAATGGCAGCGGTTCAATATGTTTTTGGTAATAATTAAACTTCACACGCAAGTAAAATTTGGGGGTATATGTCAGTTCAGTATAGGTGAAAAATGTCAAAGTCTTGACATTAGATAACAAAAGTTATCAGAATACGTAGAAAAAGGTGATTGAAAGCACTGATCTAGGGCCTTTCATTACCGACTTGACAACTTCAAACATTCAGTGTGAACACACTCTTAAACTGATTACCGAACTGTAAATGTCAAAATATTCAGTAAAATCATCATGGTGAAAATACACGATGAAACAACGTTTGCAAATAATTAAAATTTACTACCGAAATTCCAAGTCGACGGTCGCAACTTAGAGCATTAACGCCAATTTCAATTGCAGGTGGCAATGGTGCGATGGTAGTGTATTCACTAAGTGATTGGCAGGTCGTGTGTTCGAATCCCGACCAGGGCCATGATTTATATAAATTGAATACACACAACAAAAACAGATCTCCCTAAAGCAATTTAGGCGCCACCTGTTGAGAAAAACATCCCATCGCACCAAACTTCTTGCCTATCCTTCTATTCTTTCATACAGTAAGTAGCACCCAGAAATAGGCAATGAATCATTTGCTGGTAGCTACTTACAGAAACAAACAAAAATGCCTGCGCTGTGGTTTCCACTATAAGGGTACTGTGTACTACAGAAAAAAGAAATCCCTTTAGCGCACGCAAATTATAAAAAAAAAAAAAAAAAAAATTCGGTCGTAATTCTCGTCTCAGTAGACAAGCAGTTCATAGTCTAGTGCAAAATTTGAGTCAGAATATTCGCTGCTTGATGTTGCCGTGACAGTGAGAGTAAGTTTTGCCCGAAGTGTGAAGAATATTGCTGCCGTAGAGGCATCCGTCGCAAACCAGCCAAATCCGGCAATTTCACGGCGTTCTCAAGAGCTGGAACTCTCCCAGACGAGAGTCGTCGTTCTCGAATTTGACTCTGGACATGATGAAAGAAAATGAAGAACTTCATCGCAAAATCATCATCACCGATGAAGCGCATTTTTGGTTAAACGGCTTCGTCAATAAGCAAAATATTTGGTACTGGGCAGGTGAGAACCCTCATGTGCTTCATGAAACAACAATTCATCCGCAAAAAGTCACTGTTTTGTGGGGTTTTCATGCCAGTGGCGTAATTGGGTTGTTTTTTTCGTCGATGAAAATTACCGTCACGTTACGGTAAATGGTATTGGCTACAGAGACATGTTGGAACGTCATTTCTTTAAGCAATTGCATGAATTGCACATCAGTGATATGTGGTTTCAACAACACGGTGCCACAAGCCACACAGCGGGTGCAAAAATCGATTTATTGTAGTCTCAGTTCGGTGAACGTGCTATCTCGAGAAACGGATCTGCCTATTGGCTGCCGATATCGTGTGATTTAACGCCTCCAGACTTTTTTTATTGGGATATGCCAACAAGCCGGCGACGTTAGAGGATCTCAGCGCTAATATTAAACGGGAAATAGCGGCCATATCGGTCGAAATGTGCGGCCGAGTCATAGAAAATTGGGTTCAACGTATCGACCGCTGCATACGTTCCCGTTCATTTTCATTTTTTTTTTTGACATACTCAAGTAGTTTGCATTTTATTTAAAAAAGAAGTTGTCAAGTCCTTAATGAAAGACCCTTTATAAAAGAAAAAAGAAAGAAACCGAATACAGTTTGCAAAGATAAACAAAAATATTAGGACGGGCTACAGTCCGCTTGGGCGAACTGTTTTCCTATCCCTCATAAGTGGGCGTGACAAAAGTCTAAGTAGGGTTGAATTGTTAGGAACGCTCTACAAATATTTTGTTATATAACATTTAAAGAATTTTAACGAAGCTTTTGTAGAAAAAAAACGCTCCCTAGCTCAAACTTTGGTTTTCCAATAAAATTGTTTTAGTTAATTGTGGGCGTGTCAGTGGCGGATTTTGAAAGTTTTATTTCCCGATCATTTTTAGGAGTCATAGATCATATATAAAAAATTTCACTAGCTCAAAATTCGATTTTTTCAAAAATTTGTTTTTTTTTAGTTTGTGGGCGGATTTCAAAAATTCTTAAACTTGATTATTTCGGGACCCTAGAGAGTATATGGTTAAAATTTCAGCTCTCTAGGTCCAGTTTAAAGGCCTAATTTTTGCCGAAGGACGGACGGACGGACATGGCTAGATCGACACTACTATCGATGCTGATCATAAATATAGTAACTTTTAGGGCTCTACGGGCAATATTAAGGTATGTTTCAAGCTATGCGTCAAAATTAATATACCCTAGATTAGGGTATAAAAATTGAACAATTGCATACATAGACATGACAAAAATCGCGCGTTACTACTCAAGAACAGTGCTCACTGGATTGTAGTAAAAGGGATTAAGAAAGAAAGGAAAATTATACACAAAACTTTGAAATTTTAATAAGATACATGGACCTGGTAATTTTGTTATTTTAGGTAAATAAGTATTATGGAGATGGACTAATCTTCGAGACTCATTTTTTTAAAATACAAGAAGAAGGTCAGAGACAACAAGAAAAGTGGCTCAAAAGCAATGAATATGAAGAGGTATGTGTATTTTGATCAGTTGCAGTTCTTAAGTAAACTCTATGAAGAACGAGAGACTGTGGGCAGCATGGAGCAGAGGTCAGAACAGAATAAGGAAGGTGAAGAAAGCGTGGAACTACAAGCTCCCGCTGATGTTCTGTATGTTTCTACTCCACTGGCTGAATAATCCACAAGTTCACCAAAAGCCAGAAAACGTTAAAAACCTGATGAGATTGAACTTAGAATTTTGAAAGCGTTAGAATGAAACAAATCTTGTAGTAAAATAGCTTTCTTCCAAAGTTCCTCATCTTCAAAAATTCAACGACTAGGAATTTCTTCATTTCCAATTGGGAGTTTTAAATATTCCGCTCATCCACCTCAGTTTTCTCATCCGGAATTCCCAAATTATACGCAATCACATTGTTTTGGTCCTTCAACAAATCAGTGTCAATCTGCAATGTCAGTCTTCAACACTCCAAATCAGTCCACTTCTTACCGGCAACAACTAAACATGCTAGGCAGAGCTTCTACAATAATTGGAAATAACCAAACTAACCTACTATCTAACATATCATCAAGAAGTAGTGGAAGGCGTAAGCCACAATCTCCAGTTTTACGATATTTTAGTGAGTTCACTACTCCAGAAATTGAAGAAAACACATATTCTTCTTCGGCATCAGTAGCATCATCAATTGCAGCTAGCATCGGTAGTACTCACTAACTACATAAGTATCTATTAGTTCAATATAAAACAAAACAAAAAAAAAGATTTTCCTTCTTCTGTTTCATTTATTTCTTTCCTTTTTCGTAATGTTAAATTGTTAAATAAAGGCATAATATGGAGTTATGTAGGTTTTTTAGTTTAAAGTGCATTTAAAGTAAAAGTAAATGCCAGTACACACAAATATAGTTTTTAATTCGAAATGCTTACCTTAATGATATGGCCAACATCTCATTTGGTTGGATACAGTCCCTGAATTGCGTGTTTGGGCGCTGAAGCGAATTATTGAGTTTTTCATGCCATTCGTCAAAGGATGCAATTGACATGCGCAAATAGTTGAAAAAAATTGTATTTATCGTTTCGCAAATCTTCAAATAGGGTATGAAACAATAGCACTTCGCACAAATTTTGGCTACATCCCATAAATGAAAGGAGACAGTTTCATTTATGGGATGTAGCCAAAATTTACGACGATTATATAAAAATAACGCAATTATTTGTTTAACCCGCATTGTGATTTAATAGGACAATATTCAATCACAAACTGAGCTTGTGACGAAAAAAAAACAGTTCATGTAGTGTGAAAGCTTTCTAAATTCGGTTTTTTTGTCGTCCCGGCGAAACCGGATAGTGTGAAAAGAGCCTGACTTAATTTTGCAATTGTATTAAAGTCATAACTTCTCCTTATGGGCGTTTGTTACTGGGTAGTTTACTTTACTTGATTTGATTTTAAGGAACTAACCAGTTTAGTTCCTCCAGAAATTTTCATTAAAATTTAACCGAATCAATAAGGTTCATTTCACACTCTCCGGTTTCGCCCGGACGGCAAAAATCCGGACGACGAAATATTTTTAGTAGCGTAAGAAAAAGCATAGCTAGCGTTTCGCCGTTCGGCTGCCTTTCATCAGCCGTTCACTGCGACTAAAATTACGGCGACCTTACGGCGACCGAAAGCTCAGTGATATACGTTTTCAAAGGAATGCTTTCACTTTTGAACTGTCCGATCAGTAGCCGTCGAACCTTTTGTTCTTGCAATTTGTTGATTGTTTTCATTTAAAGTAAATAAATAATGCAAGATATAAATGCAGAAGTGTTTTTTATACTAGTTCTAGAAAGGCCTGTGCTTTAGGAAACAATTCTGGACACATTCAAAGACAGAAATGCTACAAAAGGTGCCTGGCATGAAGTTTGCATAGCACTTTACCGTGCATAAACCGTGTAGTGTGAACGTTTTCTAAATTCGGTTTTTTTCCGTACGGATTTTTGCCGTCCGGGCGAGGCTAATTACACAAACACCGATTTCGAACGGCCAGTATAAAATCGGCCGACATTTTACCGGTAGCAGGGTGCTAGCACACTTACCGGATTTTTACCGGTCTTACAATCAGTTGCTTTGTTGTCGTGATCGTGACACGAGATTATTGTTTTATAATAATGAATCCTAAACGAGTTGTTGCTATGTGGTTATTGCATCGCCGTATTAAGCGCCGTAGGATTAAGCGCAAGTACTGTATTCATCCTATCAATGAAAGCAGAGAACACACGGGAACATTCTGCACTCTTTTTGAAGAACTAAGGCGTGATGGTAGTAAGTTTTTCAACTTCTTCAGAATGTCTATTGCATCCTTTGACGAACTCCAGGAGAAGTTAAAAAATGAAATCCAACATCAGAATACTAAAATGAGAAATGAGAAACGTAGTATGTACCTACAATTTCACACACTGAATGAAGCGAGAGCAGTCGAAAGGAATGGTCGGCAAAAAATCACGTACGCCACTACTTCCGGATACTGCCGGTGATACAGTGGCAGTGGACGGCTGCTCACCGGCATTTTGCCGGCACCGATCAGCGGTCGGCGTGTGTGCCAGGTCCCGTTCCCACATGTGGTTCACTATTGGAATTTGGACGACCGGTATAAAATCGGCCGTCCAAAATCGGTGTGTGTGCAATAAGCATAACTCAGCCTTTTGTTCTCGATATGTTTTTGTTTTACTTTATTAATTGAAATTCCGTTATGTGAAGGAGTTCAGCAAATATGTTAGAGGCTTCGAAAAAGAATTCGTAGAGAGTGAGAAAACCAATTATATTTGAATTTGATGGAAATAGAAGGTTTCGACTAGACAAACTGTTTTTCAGCAGAGCTCTGCACGTCGCTGAAAATATCTGGACAATCCCGGCTAGTCCCGGCCGTCTGACAACACAAAGTAGCCCTACCTGTGTTTTTAGTTCATGTTATTTTATTGACATACGTATAAAACCAAACTCAAATTGTTTCAAGCAATTAAGCCTATCTATGCATTTCCTCTTGTTTCTCAGCATCATTTGCTTATTTGTTTTTGAGTGCGGTGAACTTTTTAAGCGCTTCCAATGGAAAGGATTTTCTGCAACTTTCGGCAAGGCAATGAAGCTCTAACGTTTTTCTTCCTTTATATTTAAAATTTTTTGCTGAATACCAAGAAATTTTTCAAACTTCGATTCCATGTTTTTAATGAATTCTGCCGCATTTGGTAATTCTTATAAAGAAGTGCAAATTTGGAATCATTACCGGTTTTGTTTTCCATGCGGCACTATTTTGGAGCTCAAGCTCAATGTCACTATCGCTAAGAAGGTTCGTTTCTAAAAAGTGAACAAAATGATTCCCACACAAGGTCTTTGCGAGCAGGAGTGCTCGTTTGCAGTTTCCACGCGTCAGGTAACCTTAAATTTGCCAAATGATTTCATATCTAGAAGCCCTTCAACTGCTGTTTCCGGACCAATTACTTGTATAATAATCAGTCGGTCCCCTATGTCAGCGACTTTTCATAAGTGCCACCCTTCTATTATATTTCTCGAAGCCTCATTAAAAGAAAAAAAATTCTTTGCTTGAAGGTTTTGGTCTGCAAAAACCGTAGACAAAAAATTGATTACTGCCAATTACAGGGGATCATGACGTAATCTCGAATGACAAAAATCTCGAAAAACAATTTTTTAATTTAGAATGCAAAAATCTCGAATGCACAAGAATCTCGAATGGACAAAAATCGCGAAAAAATAGTTAATTCGAGATTTTTTTCTTACCTATTTAAAGAGTTACAACTTAAAGAAAATTCATTACATATTTAGTTTATTCAGCAATTTATTTTTTCGGTAAATTAACAACAACAAAACAATATTTAACAAAAAAAAAAAACATTATAAAAAATTGTAAAAATTCCAATAGTAAATAAGGTGCCGTGAAATAACGCCTAATTATGAAAGCGAAATAACGCCGAATTTGTTTCGCTTTTAATTTATTTACACAATCAGATAAAGATTCCTAGCCGTATTCAGATTTGCACCGCTGAAAACCTCGCACCTACTCCAAATCAAACAGAGACCCCAAGCAGGTGGATTGCAGGGGGGCAGCATGCCCCCCATAGGCGTTGCACTGTTTATGGGATGAGTTGCGAAATCTCAAGTAGAATAAAGTCGATCTCCAAAATCTTATTCGATATTATTACTCTTTTGTACTACTACATAATTGGAAATCAAGTCGAGAATAGAAAATGGTGAATTTCGACATTACTTCCGATTTCTTATGGAAATAAAGTCGATCGACATTATTTCCATCTACTTTATTTCACGGCACCGGTAAATAATTCCATCGATTTCGATTTGAATATTTCCTTTGTTTGTTATGATTTCATTTACTTTCATTTTAATTGTTTTTATTTGCACTCGCGTTGTGATAACACACGATCCCAAACAACACTAGTTTGAGGTACCTTTTTTACAATTGCATGGGCAGCTTGCTAGTGAATCGTGGATGTTAAAAAGAGTAGTAAATAATCTCGAATGAATATATTAATTTTTGAGACACGCGCGCGATTGTAACCATTGTCTCAAAAATTAATATATTCATTCGAGATTTTTGCATTCGATTTTTGTTTTCGAGATTTTTACTTTCGAGATTTTTGTTTTCTGGATTATTGCTTTCGAGATTTCGTGGTAAGCCCCAATTACAGTTATCTCAAAAACTAATTTTATTCACACCTTTTTTCAAAATTAACTGTCTTTGTCCCGGCTGCATTTAGTTTATTTTCACGCTATTCAACATTTTAATTCAAGTAGCTTTACCTTGGCCGGTAGGTATTGGGTAATGCATTTTTTTGTAAGGTTAGGCTGCTCATTCATGAGTAGATATAGATATTCCGCCGAAATATTATTTTGGTTGAATTTTTTTGTCATTCCAGTTCGCCCTGAAAAGAATTGTTGTTTATAGTTTTTTATGGTTTAACGGAAAACCGTATCTTGTGATTACATGCAAGTGAAGGGGGGCTGGAGGTGCAGCACTGTTTCACATTTCGACACAACCGATCATCAGACTCCTTTTTCTGTGGTGCTGGTCTATTTTCCATTTATTATTCTCGAATAACCTTCTCCTCTACTGAGACTCGGACCTAGTCCAGCATCTTCTCTGGCAAGCACACTAAGCACTCTGTCACATTGGAGCCACAAGTTGAGCTCAGCCTGACATGGGGTTTCATCGTTTATCGATTTGAATGTACGTACTAACATTTTCCAGCACCAGTATAAATGCAATTTGTTTGGTCCCAAACCCAGTTGTAAAGGACGGCCTTATGCTCCAGACTAAGAGGGGTTCAAATCACGATCAATTTCTCTTAAAATGTCTGGTATGAAAACGTGGAGTAAGATCATGGGAATGTCTTTTCTTAATATCATTCTCATGACACATTCGTCTTCCTTTAAATATTTTTTTTTTTGATTTCCCTATAAATATGATTTTTTCTTAAATTGGAAATCAATTTTTCTTTAAATTTAATTATATTTAATTGATTACTTACTGATAGCTTATTCCACTTGTACGTTAAAGCCGAACGGCCGGTCAGTCCAAAGAGGTCATATTTGTTAACATTGTTTTAAACATGTTTTAGCAAATATCTGTTTTTATTTGACGCCTGTCAGGAGGTTAACATACTTAGCGATATTCACAAATAATGTGTTTTACTATCAGTGGAACTGGTTGGTACCGCATTAAATATAACCCAAATAGCTCATTCAACAACAATAGGGGCAAGAATCTTTTAAAGAAAACAGAAAAGAAATTTTGACGAACCCAAAACCTAAATAATATGAATGTAGCTGCAATACGTATCGAGAGATTATCGTATCGTTGATATGAGAAAAGTTCACAACAAAAAACGTATTGCTTTTCAAAAACGACTATGTTCAGTAGTAACCCTCAACCAAATTATTACAATCATCGCTCATATAGTACTCACTTACAATTGCTTACCTATACTAAAGTATGCCCTTGTGGCTGATTGTTATCCTTCCTAATGAAGTCTAATAATAATATTGGTGGATTAATCATTTTGACAAGTTCTACACTGTTTCCTCTTTACATGATAAGTAGGTACTGCCATCAAATTCTCAATATGGTTCAAGTAGGAAAGGTTCATCTCAAGCAACAGCTTTGTTTAAATTCTTTGATTTAATTAATGAGTGAACTGACAAAGGTAATCCGAACAATGGGGCTATCGCAAAAGCAATATCCTAAAGCAATTCCTAATTGCTCTCTATCTCAAGTATAAAGATAAATAATAAGGCTCTCTTACATAGAGTTTGCATTTGGAAGTCGAGCAAGTTCCTCTGACTTAATATAAGAACTACCAAAAATGTATCATGGCCTCTGGTTGGGTCACTCCCAAATCTGTGCCCCATATTCGGCGTGCCTCTGTGGATGCTCCAGCGTCTTTCAAAATTTACTGTCAAAATATATCAATTGAATTATGAATAAAGCTTATATTTTGTATGCCTTTGGTAGTCTTGTTGGGGTATCCTTTTAAAGGGGTTCTGTTGTTGTATTGGAAGGGAAAGCCTTAAGGCGTTAAGTTTACTGCATTTATATGTGCTTTGTTGCTTCGTGCCTTGCCTATTAAATCACTTCGTGCCTATCAACTTATTAGTCAATCCATTCAGCTCATGGAATATGTCGGTCCATTGTCCTTAAGTGTAGGTATACGTTGTACGTGTCGACGTATTTTTAAACCTTGATCTGAATTGTAATCTTTTCAGTTGTATCATTCTGGCTTCATAGAGTGGGTGTTGCCTGCCTCTATTTCGTTCCGCTGAAATACGAGCAGTAAACAAGTTAACAAGTGTGCGTGTGCAGAAAAGTAAAAGTCATCTTGTTTCCTTGGGTCCACAGTTTTTTTCCATTCATGCCACTGAAGGGATTACACTTGTTCAAAAATAAAGGAGAACCTACCACCAGCATCATTCTCCTCACTATAATGCGAAAGATAATGTATGAATGCCAAATCATACAAATTTAGCTTTAGAGGAAGTTGGTGGTAGAGTTTCTCAGTGATTGTGGGATCTTTGGAAAGGAAACTGTTATTATCCAGAGAATGAAATTGGTTTACCCACCCTCTAAAGAGATACTGCGTCAGAATTGAAAATTTAAAAATACCAAAACATTTAGGGCAGAGAGGTTATAATTTTTTTACGAGTTGCACATTAATGCAAATCAGGCAGCAAACTCAATTACATGATGCCTGAAGCCTTCAATTACAGCATCCAATATCTAAACTTTTAATTTTGTAAAACAGGCCAAGTTATATAAAAAGATGTTACAAAGAGATCATTCATTCCTATTTAATTTTCTTTTTAAACTTATTAGATCAATTAGTAATTTTTTTTAGTAAACTTTCGTAAGTTTTGTTGGGCGTAAGGTGGTCGTGGGCCTAAAAAGCCTTACCAGGCAGCTCGATCTCTAGTTTACTATCTCCAGTTTTGTACACCAAGCCGACAGAGGTCTCTTTCCACCTGGAGATGAGGCCTGCCGTGTGCATGCTTAACCGATAAAGATGAGTTAACTTTTGAATAAGATTTTTCTTTGACAAGGGCTATGTCGCTGTTTAGCTTGTCTAGTTTGTCGTTGAATCTTCTTCTTCTTCAGGTAAGGTAGATTAGATTAGATTTTTGTGGGGAGGGGGTATACTGTATCCAGATAACTGCGGCCGCTTGTGGGCCTATAGTGATGTCCCATATTTAGAACTCGTCCATGATGCCGCAGGTTTTTAGAAATGCAGCTAATTCTTTGAGTGAGCTGGCAGCTATGTCTGCTGCTTCAAGGTAGAATTTACCTAGGAAACGTTGACGCGTAAAAAGCAAAAGAAATTCGAGAAAATTAAAAAGGAAAGAAGTACAATTTGGGAAACCATAAACTTGAATAATTTGTAAATGGGCCTGCTTTAGATATGTGTATCTACTTTAAACAAATAACTAAAAAATTGAAAGAAGCATTCTAACTCATGCTGGGTATTAGCTAGTAATTAATAAAAATGAATTAAAAAAAAACTAAAAAACGATACGATTTGGCGTCATCTTTCGACATCGAGTTAGAATATCTGCTATCTTCCTTTATGGTTTCCTTCCATTCGAATTTTGATGTGTTATGGAGTATCTTATCCAAAATAAAAACAAACAGCCTTCATAGCAGTTAAAAGCTTTTATATTTTATGCCATTATTACGTACAAATATTTTAACATCATCGTCGTTATGGTTCAGGACTACAAAAATGTTCATGTGTAATATAATTACCTTTGGATGGATGTAACCTTGGCACAAATTCAAAAACTTAATAATTTATCAACGAGCTTATTTACATTGAATGTGATATCCCGAAGGCAGCAGCACATGCATCACGGTAAGTGGAAACCCATTTAGGGGAAATACAGGACACAAATGGCCAGCATCCGTTGTTCCGTTCTTGACATTGTCATCGTTGTTGGTCGCTTGTGCTATCGAATTTTCATCACGTGAATCTCTCCGCAGAGATACTTGGTCATATTGAACAAAAGAACAAAATTAAATCAATTAAGTTGGCCCAAAATTTGTTGAAAACTTCTTTCCGCCTTTTACCACGTCCTCCAAGCTGCATTCTGTTTAAAGATTGCCATCATCATTCTTTCCCTAGGATCTCGGGCTTTAATTATCGACTCCTGGTTACTTGGAGACATCACTGGGGAATCACAACATCTTATCAGAGCAGTAAGCAAACTGCCTTTTTTAAAACAAAAGGATCAAATTTCGCAAATTTACAAATGTTTTTCATTTTATATTTGAAGGATTTGCAAATTCTTGGCGTTAAAAACGATTTCGTTTTTTTTTGTATAAATCATTGATTTTACTAAATGAACTGACAAATTGTTGGCAGCAGTAGTGAGTAATATCCCTGAACATAGTGTTCAGTGTGGATTTTTCTTGAATGCTTATTCTCTCTGAGGAATTGATTGCTAGCCCAAAGAATCCTTTGGTCTGTTGCGTTGAAGCCAACTTCAGAATTTTTGCATTTAACAGAAGGAATCGTCCCATAGAATCCGTCGTAAACTTTGACAGCCGAAGACACATTGTCCGCATTGAGTATGATTTTAGCCCAAATAGCAAGAAGACAAATAATGGGTATTCCGCGAAGATTGTGTACAGTATCCAAGACATTGTGAATTACACACATTTGTTTCTCTCCGGGGCACCAACTAAATTGAAATTTTAGTGTGGTTGTATTATTATTAATAATCAGATTAATATTATTCTCGCTTGAATTGAAGTTGCATTCAGAAGTACTAAGAACATACCTTCTTAACTACAGCGGCTAGGTGCGTTTGGAAATCTGCAAATATAAACTAAAAAATAAAAAAAAAAAACATTTTAAAGCCGAATATTAGTTTATTAGTTTAATTGCAATCTACACAAAATTAAGGGGTTCGTTCAAATTTAAATCCTGAGTTTGTTTCTATCTAAGATTTTGTTACAATGCAAAACTATTTACATACAGAGATTCTTCAATATTAACCTTATTACGACTGGCGTTAAACGCCTTGTCAAAAAACGACAGTGAAACCTCGGCATTACAGCCGGCGTTACGTCAGTCGTTTGGCGTTATATCCAGCAATTGCCATTTAACAACAATTTGTGAGATGTTTCGACAGTTGGCTTTTAAATTTCTTTATCGTTATTCTATCTTCCGTTTGATTGTGGCAAAACGTCTAATAAAACGCTTGGTTTTATTGATAAGGAATTTTGGAATAAAAAATCGGTTTAAAAGGAAAGTTTTTTTTCCGAATTTCGCGTTACATTTAGATTAATTATTATTTTTTAAGGGTAAAAATCAAAAACAAACAGCAGATTGGAGAAGCTTTTCATGACAATTGACACTCTTTGATGTTTGTCAGACGTTCGCAAGAGGTGGGGCAGTGGAAAAAAAACTTTTAGCCCAGGCGTGATTTAAAACTGAGACCCTTAGATTAGCGGTCCAACACACTGATATGATTGGAAAGTATAATTTGGCGGATGATTGCAAATCGGATTGGGAATCTTGGTTATGAAATTAAAATAGGGACTTGCAAAAATCCAATATTAGAGAAAAAAAAAGGTTTTTCGTCAAAGGACCTAAAAGTAGTCGAACGACTTAGAATCAGCCAAAGAACTTAAGGCATTCAAAAGGCTTAAAAACAGTCAAAAGGCTTTCAACCAATCAGCAGTCGAGCTGCAGCTAGCCTGTTGCACACTGAACTATCTGTCAATTGCCAATGATAGTCTTTTCTCATTTTTAAAATGTTCCGACCAATAAATGCGCCTCAACTCTATTTAGTATAACGTCACGTGAACTTCAATGCAAGAATGTGTGAAGACTTGAAGGATCAGAAAAGTAGAAAGTCAACCTACTTTATCCCTCGATGTTCATATATCCGTTGGTTATGTCCCACCTTCCATAAAAATGCATGACTTTAAAATGGTGGTGATAAACATCTGCAGCCGAATTTATAAACGCAATTTAAGGGTGAATCATCTTTAATCAATGAATTAAATGATAAATCTTAATAACAAACTTTTTTTTGAAGTTAATTGACGTTGATAAACATGCAATCAACTAATTCACCGAACTAGGTGAATTAACGAGTAATCAAGTTAAAATTTAACTGACAGCATTTTTGACAACTGACAGCGAATCTTTGAACCAATTGGGATGTTGGATGTGTTATCCCCATACAATTTATTACTTAACGATTTCCAATTTCCATACCATTTATTACTTAACGACAATTCGCTATTGCATGGACATGATTTTAAATTAATGAGCCATGAACTTTTAATCCACATTGTAGTTAATTTGTGAATTAGAGGCAAATTAAGTAATTTTTATTCATTCGGCTGCTGATGTTTTATTTTAAATGATACAACACCAGCTTAGCCATTAGCTAGGGAGAATGCCACGGATATTTCGAAAGGAATAATAAATAAAAAACTGGGCAAGAATATAAACCTCACGAATATAAAAATCCTTGAACCATTTTTTGAATACATACTTACAATTTATTCTGGAAAAGCTATACTTATATATATGACATCTTTTTACGGAGTGTTAAGGTAAGGTACTTGCTGAAGTTGATTCTTCCGTTTTGTTGTGTTTACTGTACAAACTGTCATTTACAAATTCACGCAGATCTGGGAAAGGTACGAGGAGAATGTTTATTGATGTTTTTTTACTTTGTGGGCAGGAAAGTACAAATGAAAAAAATTATGCTGATACTTGCCAATGGCAGACTGATTTATTTGTAAGTCATTATTTGGGGATTATTCCATGTTGCTGCAAGGGAAATGTATTCATTTTTATTTTTAAATCTAATACAAAAAGTGTTTCTTGAATAGGTTTATTATTCCCCAAAGCGCTGGTATCAGTTCTAGACATCATTCTCTATAAATACTTGAGAGCCTTCAGACACTACCAGTCCGCTTTATTATTGATGATACAGAATTGGCATCTTTCATCCAACCATTGGATAATAGACGACTTGTCGTTATCGCTGACCTTTGTATTTCCGACAGCTACCACCATGGGATAAGTTCTGAGGAGTTCAAAATTCAGTTTATTCAATCATTAAATATCCACAAGTAAGAATAAAGTGCTAAACAGAATGTGAATTTGTAGCTGTCAAAAGTTAAATTCATATGTTTCCGAATGAAGGAATACAATGTGTATCTGAACCGTGAATATGTGTGGGGAAGTTTATCTACTTCTTACTTTGCGATAAAGGTTCACCCTTAACGTCTTATTATATACTAGCTGAAAATCCGTCGAAAACGAATGTCAATTTCAGCGCTTTTGCTTCAGATTTTGAAGTCAATAAAATCAAATAGTACATGGTGGGCCAAATAAGATGAACCAATGTTTAACACGGAGACTTTTATTTATATACAGCAAACCTGTAGATTGTGGGGCTCCGAAAATCCAAGGGCAACACACCAGCATCAGTTACCCAAATCCAGATGCAATATGCGGTGTATATATTATTTCTGCGAGAATCAGGGTGAAACGCCAGAAACGATTTCCGGGGCTTTTAACAAAACGATGATGTCCAACTTTTTGCGGTCAATGGTGAAACGGTATCCTAATTTGTGGTTCCAAATAGATGGAGTGACTTCGCAGACTCCAATGCAAACAATGGAACTGCTGCGTGACATTTTTGGCGACCATTTGATTTCAAAAAATGCAGATTGACCTTGTTCACCTCGTTCACCAGATTTAACTGCGCCCTGATATCACATTTCATACACAGTGCCTTTATTTCCATGAGATATATTTAAAATATAAAAAAAAAACAAATGTTTATTTCAAGAGTTATACTTGTTTAACATTGGTATGTCTTATTTGGCCCACCCTGTATTTTGAAGTATATGTAGCTATTAACTCTATAAATTGTGCCGAAAGATTTTGTTTTATTCCAAAATTGGCATGCCGCGGCCAAAATTGTTTTGTTACCTTTTTTATAAGAAAGGTGGTAGGCATCCAAAACCGGAGTGTGGGACTTCAGACCCAACTAATTTTACCGCTACCACCTGATCACCATAATACCGCCTTTAGGCATTTCATCATGGGAGGGTTTTAAGATGCGAGAATGTGTATTTTATATTATGTGCCTTTGTGTGTCGTGTCAAATCGTATATCGTGTTTGACTTTGAAATTCATTTTTTTATTCATTGATAAATATCTACTTACATACTAGACAAAAATGATTAAACCTAACTTAAAATTAACAGGATACTTATTCTTATTTATTGGTCCTTATGCGAACGCTCTAAACTTAACTATATCTTAGAATTATTGCCTTTCGGCCTACGAACTATTTTACGAACTAATCTTACATATATATTCCTCGAGAAAATTTACTAAAACTCGGTATCATTATTGAGATTTTATATAAAACAAATTACAAACTACCTATTCTACTTACTTAAACTACTTAACGTATTCTAACTATAATTAGGATTCTGAGCACTCGTTGCCTGGCGCAATAAGTGGTCAAAATCCCAATTGCTTTCCGAGCGCCTGGCAGTCGTCAACGTGCACACGCGCCGCCGTGAGCCGACTGAAGCCTTACAGCGTCAGTCAACTCCCGGAAGCACCACCACACGTTGGCGAGCCCGGCCTCTCCCAAAAACGCCCTAGCTGACTTAATCTAACTTATAAGCTAAGAGGATGTTACCTAGAGTAACGCACCGTCCTGGGAGGGCATGTTGACCCCTCCCCCCTCAACAAGCCACCAAAATTCGGCGAATTGCTTTTCCGTGTCGAATCTATCCCTCTCCGATATCGTATATCGTGTCGAATCGATCGAATGGACAATAATGCTCCAGCGAAGAAGATCTTCTCCCACTCGCAGGTTATGGATGGCAAGAAAGACCGTACCGTATCGCGGATGCCAGAGCCCTTGGTCTCGAAAACTGGAACCAGCGGCCCCTGGATCGTGGAGGATTTAAGGGAGCAGTGTCACAGACAGAGACTCTCCACGGGTCGGGAGCCCGTTAAGTAAGTATGTAATTAGTATTTTCGGCAAAAAAGTTGTAGACATCTGTCGATATCGCTCAATTGTTGACTTCGGCGACTAACCGAGATAGTTGGCTCATTTTGTCTATTTTTTCATGGAGAATATTGTTATGATATCCACTTTGTTTTAAATTGCCCTTTCAGCCTCGAAGCTCGTCAGTCAAACACTATTTAATGCGAAAAAGACGAAGACGCACCCATCCTTAGCGGAGCAACGAAATTGCGTGTTCGGGCTTAGGTTAGGTTAGGTTTATGTGGCTGTCGGCAGAAGCCGACACACTTAGACCAATTTAGGTCCATTGTGATACCACGTATAATTATCTACCTCAACTCTGTAAATGGGACTGGCCAACGACACGCTGTTGTTCTCAAACGGTCCCCCATCAACGTACTAACCGCGCCCAACGTCGTTTAATTACGGTGATCTGATGAGAACCGATTAACTCGACGTGGTATGGTCGTTGGTTGTGGGCGGGCTTAACTATGCGGAAATAAGAGTTTCCTTGTACCACTGGTATTGGCCCGAGAGTGTTTCTGTAAAGTTTGTTAAAAATCTGTTTAGCAGTTTGCCTTGCAGTTTTGTTTTTTCAATAAAACAAAAACAGGTTCAAAAACAGTTTGTGTATCTCATGTATCTACTTACAAAAAAAAGAGAAAACGCTGAAGGCTTTGGTGCTATTGCTCTCCTCATATCATAAAATAAATATAAATATATATATATTTAATATAAATAGTGTAGTCTACTTAAAATGAAAAATAAAATAAAATATCGTCTTTGTGAAACAGACATAAGTATACTTGATCTAGAAATATAATAATACCTACCTATTTAAAAAGGGAAAAGAGCATAAGTAGTTTTCTGCGACGAAATCAATATTTATTAAGAAATATGTATAAAAAAGATAGCTTAACATAAACTCGCATATTAATTATAATTATTCTCAAGTAATTGCTTCAGAGTTGAACCTGTAGATTCTTTTAAATATCTAGATGTTATTATCGATACAAATCTAAATTGGAAGGTCCATGTCCAGTCATTGAAAACTTATATGATGCATATAACTCGTAAGTTATATCTTTTAAAACCATACTGATCTCGGAAAGTGCTCTTGATGATTTATTACGGTCTTGTCAATTCAATACTACAGTACGGCATTGTGAGTTGGGGAGGTTCTTATATGAACACTTTTGGATCTCTTTTGATTGCTCAAAAGCATATAATCCGAATTATGACTAACAAAAATCGTCTTACTGAAAGCTGGCCTCTTTTCTGTAACCTCCGTATTTTACCGTTAAGACATCTCTATGTTTTTAAAGTTTTGAAAGAGTTTTTTAAACAAAGTGGTAATATTCCCAGTAAAAACTCGTCAATATACAACCTACGGGTCAATAACTTGGCACTTGTTGAAAATCCAATCGCACAAAAAACACATTTTATGAAATTTTATTTAGTGGCTGCACCAAGGATTCATAATAACCTTCCGATATCCATACGAAACACTCACAACATTCAATCTTTCTTGAAAAAAGTCAAAGAATGACTCTTTACTATTGACACTAAGTTTATTGAATTATTATTGAAAGTAATTACCTAGTATGGTAGGGTGGGGCACTTTCGACGATGGGGCACTTTCGGCTTTCGCTATTACAGAAAGGCGGTTAATTTTTAAATATAATGTTTGATGGCAACTCGTGCCACACTGTTCTCTCAGATCGTACACGAACTATGACAGTTCTTCTTCAGCAGTTGTGGTGGTTAGACCGGTTTTTAACTTTTTCAAAGATTTTTTGCAATTTTTCCTGTACACGAGGTAAGTGATATTTAATTCTTTCTTATAAATTATAATATATTTAAGTAATTTATAACATTTAATTGATTTTTGTTTATAAGTTTTGTGAAAAACAATAACGTTTACTAAAGCAAAGGATGGGGCACTTTCGACGAAAGCACATGGGGCAGTATCGGCAAAAGTCGAAAGTGCCCCATGTTAGATTTATTAAGTTTGAATTTAAAACTGAAATTGGAAATTATAAAAAATTTACTGAATGGTTCGTTCTTATAAGAAAACTACAAATAGATGTTATATCGACGAAACAATAGTTAAGAAGGCTCTCGAAGAAATTAGAAATAAAATCGAAACTCCCACGTCGGCTGCTCGGAAATATGACCTAAAACGGACAACACTTATTTCAAGGTTGAAGAAACCAAATTCATATAATGAGTCCAGTGATTCCCAGCTCACTGAAGTTTACGGCTCCAAGTATGTAACCCAACAAGTGTTCTCCAAAAATCAAGAGCGTGAGCTCGTGGACTATTTTAAAAGGTGTTCCGCACAAATGTTTGGTTTTACGTATTCAATGGCACGAAAGTTTGCTTTTGAATATGCAAACAAAAATAATATTATAGTGCCAAGTTCCTGGACGAACGAAAAAGAGGCTGGAATTGAATGGATACGTGGGCTTCTGAAAAGACATCCAGATATTTCTTTAGTTTAAAAATGAATTTCTGATCTCATTTAATTTTTATGTTTATGGATTTAAGATTTGTTTAACTATTCAAATAAAAACTACTTATAATATATAATAATATATAAAATGTTTGACTAATTGATTCTCAATACATGGCGTCATCTAAAATCATGTCGAAGTGCCCCACCCGGATGACGATTGTGCCCCACCATGAGTTACGTGCAAACCCATATGGTTGCACTTAAACATAATATTATCAGATGCTTTGTCCTTGAAATAGTCAACGGCATTACACAAAACAAATGCAGATGTTTTGCACTTGCCAAAAGTAGTAAACAACATGCAGGTGTTTTGCACTTGCCGAAATCTGGTAAACAACACGCAGATATTTTGCACTTGAAATGGAGCAAGTGCATTTATACAAAATAAGCGCAGATGTTTTGCACTTAGGCGGACCAACGGAATCAGACAAGCGCAGATGTTTTGCACTTGATGCTTTCGGGAGCCGTGCGCCTTGTTTTTGCTTGCAAGTGCATGCACGTAAACAAGTGCAGGTGTTTTGCACTTGGACATAGAAAACGTTAGAGAGAGGTTTCCTTTTAAGTTAAGTTTAAACTAAAAGTAGTCTTAGAAAAAACATTGTTAAATAAAGAACCCAAAGTGGATAAGTAAATCAAATTTATAATGTGTTTTTATTTTGAGTAAAGTTAAACACGTAACTCATGGGGCAGATTCGCCTTTTTAAGGCAGTTTACATTTTTTTTTTTTTAATTTTCAGGGTGAACTTAAGTTTTAAGAAATTATGCATTTTTGTAGTAAAATAATCATAGCTTTTAATAAAAAAAGAGGTTATTCAAATATTTATTTGCGAAAGAAGTTATTTCAAATCTGTCTAGAAAGTGTTAAATCTGCCCCACCCTACTCTAATCTTTAAATTACAAAACGATTCGATTTTTCTCAAAAAATAAAAAGATATGTAAATATTAAAAATATTGAATTAAGAATTGGCTGATAGTACCCCATATCATTCCGAGTTTTAAACATTTTTTTTTGGCGGTCATTTAACACTGGCTCTTAGAGTTACAGAATGGCCGATATTTAATTCTATTGATTCGCTTATTTTATTTAAATTATATCTAATTGTTCTTTTAACTATTTATAAGTGAAAAAAAAAAGTTCATCCGTCCAAAACTTAAAATGCTAAGTTAAAATATCAAAAATATTATTATTACATAGACAAATACTTTGTTTACAGTTAAATTTTTAAGTGATTCACCTATGTATTATGTTTTACAAAATGATTTAAATACTCTGAAATTTGTTTGGTTTTTTTTTCATTTGGCAAGTTGTTAAATGAAAGTATTCCCTTGTACAAAAGCGTGTTGCCAGCAGCTGCTAAAATCGAGCTATTTATCCTGATGTCGTTGAAGTTTCTCAATTGATACGGTTATGCTTCTCTAACCCTTATCATTTCACTTGTTAGGTAGCTTGGTGCAGCACGCTGCTTCATTTTAAAAACTGCTATAAGCGTGTCTATTTCCAACCTTTCGTCTAACCACTTTAGCGCATCCAGCATGTATCTTATAGATGTAAATCTATTGCATCTAAGAATACTTCTCATTGCTTTATTTTGGAGTTTTTGGAGTCTCTCTACTTTACTTTGATTGCAGCATGAATATGTTATTGTAGAACAATATTCGAAATGCGGCTTTATATTGGTGTTATACATATATTGTTATCGCAGTTAGACAATCCATCTTTCTTCGTATCCTCTTGAAAAACCCGATCTTGTTACCAATCTTTTTGCACATGTAATCGATTTCATCTCTTTATCGATAATTATTCCCAGGTATTTTATCCGACTCTCATTTTCTATTTGTTTAGTATTTATTTCTATTGCTGTTTCGTTGTTAGTGTTTATCTCCATTAATTTCGTTATGTTCTCGTTAAGTTTCAACTTCTTCATTTTCAACCACTCAAGTATATGTTGGATGTGACATATATTCTTCTGCATTCTCTCCTTCTGAATAAACCAATGTGTCATCTGCATAAAGTACCATCTTACATTCACGTATTATGCTCGGCATATCATTGATGTAAATTATAAATAGCAGCGCTCCGAGAATCGATCCCTGTGGAACTCCTAAGCTAGCTGCTATTACATTGGACACACAAACATTGACCTTTGTCCTCTGGGTTCTATTCATCATTTTCATTTCATCATTTCCTTATAAAGGGCGTTCAAATTTGAGGTATTATTTTAAATTTTGAATGAAAGACATAAATTGTGTACATTGGTTGCGGTTAATACTGAAAAAGAATGTGACCAAGTGACCTTCTCTGCTAGCTCGGTAGACTGTCTACCTTTTACCAAAATTTTGAATCACTTTTTCGCATAATGATGGTTCAATAAGTGATATTTGCTCGATGATGTTGTCTTTGAGGTGTTGATCAGTTTAAGGATTATCGGCATAAAGCTTACTCTTCAAGAAATCCCATAAGAAAAAATCCAGTGGTGTTAAATCGCATGATCTCAGTCTCTTCTCGTCTGTTCTTCGGGAAATTATGCGATTGTTAAACTTCTCTTACAGAAGATCGATTGAGTTCATTGCTGGGTGGCATGTTGCACCATCCTTTTGATCCCACATATTCTGCACACCAATATCTTAAAATTGACTCCAGAAAAAGTTTATAATCATCGCTTGATATCAAGCTCCATCCACAGTAACTGTATTGCCATTTTCATCTTCGAAGAAAAATTAACCAATTACGCCAATACACCAAAATCCACACCGTTCTTGTGTTAACTGTATTTTGTAAGCCTTTACATACAAAGTTGTTGGTTTGAGGTTTAATTGCTTTGAACGACGACGAATTGATGTCCTTTGCTCTTCAGCAACACTTCTGCTAAGAGCTGCAATATTTCCACTCGAACGACCACTACGATGATAGGCTTTACTTCTCTGATCTTGAACCGAACCGGATTCTTCAAATTTATAACCGATAAGTTTAATACGAGTAGCACGGTTTGACGGAGCATTTTTTCAACCGTACTTCGAACGAAATTTTCACCATATTTAAAATAAGTTTTAATAATGAAAACACTTTGCTCAATAGTGTACCGATGCATTTTAGCTAACTGGAATGTATTTACTTCAATTTAAAATGATACGTCAAATTTGAACACCCTTTATTTTGTTTGCTTTTTTTTGAAGCAAAATGTCACACAGAAATAAGAGGATTTCGAAAATTATAATTACCCGGCAAAGCAATGTGATAGTAATTTGTGAGCGTCCACTGTATGCAAATCGATTCCCAAATAAAATAATCATCATTCATCTCCAACCACTGTTAATGAACGAGGAGCATGTACCTACTTGATTCTTGTTTAATCTATTTTATTTATCGTTCGTTGAAATATCGATTATTTGTGTTTTAAATATTAAAATGTTAAAATGCAATCCATGTAATATTCTTCGTTATTTACCCCAGAATATTTATTTACCATCAGCTATTGTGAATTTAGCCACCTGAATTATGTAAACTTCGAATCCCTGCTCAGTATCTCCTTCCAATAAAACTTTTCTGCAGCATAACGAGCAGCTATTTTGCGTCTTTGAAATGTTCAATGGACGGGGGATAAGAAAATTATCTATCATACGGATAAGTCCTGCGTCAGCAACTTTAAAACTTTATTGAAAAGTGAAAAGTTGTCGTTTTATTTTACTAAACTAAAGGTTGGAAAATTGACATTTGTATAACACAATTGTGTACATTACATAACAACTACATTCTGCACATTATTGTCACCGTAATCGGCATCCAACTCATCGCCTTCATCTGCCTTAGTTTATTACATCAACATTTTCGCCCACATTTTGTCTCTTCTTTTTCTATGACTGACCCACCACCAACACAAAATAGTGCTTAGACCAAAATCAACAGTTTTTGAATATTTGTGTCTTGGATAAAATAAAATATGTTTTAAATATGTATGATGGAGCAGAAAGTTGAGTAATAAGCTCAAAATATTCGGGGGAGTGTTGCCTAAAATAAATTTGTTTTGTATTAATTCAAATTTTCTTACTTATTATCGGTCTCCCGAAATGTAGAGTCTGCAGCTTTCCATCCTCCAGGATCCCGAGCACGCTGCTTCCAATTGTCCAGACCAAGTGCTCTGGCATCAGTAATGGCTTGATCTTTAAATTGAAGGTTCGGTCTTCCGTGTCGTCTCGAACTTGGGGGCTGGGAGTCCAAAATCCTTTTCCCTCAAGCATGGTGGCCAGATGCTTGTTTGATTATTTTATTTTGTCCTCGTTGACTGCAAGGCCAATCACTCTAGCCTGTTCTTCAATCGCAATGAAAGCCTCTAGCACGGCACGCTGATATCGGCCGATGATGTCTTTATGGTCCGCGTATCCCAGTAGTTAGACGGATCTGTTGAAGATAGTGCCTTCCATGTTGACACCGCAATATCTATGGTTGGAGAAGCTAGTCTTAGTCCTTGTATTTTTATTTATTTTTGATAATGTAAATAGTTACACAGCGCAGAGGGGACATTTGAATTGGAGAGATAGAGGAGATGCCGATGAACGTTGGTTTAAAATTTTTGAAAATTGTTATGCGAAGGAAAGATAGAGCTTGGTAGAGCATTCCACATACGTGTGGTACGGCCAAGGAACGATTCTTTGTATTTCACTGTACGGCTGAATACAGCGGTTGAAACGTTCTGATGGAGGAATACAACTGGCTATTTCGTATGAGCACTTATGGTGGAAATACCGATAGAACAACGAAAGGCAGGAGACATTACGGCGATGACTAAGAGAGTTAAGTGATTTCGCGATGTCTCGATCACCAATAAGTGTTATCGCGCGTTTTTAATTCTGTCGAGTAGCTCCAAATATGTAATCGGTCCACCGGGCCGGATATAAGCGTTGTACTCAAGCTTCGGGCGGATGAACGCCCTATAAATTGTAGCCAGATCAGAAGAGGCGAAGAGGCGAAATATTTCTTGCATCGCTTGAGGAAGCCTAGTGCCGACATTTCGCAGAGTTCTTGGCGACATCATATATATGGTCATTCGAACGTAGTTTGTAATTAACGCACACGCCGATAATGGAAAGCGGTTTCAGCAATGCAAGTACCATTCATGGATAATAGACTATTCGGACTTCGCTTGACAGGAAAAAGCATTGCGTTTCGGAGGCATTGAATTCCACTATATTTGTTGTACCCCACTGAAATATGCCACCAAGGTCGGAATTCAATGAGCTTAACATACGCTGCCGTCCCTGTTCCACGCCCGAAATGAGGTGAGTCTGGAATCGCATATAAAAAGCTGAGCGTGCTGTCATCAACGAAGGAATGAATTGGATTAGAAGTAACAGACAGAAGATCATTTATAAAAATGCCTCAGCGAAGATCTCAGCATACCTTCACTCGGGTGTTGTCTGTCCAGAATGCCGAAGCCAACATAAATTATGTATATTGAAATCGCCCGCAATAACGATTTCAGTGCCTGGATGGAGGGTTTCAATTCGTGTAATTGAATCGGAAAGCGCATCAAACTAATTACAAGTAGAATTGCGGTCCAGATTTGGGCTTCTGTATATGAAACAGTATTGGAGTAAGAACGCAACCGGCATTTTTGCTAACATTGTAGATGAAAATATTTTTTTTTCTGAGTGTGTCAGTGGCGGATATAAAAAAATAAATAACCTACTGCTGATTCTGTCATCAGAAGAAGCCTTAAAAAAATTCATCCAAACCCGTTCATCCGAGCACTAATATTATTTTATAATATTGGTAGGATAAACTAAGAAACCTTAAATGCTGAACGCATTTTTAAAAATACTTTAATTTGACTCATTGGAACTGAAACTCATGCTATGGTGATGAAATAGATTATACCCTCAAGTCAGCTATTAATATCCGATGAATCGGAATGATAGTATCTGTGCACTTTAACTTGAGTTCCGGAAATAAGAATGCCAGAGCGACAGACAGAAGTCGATTCTTGACCTGATGCAAATTGTTAAGATTCCGAGTGAGAAAAAAAAAAATTTTAATATATAATTTTTATACCCTATTCTAAGGGTATATTAATTTTGACACATAGTTTGTAACATACCTTAATATTGCCCGTAGACCCCTAAAAAATACTATATTTATGATCAGCATCGATAGTAATGTCGATCTAGCAATGTCCGTCCGTCCGTCTGTCGGCAAAAATTAGGCCTTTAAACTGGACCTAGAGAGCTAAAATAATCAAGTTTACGAATTTTTGAAATCCGCCCACAGACACGCCCACAAACTCGAAAAAACAAAATTTTGGAAAAAATCGAATTTTGAGCTAGAAAGCTGAAATTCTTTATATATGATCTATGACTCCTAAAACTGCTCGGGATAAAAATTTTTCAAAATCCGCCCACTGACACACCCACAAATAAATAAAATAATTTTTGTATACCCTATTCTAAGGGTATATTAATTTTTGAAAATCCAAAGTTTGAGCTAGGGAGCTGAAATTTATAATATATACTCTCTATGGGCCCTTTATGCTCATGTGTAAATATTTTCAAAATCCGCTCACTGACACGCCCACAATTAATTTTTTTTTTTTTTTTAAATTCAAAGTTTGAGCTAGGGAGCTGAAATTTATAATATATACTCTCTAGGGGCCCTTTATGATCATGTGTTAATTTTTTTTAAATCCGCCTACTGACACGCCCACAATTAAATAAAACAATTTTATTGCAACACCCAAGTTTGAGCTAGGGAGCGTTTTTTTTTTTATAAAATCCTTGAAATGTTATATAACAAAATATGTAGAGCGTTCTTAACAATTCAACCATACTTAGACTTTTGTCACGCCCACTTATGAGGGATAGGAATAAGAATAGGGTATCCAACAGTTCGCCCAAGCGGACTGTAGCCCGTCCCTATGTTTTTATAATATTTTTATTTATTGATTTAGGTTTCTTTAACACTTTAACAGATTTTCAGTTACAACGTACAAATTTATTGATTTCGGTTTCTTTAACAGATTTTCAGATTTTCAGTTACAACGTACAAATTTATTGTTGTCACTTATATTGGTCAAAGCTAACTAAACTACCCAACAGCGGAGGAGAATTCAACGACGGCGCGACAGAAACGAAAAAAGATGCATCAGCAGTTTGTGCGACAAACAATATTGCGCATGAATTGCACAACTGTGCACACATAGTACTCGTAGTAATCGGAGAATTTTGTTTTTCGAAATTAATCGCTCTCAGCGGAATTTGCAACTTGCAATGGGAGAAGTGGTAGCTGCAAAAACAATGCAACAAAATATATAGAAACTTAGGGACGGGCTACAGTCCGCTTGGGCGAACTGTTGGATACCCTATTCTTATTCCTATCCCTCATAAGTGGGCGTGACAAAAGTCTAAGTATGGTTAAATTGTTAAGAACGCTTTACATATTTTGTTATATAACATTTAAAGGATTTTATCGAAAAAAACGCTCCCTAGCTCAAACTTGGGTGTTTCAATAAACTTGTTTTATTTAATCGTGGAAGTGTCAGTAGGCGGATTTTAAAAAAAATAACACATGAGCATAAAGGGCTCCTAGAGAGAATATATTATAAATTTCAGCTCCCTAGCTCAAAATTTGGTTTTTCAATAAAATTGTTTTATTTATTTGTGGGCGTGTCAGTGCGCGGATTTTGAAAATGTTATATCCCGAGCAGTTTTAAGAGCCATAGATCATATATAAAAAATTTCAGCTTTCTAGCTCAAAATTCGATTTTTTCCAAAATTTAGTTTTTTTTTAGTTTGTGGGCGTGTCTGTGGGCGTGTCTTTCGGGACCCTAGAGAGTATATGGTTAAAATTTCATCTGTCTGGGCCCAGTTTAAAGGCCTAATTTTTGCCGACGGACGGACTGACGGACGAACGGATATGGCTAGATCGACATTACTATCGATGCTGATCATAAATATAGTAACTTTTAGGGGTACGGGCAATATTAAGGTATGTTACAAACTATGCGTCAAAATTAATATACCCCTAGAATAGGGTATAAAAATGCCATGGGAACGGAAACGAAGAAACTTGATTATGATTAGATTAGGTATAGGGGTTCATAACAAAACCTCCGCTATCGATTTCCCTAAACACAAGAGTGTAGAACGTCAACGGTGCGCCAAATGTAATAGATTAAGGTATCAGCAGCCATAATTGATTTTTAACATTATTTATGGCTAGTTTGAAAAGAATTGGAACTTATTGACTTCCTTGAGGAACTCCAGACTGAGGTGTTAAAGATTCTGATAGCAAAGCTCTTGATAAACCCTTGATCTAAGGTATGTGATTATGATTAGTATCATGTTCCCTTTTTATAGTTTGTATTTCAAATGTGCTTCCTTAACGCAATCACCAATAATTTACTATTTACCATAATTCGTTACCAGCGTTTCTTGTTGCTATTTATTCTATTGTTTCTGTTTTTTCCATTGTTTTCTTAACGGGTAAAATCATATACCGAATTTTGATTGTCAATCATATTGTATTTTTCTATACACTCAAGTGGTAACCCAATGATTTTTCTGCCTTTTTGGATTTAGACGTCAACGGGTGAGGAGTAAATAAATCAGTGTTCGATGAGAAAATTATTACCAGGAAGATTTGCTTGTTCTAGTTTTTTCTTCTTTGGCCTAATTCGCTTATCAATTTAATGTTTCGATCGATGACAAATTTATTCGCCCCTTATTCGTTCATAGCTGAAAATAATATTGTGGAAAATCGAGATTTTTTTCCTTAGACAATCTGAAACATGAATCAACCGATTTTATAAAACCTAATGGGAAACCATAAGCTCTGATCTTAAATTGGATCATTTTATGAGACGGCTGGTCGAAAGATTTCCTAAAGTCTGTATGCAATCCATATTGTCCTTATTCTCTAAGGCATAAGAACATGCATGCAAAACTCAACAGTTTAGTGACAGTGAAGCTGTTTCTTACAAATCCATGCTGTTCATTTTATATTGCGACAGAAAAATATTAACGTTCGTTTTTCCCCAAAGTCTGGCGGAATTGAAAAAATGATTTATTGCCACTGTCCTTGACCCTTTTCAGTAAACCCTACTATGCATCTCAGGATATCAAACACTTTTTCTAATTTGTCAAGAAATTGGATTGAAACCACTAAGTTCTTTCGCTGTAAGTCTCGTCAAAAAATGATATCTAATAATGATATATAATAAAAATTCAATTTGTCACCACTCCACGTGTGGGTGTAAATGACAACGACACCGAAGATAGACAACCGAATGAAATGAATTTTCCGAAATTCTTTGCAATCGTTCTTAATTCTCTATATACCAGAAGTCGTCCTTAAAAATGTGATTGCATTTAAATTGGATTTGTGCAGCCAGCCTTTGATCGATGACTGAATCTACTTACTTACATCCTTGCATGTTCCTACACCTCCATTGTTATATCGATAAAATTGTCTCCATGTCCTTAAGAAGACACAAGACCTACATGTTTTAACTAACAAAACGATTGCTATCACGAAAATGTAGCTAGAAGTTGCATTTTAGTGAGCGACGAATGAACAAACAAGAATCCGTCCGAACTAAACAATGGTTAAGTCAAACAGATTGCAACAGATTTGGTCTGTCTTTAAATTTATTCAAAACAGCTTCAAGTCAAAAGCATTTAACAATGACTAGACATTTTAAAAAATGAGATACAATTTGTGCCAAACTATCCGGGAAGGATTCTTGATCTATACGTACAGATAGGAAGAAAGAAAAAACAACTAGAAATCCATCAAGGCAAGACCATTAAACAATATCATTTGGTAGCATTTAAGAGATTCAAGAAGTTTTTCCTCCTCGAAGGATGTTCTTTTTTGCAACTTCTGTTTGTTTTTGCTGTTTTATGAGGCAAAGCATACTTGAGCGACCAACAGTAAAATGAAGACATGCAAGACTGGGTCGTACGAAACTTTCTTAGTTTTCTTTAGAGATATAATTTTTGGGACATCTCTATAGTCGCAATACATTACCTCATTGAGCTAGAAATTATAGAACGACTGCAATAATCTCCTCTTTAACTATACCAGAAAGTTAAAAGGTGTCAGTCAGCCACTAGTAGTACGTTAAGTCTCAAATTGCCGTTTTAGAGAAGGAAAGAGTTGCAAATTTCCTTTGATTTTCTTACAAAGATGAATGATGAAAGGACATCATCTACTTGATTGTATAATATTATATTTGTCAGAGGAGAGGGTAAGCATCTCAACGCTACTTTACTTTTCTTGATATTTAAGAACTACAGCTACGCTACTAATAATATTTGGATAGTGGCTAAGCGGTGACAGTAACGTGATGTGAGTACAAACAGCCCCAGAATGCTTGCTTAATTATTACAACAGCCACTCAAATAATCAAATAAATTTATTTATTTGTTAGGCAAAGTAATTCCTCAATCGAGGATTAATGATGATTTTCCGATATCAAAGTACATATGTATTAACATAACACCATATCGAACTTTATTGATTTTTATTTGCTCATTAGGTTATTGTTCAGAAAAGAAAATGTTCCAAAATGCTATGTTTGCTTCTGTTATTGGATAGGCATTCATCATACTACATGAGTTCGTACTTTAATTACGAATCAATGGATACTCTGACTAATTAGGCGAATGAACGAAACCACTCAAACAGAAACAGTGTAAGAATGAGGGGAAATTATTTTCCGCTCAGAAATAATTGATTAATGATTGCCGGTAAATGAGAAGGCGTATCTCCTTGGAGTATTAGAACAATGCGCTTTTATTCAATTGTTGCCATATCAGCCCAAAGTAATATTTTCTTCAATTTTGGCAGCGATGATGATCTGGGTTACTGTACTTTCTCAACGGGCTCCCTAAGCGTGAGGAGTTTGTGCAGCCATCCTCGATGGCGGGCATATAGTTGCTTGTCTTGTTGGGGCCAAGAAGGTTTATGCTCTGACAAGGAGACTGTTTCATAGCAGTCAACTTGATTCCAGGGTGAAGGTCATGTGCTACGTGCGTCGCTCTTATAAGGCCGATCATCTCTTACGGTTGTTCATTGTGGTATAATATAGCGTCTAGTTATATGGAAAAGATTCGGGTTTTGGAGAGACAATGTCTTAGGGCATGACTCCGGTTGTTTCGGACGCCTGAATCCAACTTTATAAAATACTATCCCAACAAGGTCCTATACGAAGGGGCTCTGTTGAATAGGCTTGACAATTTCCTCATTAAGGTGACTCGAAGGCACGTTCGAAAGGCGATGGCCAGCGACAATAGCCTGATCTTTGGGGCTTACTACCCAAATGAAATGTAAATAGGGAATACACTCCGGTTTGGGTTTATCCCGCCGGAGGCATTTATTCATATTGATGCGAAAGGGCTGGTACAGACGAGGGATGGTATCCCGGAGTTATACCACCGCTATCGCAGCGTGAGAGATAAGCGGCTCATCTACGTGTCGCCAATGCTCATGAGCTCCTCCGTTTTAGTACCGCAATAGCGGAGAGGGATAAATTCGATAAGGAAAAGCAATTCTCCGAATTTTGGTGGCTTATGGAGTCAACATGCCCTCCCAGGACGGTGCGTTACTCTAGGCAACATCCTCTAAGTTTATAAGCTAGATTAAGTTAGCTAGGGCGTTTTGGGAGAGGCCGGGCTCATCAACTTGTGGTGGTGCTTCCGGGATGTGATTGACGCTGTAAGGCTTCAGTCGGCTCACGGCGGCGCGTTTGCACGTCGACGACTGCCAGGCACTCAGAAAGCAATTGGGATTTTGACGACTTGTTGCGTAAGGCAATGAGTGCTCAGATTCCCAATTATAGTAAGAATACGTTAAGTAGTTTAAGTAAGTAGAGTAGGTAGTTTGTAATTTGCTTTTATATAAAATATAAAATTTAAATAATGATGCCGAGTTTTTTAAAAATTTCCTCGATGAAAGTAATATGTTAAATTAGTTCGTAAAATAGTTTTAGGCCGAAAGGCAATAATTTTAAGGTTATAGTTAAGTTTAGAACATCTACATAATATGGACAATTAATTAAGAATACCCTGTTAATTTTGAGTTAGATTTAATCATGTCTGTCTAGTATGTAAGTTGATATCTAATATTATCTATAATATAAAAAAGCGGGCAAGTGCGAGTCCGACTCGCTCATGAAGGGTTCCGCGCGAATTATAATTATTATTTACTTAGGCACCTATTACAGATTTATTATTAAAAAATAATGGTTCACGGTTTACGCATACGGTTTATGTTTATGAAATTAAATGTTTTTTTTTTATATTTGAGTTGGATTTAATGAAAGGTAAATTGCGTTTTACGATTTATGACGTATTAAAAAAAAACTACTTGCTGGATCTCGTTCAAACCAATTTTCGTTGGAAGTTTGTATGGTAATGTACATCATATATTTTTTTTAGTTTTATCATAACCTTATTTTAGAAGTTAGATGGGGGGGGGACCAACATTTTACCACTTTGAAAGTATCTCTCGCGCATACTATTCAGTTTAGAAAAAAATGGTATTAGAAACCTCGATATCATTTTTGAAGACCTATCCATAGATGACCACACACTTATGGGTTTGATGAAAAAAAAAAATTTGAGTTTCAGTTCTAAGTATGGGGAACCCCCAAAATTTATTGTTTTTTTTTCTATTTTTATGTGAACATCTTAATGCGGTTCACAGAATACATCTACTTACCAAGTTTCAAAAGTATAGCTTTTATAGTTTCGGAGAAAAGTGGCTTTGACATTCCCGGACAGACAGACAGATAGACATGACGAATCTATAAGGGTTCCGTATTTCGCCATTTGGCTACGGAACCATAAAAATGAATCGCTGAATGTGTTGCTAAGCGCAAATCTCGAGAGCAGCTGAACCGATTATAATTATTTTATTATAATATTCCTTAAAGTACGCCGATGGTTCTTACGGAGAGAAAAATTTAAAAAATTGCCTGAAAAAGTCAAAAAACAAAACTTTTCTATATTCCCATACAAAAGATTCGTAATAATACGTAAGTCAATTTGAACTATAATACCATACCATAAAGTTTTAGTGTTAGTGGAGGGGTTCCGGGAAGGCAAAACAATTGAGTGACGTTAGTATCGTATAAATATTAATGTCAATATTTGTCAATATTTATACGATGGTAACATTACTCAAATACAAATTGTCTATGGTAAATTGTAAATTGTCTGTGGTAAAATGTCACTCGAAATGTAAACGTCTCTTTGCTGTGCAACTATAATATTACTAAATCTAAAAGGCACACATTTCTATAAAACTAAAAAAGTGTTGTATGTTTGTGACTTAATAAATATGCCTCCTATAAGGCGACGGATAAATTTAGGCAGAAGGACCCGAAATGCAACGAATCAAATTTATTATCAATCTAATCGTACTGCCCAGGCACGTGAAGATCGCAATGAACGCGAAAGAATTCGGTTTTAAACTTTTCACTTTTCCTGAGAGTTTTTGTCAGTTAACGCAATCAAAAGCTGAACTCATTCAAAAAGTATTTCCAAATGTTGTTCAAAATTACTTATTCCATGATTGGTTGAGCTAACGAGCTAAACTGGCTGCCAAAAACACTTATGTGAATGTATTAAATTTAAAAATTCAATATGACATTCCTGGTGAAATGAGGACATACAAATCAGTTGATACGGCAACTAATGAAGATGATGTCGTGAACTATCCACCGGAATTTTTAAACTCACTTGATTTGCCAGGATTGCCGCCTCGCAATCTTCAATTAAAGGTTGGATCTGTAGGTATAATGTTGCGAAATATTAACCAACCGCAACTTTGTAACGGCACACGATTAGCGATAAAAAAAATTACTGAATAACGTAATAGAAGCAATAATATTGAAAGGAATGTATAAAGGAGAAGACGTTTTGATACCCCGCATACCAATGATTCCGACTGACGTACCATTCCAGTTTAAACGACTACAGTTTCAAATACGGCTTGCTTTCGCTATGACTATAAACAAAACCCAGGGGCAGTCATTAAGTGTTTATGGTATTAACCTAGAAAACCCATGTTTCTCGCATGGTCAATTGTACGTTGCCCGTTCCCGGTTGGAAAACCATCTGCTCTGTTTGTTTACGCGCCAGGTAATCAAACAAAAAATATCGTATATCATAAAGTACTACAATAAAAATGAAACTTAATTTAGAATAAGTAAAAGTAAAATGAAATATAATAAATAGGTATCATAATAAGAAATCAGAAATTGTGATTTTTTAGTGACTATTAAAAGAATTTTAATTGTTTTATAATTTTTATTTTTTGACATAATGTAATTGTTGACTTATCTTCTTTTTATTTTACTAGCTGACCCAGTTTCCCGAATAGCAGAATAAGTATTAAAAAAAAAAAAAAACATAGGGGCGGGCTACAGTCCGCTTGGGCGAACTGTTGGATACCCTATTCTTATTCCTATATCTCATAAGTGGACGTGACAAAAATTTAAAGGATTTTATCGAAAAAACTAAGCTTTTGTAAATAAAAACGCTCCCTAGCTCAAACTTTGGTTTTTCAATAAAATTGTTTTATTTAATTGTGGGCGTGTCAGTAGGCGGATTTAAAAAAAATTTAAGTATGAGCATAAAGGGCACCTAGAGAGTATATACTATAAATTTCAGCTAACTAGCTCAAACTTTGGATTTTCAAAAATTAATATACCCTTAGAATAGGGTATAAAAAAATTATTTTATTTATTTGTGGGCGTGTCAGTGGGCGGATTTTGAAAATTTTTTATCACGAGCAGTTTTAGGAGTCATAGATCATATATCAAAAATTTCAACTTTCTAGCTCAAAATTCGATTTTTTCCAAAATTTAGTTTTTTTGAGTTTGTGGGCAGATTTCAAAAATTCGTAAACTTGATTATTTCGGTACCCTAGAGAGTATATGGTTAAAATTTCAGCTCTCTAGGTCCAGTTTAAAGGCCTAATTTTTGCCGACAGACGGACGGACGGACGGACGGACGGACATGGCTAGATCGACATTACTATCGATGCTGATCATAAATATTGTAACTTTTAGGGGTCTACGGGCAATATTAAGGTATGTTACAAACTATGCGTCAAAATTAATATACCCTTAGAATAGGGTATAAAAAGTAAATGTATCACCTGTGTAGTATTTTTTCGTCATCCCAAATTAGCAGCGGCTGAGCGTTGTTGATGAACTTTGGTGATTTCTGAGGCATTTCTCCTTCTCTGAGCGGCTACTTTTCAAATGGTTGTTCTCCTCTTTAAGCCGATATAGGTCCCCAACACACTCTGCTTAAATTTGAACGCACTTAATCTTCGCTAGCCAAGTCTGTATTCCAATTCGGGATGAGTTTTTTCAACTCTATTATTATTGGATAACTTTGGAAAAGCTTTGAATACCGCTTTCCTGCCACTTATCACTGTTTAGCTAAGAAAATACGCTTATATTTATACCCTATTCTAAGGGTATATTAATTTTGACGCATAGTTTGTAACATACCTTAATATTGCCCGTAGACCCCTAAAAGTTACTATATTTATGATCAGCATCGATAGTAATGTCGATCTAGCCATGTCCGTCCGTCCGTCCGTCCGTCCGTCCGTCTGTAGCCAAAAATTAGGCCTTTAAACTGGATCTAGAGAGCTGAAATTTTAACCATATACTCTCTAGGGTCCCGAAATAATCAAGTTTGCGAATTTTTGAAATCCGCCCACAGACACGCCCACAAAATCAAAAAAACCAAATTTTGGAAAAAATCGAATTTTGAGCTAGAAAGCTGAAATTTTTTATATATGATCTATGACTCCTAAAACTGCTCGGGATAAAAACTTTTCAAAATCCGCCCACTTACACGCCCACAAATAAATGAAATATTTTTTTTATACCCTATTCTAAGGGTACCTATATTAATTTTTGAAAATCCAAAGTTTCAGCTAGGGAGCTGAAATTTTTAGTATATACTCTCTATGGGCCCTTTATGCTCATGTGTAAATATTTTCAAAATCCGCCCACTGACACGCCCACAATTTTTTTTTTTTTTTTTTTGAAAATTCAAAGTTTGAGCTAGGGAGCTGGAATTTATAATATATACTCTCTAGGGGCCCTTTATTCTCATGCGTTAATTTTTTTTAAATCCGCCTACTGACACGCCCACAATTAAATAAAACAATTTTATTGAAACACCCAAGTTTGAGCTAGGGAGGGTTTTTTTTTTGATAAAATCCTTTAAATGTTATATAACAAAATATGTAGAGCGTTCTTAACAATTCAACCATACTTAGACTTTTGTCACGCCCACTTATGAGGGATAGGAATAAGAATAGGGTATCCAACAGTTCGCCCAAGCGGACTGTAGCCCGTCCCTATGTTTATTTTACTAGCTGACCCAGTTTCCCGAATAGCAGAATAAGTATTAAAAAAAAAAAATTATAGAATCGACTGTTAGGCGGTACAAAGTTCGCCGGGTCAGCTAGTAATATATAAAAGCAAGTGACGTTAGTTAGGTTAAACTCAAGAACGCCTGGAACGATTTCGATGATTCGCACCAATTCGGACTGGTCTCCGGCCAAACAAGAAGAATACCCAAGAAAATTCCCCAAATATCCCAAAAAAAAAATATGAAGAAAATTCATTTTCCCATACATTTTGTATGGAGCGATTTTACAACGCCATCTTCATGATAGATGACGTTTAAGTTTACGTTACGTTGTGACAATATTTTTTTTTATGGCGTTCAACTTTTGACAGCTGATTCATTTGCACAGTCTTTCCATCGCATACTATTGTGCTGTGCAGACGTGCGGTGCGATTTATCAGCATTCAAAACTGCGTTGGAACACATGCCAAGTGATGACTATAATGTCGTCGCACGAATGCCAATTTAACGCTCCGATAATAGAAGAACTTGCAGTTGTGATTGTTGGCGAAAATCTATAATCACGCGATATTGTGCTCACACGACGGGACTCTGGGCAATCGCAACAAATATCCGAAACACCACGTTTATACTCGTACAATGCATTGCAATACGCACTGATGTTTTGGTAAGGAGACGATGGATATTATATCAACATCAACATGATAAATCCATTGACCGCTGAGTATCGATATCATAATAATTTTCATTTCAATATGACACTAATGTCACTTATATAATTTTAAGTGAGAAAACCACCATGAAAGTCAGCGCAATGAATTTCAAAGCGTATCCTCTGATGGTTCGCCAAAATGCCGATATGTATTTGCTTCGATGTATGCCAAAATGAAGCGGAGCGCCTCCTTTTTATCAGTTTAAATCAAACCAAACTACATACGGAGGAGTACATTCATTTACGCGATGCAATTTGCACCGAAGGAAATGTAGCTGATATTGGTTGGTTGACCATTTTACCGGCGACGTTCGTTGGCAGCCCACGTCATAAGCATGAATATGCGCAAGATGCAATTATATATGTACGTCATTACGGCCGTCTAGACCTGTTCATCACCTTCACGTGCAATCCAAAGTGGATAGAAATTGTTCAACTGCTGCTTTCTGGCCAAACATCAAGTGATCGGCACGATATCACCGCACGTGTATTCAGCAAAAAATTCGGTCGCTGATGGACTATATTGTTAAGCATCGTGTCGTTGGGGATACTTTATGTTGGATGTATTCGATTGAATGGCGAAAAAGAGACTTGCCGCATACGCACATTCTCATTTGGTTAGTCGAAAGAATGCAACAGACCAAATTGAAGACATCATATGTGCCGAGATTCCTGATCCCGAAACCGATCCAGACCTGCATGATGTCGTAATTACAAACATGATCCATGGACCGTATGGCGCCATTAACCCACAATCACCGTGCATGGTCGACGGCAAGTGTTCCAAGCGTTATCCACGAAATTTGACTAATGAGACCATCACTGGCAACGATGGTTATCCACTGTATCGGCGTCGATCATCTGATGATGGCGGTAGAACAATCACAGTCAAAGTGAAAGGAAATGATTTCGTGGTCGACAACTCTTGCGTTGTTCCGTATTTGCCACTTCTTTCCAAAACATTCAAGGCGCATTATAACCTGGAGTATTGCAATTTAGTGAAGTATATCAAGTACATATGCAAATATGTCCTGATCCCAATGATGAAATCATGCGCTATCAATTTGGTCGATACGTAAGCTGCAATGAGGCGATTTGGCGAATATTCTCATTTCCCATTCACGAAAGCTATCCGACTCTTACACATTTGGCGGGGGTAGGAGGTGGTGTGTTCTCTGACAGGCTGAATCTCAGCCTCTCCTTTCGACTCCCTGATCACTGCAGTGTGTTCCAGGCAGAAATCTTGGCTATTAAAGAAGTCCTGTCATGGCTGAAGAAGAGCGTGTTATCCGTTACGGATATCTGGATCTTCTCAGATAGTCAAGCTGCATTAAAATCCCTGGACTCTGGGTCCACAAACTCTATCGTAGTCCGTGACTGTCGATCATCTCTAGTGGAGATGGCGAAGCATTTTAACATCCACCTATGCTGGGTGCCAGGACATACAGACATTCCAGGGAACTGTAGGGCGGATGAGCTCGCCAGGAAAGGAACCACACTGCCCCTTTTACCTGATAAAGGTTCACTAGGCATCCCAATCGCTTCATGCAAACTCATGTTTATGAGACAGACCATTGAGAAATGTAACCTTAGGTGGACAAGTGGCTACACTTGTCTAGCGACAAAGCAGATTTGGCCAAAGCTGGATCTGAAACGCTCTAAGTGTTTGATATCTCTAAACAGACTTCACATTGGTGCTATAATTGGTGTGATCACCGGACACGGTCTCATAGGCAGACATGCAACAAGGCTTGGCGTCCACGCAAATGACTTATGCAGAAGCTGTATGGACGAGGAGGAGGAGGAGAAAGTTCTCCACCTTATCTGCAATAGTGTAGTGTTGCCAACATTTCGTGCTGCATGCCAGGAGCCAGGGCCTAATTAACCCTTAAGCTAACTACGCTGCAGCGTAGGGCGCGAGGATCGGGGGGGGGGGGGGGCGCTGAAATCGTGTCTTCGCATGGACTTATCTAGCATCATTACATCTACCATACATATTTCTACTAGACCGAGACAAAACACTAAAACTAAATGCGCTTGAGAGTATCTCTAGCTTACACAGTACTTAATATATCCATTGACTTCTAGTGTCTGTGTGACACAGACGTACTTGCTGATAAGAACTGATAAAGAAAACGTCGTTATATGGATATACTCTGGCGGGGAGTCCCCACTCCCCGGTGTGGTTAATAGTTAGTATACTTTGCACCCAATCAAAGGATGTCTACCAATATATACCTAATACCTACATGTCAGCAAATCTCCAGCCGTAAGAAGAACTATGTAGTTCTAAGAATTATTAATAAGCAATAATCATAAAGTGCACATTTCCGCAATGACCGAACACCCAATCACCGGATTTCCACCAATAAATACCTAACACCTGCATGTCAGCATAATTTCCAGCAATTAACCCTTTGTTATCCTAAGAACTATTAATAAGCAATAATCATAAAATGTAATATTCTAAGAAATACTTTATTAGTATTACCTTAGTTTTGTAAAGAATTATTCACATCATTATTAAAACAGTTGTCAAAGAGAGTGGTTGTTCTTATAATTAGTATTTCCGTGTTTTTTTAAGACTATGAGTGGTAATGAGAGTAGTTCGATAGTAAAAAAGCCAAGTGGAGCAAAATACAGAAAAAAGGCAAAAGAAAAGGAAAAGAAAATAGAAAACATTTTGAAACATACTCGTAAACTAGAAACATTTTTTACGAACTCTGCAGAAAGGAATGAAACGGTGACGAATGCTGCATTATCGCGATTTCTTGCCCTGGTTCCTCTACCGCGGACTGTTACGTTTCTCCGTCCAACACTAGCCCTATAGTAGCGACGATGCCGACGACGGCGACGATCTCCAACGAAGACGAAATTCTTAAAGAAGAAAAGTCGTCTATTCCGTCAAGTGACCCTGCACTGTGGCAAGTAAATGATGAATTTCGAGATTATATATTGTTAAAAATGGACTGCAACAAAACGAAGAATTAGATTTTTCCAGATCAGAAAGGCAGTATAAAAATCAAAAAAGGTTTCTATCTAAAAATATGTTTGAGAAAAAGCTTCTTAATGGCGAAAATGTGAAAAGAAGCTGGTTAGTATACTCAGAATCCACAGGTCACGTGTTTTGTGGTCCTTGCAAATTATTTGGAGGAACATCAGTATTTGCCAAAAGTGGATTTAATGACTGGACAAATTGTAACTTAATAACTGATTATGACAACTCTCCGGATCATCGTAAATGTTTGGGACAATATGTATGTAGAGGTAAACTTTTACCACGACTGGATACCCAAATAGTCAAACAATATAATGAAGAAATAACTTATTGGCGAAATGTATTACTACGGGTAATAGAAACAATTAAGTTTTTAGCTTCTCGTGGGCTTCCATTTCACGGTCAAAAAGAAATTATTGGATCTGCACTAAACGGAAATTTTCTTGGCTGTATTGAGCTTATATCTAAATTTGATCCTATCATGGCTGAACATTTGGTGAGATTTTGACAAAAAGGCAGAGGTTCTCCATCGTACTTGTCATCCTCTGTAATCGATGAATTTATTTTACTTCTCGCTGACGAAATTCGACTTTCGATTAGAGGAGAAATAAAAAAAGCAAAATATTATTCGATTAGCATTGATTCTACTCCAGATATTTCACACATCGATCAGTTGACATTTATAATTCGTTATATTTTGCCTGACGGAGAACCTGTAGAACGTTTTATCACATTTTTACCCAATTGCGGTCATAAAGGTGAAGACATGGAGAAGGCTGTTCTTGCGACAATTGATAAAACTTTGGAACTTGATATTAAAGACTGTCGTGGCCAAAGTTATGATAATGCTAGCAATATGTCTGGTCAATACAAAGGTCTTCAGTCAAGAATTAAAGCTGTAAGTCCATTGGCTACTTTTGTTCCTTGTGCAGCCCATTCTCTACAACTCGTGGGATCTGCTGCCGCGGAAAGTAGTGACGAGTCAGCTGCTTTTTTTACACTGGAACAACAATTATACAATTTTTTTTCTGGATCTACAAGCAGATGGCAAATTTTGTTATCCAAATTGGATGAAAAATCGACGGTCCTAAAAAATCTATCGAAAACTCGATGGAGTGCGCGAGCAGATGCAAGCAAAGCCTTATACAGTTCATACAAACAAGTTCTGGAAACATTAAACCCTATTTGCGAAGATGAAAATCAAAGTAAAGAAACCAAAATAGAAGCAAAAGGAATACTGGAAAAAATTAAAACTCTAGAAATTACAATAATGTTGTGCTTTTGGAACTCTGTGCTCGTAAAGTTTCAAATCGTTAGTGCACAGCTACAAGCAAGTTCTGTTGATTTATCTAACGTTGTTACTCTTTATGAGACATTAAATGTTTATCTTGATACGTTGCGTGACGAAAAAGAGATCAAAAATGTTGAATCAGAGGCAATCAAGAGATGCGAAGTGACCACATACAAAAAAGATGTAAGAAGAAGAAAGAAACCAAAATTTCATTTTGATGAAGTTAAAACGGGGCACATTGAGTTAGAAGGGAGACGAGCTTTCATCGTTGAAAATTATTATGCAGCTATTGATTGTCTTAAAGTGCACTTAAAAAACCGTCAAATTATTTATAATACAGTAAACACAAAGTTTGGTTTCTTATGGAAACTGCATGTACTAGACGACAGTGAATTTATTAGAAGCAAAGCAACGGAGTTAAAACAACTATATGCCACTGATTTAGAAGAAACCTTTGCAGAAGAATGCGTCCATTTGGCGCAGTTTTTAAAATCTGACACCGAGGCCGAGCATTCTATTTCTGCCAGAACCCCAAAGGGTTTGTTGCAGTTAATAAAAAGTTTTAATATTTCATGCATATTCCCGAATGTGGAGATAATATTAAGAATTTTTTTGACAATGAGTGTTACCAACTGCAGCGGCGAAAGGTCTTTTTCAGCACTTAAAAGGGTAAACAATTACTTGCGCTCCACACTCCGCCAGCAAAAACTTGCAGCGCTCTCGCTAATGTATATAGAAAGCGATTTTTTACAAACTATTAAATTTGAAAAAATTGTGGAAAGATTTGCAAACGCTAAAGCACGAAAAAGGAATTTTTTATAATCTAATAATAATTACTTAATTACTATAATTTTCAAATAAATCATTAATCAGTTGCAAAAATGTTTCACTTGTATGATGCTCTCGTCTTTTTTTTAACAATAACAGAAGTGTAAATATTTAAAAATGCTCAAGTCGAAGCAACTTCACACACTAGAAGACCACGCTCCTGGTCAATGGCAACTTAGTTGTCTACAGAAACTAAGAAAATACAAGTCATGCGGCCAAACACGACATGGATTTGGTTTTCTACTTGATAGCCTGCAGTCACTTGCCATGATTTTGGTCTTATAATGCGTGAGATACTTTGCCTTTATGTATGGTCAGCTTAAAAAATGGTTTGCCACCGTAAGGTTGAATGTCATCAGGATTAAAGGACAACGTTAGTTTCGCTTGCAGATCGATCTGAAAACTTTTATAGGTACTATGAACCATGTCAACATTTTCACAGTAATACTCTACTCACTTACTACTTTTTAGGCCGTAACACACCTGTTGGGTGTCCTCATAACTAGCCTAGGGCGGTCAGAACTCTTGATCAATCGCTGCCAGGAGCTCAATTTGCTGGAAAACGATACGCATTGGGACACGACAATTGCTGAAGCAACTGTTTCCGCATTTCCAAGTCAGATACGCACATTATTTGCGATTATTATTATTATCACATGTTTTCCATCGAATCCACGTGAATTGTGGGACAAGTACAAGGATGACATGTCAAAAGACATTTTGCAACGAGTTCGTGTCCATTCAGAGAATTCCCATCTTGAGATGAATGGAGAGATGCACAACATCTGAATCTGGAAAATGAATCTTTTTCACACGGTCAACTGTATGTCGCATGTTTACGTGTCGGAAAACCACCCGCTTTGATCGTTTTCGCAACTGTCAACAAAACGAAAAATATCGTTTATCACAGAGTGCTTCAATGAGGGGAAATACAAAATCGACTCGACCGCAACCCATCCTACTTACTTGCTTACTCAGGTTGCGCTACAGTCCGAGGTGGACCTGGGCCCCGCAACCCATCCAGCTTTTTAAATAATAACATAGATTACTTCAGAGCAAGTTGTCTATCTTTGTCCATAAAATTATCTATAGCTAACAAGTCGTTTCCACATAACCCCTGAGGTAGATTTTAACGCGTTTAAGATGTGGTACGCTGTTTTATCCCGTTCGAATAATCTAACTCAAATATGAAATTTAAACAAAATCGTTGCAGCCGTTTAGGTCGCAGTTGATGAATGCAATACTTGCCCTACATACATAGTGCAAGTGAAAATGTTGTGTAGTATGCGGCCTTAAATTGAATACAATCATTGTTCTATTCTTTTTTTTAGATTTCAATAAAATAAACAGAATTTAAAGAAATTAGTACTTCATTTTATTCTATTGTCACCAAATATTGGACGAGACGAAGTCCGTTGGGTCAGCTAGTTTTATATAAAAAAAAAATATTTTAAAAAAAAGTAGTGTGTCGGACTACTAATCGAAAGGTCCCCGGTTCAAATCCCGCCGGGGCCAATTATTAACATCTACAGTTTTTTCCACTGTCCCACCTCTTGCGCACGTCTGACAAACATCCAAGAGTATCAATTGTCATGAGAAGCTACTGCTTAATTCCTTCTTAACTTGCTACATTCTAACACATTTGCTTCATACAAGCAATCCAACCGCACTTAAACCCCTTAGATTCTAAATTATACATGGCTAGCTCTGCACTTAGACGAAAAGCTACGGAAGTAAGTACCAAAATATTGCTATTTACTTTACTAGTGCTTTGGGAAATAAACTCCACAGCTTAGGCCACTCCATAAAATTCGAGCAAAATCGTATTGCCCAAGAACCACTTGAATGAAATGAAGCCAGAGCACTATTTTAAGGGTTCCAAGGACTGAGCGAATGTTTCGAAATTCAAGCGACAATCGATTAGTTTATATGGAGATTGGAAGTATTACGGGACCGACTTAATTAACATCTGCAATTGATGTTACGTGGGGAAACCTTATAAACAAAGCAACACAGAAAGCTTCGATGGGGTTTTTGTTCTTTTTCTATTTATTTTAATGGCAAAAGTATTTACCAAGGGTTTCTTACTTTTGCAAGTTAAAAAAGGATCTTGGGGTATGAAGAAGCGAAATATTGACAACATTTCTATGTCGGTATATAGGTTTGTTGTGGGCAGATAATAAAGAAACAATTACCAGCAATATAAACTAATTAACTGTGGGTCAGCTTAGTACGTTTTATCAAATTTTAAGATACTCTTTCATTTTGCATGATAGGGTTTCATTAACATCTCCATGTATCTTCAATATACTCTTCTCGACATAACTGCAAAAGAAGATCAACTTCATTAGTCATTTAAAGCTTGCTGTTGACCTTCCTTACTACATATATATAGAAATACAGACCAACATACTAGTCTAATACAAAGCACGTATTGTGATGTGTGACAGGATGTCGTACGCATTATCTTCAAGAAAATTGGAGAAAACCTAATCGCTTTGTGAACAAAAGCTGAGAAAAGAAAACCTTAGACTTTAAACTCTTAGCATCATGGACTACAAATTTGAGAAAATTAATCCATATGGATTTCACCTCCGTGATAAGCCAAAGATTACGTTTCCTATCGTGTAAGTGTTAGCTTTATTTAACCCTTAATTAACACATACCATATGGCCAGCAACCACCGCCGCCGTATTTCGGTCGCTCATTGCTTACTCGGAAATGGAGCAGGTAGCGTTTTTTTGCAACAGGATTAATTTATTTTAATTGGCCTCCATTCTGTCCTTTCACCTGTCACCGGACCAGTGAAATGAACACATCTCCCATTGCCTTTTCACTGGCTCCCGGAAGCTATGCTGTATATATATATAAATATATATATTTTTGTTTATACAACAATGAGAGCAATTAGTGTCATTTACGTAGTCTGTTTGGTTTCGGAGTACTAAAAAACAATGCCTCTTTGGTTAACTTTCGATGGAAGCGGTAGTAATTACATTAATTGGAATTTATATCGCATTTGGTGTTTTCATAAGAATCATTTTATTTGACTATTAAGTTTGAAAGAACTGAAAAGTCTCTTGGAATATAACAAAAACAAAAACTTGAAGCTAATGCTGCTTAAGAAATAAATAAGTCAAGAAAATAAATTCCTAATTAAGTCACAAATAACTTATTTAAAAAGAATACCTCAAGCTCAGTTGGGTTCTAGCATGAATGATCAAAGCAAAATTATGGTTAATTAGCTGACACTTAAAATAGCTGGAAATGGGTTAACCGTTGGGTTTAATATAGGTCATTTAACTAAGAAGTTAAGCATGTTTTTTTTGCAAAAAGAATGGTAAGATCCTAACAGCAGTGGTAAGTGGGCGCAAATGCTCACTGTTAAGTGCGAAGTACTACTGACCTTAAGGTCTCAGTTTTGAATTACATATGGCATTTGTGAATGGGATGTTTTCTTTTTGACATGCTCAGATTCGAATGAATGACCAACCTTTTATTCCTTAGGAGAAAAAGCCTCTTCCTGGTGTTACAGTGAACTCGGGCGTAACTTGGCATAATCACTTCTCAAATATTGCAAAGTTCTGCAAAGAGGAAATTTACTGCAAAACAAATCCTCCTTCTTTATAAAGGTAATTAGGACGGGGATTTAGTATTGCTGTCATATCTGTGGTTCGCTTTCCAAAAATTCCCTCTTAACACTTGACAGAGTTGATGACCCAAAATGGACATCGAATCTGCCTCAATTCTATAGATACTACCAGGGCCGGCCCAACCATATGTGCAAGATGTGCAAATGCACAGGGCGCATTGATAGGATTAAGAAAAACAAATTTTAACTTGCGCAGATACTGCCATTTGCATTTAAAACAAAAAACTTGTTCAAATAAGCCCAAAATAGCAACATCCATCACACCTGTGCTGAATTTAACTCACATCACTTGCAATATTGCAACTTCAAGGAGAATCTAACTCAAAATAGGGCACTTTCTGTAAATCTTGCACAGGGCGCTTGTTTCGCTGGAGCCGGCCCTGGGTAGTACCATAGGAGATCTTCGGTGGAATTCATTTTTAAAAGAATCGTATCGTTTGTTAGTCCTATTAGGCAGACTGCTTATGCTCGCCATCCGACGATGCAGTTATCAACTGCCTGCCAAGACACCTGTATATCAAAAAACATTTTTATATAGGACAAAGAAACATCTAGTATTAAACTCACGATAAATATACTACCGCATGAATACATTTTACCAACTTAAGAGTAGAAGCAACATTCGTCTGGCCTGTGATTTGCGGCTGAACAAACCCTCTTTGAAAAACTAATATTTTTGATTTGTTTCTTTGTTTGGTCTTAGGTTGAAAGGTTGGTTGATGGATACCCTTGGACTGTCCGTCAAGGCACACTTTAATCAGCACACCGGGTCCATTGTTTTCACTTTCAGCGAACATTATTTCCGGCACCTAAAAAGAGAGACAGAAAGAAACCGCTATAGTTGCAGCTCAAAAATGGCGTGAGTCTAAAACCATACAGATTTATAGATACATTTTGTGAATCTTAAACTCAGCTTTGTCCAAATGCTACAGTTTCTTAAAGAAACAACTACCCAGAATCTTCATTCTAGTATTCATGAAGGTTGAACATTCGCATAGAAGGTGGCAGATAGACTCTTTTTCTTTAACGCCCCTACAGCTTCTGAACTTATCACTGTGCAGTATACAAAGCTGTTCCGCGTGGCGCCCCCGTCAGTACGCGAATGTTATAAAGGTTAAGTCCGCCTTCCAAAAATTTTGAACTCTTTATGTTAACCGCTGGCCAATGTTCTCTTGCATGTCTGCATGAACATCGAGATTGGTCTAACGTGGATTTGTTCTACTCAGACACTCTTCATTGCTTTTCCGTGCAATTGTGCTAAGCGGAGTCTGTATGGATGCATTTCTGATCCTTGAATTGCCAGCTTCCTGTTTACCCGGGATACCCTTGCGTCCATAACTCGTCCAAGTGTTCTCGGCATTGTTTGACTGCCATTGACCTAGCCACCACTGAATCCATGGCTTTTATAGCCACTTTATGGCCGAGTAGGGTAGGAGTATGGCAGCTGTCTCCACCTGGAAGACGCTACAGTCGTCAATCAGGCTGAATGATTAACTCAAGTACAGTGCAGAAGTCATACTCCTTCGCTCTTTTTCGTTGATCCTAGTATTGAATTCCCAGTTTGAAAACAAAGGTAGAGGGTACGTAATCCGGAACCGGTGTTTCTTTCGGAGCCCTCCAGTGTTATTCCACAGAAACCTGATCGTACGGTTTGCAGCACCATAGTCTAGCTTCTTTAAGCTTTACGGCGGTATTCACGACAATGCTGCCGCAGTATTTATCCAATGGGTTAGAGTTTAGTAGAACCTCCATAGCTGCAGTGGGTGTGTTTCGTATAAGCCCCGTTACACCAATGCTGCCCTTTGGATTTTGGTAGGATTTGAGAAATGGCCTCCTCCATTCCTCGGGGGCTGAAGTTCGCTATTACCTCTTCTCACATTTTTGTTGGGCTTACCTAGCAAGTCTCCGTCCAGCAACTAACTTGATGACCAGTAGCAGTGCACAGCTGAGCCGTTCACTGAGGACTGGGATAACCACATCGTAGGCATAAGCACTTACAATGCAGCCTTCCAGCTCCAGACCCTTTAACAGTTCGTCATTTATCAGGTACCATATGAGCAAGAAGAGGACTTGATTTCCTTCCAATAAATACATCCCCCAGGTAAGACTCAATCCGTCGCGTTCCTAGCATTAGCCCGATCCACTCACATAGCTTGTGTGCCGTAGCTTGCATGATCTTATGAAACCACATCAACGCCCGCTGAAACACAAAACGAAACACACTTTTTCCATTTTTTTCGTTTGAATGCTGGACAAATCCTATTACTGTGGTTAATTTGAAAATTCTCCATTCAAAACTGTAGATCTAGATTTATGTATAAAAAAAAGTTCCTCCAAGTAATATTTCAAAATTAAAGATATACGGAGTAAGTAGTAGGGGAACACGACCACGCCCCTTGATGGAAAATCCTAAAACACCAAAAAAGGTCCTTAGGATCCGAAAAAAGATAATTTTCCCAAAATGATCTTCGAAACTTAACACTATTTCTGTGCTCAAGGTAATTTTACCAAGATGTCCTTGAAACCCCAAGACACACAAAAAAAGAAAATGTTCCAAAATGTTCTAAGAAATCGCGCACTATTTCTGTCCTTATTCAATATCCAAGACGTCCTTGGAACCCAAAAACATTTCTTTAAGACCCGAAAAAAAAGAGATATTTCCAAAATGACATAGAAACAGTGCAGTGTTTCTGTGTTCAAAGGAATATTACAAAGATGTCCTTGGAACCCCAATAAACGTTCTTAAGACATAGAAAGAGCGCAGTGTTTTTGTGTTCAAAGGAATATTACAAAGATGTCCTTGGAACCCCAATCAACGTTCTTAAGACACGAAAAAAAAGAAATTATTTCGATTTCACTATTTTCGGTGTTCAAGTAAAAATCATTGTCCAATATCCAAGATGTCCTTGGAATCCAAAAACATTTCCTTAAAACCCGAAAAAAGAGATTTTTCCAAAATGGGCATAGAAACACCGCAGTGCTTCTGTGTTCAAAGGAATTTTACAAAGATGTCCTTGGAACCCCAAACAAAGTTCCATCAAAACAGAATAATGGTAATACGCGCACTATTTCTCGGTTCAAAGTAATATCATTAAATTGAAAGTTTTATCAATTTTATTTTTCATGTCCCTACACATCCAATATTCTATTGCATACATTTTCAATAAGAAGTATTTAAATACTCGTATTCATTATCACAATCACGCCCAAAAAGTTTTTTCTACCGCGCGTACACAACACACACGTTTGCTTTTAACACCATGGACTGTGCCTATGCTTTCAAAAAAAGAAACGAAATATAAAAGAATTAAATGTTCAAAATATTGAGGAATATAGCAGAGGGAACACAACTGAGTGCTGTCTCAGTATGACTATCAACAATAATTTTCGGAATTTCGCGTAGCTAGATATTCGGAATTTCGCATAGCTAGATATTTTACTCGGCTTCAGCTGCTAAGACTGAGCATTTTTTATGAAAAAAAGGAAAACAGAAATCGATTATTTCTGCATTCAAAGTGATTTATCTAATTTTGCGTTCTTTTAATATCAAAATTCAAAAGCATCATGTGAATGCTTTAAGCTCTAAGGCATTTATTGAGTATGGCATAGCATTGAAATATCAACTTAGTTTTATATTATAAGGGATTGTGTCCCTTAATCGTTGTACATAAATAAGCTAATAATAGGTATAGAAGAACCAATGAATTTAGAGTAAATTATTAGTTTAATTTTGACATACATACGAGTATATCTGTTTATCTGACTATTTGATTTACGCCGCAGATAATGAGCAAGTTAAAGTGCTTATTCACAGCAATAAACAAATCAAGTTAATGTCCTTGATATAAACATTAAGACAAACGACTCTTAATAGATAGGCCGTTGTATAGATAAATGTGCACGCGGGTGATAAGTCAGTGACTCTCAGTTAAATAGGATTGACAATTTCCTCATTAAGGTTACTTGAAAACTCGTTGCAAGGGCGATGGCCAGCCGACAATAATCTGATCTTTGGAGCTTACTATTCCAATAAAAGGAACATAAAGAGTTCGCTCCGGTCTGGCCTTATACCGCTAGAGGCATTTATCCATATTGATGCAAAACGGATGGTTTAGCATACTCTATTTTTATTGGCCTTTCGGTTTAGACATTGCCATCAATTAAGGAACGAGGTCAACCTTCGTAGTGTGAGATCTCGAACCGCCCGATGGTATCCCGGTATTATACGCTACCGTAGCGCGAAAGATAAGCGGCTCATCACGGCGGGGACGTCGCCATTGCTCATGAAAGGAATTCATCGAATTTTGGCGACTTTTTGAGGGTGGAGGGGTCAACGTGCCCTCCCAGGACGGTGTGTTAGTCTAGGTAACATACTCTTAGTTTATAATCTAGAATTACAACAGGTGATGAAAAATACAGGAAAGCTACGGGGTACGGCTATCTCAATCGAGCATGATCTTAACTGCGAACAGCAAATGCGAAAAAAGATTATGTTGTCGCTAAAACAGAATATTTTATCTGTAAATAAAACTCAACGTATCAGCGTTCGGAAGGACAGGATGAGAATAAACAATCAATGGTTTTATTGGAACGTTAAACAGGAGCTGATTTGCGGCCAACAAAAAGGGGAAGAGGTGCTAAAAAATATATATGGTGAGGCAATAGGTAATATTAACTTAGAATATAAAAGTATTGTATCTAGAATAAGTTCAAAAAACTTGTAGTTGTCTGTCGTAGTAAAAAGTTTAAAAGAATTATGAATACCGATAAAATAATAACAAAAAGACCCAAAACCATTAAAAGCAATAAAACTCATATAGTCGAAAATTTAAAAATAGTTTCTTACAATATACATGGCTTGGAAAATAAATATTTATACCTAAGTTTCTTTGAATATGTCAGATCCTTTGATGTGTTTTTATTGTTAGAAACTCATGTCGTTGAAGAAAAAGTGGATCGATTCAGTAAATTCTTCAATGGATTTGATTTGTTTTGGAAACCTGCAATTCGAAGCAGTAGATTTGGTAGAGCAACTGGAGGATGTGTATACGGCATAAAAAAGGATTTGTCCAAAAGTAAGGTGCAGCACACGTTTATAAGAGAAAGTGGAGTAGATCTAATCAAAATAGTATCAGAAACCTTTACATTTACATTGATACCATTATACATTAGGGGAATCAATTGGGAAGTTGAGTTTGATTTGGTTCAAAAATATTTTATAGAAAACGTAATACATAACCCGGTGGTTATTGGAGATGTCAATGCTCGAATAGGTGAATTGCAGCAGACTTTAGAGGGCTTTTACAGAGAAGAGTTTGCTGTCGGCACTGATAGAAGGCGCTCAAAAGATTTAGTAATAAATTCAAAGGGTCGTCGATATCTAGAATTTTGCAACAATAATGGAATCATAGTTCTTAATGGTTATACAACAGGCGATAAAGAAGGCCATCTCACGTTCATCAATAACATTGGGGAATCGGTAAATGACATTTGTTCTATATCCCAAGATATGTTAGGGTATGTTCAGAACTTCCTCGTAGACAACAAAACATGGTCTGATCATCTACCCGTCCAATTAAATCTTAAGTTTAGAACATCTAACAAGCAAAAGCCTAACTTGCTGCCGAAATTAGTTTGGAAAGAGGCACAAAAGCAACAGTATCAAACTAAATTAAATAAAAATCTGAACGACTTAAGAAACAAACAGGAAATAATTGAACTGCATCACCTAAGCGATGTTATAAAGGCATCTACAATAAAGCAACTTTGCGCTGCACCGATTTATACAGCTAAATGTAAATGGTACGGTGTTGATTGCCACATAGCAAGAAAGAAGTCATTTAATCTGCTAAATATATACAAAGGCACAATGAACTTAGAAGACAAGATTAGATATCTAGAAGCAAATAAAGGCTACAAGCGCATATGTAATGACAAAAAACTCACATATTACCAACAGGTCAATTACAAAATTAATACGATAAGAGATAGCAAGGAGTGGTGGAAACTAGCAAAGGAAATAAGAAACCAAAGCTATCAGTCGAGCAGTGAGATTACAGCTTCAGAGTTTAAGGTTTACTTTCATCTTCTCTTAAATCCCCCACAATTGGCAAATGACGTTCAGTATGCACCTATGTTTATTGAAAATGAAGATTTGGATAAGCCTATATCAATGGAGGAAGTGAATCAAACTTTAGGAAAGGCCAAACTAAATAAGGCTTCTGGGGAAGACCGAATATCATATGAATTTTTGAAAAATGCAACAAGTGAGTTCTTGGGAGTGTTAGTACAAGCTTACAATACAATCTTGGAAAGAGGTAAAGTGGATGAAACATTTATAACAAGTATAGTGTTTCCTATATTCAAAAAAGGCAATGTAAATCAAACATGTAACTATCGTGGAATCTCATTTATGAATTGTATTGCTAAAGTGTTGATGGGATTACTAAATGAAAGACTATCTCTCTGGATTGAGAAGCATGGAATAATGACAGAATATCAGGCGGGCTTTAGAAGGAAATACTCCACTGTGGACAATATATACAATTTAGCTGCAATAGTCCATTTAAAACTTCACGAAAAGAAAAAGGTGTATGCATTCTTTGTGGAAGCGTTTGATAAAGTACCAAGAAAAAATCTGATTTTTAAACTACACAATATTGGGTTATCAACAAAAATAGTAAATCTTATCGAAAGTATCTATAGTAATACAAGATCTGCAGTATGGACGGGTGGAGAACTTTCGGAGTACTTTGAAACAGTATCGGATGTAAAACAAGGATGCCTTCTATCTCCATTACTTTTTGCTTTGTATTTAAATGATCTGCACGAATATTTAGGTGGTGGCATCGTATTCAGTGAAGCTAATATAAGATTGCTCTTGTATGCGGATGACATCGTTATCCTATCAGATGAGGTTAACACATTGCAGACAATGATAACACGCTTAGAAGAATACTGCAATCTATGGAATATGGAAGTCAATTTGGATAAATCGGCAATTATGGTATTCAGAAACGGAGGAAGGTTATCTTATACAGAAAAGTGGGTATTCAAAGGAGAGCAGATTAAAACTGTATCAGAGTATTGCTATCTAGGAGTGATTCTTACTCCAAAATTGTCATTTTCCAAGCATGTTGAAAATAGAAACAACTCAGCAAAAAACAGCATTAACGCCACATGGAAAAATTTTCTGGGTAAAAATGGAATATCTCTTAAATCGAAGTGGCAATTATTCCAAGCTGTCTGTAGAGCAGTCCAGGCCTATGCAGCACAAATATGGGGATGTAAACATTTCGAGGACATTGATAAACTACAGTGTTATTTCCTCAAGCGAGTGATGAAGCTTCCAGCTAACACTCCAAGTTATGTCCTGTATATAGAAACCGGAATTGATTGTGGACATTTTTACACATTAGAGCTACACTTGCAATACATTTATAAAACATTGTTTGAACACGATAATAGAAGATTGCCTCATATATTGTCGAAGAAAATTATGGAAAGAAATATTTTTTGGGCAAAAGAAATAAATAATCTTGGATCGGATTTTGATTTACAATGGCGAGCTGGAAATCTGACACGCACTGATTGGCTTACTAAAGGAGAAGAGCTATTACAGAAACTTAAGCAAAAAAGATGGCAAAGTTTTCTATATAAAGCATCAATGAGCGAAAATAGAATTTATAGCCAACTTGATTATTCGAAAGGCCAAACGTACTTCACTGATTCATACAGTCAAGCTAAAATATCATGGATCTTTAAGGTACGCTGTGATCTGATCTGGCTCAATGGGAGTAGATTTAGCAATCGAGATTGTAACCTATGCTCACTGTGTAATAGGAGGGAGGTAGAAACAATCAAACATTTCATTGGTATTTGCCCGATATTGGGGGAATTTAGGTATAGATACTTTTGCAAAGCTACACTCACTGAAGAAGATGTAATTAATGTTTTAAATGGAGTAAATGACGAATCTTGGAATAAGCTCAGTAATTTCGTTATCGGTGCTCTTAAATATAGAAATGAATTAATTAATTATTTTAACTATTGAAAACCAGATTTCAGAACCAATAACAATACATTGTATTAGATATACGTTATATGGTATAAAATAGGTAAAGTACGAATTATATAATATGTAATATGTCAAACTACCGACAGACGACGAAATGTCATAGTCGTACATACTTTGTTTCTGTAAAATTTTAATTTGAAATTTTTTAAAATTAAACTTAAGTATAAAATTGTTTAGAATATTTTTCTGAAATAAAGAGTTATACTACTACTACTACTAATCTAGAATTAATAAGCTATGGCTTATCTGGAGAGGTCGGGCTCGCCAACTTGAGATGGTTTTTCCGGGAGGTGACTGACGCTTTAAGGCTTCGCTCGTCTTCCGGCGGAAGGTGCACACGTTGACGACTGTTGTGCACTGGGAAAGCAATTGAGATTTTGACCACTTGTCGCGTCAGGCAACGAGTGTTCAGAATCCTTATTATAGTTAGAATAAGTCAAGAAGCTGAAGTTAGTTAAGTAGTGTAGGTAGTTTTGAGTTTGTTTTATATAATAGTATAAAATTTAATAAAGATGTCGAGTTTTCAGAAATTGTCGCGATGGTTGATGTAAGATTAGTTCATAAAATAGTTTTGAGGCCGAAAATCAATAACTATGAGTTGATTGTTAAGTTTAGAGCCAATTTTTTTGAATAAGTATTTTGATAGTTTTGAGTTAGTTTTGTCTACTTTATAAGTTGATATAAGCTAATAATTAATAAAAATTTATTAAAAAGTCAAAAGTCTTTTAATACACTATCAGCTCTGTGTCGTAGAGTGCTTAAAGCAAGCAACTTTCACGAGCAAAAATTAGCCGCCACTAAAAGTGCTCCCACAGGCTCATCATTTAGAGCAGGTGTTAGTAAGGACATAACAATTAAAAACACAATAATTATGTACCTATAAAATACTAACACAGACACAAATCATGCAAATAATTTAAAACATTAAGGCATTATTACGCAAAATATTTTTAAGCTTAGTTTTACTAACATGCAAGTCAATCACATGATCATTTAGATTATAGATTCTACTCATGCGACTAATAGGTTCATGCCTCCCATAATTCGTTCTATGATTGGGGCTAAACAATAATAAACACTGCGTAAATTATGGGCACCACCACGAAAATTAAAGCCAATAGACGACAGCAAGTCAGGTGCATCTACTTGACCGGATATAAGCTGCTGTAAGAAAATAATATCGCTATTAAGCCTTCGTTGAGAAAGGGGTAACATTTGAAGAAGCTTGATGCGTTGACTGTAAGGAGGGAGGTTAAATGGATCATCCCATGCGAGTCCTCTAAGTGCAAATCAAATAAATTTACGTCGAATGGATTCCATTCGATTTGAATGAATGTTGTAGAACGGTGTCCAAACTTGTGAGGCATACTCTAGAATCGGACGGACAAAACAATTGTACAATGACATAGAAACGTAAGGGTCAATAAATTCTTTGGCCCACCTTTTTACGAAGCCCAGCATGGAATTAGATTTATTAACAATAAAATTGATATGCTTAGCAAAAACCAGTTTGGGATCGAAATAAACCCCAAGATCCTTAAAGTTATCAACTTTACAAAGAATATGTTGAGACAAAGAATATTGAAAGGTGGAAGGGATATTCTTCCTAGAGAATGTCATATGTTGACATTTAGTAGGGTTTAAAGACAAGCCGTTTTTCATACACCAATTGGCGAAGCTGTTAATGTGAGATTGAAGTAAAATTCTGTTTTGCTGACTAGTGATAGATTTATATATTTTCATATCATCCGCGTAGATCAGGATATAACTGTGATTTATACATGCCTTAACATCATTGATGGCTAGTATAAATAGAATCGGTCCGAGGTGACTTCCTTGGGGAACTCCAGACTGAGCTGTGAAAGATACAGATAGAGCCCTTGATCTAAGGTATGAATTAACCCATTTTATGAAAGATGGTGGGAAACCAAAAGCCCTGAGCTTAAATTCGATTAATTCATGGGACAGCTGGTCGAAAGCCTTAGAGATGTCAGTGTATATGCAATCCATTTCGTCCTTATTCTCTAAGGCATTAGGACAATCATGCAAGAAACTTAACAGATTAGTGACAGTGGATCTGTTTTTTACAAATCCATGCTGTTCACAACAAATTATATTGCGACAAAGAAATATTAACTTTTCACAAACAATTTGCTCAAAAAGTATCGTGTATCCCTAAACACGAAAGCTTTTAAATAGGCCTATAATTAGTGATATCACCACGTTCGCCTTTTTTAAATAAAGGTGTGATAAAAGCACTTTTCCATAGCTTAGGGAATTTACCAGTATTAATGGACAATTCAAACAGATACTTAAGATGTGGAGCAATTGCATGACTACATTTTTTAAGAACTATCGGGGCAATGCCATCAGGACCTGATGAATAGTCATTCTTCAGAGAAGAAACACATTTTAAAATTGTTTCCAAATCGAATGAGATATTATTAAAGCTTATTTGGGAACAGCCAGTTAGATAACTAAAATATTGATCATCTATGTGAAGAGGGGTCTCCCTAAACGACTTACTGAAATGATCTGCAAACATATTGCTTGCATCTAGCGAATCAGCAGTTGTAGAACTATTGTAAGTAAGCTTCGATTGATAACCATCGGTTTTTTTCTTAGAATTGACAAATCCCCAGAAAAGTTTGGGGTCCACTTTTAAAGAGCATTCCATTTTACAGTTGCAGGATAAAGATTTGAATTCGTTGAATAGTGTAAGATAGAGCTCAAGATCTGAATGGCGGAGACTTTTTAAATAGTTCTTCCAAGCCCTATTACGTCTGTTTCGTAATGATTTGAGCTCTTTAGTGTACCAAGGATGGCACGTTTTCAGATTCCTAGAGGATTTCACAGGAATCACTTTTTTCATGCAGTTATCCATCAAAGAATAAAAGGAAACTACTGCATCTTCAATATTAGAAAACGCAGTAAGATTAAAATTAAAGCTGGAAATTTCTTCGGAAAGCCTTTGAAAATTTTCTTTCCGAAAGTCAAAAGATTGCGAACGATCATACGAATTACTATTTTCGTACAAATGTGCGCCTAATTCAATAAATACATCCAATGGTGGATGCTTATTATCTATGTTAGTTATACTGAAGTGGGATTCCAGAACCACAGTACTAATAGAGTCAGAAGAAAAAACAAGATCGAGAGTTCGATTTTTGAAATTTTTTATACAGCTAGTTTGCTGTAAGTCAAAAGACAAGATGTTGTCCAGTAAAGCGAGCTCTTGTTGGGCAGAGTCAAAGGATAGGATGAGATGAGAATTATCCTCAGACGGTACCCATTAAATATGTGGCAGATGGAAGTCGCCTATAAGTAAGACAGTGCTTGACCTAAGTGTGACGGGCGCAGGATTCTCTTGCCTCGTCAGCCCAGTAACCTAAGACAGTGCTGTCACAACAAGATATGTCAAAAATGTGGTCCAGTGCCATAGAAAGTTCCGACTGTGACTTTGAATGAAATAAATATGTTTTATCTCAAAATCAAATTTATTTTTCAACATAGTCTCTTTAAGGGCACTAACTTTCCCAACGATGTTCCAGTTAAATTACTCCTTCCAAAAATTAGGATTTCTAATCCGCTGCAAAACGGGCATTATTGCATCGAAAATTTAATTATTTCATGAAAACATTTTGCCGCCCGCGATTTCTTCATAATCGGACAGAGGAAAAATAACAGAAAGCCGAATATGGATAAAACAGTGCATGAAAGAGCAGTCGAGATCATTTTTAAATCAAAAATCAAAAAAACATAGCCTATTTTTCCATTTTTTCTACACATTATAATCTACTAACATTTAAAACCAACGTGCATCGGCATCTCTCCCTATCTTCTAACCCTGCCAACAATTGAGGGTACTCCACTACAAACATCAGAATACGCGAAGTATCTTGGCGTGATTCTGGATAGAAAATTAAACTGGAGCCTCAATATAAAAGAAAGAGCAAAGATGGCAATGATAGCCTTATATGCCTGCAATAGAATCTTTGGCAAAACCTGGCGTCCTAGACCCAAAATTATCATGTGGTTGTATACGTCAGTGGTAAGACCTATAGGTACTCGCATATGGTAATTTAGTCTGGTGACAGGGGTTGTGCAAGATCACCAACCTTGAGACTATGACTAGAGTCCAAAGTATTTCCTGTATTGGCGCTACTGGGGCTATGAGAACCACCCCTACAGCGGGGTTAGAGGTAATTCTCCATCTTAAACCCCTAGACCTTTTTGTACAAGAATCTGCAGCAAACAGTGCCTTGCGGCTAAGCCAAACAGAAAACTGGAAACCCAGTACAACTGGACATGCACGGATTCTAGAGAAATTTATGGAAGGTAATGTATGCACAGACTACATTACTCCCCAACTAGATTTTATAAGACCTTTTACTGTCTCTTTTCCCTGCAGGGAAGAATGGTATGAGAATAAAGTACCAATCCATGCAGTAATGATCCCCATCTATACAGATGGCTCCAAGCTGGATACCGGCGTTGGCGCGGGTCTGTATTCCGAAATGGCTCGATCAGACTTTCCGACTACAGCAGCGTCTTCAAAGCTGAGGTTCTGGCGGTAACAGCAGCCGCTAAACAGGCTGCAATGACGGCAATACCACAGGCTGATATTACCTTTTTCATTGACAGCCAAGCGGCAATAAAATCGATTTCCGTCACAGAAATAAAATCGAGCCTTGTAAGTCGCTGTCGCGAAGAGCTGCGGGCTCTTGGCGTGCAGCACACTGTAAGACTCTGCTGGGTTCCCGGGCACAGTGATGTCTCAGGAAATGAAAGAGCCGATGAACTGGCAAGAAAAGGATCTTTACTTGATTTAAGGGAGGCTGACAGTACAGTAAAAACCCCACCCTGTTACCTTAAACAACTGATTGGAGATAAAACACTGATGGCAGCAAACGAAAGATGGAGTGCCCTTGACTCCTGTGTCATTACAAAATGTGGCCAGTATATGACAAACAAAAGACCGAGAGAATCATTCAAATGAACAAAAATTCTTTGTCCTCTTTCACAGATGTTATCACCGGACACAACATGCTGGGCTACCATGCAAAGAAATTGAAACTCAGCACAGATAAATTCTGCAGAGGATGTGGGGACTAGGTCGTGAATGAGGATACCCCCCATTTCCTCTGTCACTGCACTGCACTCTATCATATTAGAAACAATGTCCTCGGCAGATATTTTTTCCAGGACTTAGAAGAACTCTCCGGCTAACCCAACCTAACCTAACCCTAATTAGCTATTACATTATAAGTGTATGCAAAAATCCCTTTAGTCCAAGTACATTATATAAAAAAAAATAGCACATTCCAGCTAATTTTCCTGTGGCTATTGCTGACGAATGAGCTGGTGCATTATCGTCCTGAAACAGCACTCTGTATACGCTATTCCAAGGGTACATGAATTTTAACTCATACTTTGTAACATACCTTAATATTGCCCGTTACTTTATTCGTGATCAGCATCCACAGTAATTTCGATCTAGCCATGTCCGTCCGTCCGGCCGTCCGTCGTTCGCCGAAAATTAGACCTCTTAACTTGAGCTAGAAAGCTAAAATGGTAACCATATAGCTACTCTCTACGGGCTCGTAGTAATCAGGCTTAAGAATTTTTAAAATTTGCCACTGACACGCAAATCTCAAAAAAAACAAATTTATTGAAAAAAAGGAATTTTGATCCAGAAAGCTGAAATTTTTAATATATTGTCTTTAGGCCCTGAAACACCCACAATTTCAGTTTTATCAAAACTGAGCTAGGAAGCTTAAATTTATAATGTATACGCTTTAAAGGCCCTTAATGTTCATGTTTCAATATTTTTAAAATCCGCTTAGTTACGGACACGCCCACTATTTGAAAAAAACTGTTTTATTGAAAAAATTAATGTAAATGAAAGTCCTATTCTTCGCAAAGTATGTAGATAAAGTCGTTTCCAAACAATTCTTTTATATAAAGTTTTCTGCCAAACTCACTTTCAAGTGTGGTTTTTTTTTAAAAAAAAAAACGTTGTTTTTTTCGATAAAATCCTTTAAAAAACGTACGACGTATGTTTAACAAAATATGTAGACCATATCCTTCTTTACAATTCACCCAAACTTAGATTGTTTCCACGCCCACTTAAGGAGGGATAGAAATAGGAATAGAATATCCAACAGTTTGCCCAAGTAGCCTTTCCCTATGTTTTCATCTTCAAATATTTTCCATCAATTCTGCATTACAATTAACCAATAAACTGACATAGTACTTACCGGCGATCGTTTTCCCCTTTTTCAAGTAATCAATAAAGAGTACGCCGCCGTGGGAATCCAGGAAAACTTTTGCGGCAGACGGTACCCTTTTTTAATCTGTTTGGTTGACATTTTTTTTCATTTTTGGCTTGTTGTGGTGTATCCAGGACTCAACAAAGAGATCTAAAAATTTAAGCCTGAATCCGATTTTGATCAACTGTCAGCAAACGCAGCTTGCTGATAATTTGTTTAAGACCAAATATTCATGCAGGATACGAATACGGCTTTCATTTAAAATGGCTATAATCTCATCTATAATGACGAAACTTGACTCGGTGATCATCCAACATAATATCGTGGATTTTGTTGACCCTTGTAACGATATATGGACCTACCCTCGCGTAGGGTCCTTCATGTTCGTACGACCACAGCAGTCTCCATAATATTTCTTAAGTCTCCCTCAAATTAACTTTCTTCCATGTTGAGACGATAACACAAACAAAAGTTATTTCGCTCCCTGTAAAAAGCTCAATATTTAGAGGATTCCTTCTTCTATCATCAGTCGGTGTGATTAATCGAACTGCCCCTTAACACGTGCATGAATTCATTACCACCACATGAAAAAAGCTAGTATGTCCCAAAAGTATTAATTTTAAATTATTTTTCCATTTCGTCGCTAATAGCACCAATATCATTTAATCCGCCGGGCGACCATATCCCCGAAATTCTAAATTGTGTATCATTTAAGATATCCGCAGTGAACATCCTCCCGTCGGTAATGCAAATTCATTTTTCACTTGATCATTTAAAACGCGGAAATCAAATCATTCCTTGCAAATTTTGACATTTCTCTTCCGCAGGAAAATTGTTGCGGATTGTTCTGCTGCGCGGTTCGTTTGAAAGATTTGGCTAACGAAATGTAAGTATTTTTTGTAATAAATCGAATTTATCAAAGATATAAATTACATTTAGGAATAGGACAACAAATAGAGACCAATTTAAAGGATTGGTAGCCAACATGAAGCAATTTCCAGACATCGCTAAAAACAACACTAAAAGGCCGCCGGAAAAAATCAAGAGTTTTGGGAAAAGCTCAAAACTAACCTCAATAGCCTTGAACCACCACATAAAGAAGTTGTAGAGTGGAAAAAAGTAAGTAGATTATGCGCTTGTAACTTGTAATGTTTTCGTTTTCATAAACAAAATTTAATCGCAGGTATGGAGTGATCAGAAATCACATTTAAAGAAAAAACTGAGTGGCAATAAGAAGGAGCTTACAGCAGCTGGTGGTGGACCCAACAAAAAGTTTTGTTTCTCTGCGGAAGAAGAGTAAGTGATTGAGTTTTTAATAAAACTGAAATAAAAATTTTTTATGGAAATTGTAAACAACAATGACAATATTTAACTCACGACGTATCTGAAATATCCATAATATCTTCACCAGAAGCTCTTAAATTAAATGATAGGGGTGTAGCTTATACATTTTTATACTCGTATGTTAACCTAGAAGCGCACACATATATTATTTTAATGAAAAAGCGAAATCTCTCCTACTCAAAGTCAAAAACGAAATAATATTTTGAGAAGTTTTTCAAACTAGTTTATACTCTTGGACATTTGTCAGACTTTCGCAAGAGATAAAGTAGCGGACAAAATGTCAGGTGTTTCAGAATCCGAATTTCAAACACTTACCACTGAGCGACTGAGTTGCCGTTGTTATGTTATTATTATTGTAGGACTACCAGGGTAGGTATCATTTTGACACATTTCCGGCGATTGGACATCCACACTCCACTCTTACAAAAAAAGAACCAATTTGGAAACTTTTTAAATTTGGGACACTTTTTTCCTACACTGATTTTTCAAATTACCTGCTCCGATCCGCTCCTATCAGCTCCGAGCACGATCAGTGTGACCATACTGGATTTTCGAAAAATGTTCGAATATGAAAGTGCAATATTTTTTTCTTGAAAAGGAATATTTAAACAAAAGTACATTCCACATAAATTAGAAATAAAATTCTTCACATAAATTCATTTTATTGTTTCGAAATTTCAAAACTCACGAAACTTTGGGCTCCGGTAGCACTATTTTGTGTTTATTTGCGTCTGAATCCGAAGTACTTTGCTGTGCGTTCCTATTTTTTCCTTAATGGGACAAGATTTAAGGAGCTTTGAATGATATTTTATTCGGGACTTTGGTCATCTTTAAGCGAGATGTTTGGCTGTGTTAAAACGCGTTCGTGCTCCTTTGATTTTCATTTTGTACAGCCTTCTTGTTTCCTATGGAAATATGTAAATAATGTAATATTTCCATTAAACACTTTTTGTTGTATCCATTTTATCAGCTTATAAAACATAAAGTGGCTAAGATTTGACAAGATAATCCACGTCTACGTGGTATACTCAAAATTCTAAGCTCGAATAATGCGTAACTGCTCAACAAATGCATTATTTACCTGAATACGAGTAATGAAATTTGTCAACCGGAAATAATGAAAATGCCAATTAGTCGCTGCCGTACTGTTGCCGAAAATAAACGGATCTTGACTGAATACAAATTTCCAATTTACTTATTCTTTTCTTTTTGTAACCACGAGCAGATACTTATATAAATACTGTGTTCTATTTTGGTGCCTATCCCTAGGATAAACCGTGTAGGACACGATACATATAAGGAAAGGGTTTTGATGGAAATTTTATACGCTAATGGGGGATTTAGTGAATAGGTGTTGCGTGTGAACATGCACGGAAGAAGTAATAGGTATTTTGTTTGCTTGATTATCGGTGTTTGACACATACTTTCTTATGATATAACTTAAAAAAAATATGCATGGACTGAATTGCCTTCCAAATGTTGACTCATTAGTTGGCCTTTGAAACTGTAGTTTAAACTTAATATTTATGGTAATTTTTGAACATTTCGAACATTTACTAATGCCGGTTTATTCGAACCGCCCTGGCAGTTTTTGTTATATACTATCAGATCTGTATTGTGAAGTTCTTACTGCAATAAGCTATCATAAGCAAATATTTGATTGCTCTGCTTGCTGATCAGGAAGGTCATATTTCGACCAAGTGAATGATGCAATTCGGTTTAAAAAAAAATACAAATTGAAATACTGTCTCTCTCTCTCTTCCCCTCTCTCTCTCTTTTTCTCTCACTCTCTCTATTTAGTTTTTTTTCTTTTCTTTAAGACCAAGTTTTGACCTGGACTAAAGGGATCATAATCCTCCCACTTCAGTGTATCCTTACTGGGCCGCCTCTGGATTTCGCCGGTTTGACCTTAGACATTGGCAGGCTGAACGGATAGATAAACATAAGTGGCTGCCCACAGAGAGGTGTACTATCACTCCGCCAGTGGTCTTTGGTCATTGATGACCTGCTGCACAAAATGAGCAGTTTAGGCGACATCGCAATTAGGTACGCCGTTGACGTAGTCATCATTGTTATGGGCAAAGATTCAAAAAAAGACAGCTCAGACTGGTGCATCAGGGAAAATCATTCTATAAATCCCAGTTAGGCCGCCCTTGTTCCTTTAACCAAATGATGAAATGTAGACCTAGGTTAAATCTGACTTAACGTCACGTCGTAGAGTACATACTCCGAAGAAGTCAAATATCTTAATAGGATTAAGACTGAACTGAAACAAACTCTCATATTGACAATTAAATAACGAAACCAGCTAGATCTTTATGGGCCTGTCGACGCACGTATGGTAGAACCTATCCAAAGATCGTCCATCATCCCATAATAACATACCGTCGGCTGAATTTGTAAAGTCGCTAAGTCCACTTTTGGGTAAAATCGCGAATTTGATGCTGTTTTCTAAAAAAAACATTCTCGCATAACAATAACCAACGTATTTTAAGCAGAGTTCAAAGCCATTCAGGAATGTACCACCCACATCAGTGGATCTGGTATCAAAGGCTCCACCATCCATATATTCACGGATAGTCAAGCAGCCAAAATGCCCTTAGCTCGCATATAATTGTATCCTAATCAGCCATGCACTATTTTAAGATACTGCAAACACTCGGCTCAAGAAACAAGACCAAACTGTGGTGTGTTCCGTGCCATGAGGATATTGAAAGAAATGAAAAGGACGACGTACTGGCAAGAAAGTGCTCAGAAACACCTTTTCAATGTCCCGAACCCTTCTGCTGCACTCCTAGATCAGCACTAATCACAGCTATAAAATACTGGGAAAATACGAAATGTACCACCTATTGGGAGCATCCCAGAACTTAGACAGGCCAAACGAGCCATCCAGCGCTTCAATATAAATGCCAAGCCGGCATGATATCAAAAACCTAGTAGGTTACGGGTCACCACGGGTTACGATACCACCTCAACAAAATAAAAATAGTTGACTCTCTAGAGTTCCGGCTATGTCCTGAAGAAGGCAAAATACCTGAACACATTCTAGGTGAATATCAACGAATCAATGAAACTAGAAGGAAGATTTTCTTTAGAGAACAATTGAATTCCGAAGACCTTAAGAAGTCCTCTTAGGCATTAACGGCCTATACACGGTCTAATACCTAGCTTGTCCAATCATTAACTTGTGCGAAGTAGAACAGACCTAAAACCTTCAACCGAATACGAATGGTAAATTTGAGAAACTTCTCATAATAATTAATACTCTGTAATATTTGTCAGACGTTCAGCAGAGTTGGTGCAGCGGGAAAAAAATGCAGGTCCTCAGCGTGCTTTTAACCTGCAACAACTTGATAAGTAGTTCAGCACACTAACCACTTAGCCACTGCGCCCACACTAAGTCTAACGGGTTAGGAATTTTGAACGCATTTGCCTTATAAAACCGAAATAGCAACAGTTTCCTGACAAAAATCTTCACCGGATATCCACTAAGGTGTCATTCATGGAACACCTACCTACTTCGAGGTAGATGAACTCCCTAAGTAACCCGAAGTTGATCCTATCAACAGTGACGTTGAGTTCTAAACGATGGACAGATGTTTGTTGCTAAGGTTTGCACAATTTTTACTGTTTTTCAATTGTCATTGAAGCCTCTAGTGACCTGCTTTACACCTTTTTTTTTTTTTTTTTTTTTTTTTTTTTTTTTTTTTTTTTTAAAGGAAATCCTATAGCTTTACACCGACTATGCTCACTATTTGCTTGCTACAAGACGTGATTGAAGAATTATTATAACAGCGCATTTTCTTCCCGGATTCCTCATGTTTCTGAATATCTACTTGCCGAAAACGTTTTTCAGTGTGGTGCGATCAAATTTCATCTGTTTTGCCGGGATCCCAAATTCAACTATTGCCATGAACAGCTCCTGATGATAAATGTTTCCCTATGAGGCTTTAAAGTCAAACAAAATGGTGGGTCTCGACCCCATTGTGAAGGATTGGTCTATGGTCGATCTGCCCGAATCGGAGCCGCACTGCTGCGTGTCGATGATTGTGTTGTCGAACGGCTTAAGGTGTTAACACTGTTGGGTAACATCTCAAGTAGCACTTTGGTATATTTTCTTGAATTTTGGTGTAAAATTGAGAAAACTGAAGAAAATTTTAATATTTTGGTGTATTTGATAAAATATACCGGTATAAAAATTACACCATTGCCTTTTCTGTGCAAAATTTCAACATTTCTGTTCCAATTCGGTGCAAGAAATAAACCGATTAGCAGCTGTTTTTTTAATATACCATTAATCGCGCATAAAAAATCCAATTTTGAAATCAACCAACATGAGATATTTTGTACACCAAATTTTGTAGATAAAATACACTATTTTAAATGAGCAACCATTTTTCGGTGTAAGATTTAAATCCTGTGGAGATTATACACTAAATTATACCAATGTCAAATCATATGTCAACAAAATGTTTTATTCAGTTCAGCTGCCATTTGCTTACAATCACCGAGCGTTTATTTTTTTAGCAAATAAAAAAATAGGTAACCCGAAGTTTAATAATTATTTGAAGTGGTATCGTAGGAAAAAAACTTTTTAAAAAAAATTAAAAAACAGTGAAACCCAGCATTCAGCAAAATCGTCAAAATTTGTTTTGAAACGACGTACATCAACTTTTATATGGAGGAGTTATGGAGGAGCTTTTTATCTACCAGTAGTGCCTGTAGATACTCTCACGGCACTCAAACGCAAGAATTGCCACTGAAATAAAAACCAAACCACTATCATACCAAGGAATTGTTGTTGTAATTTTCCTAAAATTCCCATACAACCCACCACAACCAGTCTCCCACACAGCTCGAATGGGAATGAGCATGATCGTCTTATGTTCGCTTGCTATTATCAGCCACCAAAATTAGTACCAAAATATATTTACTTTCTTGAATTCCAATGTTAATTATAGTTTTGTTTTTTGTTGTTATTTTGAACATTTCTTACACTATTTACAGCAAATTATAAACATACTACAACAAATGACTGGATATATTTTTCACAATGGTGCATTTTTTTATTGCTTGGGGTATATATTGCACAGTTTCCCGCATAATAAATTTACCGAAAGCAGAATATTGGTCATATTTTGTACAATGGTGTATTTTTCTTCTTGTTCTTTAAAACGGGTGCATTTTTGTTGAAACTCAGGAGTTAGAGTATACGTATACAGGGTGTCCCACAGTGACTGCCGCAGACGAAAGCCGTTCGATAGTTAATTGTGGAAAAATCGTTAATCGCATAGAAAAACGCTGTATGGCGGAAAGTAAATCTTACCTGTTCTTGTTCTAATAAAAAAGAAAAAAATCAAGATTAGTCGGCTTCAGTTTTGCCAAGTTAAAGCCAGTTAAAATATCGGTCTCAAAAATGGACGAAATTTTTAAATAGAGCATTAATATTTGTATGATTTGTTCTCACCAGTTATTTTCCAAGAGCACGTCCTTAACGGGGAATCGGCAAAGAGCATCGACTTAAGATATGCGTTTTTTTTGCGAACTGCTTTGTCGTATCATTTACTTCATAAGTTACTTTGAGACACCCTGTATTTTGGACGACAGCCATATTTTTCAAGAAATATTAAAAAAATTTAAATATTAAATGAAAACACTGATTAGGTAGTTTAATTTTATAGCGACTTAATTATATATACCGCATTTGGTATTTTCGTTATTAACATAACGTCTCTAAAAAAAATAAAAAACAACCAAAAAATGTTAAGTTCCGAATAAATAATTTTCACGAATCGTTTTAGAAATTTTTAATTAATGGATATTTACGAGGCGCTCAATTTTTAGACGGGGTAGGACCAAAAATCATTCGGCAGAATTCATACTAATTCATGATTTTCTTGCGTCCATATAATACAGGTGAATAACTAGAATCATAGAAACAATTACATTCAGATACATTTCCGATCAGAAAGTAAACTTCGGTGTAAAATTTAATCCTTTCCAATTTAAAAAAATAAACTTCGATGTAAATTTTATTTCAAAATAAATTCTATGTTTCAGATTTTGGTACGCTAATAGTATATTTTATTCATCGAATCATTGTGTATTTTGGGAATAATTTTACACCAAAATGTGGTATAAATTGATTACCATCGAGGTGTATGATTTAAAACAATTATTAGTTTATTATTTACACTTCCGGGGTATATTATGTTCTAGTAACCAGAATAATTTGTATACCACTAGCACAATTTATGTACCGAAAATCGGTATAATTTGTGAACATCCGGTGTAAATTAAAAACGACAACGCGGTATTATATACACCGAATTGAAATTAATTATACAAAAACTGCACTCAAAAGAGGCATATTTTTTATATTTAAAATGTATATCACTAAAGTGGAAAAAATACACCAAATATTTTGGTGTATTTTGAACGTTTGTGCTACTTGAGATATTATATGAGATGTTAAGCATGAATATGCCACATGCATCGATAGTTCTGGCATGGGATTGCTGCCTTGTAGATGAGGCTTATGAAGCTACCTAATAGTTTTGTCATCCGGCATGCTTTCTTCCACCCATACTTGGTTTATGATTGTGAGCATGCAAACCGCGACCTTTATATCATCTTAGCTTTTTTTAATAGCTTAGCCAACCTCTTCTATATTGGATGGTGGAATCGGGTCTTCATTGCCTGAACGTGGGTTATCTTCTTAACCCTTTCACCATCTTCACGCGAGGCCCATTTAATACGAGTAGCTAATAGAAATCCTGGTTAAAGACATTTACTTTTCCCTGTATTTTGGTGGCGACGTGTTCGTCGCTGTTTTGAAGAGCCTGTCATTCGGTTTTAAAGCCCAGAGCCAGCTGCTTGTCTCTCCTATAAAACTTCCTTATGTCGTTTCGATTGTGAGACTCTTCGATTTTCTTGATCTGAGAGACTGTGTACTGTTAAGGCCCTTTTCTTCTGGATCGATTTGGTTGACAATTGGAACATCTGGTGAGCGTCAGGTTCTCACATTTATCATATGAGTAAGAAGTTATGCTTATTCCCACAACGTTTTTGGTAAACCCTCCAGTTCTTATTTTCGAAAACCACTTCGAATAGCTTACACCCACTTTCCGAGGTACACAATAGACTCCAATAAGCCTCCGTGTCTCTGTTAAATTGCCATTATAATGGGTAAATTGATATTTTATTTCAATAAAATATTTTCCTTTCTACCCTTTAAACTTAAAGAAGGTTAACACCCAATCTGGGAGAAAAATATTGAGAAATCGTGACGACTACCTACCTCGAGAGCATCCTGTTAACCTGAAATATTTCATTCTCCTTCACAAGAACTCAAATCCCGACCAAATCGTTTCCCAATCTTTAATCCAAAAGTCTTCTTATCTCCTGAAGTGTTCAAATATTCCTCATAAGAAAAACAAATCACAAAATAAAGCAAAGATGAAACCCGCCTGCATATAAATTGCTTCTTTTACCCACTTCCTATTCGAAGCCTTCTAGGCATTCACCCGGCAAATACCTACTCGCGCGACAACAAACTTTTTCCCGACCGTATAGTCAAATAAAAAGTAGGACACACTTACATCTTTTCTCAATTCTCGTCAGCACAAAACAAAACAAAAAAGTTTTAATGCGCGCACCAACCCATAAGAAACATCACAACTGACGATGCAAAAGGACGAAAAACTTTCGAATGCAAAATCGCGCGAAAACGAGTTAAAGGATATTGTTGGGGGCTGTAAATTTAACCGCATAAAATGCGCATTTGCTGTGGTAGTTTTCGTGTGATCTATAAGTACTTATTGCTTTCATGCAGGCCTAACGGTTTGAAGAGTTTACCGTTCAACTCATTCTGCAAAGTGGCATGTTATAACAAAATCCATTTCAATACGGTCCCCAATGCGACGAGCGGCGTACCGGAATTTTTGTGACGTATTTATTTTCAAGGATATCATTGTAGGAATATTGCGCGTTGTCGCCGTCGAAAACAATCGCAATCAGCGCAATGTGAGTGGAACAAAATTTGCATGCAATTGACGTTAAAGTTGTCCTAATTTCTCGACAAAAACCCTGATAGGTATATTTATTTTTTAATGGAAAATGCATAACAGCAGAGTTTTCCTTATTGCATCGAAAGCTTTCACATAGATATCACTTTGCTGCACTTTTTGCTGTACACTAAAGTTTTCGTAAAAGTTTCACTTTGTACGATGGATAAATTGAAACTGTAGCAGCTTTATTGCCCCCGCAACGGATGTGTGATTTGAAGGACTGAAAAAGTTGGCTGGAATTGATAAAGACTTTGGTTGGGAAACTTTTTTCCCCATATTCCGGATTCAGTTATGACTAGATTGTGTAACAGAATAAAAAACCTACACTGAATATATGCCACAAGTTGATACCACAAATTTTTGTTGAAAATTGTTTTTAATCCTACTGTGTCACATGTTCACTTGCAATTTTCAGTTTGAAATTTTGTAGGGCAAATCGTTTGATAGAAAAATCAAGAAGGTATTTCACGTATTGCAGATATCGCTAGACTAGTGGCCGTAAGAATGCCCCACTGTTCAGTAAGCACAAAGCCAAAGTTGTCATTCCACATATTTTTTTAAGTGGCCTCTCCGAAAGTTTCATCTTTTTTGCGCATTTCCGGATTTGTTCAAAACAAGATATCGCGAGATAGGTAAACCGTTATTTAATGACTTTTGAACGTTTCAGATATAAGATTCAATGATATCATTTTAATTCGTCCTTAAACCTGGAAGAACATGCTAATTTTTTGGAAGAAAATTATAATATTCCTCGTGGAATCGACGACGGCACATTTAAAGCGTTCATTCAGATTACCTACAATAAAACAGAAAAGAAAAGAATATTTTATTTTATTTTTCTACGTTATGTTTAAGTTACATAAATTCGCAAAATAGAAGTGGCATTGAAATTTTTGCCGTCAGCCAGAAACGAGAGAATTATTAATATGAGCATTTAAAATTAAAATACAATAATTGAGTAAGTAATAATTCAGTAAGTATGTGTATTTAAACCGCTTCATCTATGATTTGCTGTCGATATTTTGAAGCACACTTAAGATAACTATATAACAACCTCCAATTTCGACAATTTAATATGGCGATTACTTCCTCGGTCGATAGCACATTTTTCCCCAAATGGTTTCTTCTTATTGCATTGAGTAATGGACAAAACCTGGACCGTTCACTGAAAAATTGTACCTTTTGCTGGATTAGGTGCTTCGCAATTTTGTGCGGAATTCGTTGGCTGGAAAGTGTCATGGATGGAAATGTAGCTTCACTGTGTACATGAATAAAGGCGGAAGTCCTGGTTGGAATTGTAGCAAGGTGCATTTTTGGCAACCTTACGATTATTTTGATAAAGTATCTTATCAACTTTTCGACTTCGTCGTATTGATGAAAATCCCATACCTCCGCCGCGTAGCACATAATTGACCTCACTACCGCTTCGTATACTTTATTGGCAATTTACTTCTCTTTTTTCTTCCTTGAATTTTTCATTTTGATATTTTTTGAAATAAACTTGTAACAATCACTCCAAGATACTTTTAGTCCTTCACAACCTCAAGCTCTTCATTTTCCCAGAACAATTTTCAATATTTTGAATACCGACACGAACCATTTTGGAGGGCCATTACCTTTGACTTGTTGATATTTACTTTCAAGTTCCAACCTGCAGTAATGATGTTCCGTGTTGATCATCATCTGCAACATTGTTGGAGTCTCCGATAGGATGACCATATCAGCAGCATACATAATTTGTTTTCTTTTAATACCGGCAAAATCGATTTCTCCTGGTAAGAAAATCGGCAGGTCGTCCAGGAAAAACAAAAATAGTAATGGACTCATGAGGCAAAGCTGCTTGACACAATGGAGTCAAACGCCGCCCTAAAGTCCACAAAGAAGGCATATAGTTTCCTGCGGAAACCATCGCACACGTGCTGTGTTACTGCTCTGCACTAGCCTATATTAGAAACGAACTCTTGGCAACTATTTCTGTTGTTACAATACCCTTATAGTGCTAAGAACACAGCGTAAGCATTTGTATTTAAGAGCAAGCAGCACCTATCAATTTCGTATTTCATTGCATGCTTTTCGGTGCTACTTGCTATTAGAAAGAATAGAGAGATAGGAAAGAAGTGTTTGGGTGCAGAGTGCAGTTGTAGGGTTTTTCTCCACGGGTGGTGTCTAAGTTGCTTAGGGAGATTACGATTTCATGTATTCGATATGAAGTAATGCACTTTTCCGGTATTCGAACGCACGACCTTCCATTCAGAAAGCGAATACACTACTATTGCACCGTTGCCACCCCAACTACCCCTCCATGACCCCTTTCCGTGGACCAGTGTGGATTGAGGTTTGTACTGCAACAGTCACCACAGCCACACTTGACTAGAGGCATGTTGAGAAACAGGCTGTAATTCGGCTGAGAACAGTCATCCCAACCTGTACTCCTGCCAAAGAGGGAAGGACTGCTTGAGGTTAGACCGCAACAGTCACTTCAAACAGTACTCCATTCTTAGGGTGTAACGAAGTATATTAATGGACTATAGTAGTGAGGAGGAGCTATGCTGCCAGGCTGTGATGACACTATGTGATCACACACATTCCCGGGCTAATAGCGAACCTCACTGGTCGAACCGTAACCGGATACACGCACCGAAATGCGCAGATGTAAAGACAACCTAGTTCCTCTAAACATTTCGCTCTCGTAGATTACCCTTATGACGTAAGGTTACAGATCTATGACCAGTCCGGGCGGATGGGCACGAAAGGGTGTTCAGGGCCTTTGAAGCGTAGGCATGCTAGCTATTGCTCGTCCTAGCTCGACGGATGGGGGGGGGGGGGGTTCTTGCGACTCCAGCTCAGAACGGTGTTACGTTTTTTATACATGCCTCAGATTCGGTGGAATTATCTGTGAATATTAATGAGGTGTGGCTCGAATATACTTGCTATAGGTGTACTTATGTTGAATCTTGCTTTCTCCGAGTTGTGGTGACTACGGTGGTGTTAGATCGCCTGAGTGTGTGTGCCCTCCCACATCGTGAAACATCCTGTCACACGATATCCATGGCTTATCATGTCACTCAATGTATTAATGAAAAGCCCCTAAGCTTCCCTTATCGTCGTCGCCCTTAACTTCCCTTATCAGCGTCAGTCGCCACCACCTTGATGTGCCTAAATTAGAACTTAAACATTATCTGAAAAATAACTCTTGAAAATGTTCCAACCAAAAGATATGTTTATAAGGTTACGATACATTTATTCAAAAGTCAAAATATAATATAATCTTAATTATACTTATGTTTATGCTTCCTAAAATTAACTTATAGCTATTGCTTTTTCTTTACGTGCGGGTCAAAATAATTAAAAGTTTATCAAATAATATCTACGTACAATTCCTACTTTATTTGTGCAATAAGAATATTCGTCGTTCTCCTATAAAATGCAGTAAAGACAGTCTGGCACGGGGCCGTGTCTATGCTTAGTATTTTAAAGAACCTAAAATTTTATAAACCGTGGCGTGCGTGACTTTCGCAACTCTCCACACGGTCTCAGTGGATAAAGGCACCAAAGGCAAAGGCAAAGGCGAGGTGAATCGTGTTCCTCGGGTTCGCGTATTTGCTAGTCTCGCTGGTTTTGAATAACCTATGTTCTTGCAGATGGCGTGGCGGAGACTCTCAAGTAGGTCTTATATATTTTGCGATTGAATTTACTTTACTACACTTAATTGCACAGATTTACTACACACAAAACACTAGATTAATAGAAGGGTTCGAGACGGCACTGTTACACAACTCTGTAGATTTCAATACCTTGACGCTGTCGACTCACTCTCACTATTACCAAAAGATTAACTTAACCGGTGTCCTATGGTGTGCACAGCATATGGATGACGGCGGCTGCTAAAGCTATGGGAAAAATGGTTAAGATATATATATTTTAGAGTATGTAATTGCCAGTGTTGTTGTTTTCTCAGCACTCGAACGCTCTTTACAGATAACTGAAAACTCGTGTCTAAACTATCTCGACTATTTGCAGATGTGAATAGGTGAACACACGAATATATTGTTGCATGTTTGCTTGAACTGTGTCATTCAGCATTAATTAGTCAACTACGCCATCTAGTAGAAAGTGGCCATATTACCGATTTTGGCAGCATTGGAATAGCAGTTTGAGTAGCTGTGGTATAACTTGGTATGTTGTTCTCGAACCTTCTGAACTTAACGAACCTTCTCAACGAATCTGGAAATTTCGAGAGGTGTCACTAGGAGATATAAATAGATGTCGCAGGAGCACCCAAGACATTCGAGTTGTGAACCGCGATAAAGAAGGGCGATAGATGACAGTAGTGAAAAGTATAGAGAATATTGAATAAGAGAAGTGATTGTTTATTTAAAGTGATTAATTGTGAAAGTGAATTGTTGAATTAAATAAGTGAATTATTAGAATAATAATCAAGAAGTAAAAGACATTGAAAGAGAACTAATAAAGATTAATTAAATAGAATTACGTTTTATCTTTTCGAATCCTAGCGTGGATGCAACATTGGTGTCAGAAGTGGGAGAAAACGTATTCAGTGTGAAATTAAAGTAAAGTGAATTAGTTTAAAAAAAAAAAAACGTATTTAGTGAAAAAAAATGGGCCGCACATTGAAATTACTACAGCTCAGTATACCGCAGTTAAAAGCTGAGCTAGAAAAGCGGAATCTCTCCACAGCTGGAGGAAAAAGTGATCTGGTACTTCGACTGCAGGAAGCTGTTGAAAACGAAGGAGAAACTCCCAAGTCCGTTTTGTTCGACGTAGCAGAAGAACAAGTAAGTACAGCCGTTGATATGACTGCTATGATGGAACTACTTCTGGCCAAGTTTGATCAGAAATTCGACTGTATGGACTCTAAGTTAGATGAACAGAAGAATTCTCAGAACAACAGACAAATTCTCTAGATTCCAAACTGCAATCAATGGACTCTAAATTTGATGAACAAAAGAATTCTCTAGATTCCAAATTGCAATCAATGGACTCTAAATTTGATGAACAAAAGAATTCTATAGACTCTCAGTTCAATGAACAGAAGAATTCTCTGGATTCGAAATTGGAGTCAATGGACTCTAAATTCGAAGAACAAAAGAATTCCATAGTTGCCGCCCAAAAGAGCGCTGTGGAAGATTTTAAAAATGTTCTCGAAGGAAAACTCGAAGAAATTGACCACAAGTTCGAGAAGGTTGAAACCAAATTCGACGAAATCCATCAGACGTTTTGCAAGCATGAAACAAACTTCGAGAACTTGGCTAGAGAGCTGGAGAAAGTGAAGAAGCAGAAGGCTCGAGAAAATTCTGCGGCCTGCCCGAGAAGGAAAGAGATGCAGCCTCCTGTTTTCGACGGTCAAACATCATGGCCAATTTATAAGAAACAGTTTGAAGCAGCTGCAATGGCGAACAGCTGGGACAACGAGGAAAAGTCGATTCCGCTAACGCTCGCACTAAGAGGTACAGCTGCGGAGTTACTCCAAACCGTCTCAGAAGAGAAGCAACACGACTACGACGCCCTGGTCAAGGCTATAGAGATGCGCTTCGGTGATGAGCATATGCAGCAAGTGTACAGGGTCCAGCTACGCAGTAGAGTCCAGAAGCGGGGGGAAACACTTCAACAGCTGCAAGCAGATATCGAACGTCTGGCACATTTGTCATATCCTAATGCTGGTGAGGTTCTCATCAATGAAATGGCTGTGGAGGCGTTTATCCAAGCCATTGAAGATAGACAACTGCAAATGGCCGTAAGAATGGCTGGAAAGAGAACTCTCGCTGAGGCCCTAGCATTTGCCTTGACAATGCAAGCTGCTGATCAGGCTTCGCATGTGTTCCACCGCGTAAGGGCAGACGTCGTAGACCGGAGCAGATATAACAGAGGTCAAATGCGCTGCTGGAACTGCAACAAAATAGGGCACCTACAGAGACAGTGCAGAGCTCCACCCAGACGAGGCAGTTGTCCACATTGCGGGCCTAGGAGGGGCAACGAAGAAGCATCTGGCAGGGATAACAACCATCCTGCAGATATAGCTTCGCATAATCAGCAGTCGGGAAACGTGTAAGGACCAGCTTCATGGGGCAGAAGTTGGTTTCCGGAATCGACGACCCCAGGACCACAATTCAAGTCTCCCAAACCAAACGAGGAAACCAGAGTCTAACAGTGGAAGCCTATATCGGACAAAATAAGTGCGTGGCAACCATCGACACCGGTGCCACCGCTTCCATCATAAGGAGGGACATCGTCCGTCAGTCTTGGCTGCACAACACCAGCAATTACTGTCTGAAAACAGCAACAGGAGCGACAGCGAAAGTGTATGGAGAGGTCATACTAACAATAAATTTGGCAGGATTAGTATTCTCCCACGCTTTCCTAGTAGCCGATATATGTGACGAATGCATCATTGGAATCGATTTCATGAAGGCGCATGATGTAGTATTGGACATTGGTATGCAAGTACTCAAGTATCGAAACGTAGAAATTCCGATGGTGTACGGGAACGAGAACGTCGCATCCCTGAGGACAGTCATTAGTAAGGACGAGGTCCTACCACCTTCTTCAGAGACACTGATTTGGACAAAGCTGGAAGGTGATCCTGGGGCCCACCGATTCTTTCTAGTCGAGCCAGAAGACAACCACTGCCGAAATTGCGTGGTTGGAAAAATGCTTGTCGAGCCGAAGAACAATATGGTTCCCGTACGAGTTCTTAATGCGGAACACAAAAGCGTCAAATTGAAGCAAGGTGAGGTGGTTGGAAAGTGTGTACCGGTTACTGCCGTCACGAAACTATCACAGGAAGGTGTTGCGAAGCCTCGTTCACTAATGGGAATGACTGAGGTCAAAAGAACTTTATTCCAGCACTGTGATCTGAATCGGGAGCAGCAAGCCATGGCAGGGAACCTCATCAACGAGTTTGCTGATATATTCGCTTCGCGGGACTGCAAGTATGGCCGAACACACCTTGTACAACACCGGATAGACACTGGAGATGCGAGACCGATTCGTCAGCCTCCCAGACGACTACCATTGGCTAAGCAGACGGAGGTTGCAGAGATGGTGTCGACGATGGAGAAGGAAGGAGTAATCGAATGCTCTAAAAGCCCATGGGCATCTCCAATTGTCCTAGTCAAAAAGAAAGATGGCAGCACTCGGTTCTGTGTAGACTATCGCCAACTGAATAATGTCACCAAAAAGGATAGCTACCCTCTACCAAGGATTGACGATACGCTGGATACACTGTCCGGAGCTCTATGGTTTTCCACTCTAGATCTAAAGAGTGGCTACTGGCAAGTGCAGATACATCCGGAAGACCGTGAGAAAACAGCTTTCACAGCAGGAAACGGGCTCTGGCAATTCACAGTAATGCCATTTGGACTGTGTAACGCGCCGGCAACCTTTGAGCGACTAATGGAGCGTGTTTTGTTGGGGCTAACATGGAAAACGTGTTTGGTCTACTTGGACGATGTCATCGTGGTTGGAAAAACGTTTGAAGAACATCGAGATAACTTGAAGGAAGTGTTCCAGAGACTACGAAGTGCACAATTAAAGCTTAACCCGAAAAATGTGATCTCTTTAGATCTGAGGTAAAATATCTGGGGCACATCATCTCGTCCGAAGGAGTAAGGACTGACCCAGAGAAGGTCGATGCGGTGAAAAATTGGCCCGTTCCCAAAGACAAACACCAACTGAGAAGCTTCCTGGGACTTGCAACTTACTACAGACGGTTTGTGAAGGACTTCGCAAGGATCGCAAAGAGCTTGCATCAACTGACGGAAAAGGGAAAACCATTTAAATGGTCAGGTGAATGCGAAACGAGTTTCAAGAGTCTCAAACACCAACTGTGTGATGCTTCAATTCTAGCGTACCCTACTCCAGGAAAGACATTTATTGTAGATGCCGACGCTAGTAATGTTGGGATCGGAGCCGTTCTTTCGCAGATCCATGATGGCCAAGAGAGAGTAGTTTCCTACTTCAGTAAAGTGCTATCCAAGCCGGAGAGGAACTATTGCGTGACCAGGCGGGAACTCCTGGCTTTGATCCTGGCAACAAAGCACTTCCACAAGTACTTATATGGGCAGAAATTCATCCTGCGTACAGATCATGCGTCTCTAAAGTGGCTGCTGCAGTTTAAGAACCCTAAAGGACAAGTCGCGAGGTGGATTGAGCGGCTGCAGATGTATGACTACGAGATACAGCACCGAAAGGGAACGCTTCACTCCAACGCAGATGCCCTCTCCCGGCGACCCTGCAAGGCTGATTGTAAACATTGCGTACGCCAGGAGGAAAAAGATAAAGTGTCAGTCCAACGGTTGAGAGCTGAGCCCATTAGCGGCTGGAGTGCACGGGAGATCCGGAATGCTCAACAGGAAGATCCGGATATCGAGCCGATTCTCGCCTGGAAGGAACATGAGGGCAAGCCGGACTGGCAGCGGATCTCCAATAGGAGTCCGGAATTGAAGGCATACTTGGCACAATGGGACTCACTTCATGTCCAGGATGGCATTTTGAAAAGAAAATGGGAAAGTTCGGATGGAACATCAGCCGTGATGCAACTTGTGGTACCCAGATCGAAAGTCAACGAAGTACTTAGGGAACTACATGATGGAGTGTCCGGAGGTCACTTGGGAGTAAATAAGACACTCGAAAAAGTGCGAGAACACTTTTACTGGATCCACGCAAGAGACGATGTCGAAAACTGGTGCCGAAAATGCGCCGCTTGCGCAGCCAGTAAAGGCCCGAGAGTAAAAATGCAAGGCAAGATGCATCAATACAACGTTGGAGCGCCCTTTGAAAGGATTGCAGTTGACATCGCAGGACCGTTTCCAGAAACCAACAGTGGAAACCGCTATATCCTCGTAGTGATGGACTACTTCACTAAATGGCCTGAAGCCTTTGCTATACCTAACCAAGAAGCTAAAACCGTGGTAGAGCAGATTGTCCACAACTGGGTAAGCAGATTTGGCGTACCAATGGAATTGCACTCGGACCAAGATCGCAACTTCGAGTCGAAGATCTTTCAAGGAGTATGCCAGCTACTAGGGATTAAGAAGACAAGAACAACCCCGCTTCATCCACAATCGGACGGAATGGTGGAACGCTTCAATAGAACCTTAAACGAACACCTTTCTAAGGTTGTTGGCGACTGCCAGCGGGACTGGGACAAGCACATCCCCATGTTCCTATTAGCTTATCGAAGCGCAGTTCATAACACAACAGGACGTACTCCATCCGAAATCCTTTTTGGTCGAACCATCCGGTTACCTAGTGAATTGATGTTTGGATCTCCGACTGATGAAGCAACGAATGAAGATGATTATGTGGCGGATCTCAGAGAAATCATCAGAAACATTCATCGGAAAACTAGAGATAAGATTCGGATATCCAGCGACCACATGAAGACGAGGTACGATACAAAAGCGACCACCACAGGATTCCAGGAAGGAGATCTGGTATGGCTATACAACCCTCATCGCCGAAAAGGTATGTCACGTAAACTACAGCAGGATTGGGAAGGACCCTATAAGATAGTGAAGCGCATCAACGATGTTGTCTACCGGATCCAGCGAGGAAGAGGCAAGCTGAAAGTTGTCCATGTGGATCGTCTCCATCGCTACCATGGGGAAAATATTGACGTGCTTGTTCGGGACGAACAAGTTTAAGAGGGGGATATTGTTGCATGTTTGCTTGAACTGTGTCATTCAGCATTAATTAGTCAACTACGCCATCTAGTAGAAAGTGGCCATATTACCGATTTTGGCAGCATTGGAATAGCAGTTTAAGTAGCTGTGGTATAACTTGGTATGTTGTTCTCGAACCTTCTGAACTTAACGAACCTTCTCAACGAATCTGGAAATTTCGAGGGGTGTCACTAGGAGATATAAATAGATGTCGCAGGAGCACCCAAGACATTCGAGTTGTGAACCGCGATAAAGAAGGGCGATAGATGACAGTAGTGAAAAGTATAGAGAATATTGAATAAGAGAAGTGATTGTTTATTTAAAGTGATTAATTGTGAAAGTGAATTGTTGAATTAAATAAGTGAATTATTAGAATAATAATCAAGAAGTACGAGGGCGGGTCAATAAGTCCGTGACTTTTTGAATTTCTGACCTCTTTACTGAAACGGCAACACTGCTCCTGTCAACAGGCATCTGTCAGTTGACTCCTGTCAAAATTTAAACTTGCTGCGTCAGTTAGTTTGTGTTTGACAGCTATTTTTATCAGACTACTCACTAATTTGAGGAGAAAATGGAAAAAAGTGAATTTCGTGTGCTTATTAAGCATTATTTCTTGCGAAAAAAAACCATTACCGAGACCAAGGCTAAGCTTGAAAAATACTATGGGGACTCTGCACCATCGATTTCAATGGTAAAAAAGTAGTTTACTGAATTTCGTTGTGGCCGTACAAGCACTGAAGATGCCGAACGTCCTGGACGCCCAGTTGAGGTCTCTACACCCGAAACAATCGAAAAAATTCACGATATGGTGTTGGCCGACCGAAGATTGAAAGTGCGAGAGATTGTGGAAGCCGTAGGGATCTCGAATGGCTCAGTGGTTTCAATTTTGAATGATCACTTGGGCATGAGAAAGCTTTCCGCAAGATGGGTGCCGCGTTTGCTCACAGTCGACCACAAACGCAATCGTGTAACAACTTCACAGGAAGGTTTGGCGTTGTTTAATCGCAATATGGAGGAGTTTTTGCGCCGTTTTGTACTCGTGGACCAAACATGGATCCATCACAACACACCAGAGACCAAACAACAGTCAAAACAGTGGGTTTCTAAGGGTGAATCGGCGCCAAAGAAGGCCAAGGTGGGTTTGTCAGCCAATAAAATTATGGCGACTGTTTTTTGGGATGCACGCGGGATAATCCACATTGACTACCTTCAAAAGGGAAGAACAATCAATGGGGAATATTATGCCAACTTATTGGACCGATTCAATGACGATTTGAAAAAAAACCGACCTCATTTGGCCAAGAAAAAAGTTCTTTTCCACCAAGACAATGCAAGGGTGCACACATGTGCAGTTGCCATGGCAAAAAACCATGAATTGGGCTATGAATTGCTCCCTCATCCACCCTATTCTCCAGATTTGGCTCCAAGCGACTACTTCTTGTTCCCAAACCTGAAGAAATGGCTTGGTGGAAAAAGATTTGACTCCAATGATGAAGTCATCTCGCAAATAAAGGCCTATTTTGAGGACCTCGACAAATCATTTTTTTTGGAAGGGATAAAAAAATTGGAGAAGCGTTGGACAAAGTTTATAGAGCTGAAGGGAGACTACGTTGAAAAATGAAAAAAAATTTTATCAAAAAATCTGTGTTATATTCCAAAAGTCACGGACTTATTGACCCGCCTTCGTAAAAGACATTGAAAGAGAACTAATAAAGATTAATTAAATAGAATTACGTTTTATCTTTTCGAATCCTAGCGTGGATGCAACAATATGTATTGCGAATAGAATGGTGATATAATATACGTAATTCGAACAAGAATAAAAAGAATATAGTATAGTCTTAAACTAGCTTACGGCTTTATATATATCGCCAACTGATGATGATGATGATGATATCTTTATGTTGCGGGTGCACTCTCACTTGTCGAGATTTGGTGTCCCGATCTCGTGCTGATGAAGATGGTGAATCTGCTAAGTGATGGATTGATGTCTGCCGAATCCGCTTGTGTGTTGGGACGCTGTCCGTATACACGGGTGTTGATTTTCCCGCTGTTCTAGACGGCGCGGTGAGTGCAGTTCTGTGTACGGGCCCGCGGTCTACTTCTTCGATTTTATATCTTGTTGTACGTCGCTGGTTATGTGTATGTTATGTTGCTACCGTCTCACTGACGTGCGATCGAGAATAAATTCTCGCGATGGTGGTTATGCTTTTATTGTTTTATGTGTGATAAAGGAAATTGTATTTTTCCCGTCGGCTTTTTTGGTCATATGAATGTTTAATGAAACAGTTTATTTCATTGTATTGTCCCGACGTTTCGGCAGGGATTGCTGCCTTCCTCAGGGGTTCGTTATTAAAAATATATGAAGAAATAACATAAATACAAATATGGAAACGTACGTGTACAATGAAACTTACTTATTGGGTACAAATTGAGTGTTGTAATGTAAAACAAAAGAATACTATTTAGTAAAATTTAAAAAATACAAGTGTTGTGAGTTAAACGCTTCAGTTGAAGCTTAGTCTATTAGTGTTTCTTGGTTTGGACTATGGAGCTATATATAGCAGAAATATTTTGGATGTCCTGTTTTCTGTTCTTGTTATTCCTGTTGTTCATTATGTGTAAAGTCTCGAGTGTATACCGTTTTGAGGTATGCCTCTCCGTCTGAAGGATGGTAGCGTTGTCGAAGTCTGGTTTGTGGTTAGCGGCGATAGTATGGCTGGCGAGTGCTGTTTTATTACCGCTGTTGGATTTAACGTCTGAACGGTGATTAGAAATCCGTTGGGATAGGAACTGTTTGGTTGTGCCGATGTAGCAAAGATTGCAGCTTTCATCATCGTTGCCCATGCAATCAATTTTGTAAACTACATCGGTACATTTGTGCTTCTCAGTTTTGGACTTTAGTTTAGAGAAGGATGAAGCAAGTGTTTTGTTGGCTTTGAAGGCTATATGGACGTCCTTCGATACATTCTTTACTGTATGTTTGAAGTTGTCAGAAAGTTTGGGAACATATATAACACTCTTGTAGACAACCGGTGTGACATCCTCTTCATTTGTGCGGGGAACTTTCTGTTTTTGCTGGCGTATGAGATTACGTGTAAGTCCGTCAGGGAAGTTATTCTCCTTAAGGATTTGTGTTGCTTTGCGTTCGTTGGCGGGGTGGAATTTTTGGTCACTTAACGCAAATATTTTGTGGACTAGGTTCGAAGCGATGTTTGTGATGATGTGTTTTGCATGGTTTGACCGGAAGTTCAAGAGTCTACCTGAAGCTGTGTCCTTATGATACCAGTTGAAAGAAAGACTTTCTTTGTCACGATGGACTTCGACGTCCAAAAATGCAATTGGTTTTTTTTTTTTTTCCAACTACAAGGTGGCGCAAAAGTTGTCAGGTGGCGCAAAAGTTGTCACCCGATGTTCTTTCGCTGTAATTTTTTTTATGAATGAAAAACTTTGGTTCTGCTTTTGGATTATGTTAATTGGTGTCTTAAGTTTTTTCTGTATCAGTTAACTTCACAAATATCAAAGTAGAATTTACATTTGCCGCCATTTGCAAAAATTATGCTTCTTCCGATAGGAAGATGACTTTTGCGCCATCTTGTATAAGGTAAATTGGATTTGTTCGTGCAGACCATTGAGGCAACGCAGCATGTCATCAACTTTGCGATGGTCAATGACAGCGAATATATCATCGGCATATTTTGAGACGAACTTTGGCCTTCCTATTATTGTGAAACACTCATTGAGTAAATGGTCCATGATTAAATTTGCAATGGTGGGAGAAAGTGGGTTGCCCATTGGCATATCAAAGATTTGTTTATGGATGTCTTCCTTGAAACATGTGAAGTTGTTCTCTTTGATACAGAAATCGAGGATCTCCAGAAACTTGGCTTGGCTAAGACGAGTGTTCAAGCTTATGGAATCTCACTTACTCTTGATCACAGAAATGGCAAGTTGGACTGGAATGTTGGTAAACAGGGAAACCACGTCATATGAAACCAAAACGTCCGTTTTCTCCAGTATTATTGCTCTGGCTTTGTTTACAAAATCATGAGAATTCTTAACAGAGTAGGTTGAATTAATCGTCGTGCACTGTAAAAATCTTCCTACGTATTTCGCGAGTTGATAGCATGGGACCTTCATGGATGACGTAATGGGCCTGAGAGGTGTGTATGGCTTATGAATTTTGGGTAAACCGTATACCGAAGGTAGCTGTGCCGTATAAGTTGTCATAATTGCCTTCTCTCTATCCGTGATATACTTGTTATGGTGCAGCCATTTGACAATGTTATTGTTTTCATTTTGCAATGATGATAGTGGGTTGTTTCTAACTCGTCTGTATACCGATCGATCGTTGAGAAGTGCACTCATTTTCTCTTCGTATTCAATCAGGTTCATGACGACGGTAACATTGCCCTTGTCAGCTGGTAAGATGATGATGCCTCTGTTTATCTTTATAAACTTGACAGTTTCTTTATGTACCTTTAGTACATACTTGGAGAAGCTATCGTGTTGATGATGCCTTTGGAAAGAGTACAACATATTGCAGTATTTCGCTCTCATGACTTCTTGTTGTCTTTCGTCATTATCTGTTCTTATCACTTCTTCTCCATCAGCTATCAGCTGAAACAATGGAAATTTTTCTTTGTCAACTGGTAGGGCGAATTTTTTTCCCATTGAGAGCAACCATCTGATCTCTAGTGGAAAATCTACATTGCTTTTATTGACGAACCATTTGTCGTGCATTCTAATGTTATGCGTTCGCCAAAACGTTTGTCTCAAAAGTTCTTTTTTGTGCAAATTGATTTGTTGTTTATAGTTATAAATGGTTTTAAATGTAAAGTTTTGTTTGTTAGAGAATTGCGTATATTCGTCAGCTGTTAGGTGGTCTTTGATGCGTTTGTCATAAAGTAATCTTGCGCTTGTTGTTTGTTTGATTTTATAAAAAATCCAAGAGATCTCCAAGGAGAGAATCTTCTGGTGGAATTTCTTTTCTAGTTTTGCGTAAGAACTAAGTGATTCTTCGCTGGAAAATAGACGTTTGGTGTTTATGGTGGAGTTTTTGATATGTTTGGGTGTGAAGCCATATTCTCTGCATGTCAGAAGGAATTTTTATACCCTATTCTAAGGGTATATTAATTTTGACGCATAGTTTGTAACATACCTTAATATTGCCCGTAGACCCCTAAAAGTTACTATATTTATGATCAGCATCGATAGTAATGTCGATCTAGCCATGTCCGTCCGTCCGTCCGTCCGTCCGTCCGTCCGTCCGTCCGTCCGTCCGTCCGTCTGTAGCCAAAAATTAGGCCTTTAAACTGGACCTAGAGAGCTGAAATTTTAACCATATACTCTCTAGGGTCCCGAAATAATCAAGTTTACGAATTTTTGAAATCCGCCCACAGACACGCCCACAAACTCAAAAAAAACAAATTTTGGAAAAAATCGAATTTTGAGCTAGAAAGCTGAAATTTTTTATATATGATCTATGACTCCTAAAACTGCTCGGGATAAAAAAATTTTAAAATGCGCCCACGGACACGCCCACAAATAAATAAAATAATTTTTTTATACCCTATTCTAAGGGTATATTAATTTTTGAAAATCCAAAGTTTCAGCTAGGGAGCTGAAATTTATAGTATATACTCTCTAAGAGCCCTTTATGCTCATGTGTAAATATTTTCAAAATCCGCCCACTGACACGCCCACAATTAATTTTTTTTAAATTCAAAGTTAGAGCTAGGGAGCTGAAATTTATAATATATACTCTCTAGGGGCCCTTTATTCTCATGTGTTAATTTTTTTTAAATCCGCCTGCTGACACGCCCACAATTAAATAAAACAATTTTATTGAAACACCCAAGTTTGAGCTAGGGAGCGTTGTTTTTTTTGATAAAATCCTTTAAATGTTATATAACAAAATATGTAGAGCGTTCTTAACAATTCAACCATACTTAGACTTTTGTCACGCCCACTTATGAGGGATAGGAATAAGAATAGGGTATCCAACAGTTCGCCCAAGCGGACTGTAGCCCGTCCCTATGTTAAATTTTGTTTTTGTTGCGCCAATTATTATTTTATTCTTTTAGTATTTTATGATGTCGTAGATGTTGGACTCTGCATTATTTTCGTGGCTGGGTGTTACATATATGTTATGGGCCGTGCCACAAAGATGGTGATACATGTGCCACAATGGATGGCGATGAATTTGCTACACGGATGGTGATATTTATGGTGATTCGTGCCTCAAAGATGGTGGATGATTTGCCAATGGATGGTGATACGTTCCCAACAAAGATGTTATAGGGACGCCACAATGAAGCTATAGGTACGCCTGGAAGGTGATATTTGACGCAAGGATGGCCTTCGTCGCATGCCAAATTGTTGCGCGTGCAGCCGTGCATGCGCTTAGCGATATGATTCGCCCGCTAATTGTATGTAGCTGCTGTCGTTGCGCACGATTTGGAATCGTCCTGAGTCGCCTGAGGACATGTTAAATTATAATTAGCACAATGCTAAATTACGATTGGTGATGCGGGACGTGGATGGAGAATAATTGTATGCATTTACTCTGATCTTTTCTTACCTGAATAATTTCACTTATTCGATGCGATGAATATGTGGTGTGCTGGTACAGTTATTTGCTTTTGCACGCAATAGATTACAATTGGATATTTGTAGGACAACTTATGCCGACGACGGCCATCACGAAAAAGACTGAACAAGCATTTGCGAGTGGTATTTAATCATGTTGGTCGGTACGGCTTCCGATTATTTTCGTTGACTTTGGTGGGTCGCGGTTGGCACTACCTGTCAAAGTTTCGTATTGCATACCTATTGGTGGATGTGTTCGCGGGTCGAGGAAGTTGAATGCAAGGTGATGGTCGATGTTCAACCGAGTGTTTTTCTTGGGTGATCAGAGAAATGCATCGAATAAAAGTAATTATTCGATACGCCGATGCGGCGTGGAAAATACATCCCTCACAAGGGCTAGATAAGATAACGGTCGAAGTGAGCTTGAGCTTCATGCCCAGGCAGCCACCTTACCGAACCTAACCTAAGGCCGCATATTATAGCATTCAACGTCAGGAGCTCTACATAGCCGTGCCCGATTATGGGATCTCTGAAAACTGATCCAGCGTTGTCGCCTGACACTAGAAACCATGCGGTGTAATGCGCAGTTTTGAAGGTACCGTGACATAACCCCAAGCGTCATATGCCCAAATCTCGAAATTTGGCCTTATGTCGGATTGTGAAAGTGACATAAGGCCAAATATTAGCATTTGGTATTATGACACCTTGAAAAAGCGTCATAAGGCCAATGTGACTTTGTGACACTTTCGCTTGGTGCTGTTTTCAACAATTTGCCCTCGCACCTACCCCAAATCAAACAGTGACTCCAAGCAGGGGGGTTGCAGGGGGGCAGCATGTCCTCCCATATGCATTGCACTGGTTATGGGTTATGTCACTTTCAAAAAGCGACATAAGGCCAAATTTCGAGATTTCGGCTTATGACGCTTGGGGTTATGTCACGGCACCGTTTTGAAGCACCTCTTCCGAATTATGTGATTTCGGCAAGGAGATGCGATGTCATGTGATATTCATGCTCTAGAGAAAATAGTGCGCAGGGCAGATATCCACACGGAAGGCACTGTATTCAATAGATAGGACGATATCGACAGCATCGGTCGCTCCTAACATGCCGTGATAGAGGCGTTTACAGCGATCTTGAAGTAAATGAGAACAAGACAAAGTACATGCTATAAAACGTCACTGTTGATAGCAATAACTTCAAGATAATCAACGAGTTCATCTAAACATCAAATCCACGAATGAAGCTTTACTGAAGATCCGGCGGAGAATTACCTTAGGAAACCGCCGCTACTTCGGTTTGGCAAAACAAATGGGTTCAAAAATAATCAGTCGAATGACACAAAACATGCTCTATCGAACATTAATCCTGCCAGTCCTGCTAAATGGTGCTGAGTGCTGGACGATAACTAGGAAAGGGGAGCTAATATTGGCTTCTTTCGAAAGACAAATAATCCGTCGGATATTTAGCCCTGTGTGCGAGGATGGCGAACGGAGGAGAAGATACAACCGTGACAATAATTCTTCAACAGGATCTTCGACTTTCAACTCCCAGGTTCGAGAAGGCAAAAAAGAGCGCCATTTTAAAGACCGTCATGGAAACCAGAGCGCTTGGTCTGGAAAACTGGAAACAGCGTGCTCGGGATCACAGAGGATCTGCAATGCTCAGGCGATACTCTTCACAGATGAGGTGCTCGTTAAGTAAGTAGTAAGTACAGAAACGAGTAAAACAAATATCCACATAAAATCAAAAAAAAATGCGTGAATTAAAATACGCTCCAAGACGTATATTTACCCTACTTAAATAAGTAAATTATTAATTTAAATATCTAACTTTATGTTATGAGAAAAATAATTCAAAACTTACCTTTAACAAGGACATGCATAGAGCACATTTCGCTAATCTTGCTTTCACACTTCATATAGTCAATCGTTATAATTATAATAATTCTTAAATGTGTAATTTACATTTGTAATTTATCGGATCTTGTGTAGTTGGTTGGAAATATGTGTGTTTACATGAAGCTAGTTGCTGAAATGCAGTACAAAACTATTAAATTAATTACCAAGAATTAATGAAGAGCAAACACTTAGCAACATATGGATATACCGCTCTAACAACAGTCAGTGCATCAGGGGGCATTGTTTGGGATTATCGTTAATTTATTACCATCACAATGTTAGCTTGTTTTATGTCATACAAGTTTCGGTCAATGACAATCTATGTCTGTTTAAGAATAACCTGGTCACCAAGGTATTACAGGCAATGTCTATGCAGACGAACTAGCCAGAACTGGATCCGAATCTGCGTTCTTTTTACGAAAACCTAATTGCGGAGTCGATTGGGCTGCTACATTAAGGCTTCTTAAGAGTAGGAACAACAGCTTCGTCTTTACCACTGGTAAAGTGTTCCTGGCTTAAGACCATCCCGACGATCAATTAAGCCTTACTCCTACAAAGAAATCCTCTTATTTAACAAGGATTAGGAAGCTGGTGGGCTTTCTCACATGGCACTCCAGCTTGAGATATCATCTCATTAAAATAAAACTGTATTCGGAGACGGAATACAGGTTCTTTGTGGAGGATAAAGAAACTCTGAACACAATCTCTGTGAATGTCCGGCACTTCATTGTTTGAGACGACGTATCTCTCACAGGGAATTATGTTCACAGCTGGAGCCACGTAACTCTGCCACTAAACACGTATTGGCGTTCACTAGGGAGGTCACTTGTGTTTTAAGTTAAAACACTCCTTTTCGATCCAAAAAATCTTTGAGGTCGCAGTGTCAGCCAATAAGGTTATACCCTTACGTATATATATATATATAAAAACAAAAATAATAAAAGTCCACCTGATTAACTATATAAGATCTATGTACCGAGACTATGAGGTTGGTGCGTGGAGATTCTTATCTAGAATCCTATCTGTTCTGTTCATCCTTGCCGACGAACATTTAAAGCAAATAAGAATTATATTATAAAGTGGTAATTGAATTTTCTTTTTTTAATTTCAATAGAAGGTATGTACCACTTATTATATGCTTCTCCTTCATCAACAAATAATTGCTCATCTAGCCGGAACACACTTTATATATTGTCAATGCTGTAAGCCAATGTTGTTCAAATAAAAAATGTTTCACACCAAAAACACACTGGCACATCGTCCACCGTTTTTACATTGTTGAATTATACTGGAAAACGTTTATGAACACCAAGTTGAAAAACAGATGGCAGGAATACCAACACATCTATTCATTGCTCAATCCTACCGCTATGAAGGCAATATTTCCTTTTGACTTACCAAGTTCAGAAATAAAACAATATATAAGGCTGAAAATGGAACATACCAACACCACCCATAAGCACATAATCACCAAAGAACCTCCTCCACTTTGCGAATTTTGTGACGAAAGGCCAGCATTTACTGTAACACACATCCTTCAGTGCTCCAACATTGATTCGATATCCAAAACCATTTTCGGAAAAGGCCTTCAAGAACTATTAACAGTTATATCCTACACCAGCATAAAACATGTTAATGAAATTATTTCCAAATTAGAATTTATTAGTTTGATTTATTTTTTAATTTATTTATGTATCAATAAAGTTGTAATAATAATAATAATAATTATACTGCCTAATTGAATTGTATGGTTTAATTTTGTGTATATTTTATTTCGTTTATAACAGTTGTCTGTTTCCACACAATATACTCGTACAATTACAAAAATATGATATAAACAATATATCTAACTACTTAACAGTTAATTTAGGAGTCTTATGTACTCTTAAAACAAATATGTTATTCAGAAACAAAATAAAGCAGACAAGGCCTTTTGTGGAAGCCATAAGGACCACTTCCATTGGTATTTTAAAAACAATCACAATTAATGCTTAAATTGCGTTAAATGCTGTCATTGTACCACACTTTGTAAAGTTGGAGAAATTAATCAGCACAATTACCTTTACATCATACCCACGACAAAATACCTGAATTCCAAGGAAAAACTCCTGGAGAAAGATACAATATGTACGTGTACTTTATGTTATTCAGTTCCCAGTCACGTCTGGTATCAAAATCTATGTGTAAATCAATGTCTTTCCCTTCATTCATCATTGGGTATTTCGGTCTTGGCTTTTGGTGAGAAATTTATTCGCATAAAATCGGGACCATTTTAAGACGCACCTATCCACTCCCCGCCCCCGGCGACGGCACGATTTACAATGTTGAAATGGTTTTTTTTTTATTAAAAGAAAATATATCACTTCATATTTATTTTGTAAGGCCACAGACAAAGCATATTTATTTAGGTTATAGCTGCTGGGTCGGGGAAAGCTTAGCCCGACATTTAAAGCGCATAAATATGAATCACTGTCGCTGGCTCATTTTACTCATTTCACTCGTTTTAATGACTCTGACGTTCCGTAATCGTTCCATTCAACACCTGGCATCTATTGAAAATGATACAAGTCTTCCTAAGCTAATCTGATTAACGCAAGACAATAAGTAAGCTTTAATTGTGGCACATTAGGTACGCCATTTGGCAGATTTATATCCTGATACTTGGGCGTATACGCAACCATCAGCCAAAGATCCCATTAGGAGGTGTCACTCGCTCATATTTATTCAGTTGAATCTTGAAAATTATGCGGTGTAGATAGCAGAGCTCTGCATAATAATATCCTCAAATAATTATCAAAACGAAATCCCTGGCACACCGGGGGGCATCGCAGCGTGGCGCGCTCCGACATCGTGTCAATTTCAATACACGAAATCGTCACGAATCCTCTTAGGAATCGCAATAAGGCTTGTGTGGGTAAGATGGTGTAAGTCCTTAATCATCTATAGGATGGGTGATATAAACCCATTCACCTGTAAAGGCCTCCAACGAAATACCGTGCTGTTTACCTTTTAGATTATGTTTTTGGTCCGTCTTGAATACGATTTTTAGAATTTTTTTTAATGTGTGAGTATTTTAGGGCTTTAATTCGTTGAATATAAAATGCAAATGAGACTCAGGATGGTGTTTGAGGGAAAATGAGATAGCTTTTTGTGTTGGACAATAATTAAGATTCTTTGACTTTGTTTATGGATCTCGAAGACCTTGGGCGAAATTGCGCGGTCCAAAGTGCTTGAAGCACTTTCGTTCGTTTTAAGCATAGAAATTGGTGAATTTTTTCGGTTTTTTCTTTGTAATTTAGTAATTTATCTATGTAAAGTGATTTGCTTATTCTGTTTAGGGTTTATTTTCCCTTCAATTTATAGGATTAATTAGTGAAATTAAAATTCTGTGAAATTAAAGTTAGCGCTTTGAGTGAACGAGTTGAGAATAGATGTTGGTGATAAAAAATAATTAAACAATGAAATTAATTTGAGGAAGGAAACTACCATAAAATCAGATGTCAAAATTAGGTAATAACAAAAGCAATAATGGATCGAAAATAAAATTCCAAATCCTTGGGAAAACAGAAAAAATAAATATTTATAGCACTAACATAAAAATTTATTTAGTCTTGAAATTAAATTAGTTTTGTATGAAAGTAGATATGACATTACTATTTATAGTGAGCAGCAGTAGCGCTTCTTACAAACTTATGTATCTGCAGGACGATAGAAAGTCAACACAAACGATTATTTCTCGCTTATGTTGATAAAGTCAGTTTTGGGATAACGGATGAAGGCGAAGGGTAATTATTTACTATTCCAATGGAATTTAATAGTCTCATATCTGTGACACACATAAAGGAGCTGATTTTGATGGCTAATTTCCTAAGCTACATGCTGCAAAAAAAAACAATTGAAGATGATTAGAACGAATATAATAATTGATTGACTGGAGCCAAATGCTATAAAAGTGGGGGCATCACTCTCCTGGCGGATGCCTTCAATGCTGAATTATTGAATGACCGGATCACACTCAAATACGTAATAGGCTCACGGGTCAAAAATCGATACAACTAGGAGACGTGTTTGTTGAGTTCTGTGATATTGAAATCCTTGTTATCAGATAATCCATATTTAGCACAAGATTTTCATCAAGCATAGCTGGATCTCTACGAATAAACAAGGAAAATCTGTCCTTAGATTTTTGTTGTTCCCCCTGGAATAATAATGCTTCGTCCAATCGACGACGCAAGTTCACTATCAACCGTAATTCTTTCTTTTTTTGTCTGTTTTGCGTTGGTTTTTCGTACAGCTCTAGCTGTGTTCAATATGTGTTGCCGAAACCACGAATCACTCCACCTAAAAATACTAAATTTAGCGCGTATGTAAGAAAATACAATATGAACTAAGGTTGCAAAAATTAAATTTGAGAAAAAATATTATAAAAAAAAAACATTAATTGTTGTTTGTTCTTTATGCTCAACGAACTAAGTAACTGAAAATATTCGACTTTCAAAGTTTCTGGTGTATAGGTTGTAACTAGACCACCGAAACTTTCCAAATGAGCTGATCCATTTTAGCATTCACCATCATAAAATACACAGCGGCTATTGGCAGCAAAATTGCCTAGCAGAACACAAGAAAAGTTTAAAGGCCTAATTTTTGCCGACGGACGGACGGACATGGCTAGATCGACATTACTATCGATACTGATCATAAATATAGTAACTTTTAGGGGTCTACGGGCAATATTAAGGTATGTTACAAACTACGCGTCAAAATTAAAATTATAAAAACGTCGTCTTAACTGCCGATTTCCTAATTAAAAAAGGTAATTGCAATATATAAATACTTTCAATACTAAGACAACATAAAAATTGCATTCCAATTTGAATGTTATTTATGGTTTTCTTACATTTGTATACTAATCTAGACACTATTATCTAAAATGCTTTGCGGGTTGAACTTGTTTATATGAATGTGGCCTCTTACACGTTATTACAAGAAAACAATACCGAAAATGCGCTTATCACTCTGATTATCAGCTCTTTGAATATCAAATATAGCAAATCACGTTAAAGTGCTGCACCATATTTCTAAATCGTCAATAACCTTCTTTCATTATCTGTTCAAATTGACTCTCTTCCCTGAAACACAACTACAAAGACATTCGCCCCTTTTGCAATGCAAAGCTTCTTTACTCAAATAATAAACTTTATCCGAATCGTCTTCCTATCGACACCTGCCTTTATCCTGTTTTCTTAATGTTATGCTAAGAATCAAATAAGTCAATCATAATAATAAATGCTTAAAGGCACATTTGAAAAATTAAATCATCAACAGGTACATACTCAAATCTTGAAAGTTTGTTAACCGCCCTTATCCTAAATATTGCTGCCACTAAGCAAGGGAAAACGTGTCCTTGTACACAGACATAAATATTTAAAAAAAAGGAGAAAAGAATGAAAGTCTAATCCGATTTATGGCTCACACAAAATGCAGACATTTTCCCAATTCCAGGCAGCATAACAGCCAAACAAAAGCACAAAATTCAATTCGACCATATTTCGGGAAACCACTAAAGATTTTTGCTTCCGCCACCCCCCATGTGGCATCATCGTCCTCGTCGTCGTCAACAAATCAACTTCAACGCCAGTAGTTCATCTCCCTTGCTGCGATATGTTCATGCTTGGGCCGCGGATCCACAAGTAGCCTTGTGCCCTGCAGCAGAGCGCAACAACACTAACAACAACTACTCGTATTAGGCAAGTACAACTCTTGAGGAAATCCTTAAATCCTTTTGCAGATATTTTCTTCACAAAAAAAACCTAAGACAGACATGCTATGTTAAGCAACAGTAGTATCTGCCGTCACCGCATATACGAATACACGATAGTTAGTTGTAGGTAGTTGAATCAACATTTGGGATAGAATTATTGCCTTTTGCCGAATACAAGCTGGGGTAAGCTGGTATGAGTTCCCGGCTCATTGTGGTGGAAAATGTATTGTATTTCGATGGAATGTGTGTTAGTCGATGGCATTTAATATGTTCATAACTTCGCTTTGATATCATTTTAAGCTTTTTTTCTAAATTGATGATCTGTGCTTCGTTTTATAAGAACATAATTTTATCTGATTTTATTTGAAACCTCATTAACCCCGGGGACATGTATTGCAACAAACAGCTCCTCCTTAATTGTGTTCGGGACGTGCAGCTACTGAGTTCATTAAAGTTGTTGCATTATTATCTGCGTGGCTTGGGTTTTTTTTTCGACCCCCTTTTTCGTTTTCGACACGACTTTCATTTATTTCGATGTAGAACTGATAAAAGTTTGCTCCTTTGAACTGTGGAAATGGGGGTGAACTAACAAGTATTGAAATTGTTTTACTTTTCAACTTTCCTTGGTACCTTTTTATAATTTTTTTCGAGTTTCGAATCACGAAACTCAAGTCACCCGATGATGGAGAAAAATCTCCGAAACGCGTCGCGATAACAACAATTAAATAAAAAAGTTGTGAAAATCAAAAAGAACAAAAGTAATAAAGTATAATTCAACAAAAAAAATTGAATATCTTTTCATTCATCCGCCCACAATTTAAAATCAATTTTTTTTTGAAAATCCAAAGTTTGAGTTAGGGAGCTGAAATGTATAATATATACTCTCTAGGGGCCCTTTATGCTCATGTGTAAATATTTTCAAAATATTGGCTTGGCCGACTGTAGTGCATGACTTCTGGTAAATCTAGTATATTAGTTCCTCTACGAAAACGCCGATTGCTTGATATCGATTTAAAGCAGGGTTCGTAAAATATCGCTCGCGAACGATAAAATAAGGATCTTTATCGTTCTTTATCGATCTTATAACGAACCATAAAAAAAGTTCGCGAACGATAAAATTTTCGATCTTTAAAAATGTATAGTTCTCTCGCGAACGAACTGAATCCCTTTCTTTCTGTATCTCTCGTTCATGAGAGATCAAAATTCAGGTAGAATATGGTTCGCTCGCGATAAGGATCCGTAAAGATCCTTAAAACAAATCATTCTCGATTCGCGATTTATATTTTATATAATAGTTATTATTTTGGTTGAAATGGGGAAATTAAATAAAAATAAATATGTTTCTTATAATGAAGAAACTGACGAATCAGCTTCCTTACTTTGTGAGAGAAAATTGAGCATTGGAAAATATTGAGCAGCAAAGAGGTTCTTCTAGGAAAACTTGCACAAGAAGTGCTGGCAGTGCCATCAACTCAAGTCACACAGAAACAATAAATAATGTTTTGTTAGTTAAACTGAATGCAAATTTATTCGAAAATCTTAATGTGTAATAAAAATACTTTTCACTTATGTTCTTTCAATATTAAAATATAATATAATTTTCATGGAAAATTACTTTTTTTATTCTTATCCATTCGAACCATTCGCAAACGGATATCCAATAGTTCGCACGTGATAAATTCGCGAACAAACTATATTTTACAGATCGCAACAAATTTGAATTGATCGTGAAAACGAATTTTATTTTTAAATTCCTTTGCGAACTTTTCATGAGAGAACGAACAATTCCATTGTACTTGTTTTTTTGAAGAACAAGTACTAGTACAGAGTATTGGGTACTTACACAGTACTGCAGTACAAATGTACTTCAGTACTTTACAACTCTGTCATTAACCAATATCAATAAGAGAAACAGTAACTGAGTAACTGAGTTATGCCTTGAATGATTAAGAAACTAGTGTCCGATTTTATTAAGCATTTTTTAACATAACAGTTTTTCACAAACAAACTAAAACTCTCACTTTTGTTGTTCTTAGATCCGATTATTTAAATGCTAAAGGAGAATTGATTGTTTAAAAAACGCATTTGTAGATTATTCGGTATTAAGATATTAAGTTAGAATTGCTGTTAAAGGTGTTTTTAACAATTTGTACCAATAAGTGACCAAAATATTAAATATAAATTGATTAATTAATAAGTATTGAATAATAATATAATTAATAGGTATTTGAATGAGACTTGTATATTCGTAATAAGGAAGAGCTGCAGATTATTTTCCTGTGACCAGCAAAAGTTTTGAGAGTTTTCAGTAAAACGTCTTTTAAGGATACTTAAGGACGTCTGGCGGGGTGAAGGCTGAAAAGAAAACGTCTTTGACATACATATTTGTAATCAGGAGAATTATTCTGATTTTTTGATGTATCACTCATGTGATTATACCTCTGACTCCAAAAGTTGATTTTCTGGCAAAGGGGAAGCTAAAAGTAAAACGTCTGGGACCTAAATATTTGAAATCAGTACGCAATTATCCATTGTTTAAATATGCATTGAAGTGGTTATACCTCCGACACAAAAATCAGAAAATATAACCGATTTGAAAAGCCCGCACACAGCCCCGGCTGAAAAACAACCCTGCTAGATATTTGAATTTGTATTATTATTGTGTATATTTACACATACAAGTATATGCATTTTGGTTACACCTCCACTCCCAAAATTTGCTGTCGGCTCTTGGTCTATTATAATTTGCCACAGCGCAGGCATTTTCGTTGCTGCAAGCAACACCCAGCAAATGATTCATTGGCTGTTTTTGGGTGCTGCTTACTACTGAAAGAATAGGAGGATAGGAAAGAAGTTTTTTGGTGCGACGGGTTTTTTTCTCCACATGTGGCGCCTTAATTGCTTAAGGGAGATTTGAATTGTTGTGTGTATTCAAGAGCATCGCTCTGGTCTGGATTCAAGCACACGACCTGCCAATCACTTTGCGAATACACTACCATCGCACCATTGCCACCTGCACTTATTAAATCAAATTTCCTGTAGTTTTCGATTGTACAGCCTTAAAAAATGGGCTTACAGTTTTGTACACAACTTCTTCACTTCGACAGCTTGATGGTTCTATCCCTTCGCAAACTTTTGAAAAGTAAAGTATTGGGCGATACGTTTCCTATAGGGCAGGGTAGGGTAGGTTAAGAATGCAAGCAATGAAAAGATAGTTTAAAAAAACTTTTTACGATTTTTTAATTTTAGTTTTCTTTTTCTTCTTCTTTTAAGGGCGGTGAGGCTATGATCAGGATTAAAGGGATCATAACCCTCCCACTTGACTGCATCCCTACTGTGGGGCCTGTGGTTTTTGTTTTAAATTTGTAATACCTTAAAAGCTTCTTACTTAAGACTATTTGTAAAACATAATTCATAATCAGCCCGATTCTCAATAACAACTACCGTAGAATTTGTTCTCTTTTCCCTTTACTCCTATTCTAAATAAAAATTCCCGGGGAATTTGTTCACTTTTCCCTTTTCCCTTATTCTAAACAAACTTCGAAAAATAGGAAAAAAATTGCGAGAAAAAAGTAGGCATTCTAAATAGGTAAAAAGGGGAGAATTTGAATACATTTCCCGCGTTTCTCTTCCCCAAATATTTGCTCGGGAGTTTATGGAAAAATGTAAGTTTTTTAATTTCTACAAACGAAAATGGAATATAAGTGAAATTTATTTAGGTCTAAAACAACAAACAGTTTTCAGCTTCAAATGCTCCTAAATTTAATGGAAGAACACCGCGATATTGCGTATGGTTTCCACAAAAAAACAAAAGAAGAAATTGGGTTGTTTTGGCAAAAAGCTGAAACTGCACTTAAATCAGCGGGACCACCAAGCAAGAGTATTTTTGAGTGGAAAAAAGTAATAAATTAATTTCTTGAAACGTTTATTTAACTAATTTCACTTATAGGTACTTCTTCCACCAATATTCGCTTGCAATGCTATGCATTTGACGTTTTTTTTTTAATAATAAATCGCAATTTCATTGAAAATGTCAAAAGTCAAAAAATTTAACCAATCATATGTTGATATCTGACAGAATTCTCTCAGTTTTTTTTCGAACATAAACTTCCGGGGAGAAAGTTTCCCGGGGAATTCGTAATAGGGGAATTTAGCTATCGGGAGAAAATATTCCCGGCGAATATTTAGAATAGGGCTGAATATAAAAATAAAATACTTGGGAATCTCCCTAATTATTAATTGTGCCATTACTCAGAATTTCCTTTAAGTTATTGCCGTATGCGCATAATAATGTTTTCAGCTAATTGTGAACTTAAATATCAACGACTTGAAGCATAAAATAGGTGGCTTGAATTGCATTTGCTAAGTTGATGTGGATAATATTGTCCACATAATGTCCATGCTTTTATTGCAAGGTGCTTAGGAGTAGAGTTTTACGTTTACTAGTGATTCATTTTTTATTCGACGTAACTTTTTAAATGTTTCACGGCACACCACTGACGACCACATAATCTTGAGGCCGAAAGTTTCGAACATACAGAAAAAAATAAATCCATAATCTGGGAAAATATATTGCGTTTTACAGTCCATTCGTGTTTTTGGGGTGTATATTCATTCGTTCGATATTTAAATACGAGTAGTATGCCATTAAGATATTTGAAATTTCAAAAAAAAACGCAGTGTTTATTTAAAAAAGTGGGTTGTTTTGATGCATTTTTCATCAATAGCGTTTCGGTAGTGAAATTTCTCAAAATTTCTATCCGCTGTTCGTCCGTGTAATTTTTCATGAGGAAACCTTAATGTGTAACAACAACGCTGTACGGCCGCAAAGAGAATAAGATACATTTCAAATAGGCGGTCGATCGGACTTCTACAATACGGCAGAAGGTAAAACATCCAACTTTCCGTCAAAAGGACCAAAGTGTGCCATCAGTCACTATTTAATGAATTAAATAACACTATTTATTAAAATAAAAACATAAACATTTTTCAAATAAACAATGCGATATTTTTTCCAAATTTCAAATAGGCGGTCTGGGACCCTTTATATAAAACAAAAAATTCAAATATACTTCGGGGCTTTATTAACTTCCCAGTGGAAATTGTTGTAATGGGGCCGATTTTGTGAATCGCGGATTTTGACATACCTCCACGTTTCAAGGTCACCATCAGAATCCAAATCCAACTTTTTTATAGAGATGTCTCTGTGTGTGTTTGTAAGCATGTGTGTATGTGCGTTCGGAATTATCTTTCGCCACGATTATCTCGAGAACTAAAGATGATGAGACCGGGTTTATTCGAAGCGTAATTACGTAACTCAGAACTTGTTAAGTTTCTAGCGAAATCGGTCCACCCGTTTTTTGTTAGTAAATAAATAACTAAAATAATTTGCCTTTATTTGTACTATTCATTGTCATTTGTCATGGAGCAAATCAGTATTACATTGTGCTCCGTTATTTCGTATACATGTAAATTTACAGGTCTCCGTGTTCATAACAATGACTGCATTAATATATATCAATAATATTAAAGAGCATTTTTTAATATTAAATAATTCTTAACCATATCTTATGGTTAACCACATTTCAAAATTTCCCACTAATCCCATAACTCATATTGATCCCACGTTGAAGTTTGTCGTGTGGACCTTGCGGGTCGCACCCAGACCACTTTTTTCATTTATATTTTCGGTCTTATTTGCATTTTTTTTTTTGCTTAAATTCCATATTCTGAATGGCATATTTCATACTTTTGATTTTAGAATAAAAGAAAAGAAGCGCAACCAAGTTTTGACCATAGCTGTCATAACAAATGTTCTCCGTACAGTGCAAACGGGGAAATGACATTTTGAAATATCGTTGCGAAATGTAGAATTTCTTCCCTATGTAAACGTTATTTTGTCAAACGAAATGTCCAAATATTTTTGAAAATAATAGTATAGCTGTATCAACTATTATTTTCTCATATATTTTGACTTTTTATTTGAGAAAATAACAGTCAATTTTATTTAATTACAGAAACTTAATGCCCAATTCACAATGTCGCGTTGACGCGCGCGTGCGTCGGCGCGCTTTGACACGCTTTATAGACACTTTACTATTTTTAATGCCAAAGCGCGCAGGCAACAATTTTGTAAAACTTAATGCCGCTTCAGAGCGTACGCGCGTTGAGAGATTAGAGTTTCACAGAGTAAAAGTTCCGTTGGGTTTAGCGTAAAATAAACAAATTCAGAGCAGAATGATGAATTTCAAGTCTACTCTCTTTCCATTTTACAATTGTTATTTGTTGCACCATTTGAAATAATAATTCTCCAAAATAGTAAAGAATTCATAAATAAAACTATATAAAAGCAAACAACAACCTTAACACGAAAAAAAACATTTGATATTTATATTTTACCTGAAAAAAGGTAAATAAATCACTGAAAGTATCACAAAAAAATTAAATTCCTCATTTCCACACTCCAGCATAATTTATTTGCATTTTTAAAACCTTTTACGGCATTTCAAAACTTAAATGTATTAAACATAAGCGAATCTGTGCAACTCCTAAAATGAACGGTAAACTCTATTACTTTAAACGAACATCAAATCGAACAGGTCGCATGAAATGCGAACACATCTGCAACTGTCAAACGAAATATTAATACAAAAATACATAGAGAAGAATCATTTCGATTAAGCATTTAATTTGTATTTGCGATTAAAGAAAAGTTTTGATTAATTTAAATAATGGATACCGACGATCTATTGGACTTTTCAATGTTCGCACTGCTGGGATATCTTGGATACGAAGCATTTAAAGCTAGCAGAAGGCGGTCAGAAAACCAGCAATGGGTCCGAGAGCTAAATTTGACTCGGGATGTCGATGGTTTTTATGCACTTAACTACGAGGCTATGCAATCAAGAGACCCGGAACAGTTTTTTTTTTTAAATAACCCGCATGAAGCCGAAAACATTTCAGCTATTACGCACGCTCATCGAACCGTCGGTCGTTGGAAAAAACATCTTGGAGAAAACCCATTTCCCCATGTTGTCGACTTTTTCTGGTTTTGATGTAAATTTGTTGTTATTTTCATGTGAATAGTTGTGTTTACCTACATTCAATTTCGTTTTTGTAACTATTTTCAAGGTTCTTATCACAAGGAGTTCCGAAGCAAGTTCTCGCATGGATTTTTCGTATGGGTCTATCGACAGTTGCGTCAATTATTTACCAAACGTGTGACGTCTTGTGAAACATATTAATGCCGCTTTATTTAGCGCCTCCCTCAGAGGAAAATTGGAAGAACATCGCCAAGGATTTTAAAAACATGGAATTTGCCTAACTGTGTTTCTGCAATAGATGGGAAGCACATAAACATACGTTGTCCACCAAGAGCTGGTTCGGAAAATTTTAACTACAAAGGCCACCATTCAATTGTACTTCTTGCTGCATGTGACGCCAATTACATTTTCACTGCAGTTGACATCGGTGCATATGGTAGCCAAAGTGACGGTGGAGTGTTCGCTGAATCGTCGTTCGGAAAAAGAATTTTACGTGGTGAGCTTAATATGCCGCCACCTAAACAACTTCCAAACTCTACCATCGTTTTTAGCCACTTCTTAGTCGGAGATGCAGCATTTCTATTAAAAACTTATCTGATGCGACCCTACCCTGGCAAACTTTTAACTGACAGGTTTCATTTCAACAAGCGCTTATCGCGCGCTCGTCGTGTAATTGAAAATGCTTTCGGCATATTAGTGCAAGATGGCGAATTTTACAAACCACTTTAAACATGCTGCCTGAGAATGCCGATCGTATAGTTAAAGCATCTGTCGTGTTACATAATTTTATTAAATTAAATCACGCAGCTTATTGCTCCCAAGATTACGTCGACGCTTATGATGAAAACGACGAAATTACTCATAGAGGCTTGTGGAGAAACGAAGCGCAACCTCTTGCTCGAGCAAGATCGATTGGTTCGAACCATTCTTCAAGGCTAGCATTCCAAATGAGGGATCAATTAAAAGATTATTTGTTCACGAATAATAAATATGTTTATACCCTATTCTAGGGGTATATTAATTTTGACGCATAGTTTGTAACATACCTTAATATTGCCCGTAGACCCCTAAAAGTTACTATATTTATGATCAGCATCGATAGTAATGTCGATCTAGCCATGTCCGTCCGTCCGTCCGTCCGTCCGTCGGCAAAAATTAGGCCTTTAAACTGGACCTAGAGAGCTGAAATTTTAACCATATACTCTCTAGGGTCCCGAAATAATCAAGTTTACGAATTTTTGAAATCCGCCCACAAACTCAAAAAAACGAAATTTTGGAAAAAATCGAATTTTGAGCTAGGAAGCTGAAATTTTTTATTTCTATGACTCCTAAAACTGCTCGGGATATAAAATTTTCAAAATCCGCCCACTGCCACGCCCACAAAAAAATAAAACAATTTTATTGAAAAACCAAAATTTGAGCTAGGGAGCTGAAATTTTTAATATATACTCTCTAGGGGCCCTTTAAGCTCATGTATAAATATTTTCAAAATCCGCCCACTGACACGCCCACAAATAAATAAAACAATTTTTTTGAAAATCCAAAGTTTGAGCTAGGGAGCTGAAATTTATAATATATACTCTCTAGGGGCCCTTTAAGCTGATGTATAAATATTTTCAAAATCCGCCCACTGACACGCCCACAAATAAATAAAACAATTTTTTTGAAAATCCAAAGTTTGAGCTAGGGAGCTGAAATTTATATATATACACTCTAGGGGCCCTTTATGCTCATGTGTTAATTTTTTTTTAAATCCGCCTACTGACACGCCCACAATGAAATAAAACAATTTTATTGAAACACCCAAGTTTGAGCTAGGGAGCGTTTTTTTTTGATAAAATCCTTTAAATGTTATATAACAAAATATGTAGAGCGTTCTTAACAATTTAACCATACTTAGACTTTTGTCACGCCCACTTATGAGGGATAGGAATAAGAATAGGGTATCCAACAGTTCGCCCAAGCGGACTGTAGCCCGTCCCTATGTTTTTAATTAGTTTTTATCTTCATTTTCTTTGAAAAATTGCAGAATTTCATCATTAACATCTTTCAGTATACGTCCTTGCAGACGGATTTTGGTTTCCGGTGGCAATATCTGGAAAGTTGTTATTTATTTATAAGCTTATTCGTATTTATAATGGATAATTACAATACCTTAATTTTTTTCTAAATCATGTTCATGAACATGTCGTTGTCATCAAGATCCGGAGCCGGGGTGCTGAATCGTGTCGAAAACGTTTGCGACAAGTTACCGAAGAACTCGTTTATCGGGAACTCTGATGGCCGCGATCTTTTATTTTGCCGTGTGACCATTATTGCCGTTTGGGGTCATCGACATCGTGTTGCACTGGGGAAAACAAGTCTTGTGCTCCACTGCTCTCATCGCAAGTTTGTTCGTGGTTCCCAGTTTGCCTGAAAAAAATGGGTGTTGAGTGTGCAAAGATATTGATTATATACTTTCTCGGCTGCATCGCTTGGTTGAGAAATTCAAGCTGCGGATACAGCTCCCAAGGCTACATATCTTTGGCACCGCTACCAGAAGGTTGCTCAAGCTTCTTCTTCTCCCTCACAAACCGATCCCGTAGGCTTTTCCACCTTTGTTTGCAGTCTTCAGCTAAACGACATTGAAGAGTTTAACAAAAATTTGTGTTACTGCAAAGCAAAGCACATTACCTGGTCTATGTAGCTGTTCCCCTATTTTCACCCAAGCTGCTTCGCGATTTACGGAATTTTTATATTTTCGCGATTTTGTGTTGTACTCGTATATAAAATCGTGTTCCTTTACTAAGGCGACCAACGACCATACCACGTCGAGTTAATCGGTTCTCGTCAGATCACCGTAATTAAACGACGTTGGGCGCGGTTAGTACGTAGATGGGGGACCGTTTGAGAACAACCGCGTGTCGTTGGCCAGTCCCATCTACAGAGTTGAGGTAGATAATATACGTGGTATCACAATGGACCTAAATTGGTCTAAGTGTGTCGGCTTCTGCCGACAGCCACATAAACCTAAACCTAAACCTACTAAGGCGATCAATTTTTCCTCAAAATTATCCAAATTTTCCATTTTTCGTTTTCAAAATAACGCCTCTGTCAAAACTGTCAAAAAACGCGCCTAATAATAGAAAGTAGGTCTACTCAGGCGTCGCGTTGCACCTTACGATATTTACGATCTTAAAGCGATCCAACGCCTAAGGTCGCATTTTGGGTTGCACCATATAAACGCGTTGTTTCTACACAATCTGTCAACGCACGCGCACGTCGACGTGGCATTGTGAATTGGCTTTAAAGCGTTGCGTATTTTTACTTTATGTTTGAGAGCTTGAATTTGTGAAAAGAAAAAATCAAATGTCAACTGTTAGACTTTCGATTATGAGCCAACGTTTTGAAAATGGACATTTTGAAAAATCGGTATTTTTCTTTTCTATAGGGGAAAGCCAAGAAGTCGAATAGGCACGAGCATAATTGAAGTATCAAAGGTATTACGTACCATCTGATTCAGCAATCTGATCTAGTCTTACGAGCCAAGATGAGAACGTCGATGAAAAACGACGATGTCGTTCAAAAACGAAGAAGAATACGGACCAAGCTTTTAAGTAAGTAATTTATCAAGACTAAGTTTTGCGCTTTTCTAAACAGCTAAATTCAAAATTTGTTTGCATTATTTCCTTACTTTCCCTATTTTCCTTAATCAATTTTTTTTTTATTCGAAGTCAATTTCAATTAAAAATAGAAAAAAATTCGTTAAATAGCATATACCAAAAACTTAATAATCTACAAGTTTTCAATTCTTTAGGATTTTGAATTAAAAACATAGGGACGGGCTACAGTCCGCTTTGGCGAACTGTTGGATACCCTATTCTTATTCCTATCCCTCATAAGTGGGCGTGACAAAAGTCTAAGTATGGTTGAATTGTTAAGAACGCTCTACATATTTTGTTATATAACATTTAAAGGATTTTATGGAAAAAAACGATCCCTAGCTCAAACTTGGGTGTTTCAATAAAATTGTTTTATCAGTAGGCGGATTTAAAAAAAAATAACACACATGAGCATAAAGGGCCCCTAGAGAGTATATACTCGTATTATAAATTTCCGCTCCCTAGCTCAAACTTTGGATTTTCAAAAAACGTTTTTTTTCAATTGTGGGCGTGTCAGTAGGCGGATTTTGAAAATATTTACACATGAGCTTAATGGGCCCCTAGAGACTATATATTATAAATTTCAGCTCCCTAGCTCAAATTTTGGTTTTTCAATAAAATTTTTTTATTTATTTGTTGGCGTGTCAGTAGGAGGATTTTGAAAATTTTATATCCCGAGCAGTTTTAGGAGTCATAGATCATATAAAAAAAATTAAGCTTTCTAGCTCAAAATTCGATTTTTTCCAAAATTTTGTTTTTTTGAGTTTGTGGGCGTGTCTGTGGGCGGATTTTAAAAATTCGTAAACTTGATTATTTCGGGACCCTAGAGAGTATGTGGTTAAAAATTAAGCTCTCTAGCCCCAGTTTAAAGGCCTAATTTTTGCCGACGGACGGACGGTCGGACGGACGGACGGACATGGCTAGATCGACATTACTATCGATGCTGATCATAATGTGATGTGGTAGGTGTTGGTGTTTTCTCAGAAAGATTAAATCTTCCTTCCTAATCGTCGTAGCGTGTTCCAGGCAGAAATTATGGCGATAACAGAAGTCTTGTCGTGGCTGAAGAGAAATGTGATATCCACTTAGGACATCCGTATCTTCTCGGATAGTCAAGTCGCCTCGACTCAGTCTCTTGAAACTCCATCGTAGAGACTCAACTTTCACCTCTGTTGGGTGCCGAGACATTCCAGGGAAGTAAAGGGCAGATGACCTTCCCAAAAAAGGAACCACATTACCTCTTTTACCTTATAAGGATTCTCTTGGTATACCTATCGTTACAATGTAAAATTATTTTTTAAGCTGTTCGCAATCGAGAGAACAACCCTTTGGTGGACAAGTATAAGCACATCTAGCCAAAGCTGGACCTGCGACGCTCTATGTGTTTAATCTCACTAAACCGACTACACATTAGCTCTACTATAGGTACCATCACAGGGCACTGCCTAGTTGCCTAGTAGGCACGCATCAACGCTTGGCGTCTATTCAAACGAATTCTGTAGAAGCTGCATGTACGAGGAGGAGGAGGAGACTACTCTTTAACTTCTGTATACGTTCTGCTTTCTCCCATAAAAGAAATCTCTATCTAGGAGACTTCTTGCTTAATGATCTCCGTGACTTGGCTAACACAGACATTAGAATTATATCGCGCTTCATTAGACGCTCTAAAGGTAGAGGGAGAAACTCCCTGGATCCAAGTGGCATCACAATTGACCTCACATTGGTCTAAGTGTGTTGACTGCAACTCACACCCACCTAAACCTAACCTAATCTAACTTAAGCCAGATAGCCTGAATGTATGCGTATGAATGAGAAGGAGAATGACTCATTAAGGGCGAAAGATCATCGAAGTGAATACACCAAAAGATGCATGAATTTCTATAAAAAAAATTGACTGCCCACAAATTTCAATCCGGTGAAGAGTATTCTTCCGAGAAAAAGTCATATGCGTTCTCCTCACGTTAATTCTAACCAGACTAGCTCTACCCAACATGCGTATTTTATCCAGATTTTGGTTCAGAGAGATGATCTGTTCGCATCTTTGGCGATGTGCACTGTGCAGTGCTTGTATTTGTAGGCTTGTTATTCAACAACGAAGATAGATAGAGTACTGTCATCAGCAAAACTACACATTTTATAACATATCAACTGCAGAAGGTCATTTATATTCTTATATCTATCCTTGCGGCACTCCTGCACTAACAGCAGAGTAGTGCGAAGACACTCCATCGACCACATGAACTAGTCTTTCATGAATCGAGATGTCCAAAGCTACAACTCTTTATTTGCCATGCTGTTCGATTGCATTGGTCTTAAGAAAAGTTACCTAGCTTCGTAAATCATCCGTTGCGCGCCTGATTCGAAAGCCATATTGCCGATTATTAATTAGCCGTTGACTTTTTTTAAATATTTGCCCTTCTCCACATTTATTAGCTTTTTCCAGCTTTTGACAACAGACAGTAGTTTTTCGACTATAATTTTGTTAAAAGCACCTATTCCCTTTTATGGTAATAGGTTGAATTCAGGCGTTTTAACAAAAAGGAAAGCAGTTTTCATTTGCTTAAAATTGCCTCATGTGCCTGTGTTTTTTTTTGCACACATGTTCCTGTAGTCATCTGCATAATAGTTGTCTTGCCGATGTTAAACTTCGAATGTCCAAGGTCCTTATTCGCACGAAGATATATCCAAAACCAGTATGACTACAAAGTTGAAATATCGCCTACAGGTAGATGTTGTCCTAAATAGGTGCACGAATTCGTCTTAAATATATATAAGCACTAGAAGCCCTATAATTGTGGTGTTAAGATTCCTGATTCAAAATGTTGGATGTGTGTCGGACTTTTCCAAGAGTTTGGAGAGTAGAGACCAAAATAATGTCAGGAAATTTCACTTTAACCTTCGCCTTTAATTGTTTAAATCGATTCCTTAACGACTTTTTCTTAATTTAACGATTAAATACCCCAGTATGGCGAATTCCTCAGAAAAATATATTATATGGGAAATAAAACACAAACAGTGACTACATAAGCATTTTGTTAACCCATATTTTTGACAAAAAAATGGTTATGCCTTTAAATATACAGTGGGCAATCACCCCAAAAAAGACACTTTAAGGAAAACTTATAGGAAGCTTTTGAACATTTAACGTTTGGCTTATATATTGGCATATTAGTATTGAGAATACGTTTAAGTTCAATGATTAAAGTGTTAAATTAAATTAAATTAAATTAAATTAAAATTACATTGAGTTAACTAAAGTGAAATTTTGTACCTAGCTAAAAACCCCCATAAGCTAATTTCCCTTGAAGTCCTGCGTTGCTCCAAGGACTCTGAAAAGAGACACAAATAAACTTTAAGTGGGGTCTCCCATCCCAGTTTTTTTTTTCTTTAAGGGTTGAGTCTCCCCTTGACTTCACTTGATCTGCATGATAAACAAGATATAAACCTTTTCCACCAAAACTGCTTCAAATTGACTTGGCATTATCTTTTAAATTAAAAAATCTAATTGAAATGAATTGCAAGGATTGTTAACTTAAGTTGATTCGGCAGATGATGTTGGAACAACAGGCTCTATATTTGTGAGGTCTCCATGACGAACATTTAGCAAATTGAAGAACGCCGTCTTTAAAGAGACATTTAAGTCAAAATCCTCCTCCCTATGCACTTCATCCAATTGAACCTGCATATACATACATACATTCTTCTTAAACTACCTTTTTATCTTTGAAAAGTAATGAACATGCAATATTTAGATGTAACAAACTAAAACGCAACAAAAGTCTAATTTTTGGGCACGAAAGCCTTCATTTTTAGGGTTCCGTGGGCAAATGGCAAAAAACGGAACCCTTATAGATTCGTCTATCCAGAATATCACAGCCACTTTTTTTCCGAAACTGTAAGAGCTATACTGTTGAAACTTGATAAGTAGATGTATTCTGTGAACCGCATTAGGATTTTCACATAAAAATAGAAAAAAAAACAATAAATGTTGGTGGTTCCCCATACTTAAAGCTGAAACTCAAAACCCATACGTGTAGGGTATATATGGATAGGTCTTCAAAAATGACATAAAGGTTTCTAATATAATTTTTTTCTAAACTGAATAGTTTGCGCGAGAGACACTTCCAAAGTGGTAATGTGTGTCCCCCCTCTAACTTCTAAAATAAGGGAATGATAAAAGTAAAAAAAATATATGATGTACATTACCATGCAAACCTCCACCGAAAATTGGTTTGAACGAGTGTGAAGGGACCACACCAGTGGCCGCTTAATTGCTTACCCAGTTCTCATATGCTGGAACATCGAACCCGGAAGACGCGCGGCTGTTACCTTCCAATTGAATTAAAGCCACGACCCAGTAAGATATCGGGTAGCACAGAGTAGAAATAATAATTAATTAAAAGTACCTCACCTGCTCACCGATATCTACTGAGGATGGCCAGCACAAAGCAAACCGAGGGAAAGATCGCTCAGGTTACAATTTCATACAAGCCATTATACAGGTGCGCGCGGGGCACCTGATGTACTATCAAGCGCTGGATAATACGTCATGTGCTGAGCACGCAATTCTGGATGAATGTGTGAAGCGGTCATGAAACTTTGTGCCAAGGTAATAGTCAGCATTTAAAAATTATATTCGATAATGGGTTCGATATTTTTAGCATATGCAGCAATTAAACATGTATAAAAACCCCTAAATTTAATTAATAAAGTGGACTCTTATCCCAGAGTTCTTGAGACGAACCACGTTAGTTTTATTGTTGCAATTTCGCAGCGCTTACTAGGTTCGCTTCAACGAAAAGTCCCTCCCGTGCCTAGCAGGTAACTGCTGCCGGGAATCTGCTGACTGGCGCAATAGCCGAGGCAAGGGCAATCCTTCTCCCATAATTTTCTCTCATTTCTAGATCCAGCTTGCCCGACTGAACCCAGTCTAGTTGCACACCATAGCAAGACTTTACATGGCGATCCTGCTAGGAGGGCAAAAGAGATTACCAAGGAAATGACAGAGCGCCAGGCTGCATTAAACCTAGCCGCGCAGTACGTAGCTGCCGCCGAAGAGATATTACGGAATACTTACACACCAGCCGCACCAGCACCGGGTCCACGGCCCCTATCCATTGAAGAATACCGCCGAAGGAATACCCGGCGAAAGGTGGAACCAACCCCCGTTCCAGTACCTACTCCACCGCAAACTAGAGGAGGACAACGAGTAAAAAGACGACAACAAATCCAAGAACTGTGCCGACTCGCCAATATCCCCGGCCAGAGCACCGCTAAGAAAAACGGCTTTTTGCGACAGATTCGGGAGATCCGTCACCTACACCGGCAAAACCAACGAAAGGAGAAGAAACCTTTCCTGGACCACCAGTTCCACGAACTTTTTGACTCCGTCGTGGAACGAGCCAAGAATGGGCTCCCAAGAGAGTAAAGAGACCATCAATACGGGCCCCCAAGTGCTGACAGCTGCCAACGTCCAACCCACCGAAAACCATACCGCTGCTGTACTAGGCCTAATGTTCGTAACCGCCGTCCTAATCGGCTTAGCCTACCTCGGACTGCAGCATTTCCGAAGGAAAGTAATAGAGGACGTCATCGACAAACTGGAAAAACGACCAGCGACGGTATAGACCTATACTATAAGTCAATATTTTGTTAATATATAATAAATACCTAGAAATTTCATATCGTAGCCATATAACAAATAGCATAATAATAAAATGGTTTTCCTCTACCGAAATTTTTTTTTAACAATTAGATTGGGTCGAGATATTTTCGTGATTTCATATAGATTTTAGGGATCCGCAGTTCCTTTAGTAGGAGATTCGTTCAAGACTTTAGAATTTAAATTTTTCCAGCTTCATCAATCCATAGAATTGATAGGACTTCTTCTTCCAGACTATCCTGATGAGTTTCGCGGAGCTAGAACTAGCACTAAGCCACCTGAAAATCTGTTACACCAGCCTCTCGAAGTCCCCAAATCGGAAACGAAAGCATAAAAACGCCGAAACCAAACTACAAGAAATCAGACAACTTTGGGACAACTTCTCAGCTCAGATCTCTCTAATCGATCAAGGCAAAATAACCGAACTCGAGCGAACGTACCTGAAGCGACTAATTTCAGACGCAAAATACTTCCGAACCCAATCGGAAGATATAGTAACTCATAGCATCGAGGAAGACGAATCTATTGATAGCAAAGTAACGGAAGAACATAAACCCAAAATGAGCGAATTTGATTTCAGTACGGCACAGAAGTTGCCAGTACTCAACTGTGAAGTCAGTGAAAACCGTACGGAGAACATAAGAGACTTCCTCAACTCCATAGAGTTTTATTACGACACCCTCAGCGATACTGCCAAACCTACGCTCATAAAGTTTCTACTGAAATGTAAGATAGAGGGTAGAGCATTGACGGAACTAGGGTCAGCCAACCCGATAACATTTGCTGAACTAAAAACAAATCTCATAGCCAAATGTGGGGCTAGAGAGACAATAGAAAGTCTACAGCACAAACTCGACAAGCTTCGACAAAGGAATCGGCCAATGCGAGAGTTTGTGTCAGAGGTTGAATGCCTTATAACGAAAATGACGGAACTAGAAACCAGCATGATAGGAGAATCTGCCCGAGAGACGCTTACAACCGCCAATGAACGCAGAGGACTAGCATTTCTCAAGCAAGGCGTCAACGAGCGATACAAGATCATTCTGGACAGCGCCCGTCATACGAAACTACAAGACGCTATCGACCACCTGCTGGAGATAGAAACCGATCACAACCCCACAACGGAAATTGTACGTTATGCTAATACCCAAACAAGATTTCAGCAACGACGAAATCCACCACATTTCCGAGAAAGGATACAACAAGGCTTCCATAATCGCAATACAAACTTTGCTAGCACCTCAAATACCCAACGTACTAACCATTTCCCAAACTACTATCCCAATCATGGCTTTCCAAATATTCCAACCTACGCGCCTAGACATAATCAACCGATGTACTTTAACCAACCACCTGCTAATCATTACCCTCAAGCCAGTAATACCGCTAATCGACCTAACATTTACCCAACCCACCAAAGCGAAAATAGAAACAGAACTAATTTCAATCATAGTCATTTTAATAATAGACAACAACCGATTGCCAATAACTGCAATCCTAACAATGGAAACACCCGAAATAACGGGCCGAACCGAATTAATAATTCCCTTCCCCGCCGTAATCAGGGTAACTCAAGGGAAGCAGCTTTCGTAGTGAACCAGGGAAACGAAATAGCCACCGAAAGGGAAGCCGACCATTCGGGGGGCAGTCAGTAAACCCACAGCCACCAATAGCAATATGTGCAGGGGGAATAACAAACGGCCTGTATGTCCATATCAAAGATATCCATAATAAAACTATCACTTTCCTAATCGACACAGGTGCATCCATCTGCACAATAAGACAAGATGTGCTAACTCAGGGAACTACAGTAGACAGCCGAAATAGAACCACAATAATGGGAATCTCGGGTAACCTCAAGACAGTAGGGACATGTACTAATACCCTATTGCTGGGAAAATTACAGACAACCTACACCTTCCACGTAGTACCTGACTCCTTCCCAGTACCAGTAGACGGCATCCTTGGAGCTAATTTTCTGAAGGATTTTCTAGCCATTATCGATTTAGAATATTACACTTTAAAACTGAACACACCCAATGCCTACATTTCATTCCCCATAGTTAACCAAGCCCGAACGGCATCGATATTGCTTTCACCTCGATCCGAGTCAACATATTGGCTCGACAGCCAACACTCAGAAGCACGAGTATTCCATTCACAGCAATTATGTGACGGAGTGTTTATGGCCAGCTCGATCTCACAGGCAAAACAAGGCAAAATGCCAATCAAAATCTTAAACACCCGTGAATCTGAGGTAAAATTATACTGGATAGAACCACAGTCTACCCCATTAACTGAATACTACGTGTTAAGAAATAACACCACCGAGGAATTAACCTCCAACCGAAAAAAAAATTTACTTGCTAATCTAAACTTTGACACACTGAGCAAAGAAGAGCGTTCAGAACTTGAGCTCATATGCACCAAATACCAAGACATTTTTCATCTTGAGAACGACAAATTGTCATATACTAATATAGGCCAGGCCCACATAGCGCTCAAGGATGGAGCTACCGCTATATACCAAACCCTATAGACTACCTCATTCACAAAAGAATGACATACAAATAGAAGTACAGAAGATGTTGGCAGACGATATTATCGAACCATCGATTTCCGCATGGAACTCACCTATCCTGATTGTGCCAAAAAAGAAAGATCCCATCACGGGTCTTCAGAAGTTCAGATTGGTGATCGATTACCGGAGGGTAAACGAGGTAATCGAGGACGATAAATTCCCGCTGCCAAACATAACTGACATTTTTGATATGGTAGGAGGAGCAACTTACTTCTCCTGCATAGATCTTAGCCAAGGGTACTACCAAATGGAACTAGCGAAAGACAGCCGACCCTACACAGCATTTTCAACCGAAAGCGGGCACTACCAACTAAAACGCCTGCCAATGGGTTTAAAAATATCACCCAGCACATTTTCGAGAATGATGTCGGTTGCTATGTCAGGTCTAACCTATTCACGTTGTTTCGTATATCTTGATGACTTAATTGTGTTCGGAAGAAATCTTGAGCAACACAATAAAAACCTAATGGAAGTATTTCAAAGACTCAGAGAAGTTAATCTAAAAATTCATCCCGGAAAATGTTCTTTTCTTAGGAAAGAGGTCCTATATTTGGGACACATAATCTCAGAAAAGGGAATATTACCTGATCCATCCAAATCCGATGTTATGAAAAACTTCCCAGTACCACGAGACGCGGATGAAGTCCGAAGGTTCGTAGCGTTTGCAAATTATTACCGCAAATTCATACCGAATTTCGCCACGCTAGCCATTCCGCTAAATCGGTTACTTCGTAAAAGGGTAGAATTTAGCTTTGATGAGGACTGCATGACTTCCTTCAATGCACTTAAAAATTTCCTCATAAGCCCGAAAATTCTCCAATTCCCGAATTTTGAAAAGGAATTCATCCTACGAACAGATGCATCCGGATTTGCTTTAGGCGCCGTCCTATCAAATTACGACGACAGACCCATTGCATATGGAAGTAAAACCCTTAATAGTGCAGAAAAAAACTACAGCACTATCGAAAAAGAGTTACTTGCCATAGTATGGGCTGTGAAGCACTTCAGACCATACCTGTTCGGAAGACGGTTCAAAATTCTAACCGACCACAGACCTCTCGTGTACTTGTTCTCACTAAAGGAGCCTTCAAGTAGATTAACGAAATTCAGACTACTTCTCGAAGAATACAACTTCGATGTAGAGTATTCGCCAGGAAAAGATAACAGTACCGCGGACGCTCTAAGTCGGATTAAAATAACTTCCGAAGAATTCCAAGAACTATACGTATGCATAACAACACGAGCTCAAGCCCGAAAACATAATCAGGATAAGCGCACGAAAATATTAAGCAAGGAAGAATACTATAAAAACAAAATAACAGAGTTGTTAAAACCACCAGAAGGTGGGCTGAAAATAGTCGAACTGAAAATAATAAGTAGTTTTAACGAAGAAGAAGAAGATTTTGCAAAATTTAAGGGTACCGAAAAAATATTAGGTCCAAACCTTGTTCTAGGATACGTTCCAACAAGAAATTGTTTGATCTTAAACCGGTCCAAAATAAGCACTACCGCCCGATCGGCATCATTTGACCAAATGTTGTCGAGGGACGTGCCTAAAACTGAGGAACCGATGACATCTAACAGCAAAGGATCCAAAACCCCCACTACAGCCCGATCAGCATCATTTGACCAAATGTTGTTGAGGGACGTACGGGAAATATGCGGACCTTTAGCTATTAAAGAGGTGTATATAACTAAGGAAGAGTTAGGAAAACTCTCAGGCGGCCGCCACAAATTAAAAATAAATATATTAAAAAAACAATTACAAGAAATATTTAAAGAAAGCAAATTAGAGGTGCACCTAATTGCAAACATTACTGAAGTAACGGACCCGTGCAAAATAAAACTATTACTAACCGACTACCACATGTTACCAACAAGCGGACACGCAGGAATTAATCGCATGTTACGCAACATAAAGAAAAAGTATTTCTGGACAGGCATGCAGAACGACGTGGCCACGTTCGTTAAGCACTGCCCCAGATGCCAAAGAAACAAACACATTCAGCCAAAAAAACAACCAATGACTATAACAACAACAGCAGAATCATCGTTCGAGAAAATTTTCTTGGATTTAGTAGGGCCTCTAGACGAAGCAGAAGATGGATCGAAGTACATTCTTACCTTACAAGACGAACTCACGAAATTTACCGAAGCAATCCCACTCCCGAATAAAGAGGCCACAACAGTAGCCAAGGGACTTGTGGAGTCTTTTATACTCAAATACGGAGTCCCCGGGACGATAGCTTCGGACCAAGGCACCGAATTCCTGAATAGGGTATTCCGGGACATATGCAAATTGTTAAAGATAGAGCAATTGCAATCGACGGCATATCATCACGAGAGCATAGGAGCCCTAGAAAATTCACATAAGGTTCTAGGAGCTTACTTGAGAAATTACGTTTCCGACAAACATTCAGATTGGAACAAATGGCTACCTTATTACGTGTTCTGTTATAACACCTCGGTGCATTCGGAAACAGGATTCACCCCTTTCGAACTTGTGTTCGGAAGACAGTGCATTTTACCTTCGAACATCACCAAAAAGGTAGACCCAGTGTACAACTATGAAGACTACGTAATTGATCTAAGAAACAAGTTGCAGATAGCTCATAGAGATGCCAGGGATACCCTAATAGAAAAAAAGGGCAATAGGAAAAATAGGTATGACAGGGACGGTAAAACGAAATAATCAAATTTCGACATAGGTAGTTTAGTCTTGCTCAGGAATGAAAACCGGAAAAAACTAGACCCAATCTACATCGGCCCTTACGAGGTGATATCCCAAGATGGGGTAAACTGCGAAATCAGTTACGATAACAAAAAATTAAAAGTACATAAGAATAGATTAAAGATATTCTATATGTATATGCTAATGATCTAAACTAATATTAAAAAAAAAAAAAAAAAAAAAAAAAAAAAAAGGGAAAGCGGATATCCCAACATTAGCATAAAAGCTAAACTATTTGTAAACTTTTAGTATATAAGAATAAAAGCTAACTTATTTGTAAACTTCTAGTATATAAGCTAAACAATTCGTAAACATTAGTATATAACCATTAAACTATTGGTAAACTTTTAGTATATAAGCATAAAAGCTAGATTATTTGTCAACCATTAGTATGTAAGCTAAACTATTTGCAAACATTAGTATATTAGCATAAAAGCTAAACTATTTGTAAACTTTTAGTATATAAGCATTAAAGCTAACCTGTTTGTAAACTATTAGTATATAAGCTAAACAATTTGTAAACATTAGTATATAAGAATTAAAGCTAAAGTAATTGTCAACTATTAGTATATAAGCATTGAAGTTAAATTATTTGTAACCTTTTAGTATATAAGCATTAAATTATTTGTAAACTAGTAGTATATAAGCATAAAAGCTAAATTATGTGTAATCTTTTAGTATATAAGCCTAAAAGCTAAACTAATTATAAACTCGTAGTATATAAGCATAATCGCTAAGCAATTTGTAAACTATTAGCATATAATCATAAAACGGGAAAGCACATTTACCTAAGAAAACAAGAATTAAAATTTATATAATTAAACGTTCTCCAAATTGTACAAGTGGCACGGGAAAAAAGAAATCAAGACATAGCATAATTTCTTTTTTCTCCCCCGGGCGGGTGGTGTGAAGGGACCACACCAGTGGCCGCTTAATTGCTTACCCAGTTCTCATATGCTGGAACATCGAACCCGGAAGACGCGCGGCTGTTACCTTCCAATTGAATTAAAGCCACGACCCAGTAAGATATCGGGTAGCACAGAGTAGAAATAATAATTAATTAAAAGTACCTCACCTGCTCACCGATATCTACTGAGGATGGCCAGCACAAAGCAAACCGAGGGAAAGATCGCTCAGGTTACAATTTCATACAAGCCATTATACAGGTGCGCGCGGGGCACCTGATGTACTATCAAGCGCTGGATAATACGTCATGTGCTGAGCACGCAATTCTGGATGAATGTGTGAAGCGGTCATGAAACTTTGTGCCAAGGTAATAGTCAGCATTTAAAAATTATATTCGATAATGGGTTCGATATTTTTAGCATATGCAGCAATTAAACATGTATAAAAACCCCTAAATTTAATTAATAAAGTGGACTCTTATCCCAGAGTTCTTGAGACGAACCACGTTAGTTTTATTGTTGTGATTTCGCAGCGCTTACTAGGTTCGCTTCAACGAAAAGTCCCTCCCGTGCCTAGCAGGTAACTGCTGCCGGGAATCTGCTGACTGGCGCAATAGCCGAGGCAAGGGCAATCCTTCACCCATAATTTTCTCTCATTTCTAGATCCAGCTTGCCCGACTGAACCCAGTCTAGTTGCACACCATAGCAAGACTTTACACGAGATCTAGTAAGTAGTTTTTTTTTAATACGTCATAAATCGTAAACCGCAATTTACCTTTCATTCAATCAACTCAAATATAAAAAAACATTTAATTTCATAAACATAAACCTTATGCGTAAACCGTGAACCATTATTTTCTAATAATAAATATGTAATAAGTGCTTAAGTAAATAATAATTTTATTTCACGCGTAACCCTTCATGGGCGAGTCCGACTCGCACTTGGCCGCTTTTTTTATTTATTTATAAACATGTAACACAAAACCAAGCCTTGTGCATTTCACTAATTTATAACGCATCTAGAGAGCACAAAAGCACGGGACTCCCCCACTGAAATGTATCGCATAATGATATCTCAAAGTAAACAATTCCACCGAATTCAGTAATCATGAAATATGCCCAATAGCTGTATCCTTAAAGATACAACCGTTTATCGCTACATTACGTGAACTGCGTTTCACAAAATCGCTTCAACCAATTTTGTTTAACTCTACAAAGCCTGTCTAAAATATTATTTTTTTTCTGGTGAAATTTTGCCATGATAAAAGAAATTATTTAATGAAAATCGTTAAAATTGTCCAAAGTTTCCTCTCTCGTCGTAGTTTTAAAGTTCACGTCAATAGTGGTGTCTCTGACTTGATATTTTTTCGTTCGGGTGTGCCACAAGGTTGAGTTCTTGGCCCAATGTTTTATAACCTGTATACATCAGACTTTCCCAAGTTGCCTGAATGATATACTGCAATATTTGCAGATGATACTGCGGTATTTTCTTTTCATCAGTTCGCTCTCAATATTGAGAGGAATCTTACAAATGCTGGAAATAATGAAAATACTGGAAAAATATTACAGCAAATGGAAAATTAAATTAAATAAGGAAAAAGGGCAGGCCATATTTTTTACACGAAAAAGAAAGCCCTGTTTTCTTCCCAGTAGTCAGTTGCAGACAAATGGATCATAAATTGGAAGCCCTCTGTTCGTTATTTGGGAATATATCTAGATAAAAAACTTACCTTTAACGAACATTTAATAAGACAATAAAAAAGATAAGTATTGCAACCAAAATAGAATACCCTTTTATAAATCATACATGGTATCATTAGTTTCAGACAATAACAAAATGATCATCCATAAAGTCATTTGTCATGCGGTTCTGCTTTATGGCTGCCAAGTAAGGGGTAACTGTTCAAAATGGCATATTAAGAAATTACAAGTATCTCAGAACAAACTGTTAAAAATGATGCTTATTTCACCATGGCATCAATCAGCCATAGATATTCACTGTAAATCTAATGTTGAATTGATTTCAAATAGGATACAAAATCTCTACTTAAAATTTATAGAACGCTGTAATTTCGCTGAAAATCCCCTCATCACAGACTTAAATACGATTCTTGTATAACTAAAAACTAAACATTTTTCATTTTTTTTAATTATTTATTTATTTAATGTTTTGTTATTTGTTACATACAAAATTGTTTTTCGTTAAATTCTGCATGTACTCCCATTTATTGATTATTTCGACTTATTTGTTTACTATTATTAATTCATTAATTATCACATCTATTTATTCTATTTATTTATTTGCTTTAATTGTTATTATCTCGTCAATTTTTTTATTTTATTCATTCATTATTATTAATTAGTTTATTTATTGATATATTTATTTAGTTATGCATTTATTAAATTATTTGTATTGTATAATCTAGTCAATTAGTTTATTTATTGTTTTTACTGATCTATTTATTTATTTACTTAATTATTTATTTATTTATTGACTTATTTTATTATTTAATTATTTTCTTTTACACTGGAGGTTTTTCTGGTTTTTTACCCCAAATTGTAAAATTATAGTCACTAGACAAAAACTTATAACTTATATAAATGCAAAATGTTTTAGGAGAAAGATATAAGCTGTCACATCTCTAAATTGTGAAATGCGCCGTAACAATACTTATTAAAACACTATTATAAATACCAAATAAAATATCTATCTATCTAAAAAAATTGAAACCGTTTTTGTCCCATTTTTTCAAAATTTACTTCACGCGCGTATTATGTCGATGGTAACTACAATTCTTAATACTGAAATCTGAACAAATTATATTGAACAGGATTGGAGTTAATAAGAAAGAAAGATTTTATATCGAACTCATATTTACTGAAATAAATATATTTGAATGGTTGTATCTTTAAAGATTCTGTGACCATTTAAGGGTTAAAGTGAGATAGGGACTGGAACACAATCGAGGACAGTAGTACAGTGACTATCAACTCAATTATGATTTGCTTTGCGCATTACAATCAAATCTAGTGTAGAAATTACAAGTTATGTGAAAAGGAAACTAATAGTTTTAATTACAAGTACAAGGTGGCGCAAAAATAACCTTCCGATGTTTTTTGGTCACCGACCGATTATTGCTCAAATAAATAGTCACCAATATTCCGCGTTCTGGAGCAGTGTAGCGTAACATTGTTTATTAACGTGTATTTCGCATGTGTTTACTACACAAATGTCAAAACAGAACTGACATTAGGGGCCAATCGCAAAATTTATAGCATTTTCTGATAGGAGGATTACTTTTGCGCCACCTTGTATAATACTGAAAGGAAAACTTGGTTTCTCAACCCATTTTGGACTTCTATATGAATAAAAACTTGACAACTCTACGCAATACGAACGTGCCAATTGCATCATCATCGCATGCCTCATCACGTTTTAAAGAAGACATTCAATTCTCTCACCATTCATAGATGTTGCCACGCGAATCCAATATTAACATTTCAGGAGGAATATTTAAATTCACAATAAACTGATTCTTCCAAACTAAAATCACACATGTTATCAAAACTTGAACTGCATTACAACTTTAAAGTGCCGCCAAGCAGTACAACTACCCGCGAAAGCCATTCGTTCTAGAAAATACAATCAAAACTACACGAAACCCTTAACAAAGTTCAAGGAAACTTATCGAGCTATGTATGATTGGCTTAGATTTTAGCTCCGCAATCCTGTATATATTGCGTGGTATCTCGCTGCATGTTTCGCAGCGGGTTATCGCTTGGATTTCTATTAGATTATAAGCATATCACGCTTTTGTGCTTTCCTCCCTGTTCACCCGTCTACTGCCCGCCAGATATATTATTTTTGAAGCTAAATTGTTCACCAAAGTGGAAATTTGTTACGTTGCCACTGCTCTTCCATCGGTTAATAGTTATTGGATACTTTATGTGGTACAGAGAGAACGAAGAAAGGTTTCTCAAAGCTGGGATTAAAATAAATTGCTGATAGTTGGGGTCTTTTGTTGTTTTTCACTAAAGAAAATAAAAATATTTTTGCTATGAACTTGAACATGAACTGTAAAGGATGTTAAAACTGATTGAAAACAACTTCACAAACCTTCTAGAGGAAATCAGCAAGATATTCGAGTATAGAGAGAGAGAGAGATAGAGATAGGGCACCTTATTCGTGTTAGGACGAAAACAAAGACTGATGATGAAAGGAACTTTTGTTTTTTCCTTTCTTCTTAGCGTGATGAATGGTAGCCCATCGAACTAATAGAAAAACTTTATGATATTGGATAAGGCAGGGAGCTATTGGGAAATTATAACAAAATGACACAAAACAACGAGGAATCATGTACACACACAGTCGCACACAATTTAACGACATATTCCGATTAATTACAAATACTTTTTCTAGCTACGACAAATAAACTGCTACAATCAAGCTTGTTTGTCAAAGAGTTTGGAATTAGTTTGTAAGCTCTATTGAAGGGATATTTTTGGATGTAACAAATACGAATCGATAATGGGCAAAGTTATAATTCCTCTGGCAATTAACAACATTCTGGGATCACGTCACTGTTTTGTTAATGTCTGGCATGAAAATACTACTCGTAGCTATGCTGAGTTTTGACTTTAAGAATAAGAAAATAATTCATTTGTGAATAGATATCGAATGTAGCCACTCTTGTTTAAGGAGATATCTTTGAAGTTATTATTAGTAATCCGCAATGTGTGTTTAAAAAAAATATATATATAAGTCATCCAACTATTTGCTTGTCGGACAATTTTACGGCGACTCCAAACAGTAAATTTGAGAATTTTCTCCTGAACTGATATTCTTTGATGTTTTTCACACGTTCGTAAGAGGTGGGACAGTGGGAAAAAAACTTAAGGTGTTACTTGGCCCCGGCATGATTTTTGATCCTTAGACCCCTCCATTAGTAGCCCATCACACTTTTTGTGATTATAATTTTAAATTCATTTTTTATTGATTATTAAATATCAACTTACATACTCGACAAAAATGATTAAATCTAACTTAAAATAAACCACTTACTTTATCCAGATTATTGGTCCTTCTTTGGACGCTCTAACTATAAACCTATTATTATTGCCTTTTGGCCTAAAAACCACTTGTTTAATTAGAACATCTAAAATAGATTATTATTCATCCAAACATAACACCTCTTTACCCTCTAAAAAATTATGGAGCAATCTCAGTAAAATTGATGTCTGCAAAAATAAAGGCCCTCAATGTTCTCTCGATCCTGACGAACTTAACGTCTTTTTTCTTGGTGATACCATCTCGGTTGGTGACTTAGGAGTCAACTCTGCAAGTATTTCGTCGAGGTCTTTGCCTAGACTGGAGGATTTTAAAGTAGTCAATGAAGATAAAGTAATAAAATGTGTGATCGCTATAAAGTCCGACTCCGTTGGTGACGATGGGGTACCTATCCGTTTCGTTAAACTTATTTCGCCATCTCACTATATAATCAACTGGTGCATTGTTACAACTACTTTTTCCCAGTCTTGGAAAATCGCCAGAGTACTTTCCATTGCTAAGAAACTTGACCCAATCTCTCCATCGGATTTTAGACCAATAAGCATACTGCCTTGCCTTTCTAAAGTCTTTGAGAAGATAATTGAGAAGCAAATCTTAAAACATATTTCCAATAACAAATTGCTATATGAGAAACAATCAGGCTTCAGAGCGAATCACAGCTGCTCTACTGCTATGACAAATCTCCTTGATGATATAAGAATTGAATACAATAAGGGTCATATGAATCTCCTCTGCCTGCTTGATTTTTCTAAAGCTTTCGACAAAGTGAATCACGATGTTCTCAAGTGGAAACTGCTAAACTTCTTTGGCTTCGGTGACCGGGCATGTAAGCTCATAACTGATTATCTGTCGGAAAGATTTAAAAGGGTCATTTCTAGTGGGAAATGCCCATCCCCAAGACCTGTTTTTCCCAGGGGTCGATTCTCGGTCCAATACTCGTTTGCATTTTTATCAACGATCTTCCATCATGTTGCTTACATGCTTCGGTTCACTTATACGCAGATAATGTTCAGCTTCATCTGGCCAGTCCATTCCATCAGCTTGATGAACTGTCCATTGCTATGAATGAGGATCTCAACCAAATAAATGCTTTGGCTATTGCTAACGGCCTACTTTTAAATCCAGCTAAATCTCAAGTCATCGCAATATCAAACAGAAAATTTGATGTACCTAAGCACTTTACCTGACATATTTCTCCGTGATAGTAAAATTATAGCAGTTGATCACTGCACCCGCCTTGGCTTTAATACAGACCGTCATTTATCTGGCTATAAACATACAAAAGTGGTTATTGTTCGCATATATGGATGCCTACGAAAACTGTGGCTTTCTGCTCACTTTACCCCCGTTGAAACCCGACGCAAACTGATACTCTCTTTAGTTCTCTCCTTAATTTCGTATGCTGAAATCGTGTACAGCGCTCTGGACTCCCTACCTCAGCGTAAATTGCAAGTAGCATTTAATGACGCTGTTCGCTACGTCTACGGGCTACGACGATATGACCACGTCTCTAATTTCTCAAAGAATCATCTTGGCTGCACTCTGCAGCAACACATCAATGCAAGAAACGATATATTTTTACATAAACTAATTCATCTTAAAGGTCCATCATATTTGTTTACGAAACTGTCTTTCAATCTGACTGTCTTTCAATCGGTCCGGTCCTCACCTCAGTAATTACTTGAACTCTTCCCGTCTATTTTTCATACGTGCTGTTAGACTCTGGAACTCGCTCCCATCTCAAATCAAATTAATTGTTAATTACAAACAGTTTAAACATGCAATCTTTCTACACTTTTCGTCCCTTTCAATTCAACCCTAATCCGCTCCCAATCCTTCCCTTTTCTGCTTTCTTTCTTATACCATTGTAATTATGTATATTATAATACGAGTATCTAAGTACTATAAAAAATGTTATCTTATTGTACGCACCACTCTTGTTATAAATAAATAAAAATAAAAACATATGGACGGGCTACAGTCCGCTTGGGCGAACTGTTGGATACCGTATTCTTGTTCCTATCCCTCATAAGTGGGCGTGACAAAAGTCTAAGTATGGTTGAATTGTTAAGAACGCTCCACATATTTTGTAATATAACATTTAAAGGATTTTATCAAAAAAAAAAACGAAGCTTTTGTAAAAAAAAACGCTCCCTAGCTCAAACTTTGGTTTTTCAATAAAATTGTTTTATTTAATTGTGGGTGTGTCAGTAGGCGGATTTAAAAAAAATTAACACATGAGCATAAAGGGCCCCTAGAGAGTATATATTATAAATTTCAGCTCCCTAGCTCAATCTTTGAATTTAAAAAAAAAAAAAAATTGTGGGCGTGTCAGAGGGCTGATTTTGAAAATATTTACACATGAGCTTAAAGGGCCCCTAGAGAGTATATATTATAAATTTCAGCTCCCCAGCTCAAATTTTGGTTTTTCAATAAAATTGTTTTATTTGTCAGTGGGCGGATTTTGAAAATTTTATATCCCGAGCAGTTTTAGGAGTCATAGATCATGTATAAAAAATTTCAGCTTTCTAGCTCAAAATTCGATTTTTTCCAAAACTTTGTTTTTTTTTTTTGAGTTTGTGGGCGTGTCTGTGGGCGGATTTCAAAAATTGATTATTTCGGGACCCTAGAGAGTATATGGTTAAAATTTCAGTTCCCTAGGCCCAGTTTAAAGGCCTAATTTTTGCCGACAGACGGATGGACGGACGGACGGACATGGCTAGATCGACATTACTATCGATGCTGATCATAAATACGAGTATAGTAACTTCTAGGGGTCTACGGGCAATATTAAGGTATGTTACAATCTATGCGTCAAAATTAATATAGATACCCTTAGAATAGGGTATAAAAATAAATAGGACTAGTCGACGATCTTGTTTGTAGGATGAATGAAGATTTATCAAAAATCGATGAATGGTCGATGTGTAATGGTCTTCAGCTTAATCCATCAAAATCGTAGCTAATCTTAAGCTCCAAAAAACCCCATCACACTAAAGAACTACCTCCAATTGTTCCTCACAGTGTACATTTGAAATTCATGGAAGTTGTAACTAATCTGGGTTTTCGCGTCAATCGTTCGTTATCCCCAGTTGACCATATTAACTGCACAGTAGGGCAAATTTACGGTGGTTTACGTAAAATGTGGTTATTTGCGAGCTTTACTCCAGTTGAGACGAAGCTCAGGCTTACAAAATCCCTTCTTGTGCCTTACTTTGAGTATACTTCCGCTGTTTCTTTATCGCTTGATTCTTTATCGCTGCATAAACTTACCGTTGTTTTCAACGATATGGTTAGGTATGTTTATGGCCTTCGAAGATATGATCACATATCAAACTATAACAAAAGAGTGCTCGGTTGTATACTTCAGCAGTAAGTAATTCACAATCAATCGCCACCATATCTATTTGAAAAGCTTCAATTTGCCCGCTCTTCCAGAACTTTTAATATAATTACACCCCCATCCAATTATTTAATCACGTCTCGCCATTTCTTCGTTCATGCCACTAGACTTTCGAACTCTTTGCCCAATGCAACAAAACAAATAACTGGAGCTACTCAATTCAAAAAATCTGCGTTGGAGTACTTTTCTTGGAAAAACAAAAAAAAGAAGCAACAACTGTCAAATTTCTTTAAATTTCTTTTACTATTTTCCTTCTACTCCTTTTCCCCTTTCTTCCTTCCTGCAATAGTGTTTTCATTATAATTTTGTTTTTCTTATTTACTTACTGTTAGGTATAGTGTAGGTCTAACCATCAAATGTTATCCTCTATTGTTAAGTACTATAAAAGACTAAGTCTTACTTGTACATGATGTTCAATAAATGAAATGAAATAAAAAACTATTTTATGAACTTATCTTACATATGTTTTCATTGAGAAAATGGTTAAAAATCCGCCATCTTTATTGATTTTTATATTTTTATATAAAACAAATCACAAACTACCTACTCCACTAACTTAATAAAATTAATATTTTCTAAATATAATTAGGATTCTAAACACTCGTTGCCGTACGCAACAAGGGGTGAAAATTACAATTGCTTATCGAACGCCTGGCAGTCGACAACGTGTGCATTACATCCACAGCCGGAAACCCCACCACAATTAAGCGGCCAGGCCAGGCTCTCTTCCAGAAACTCCTTAGCTAACTAAATCCAACTCATAAACTTAGAGGATGTTATCTTGAGTAACGCACCGTCCTGGGAGCACATGCTGACCGTCTCCCGCTCAGCAAGCCACCGAAATTTGTTTATTCGATGCTTTTCCGTATCGAATTTATCACTCTCCACTATTGCGGTACTAAAACGGAGGAGCTTATGAGCATTGGCAACGTCCCCGCCGTATATGAGCCGCCTATCTCTCGCGTTGTGGTAGCGGTGGTAAAATGCGGAATGCTATCCCTCGTCTGGACCAGCCCTTTTGCATCAATACGGATAGACGCCTCTGGCGGCATAATGCCAGACCAGAAAATACTCTCTATATACATTTCATTGTGGTATCAAGCCACAAAGATGAGACAAACGTTGCCGCCCACCGCCCTTGCAAGGTGCATTCGAGTCACCTTAATGAGTAAATTGCCAATCCAATTGAACTGAGCTCCATCGTACAGGACATTGTTCGGATAGTAATTTATAAAAATGGATTCAGGCGTTCTGAACACCCGGAGACATGCCTTACGACATTGTCTCTCCAAACCCCGAATCTTCTTCTATAATTTGGCGCTATATTAAACCTCAATGGGCAACCATAAGCGATGATCGGCCTTATAAAAGCCATGTAGCATATGATCTTCACCCTGGAATCAAGTTACTTGCTATAGGTAAAACAGTCGCTTTGTCGGAGCAAAGGCCTTCTTTGCCCCAGCATGGCAAGCACATATTATTCTATCGAAATACAGATACTGGTTGAGCCAGATACCCAGTGGCTGCCCATTTTGTCCACTAATGTCCAATTTCTTCCAGTTTTTTTCTGGTATCGCTAGAGGCCCCAGGCAGAATTCTTTCCGTCTTCTGAAAGTTGATTTTCAACTTCCAGCCGTCGCAATATTCCTTAATTTGAACGAAGTCACGCTGCAAAAGTATGTTAATGACCTCGGTTTTAGGACCTGATGCCACCAAATCGTCGGCATACACTATAGCGTATCTGAGTGAACCTACAAGATCACTCGTGCAAATGTTTAACAGGATCGGAGAATTCAACGTTCAAACCATTTTTAATTTCAAAGACTCTGCTCCAAGCCACGCTGCCACATTTGATAACTTACTCCCTTCCCATAAGCATAATTATAAATTGCATGTAGCAAAAGTGTATGCATCCCCCGACGGTTCAACTTGTAGAAAAGTCCCTCTAACCAGACGATGTCGAAAACCTTCTCAAAAGCAACCAGACAAGCACCCTTGTATTGCTCTTGCACCTTTTCCACTGAATGTTGGAAACCCATTTCGACGCGGCATAAATAGCGTCATGCCCCGCCCTGAAACCAAACTGGTTGACCGGAAGTCCAACACTCTAGCCACTGGGCACTGCGCCCACGTCTTCTCTACGCGAGTTTTTATTATATATCAGCGGGACCGGCATTATATGTCCCTATTTCCCTTTCATTAAGCATATATATGTGTGTGGGATCGGGTCAATCCAACAGACAACACCTTGCAAACAAGACAATTGACATAATCCATTGAAGAGTAGAAACGGAGCGCTGTCAACCAGGCGATGCATGACATGTGAATAATACATAGGCGATGTTAACAAACAGACGACGAATAAAAATTAACAACAAGATCAAGCGACGTTACCAGCTAAGCCAAATGAGAAAATAACGAACAGAATCGGCCTTAGCGAGGTATCCGTCGGAACGGAAAATTATCCAATCTGATAAGAATCGGAGGATTTTTGCTTCAAGGTATTCTCCGAACAGGTATTCGAAGCCTAAATCTTCCGATTCTAATCAGATCGGAGAAGTTTCCGTCCCGACGGATACCTCGCTAACGCTAGGGCCGATTATATACCCACATACATACAGAAACCAAGTTTTTTTCTTTTTGTACTTTCTTGGTGACCAATACTTTTAAATTAAAAAAAAGCCTAGCTTAAACTTTTCTTCTAGGCCGAAAGGCGCTATCATTTATTTTTATTTCTTATAGAAATAAAATAGAGCAAATGGAGCACCCGCATAGGGACAGTAAGGTAGTTCAAAGATTGTTCCATAGATGCTAGTTTTCTGAATTTTTGTCTACCTATAAGTTAGTTATAAGTTTATCAAAAATAAAAGTGAATTCCAAAAAAAAAATATTTCCACTGGCGATTACAAGGGTGATGACATACATTTTGCAATCGATTTTCAGTCTTTATACCTGCTGGAAATTTTATACCCAGAAACTTTTACTACTTGTGAACAGGTACATATTTTCCCAACAGTAAGTCATAAAATTAAAGGGTAAATAAGAAACGAAAGCTGGAATTTCCCTACACCAAACAATGAACTACATACTTGAAAAGCGTATAAAAAGATGAGCAGTAGGATGAGGCCATTGCGAATATTTCGTTGCAGGAGTTGACATCAGCGATTTTTTTCAAAGTTTTGTTAAGAATATTTTAAAAAGTTGAACAACAACTGTTTAGTATTTAGTTTAAAACAATGGGTTCCGGAAAGTCTTTGACAGGGACAGAAAGAAGAAAAATAGATGCTTTCAAGGAGTTAGTACTCTCCGGCCGAGAAATTGCAAGGAGGCTTAATAGAAGTAAGAATATTGTTAACAGTTATCTTTCAGATCCACAACCCTATGGGAGAAATCAAAAAGGACGCACGACAGAAGCAACAACATTGCGAGAAAAGCGGGTTATTCTACGGCTTGCCTCAAATTCAATTCTACTAGTGACTAAACTAAGGTCCAACAGCGGAGTTTTGGATGAATTAATTTTGCAGGAGAACATGTCGCTTGGAGCAGTGAGTGGAAATGCGTTGTCTTTTCGGATGAAAAAAAGTTTAACCTTGACGGCCACGATAGTTACAACTTTTATTTCCATGATCTACGAAAGGAGGAGATTATTTTGGCAAGACATCACAGCTGTACATCAGTTGCAATGGTGTGGGGAGCTATTACCCACTATGACATAATCGAGTTGGAGTTTTTGTCCACAACAATGAACGGAAACAACTTCAAATGTTTGCTGGCACGGTCATTTAACAAATTGAGAAACATTTTCGGACCCCTGTCTTGAATATTCCAACAAGACATTTCTCCTATCCACACTTCCAGAGTGTTAGAAGTTGGATTCAATCAGAAGACGTGGAACTTTTGCCATGGCCGCACTATTTACCGGACTTAAACATAATCGAAAATGTTTGGGCATTGTTATCTCGTAAAGTGTATGAAGGACAACTTAATCGAAGCTATTCGTGATGCCTGGGCAAAAATTTCTCTTAATTATGTATTTTAAAAAAACTGTATGATTTTACTCCAAACCGTCTTATAGAGGTCATTTCGAAAAATGGCGGGCATACTCATTACTAATGTAGAAAAGGGGTGGGTACCCTATCCTCAAAACCTAAATCCTCAAACTAAAATCCCCATACCAAAATCCCCAAACACAACACAGTTTCCCCATATTTCGAGTACATCTAAGAAATTATGTTTGGTTCGCAACTAATCCCATGGACTCACATGGGTCCCTACCAAGAAACATCGACTACACTATACCCCAGCTACTGTTCGAAAAGAATTTCCAAATCACTATCCCCTCCAGATCATTCTGGGAGGAGGCCGATTGCACGGAAGATAATTCGATCCACTTCTACACCGACGGATCAAAAACTAGTGATGGGGTCGGAGGTGGTGTTTTCTCAGAAAGACTAAATATCAGTCTCTCTTTCCGTCTTCCTGATCATTGTAGCGTGTTCCAGGCGGAAATCATGGCGATTAAGGAAGTCTTGTCGTGGCTAAAGAGAAACGTGATATCCGCTAAGGACATCCGCATATTCTCGGATAGTCAAGCCGCGCTGAAATCCTTGGATTCAGTCTCTTCAAACTCCATCGTAGCCATAGACTGCCGTTCGTCTCTTGAGGAGATGGCAGAGCAGTTCAACATTCACCTCTATTGGGTGCCAGGGCACAGAGACATCCCAAGGAATTGTAGGGCAGAGGAACTCGCCAAAAAAAGGAACAGCATTACCTCTTCTACCTGATAAAGGTTTCCTAGGTATGGCCACCGCTACTTGCAAACTCATGCTCAAGCTAGCGGCAGTCGAGAGTACAAACCTCAGGTGGACAGGTAGTGATACGTGTCTAGCGACCAAGCATATCTGGCCAAAGCTGGACCTGCGACGCTCTCTGAGTTTGATCTCACTTAACCGACTGCATATTAGCTCTGTCATAGGTGTCATCACAGGGCACTGTCTAATAGGCAAGCACGCATCAAGGCTTGGCGTCTATTCTAACGACTTCTGCAGAAGTTGCAGGGATGAGGAGGAGGAGGAGACTACACTTCATCTCCTCTGCACATGTCCTGCACTCTCCCATAAAAGAAATCTCTATTTCGGAGCCTTCTTCCTTAATGAACTCAGTGACTTGGCTAACTCAGATGTTAGAAGTCTATCACGCTTCATTAGAAGCTCCAAATGGTTTTAGCGGGTAGTGGTAGTTACTCCCGATCCCAGTGGCATCACAATGGACCTCTTTGGTCTAAGTGTGTTAGCTTTCGGGTAACAGCCACCTCAACCTAACCTAACGTAACTAATCCCATAAACAGTGCAATTCATATGGCGGGGCATGCTGCCCCCCTGCAACCCCCCTGCTTGGAGTCACTATTTGATTTGGAGTACGTGCAAGGAACAATTGTTGAAAATAGCACAAAATGCAAAACGTTTGGGGATTTTGTATTTGGGGATTTTGCACTTGGGGATAGTCAATTCGGGTATTTTCCAAAAGGTGGGGATTTTTGGGTTTGGGGGAATTTGCAGTTGGGTATTATGTAGGTATTCCGTAGAAAACATAATAAACAAATGTTTTAAAACCCTAAAATGTAAACATTTTATTAATTTTTTCATTTCTTTTCAAGATTTTGCAGGTGGCCCTATTTATACGCTTTTCAAGTAGGTAGTTCATTGTTTGATCTTGGGAAACTCCAGCGGTCGTTTCTTATTTACCCTTTAATTTTATGACTTACTGTGGAACATATGTATTTGTTCACAGGTAGTAAAAGTTTCTGCGTATAAAATTTTCAATAGGCATAAAGGCTGAAAATCGATTGCAAAATGTATGGCCTCATCCTTGTGATCGCTAGTGTATCTAAAAGATTTACATAGCGGACGAAACTGTACCTAATAACCAGTCGAGGTGCCCAAAATCAAAAGAAACTACCCTAAAATTTCCCTTAAGGAATTTTCCCTCTCTTGGCACATTTTTGATGAAATAAAATGTTAAATGCTTGTCTCTCTACTTAATCCTTTTTGCCATTTCATTTTCAGAAAATGAATATTAAAAGGATGAACAAAACTAGAGAAGAAAAAAGGTCTAGTTTTAATTTATACATTTTTGAGAAGTTTAGCACCCATGGCAATTTCGCTTTAAAATGGTAAGTCAATGTGTATTTTTGGCATGCGCCAAGGACGATGTTGTGTGGAACAGGGATGGAATTCTTGATTTTTGAGCTGTACTTAAAACTTTTTCAAGATTGGACGGAAATGGAAACAATTGTATTGAAACCTCTTTTTCGCATGGAAAATAATATAAAGTGAGCTCAAAATATTTTAATTTCAAAAACATAAAAAAATTAATACATAATACATTAACATAAATAATTTCTATCTAGAAATGGAGATTCGAACAAAGAGTTGAATGCATTCAGAGCGGTGTGGGCCGCAACAAGTAGACTCGATTCAACGCTGTGTGTAAAACTTAAAACATATAGATGTGTCGTTTGTTAATTAATTTTTTTCTCTCTTTTGAAAAAGACATCATTTGAAAGACGACGCGAATTGATAAATTGTATCGAATCAAGGCAAATCGTACTTTTGTACTCGAACAAACTCATTTGTATCGGATTCCATACAATTGTATCGGCTTTTCCATCACTGGTGTGGAAGCGTCGATCGAGCAAGATATCTTTCGGAAACAGGGGTATACATGTTGCAAAACTCTCTTATGTGTCAGTTCAGTTTTTTCTTATAATAAACCAACAGAATGAATCAACCGTCATCAATCGTTCAACAAGAAAGATTGTTAGCAGTGTGCACACTGTATTAGTGGAAAAGTAATTTGTTAAAGGTATCTAAATTAAAGGAGAAATCAAACTAGAAATTTACTCAATTAAGGAATGTGGCTTACTCGCAATTATTTCAGCTGCCAGATTGAAATCCCACTTATATACCAACAGATTTGAAAAGTAGGAACCATAGTCCTGCCTATCGGAATACTCTCTAAACACTGCTCACTGCTGACACTTATAAGAAAAAACTGTTTTATTTTGAGCAAAGTCGGTCGAGTGGTTTTGAAGTATATAGAGGGCACACATATGAATATTGTTTTTGCCTTATGCAGATTAACGTGACAAACTCGTATATACAAAAAAAAAGCAAAAATTTATGTGTTTTGGGAAGAATAAAAAGGGGTGAGAGCCATTGCCGAGGGGCAGTGCCGGATTTAGGGGAGGGCGGCTGGGGCTATAGACCTGAGCCTCCACAAAATAGGGGACCCAATATTTCAAATTCCGACGAGTAGTGGATTCTACTCCAGACGAATCTCATATCGATCAACTTACTATAGTTGTTAGATATATTGAAGGATCGATGCAAAAAAAATTTCTCACCTTTTTACCAAACTGCGGACATACCGGCGAGGCCATAGCAAACGCTTTGCTAAAATTTTTAGGTGACCATCAAATAGACATTTCGGATTGCCGCTGCCAATCATATGACAATAGCCGTGTTTCTTTGCACGCGGATATAGGGATAATTTGAAATTTGCAAGTAAAATGCATCAACAACTTATCCTATATACGCTAACTTTAGCGGGGATAGCTATCGCCGCTAAGTCCTTTAGCGGGGATAATCAGTGCTTCCAAAATCTATTTTCTTCGTTTCCGATGAACTGTAGCGATGAATTTTTCAGGAAATGTCAAAGTTTGACATCCCGCCGACCACTGGCACATCCCGCCGAATATTTTGTTCGGGATTTTATTATTATTATTTTTCAAAATTTAGTAAATCTGTTTATGTGAAACTGTTTATACCCTATTCTAAGGGTAGGTATATTAATTTTGACGCATAGTTTGTAACATACCTTAATATTGCCCGTAGACCCCTAAAAGTTACTATATTTATGATCAGCATCGATAGTAATGTCGATCTAGCCATGTTCGTCCGTCCGTCCGTCCGTCCGTCCGTCCGTCGGCAAAAATTAGGCCTTTAAACTGGACCTAGAGAGCTGAAATTTTAACCATATACTCTCTAAGGTCCGAAATAATCAAGTTTACGAATTTTTGAAATCCGCCCACAGACACGCCCACAAACTCAAAAAAATTAAATTTTGGAAAAAATCGAATTTTGAGCTAGAAAGCTGAAATTTTGTATATATGATCTATGACTCCTAAAACTGCTCAGGATAAAAAATTTTCAAAATCCGCCCACTGACACGCCCACAAATAAATAAAACAATTTTTTTATAACCTATTCTAAGGGTATATTAATTTTTGAAAATCCAAAGTTTGAGCTAGGGAGCTGAAATTTATAATATATACTCTCTAGGGGCCCTTTATTCTCATGTGTTTTTTTTTTTTAAAAAATCCGCCTACTGACACGCCCACAATTAAATAAAACAATTTTATTGAAACACCTAAGTTTGAGCTAGGGAGCGTTTTTTTTGATAAAATCCTTTAAATGTTATATAACAAAATATGTAGAGCGTTCTTAACAATTCAACCATACTTAGACTTTTGTCACGCCCACTTATGAGGGATAGGAATAAGAATAGGGTATCCAACAGTTCGCCCAAGCGGACTGTAGCCCGTCCCTATCTTTATACCCTATTCTAGGGGTATATTAATTTTGACGCATAGTTTGTAACATACCTTAATATTGCCCATAGACCCCTAAAAGTTACTATATTTATGATCAGCATCGATAGTAATGTCGATCTAGCCATGTTCGTCCGTCCGTCCGTCCGTCCGTCCGTCCGTCGGCAAAAATTAGGCCTTTAAACTGGACCTAGAGAGCTGAAATTTTAACCATATACTCTCTAGGGTCCCGAAATAATCAAGTTTACGAATTTTTGAAATCCGCCCACAGACACGCCCACAAACTCAAAAAAACAAAATTTTGGAAAAAATCGAATTTTGAGCTAGGAAGCTGAAATTTTTTATATATGATCTATGACTCCTAAAACTGCTCGGGATATAAAATTTTCAAAATCCGCCCACTACCACGCCCACAAAAAAATAAAACAATTTTATTGAAAAACCAAAATTTCAGCTAGGGAGCTGAAATTTTTAATATATACTCTCTAGGGGCCCTTTAAGCTCATGTATAAATATTTTCAAAATCCGCCCACTGACACGCCCACAAATAAATAAAACAATATTTTTGAAAATCCAAAGTTTGAGCTAGGGAGCTGAAATTTATAATATATACTCTCTAGGGGCCCTTTAAGCTCATGTATAAATATTTTCAAAATCCGCCCACTGACACGCCCACAAATAAATAAAACAATTTTTTTGAAAATCCAAAGTTTGAGCTAGGGAGCTGAAATTTATAATATATACTCTCTAGGGGCCCTTTATGCTCATGTGTTAATTTTTTTTTAAATCCGCCTACTGACACGCCCATAATTAAATAAAACAATTTTATTGAAACACCCAAGTTTGAGCTAGGGAGCGTTTTTTTTGATAAAATCCTTTAAATGTTATATAACAAAATATGTAGAGCGTTCTTAACAATTCAACCATACTTAGACTTTTGTCACGCCCACTTATGAGGGATAGGAATAAGAATAGGGTATCCAACAGTTCGCCCAAGCGGACTGTAGCCCGTCCCTATGTTTTTTTATAATTTTAGAATATGTTTGGCATTAATTTCAACTATCGGAAATTAATATTTTTGAATTTCACGATTTGCAATACAAATTTCTAAACTCAACTTACAGCTGTGTCACTAATAAACGTCATAGGTGCATGTGTGCTGCCAAGTTTTTTTTGATGAATTCTTAAGCGGCGATGGTCGTTTTTTAATGCCATGCATATATCCGCGTGCAAAGAAACACGGCTAATGCTGCAAACATGAGTGGTAAATACAAAGGAATACAGGCTCTTATTTTGGAGAACAATCATTTACCGGCGTTTGTACCATGTTGTGCTCATTCTCTCAATTTAGTTGGAAAGGCAGCTGCTAACTCTTGTCCATCGGCTTTACAATTCTTCGATTTCGTTCAGAATTTATATACGTTTTTCGCAGCAAGTACAGAGCTATACGAAATTCTGACTGAAAAATTATCGCTGAAGAAAAGCGGCCAATTTTACGTTTTAAAATGGCTTAGCGATACTCGTTGGTCTTGTCGAGCTGAAGCTACGCAAGCTATTGTCGATGGTTATTCTGAAATCGAAGGAGCTCTAACCAGCATATCTTCTGATAAGGAGCAAAAATACATCGTGGGAAATGAAGCATCGAACCTTTTACGAAACCGCTCTATTTGCTATCTTTTGGAATAACATCTTAAAGCGATTCGAAGCTACAAATAAGATGTTGAAGGACCCGAAAATGATTCTTGAATCTGCAATGCGTGCATTAGAATCATTCAAATCATTCCTTGAATCCAAAAGAGACGATTTTGATGAATACGAGAAAGCAGCTAAAGAAATATGTAGTACTGACCAATATGTACAATCACGCACCAGAACAAGAAATGTGAGGTTAAATCCACTCGATTCTATGAAAGCACAAGACGCAAATCTGTCACCAAAAGAGATATTTAAAGTATCCGGTTGTATCCCAGTTATCGATCAGCTATGTGTTTCTCTCACTGAAAGATTGCATGCATACGAAGTTCGCGGATTTCTCAATCATATAGAGAACATGGATGCTGCAATTTGCATGCTGCAGCAGAGGCATTGGTGAAAGCATACAAAGATGATTTAGAGCCTAGTCTTGGTAAGGAGTTGGTTCAATTTCTATCTTTGATCAACTTATCCAAAAAAGATTATAGAAAAGACCAATCTACCGAGCTACTTTACTATCACATTCTTGAAGATCAAAATTTTAAAGATACATTCCCAAACATTAAATTTTCACTCCAATGTATTTGGTTTTGATGGTGTCTAGTTACACTGGAGAGCGCTCATTTACAAGAATGAACATTATAAAAAATAGACTTCGAACTACGATGGGACAAAACCGTCTATCAAAGCTGTCCTTACTCAGCATTGAAAGCGATTTACTGCTTGAACTGAATTTCAGCGAAATCATCAAGGGTTTTTCCTCGAAAAAAGCTCGCAAGGTTCCATTTGTTAGCGCTTTAATATAATTTCATATAATTCTTGTTTTTGTCTGCATTTATATATGTATGTTTGTTGAGATAATTAATTTGGATTGGCAATAAATTATTAAACACTTGACTGAAAAGAATTGTTAATTTTATTTGGGAAATTATAAGCCAGGGGGCCTCCACTCATTTGTTGCCCCAGGGCCTCCAGACCTCTAAATCCGGCCCTGCGGAGAGGCCTATATAACACATGGCCTAACAACACTTCCTTCAGCCCACTTTATTCTCCAATATTGGAGATGTCTGCATTATTGTCAAGTTGGGTCTATTGCAGCTAGTGAAAACTTCAATAGCACAAGAGAAACGTAATAATATCAAAAGGGAAATAATAAAGTCTCAAGTTGTAAGATGCAAAATCTCGTTATCACAAACATCAATGGCTAAAGTTAACTATTTGGCTTTTAACTAGCGTCTCTTGACTCAATATGGGCGCTTTGTTTTCCAAACACATTGTTTACCCTCTCCTAAGCGTATTATAATTTTAACTCATACTGTGTTACATGGAATTCGAGGTTCTATGATTCGAAATATACACTCTTTACAGTCCCGAAATGATCAAGTGTAAAGAATTTTAAGATCCGCGTACGGCTACATTCACTATTGAAAGAATATAATTTTATCCAAGAAGTCGATGAAAATAAAAGTAGTAAAGTATAGGTATAGGCAAAACCTTATTAACAATTCGCCCCTACAAAGATTTTTACCACAGCCCCTTTTTGGGGACCCATGACAAAAAGACTTTCTTTCGATAATGCGTAAAAACGAAATAACAGTATAAACAACATAAAGAAGCCTTTTTTATAAATAGGCTTTAACAACGTTTTTGCCACGCCAACCCTTGATGATTTTATAGGAAATACAAAATATTCCAAAACGACAGGAATCTCAACGCAATGTCAAACCCACTTAAGGGGATAGGAATATGGAAAGGGTATCCAACAGATCGTCCAAGCGGACTCTAGCCTTTCCTTGTGTTTTTTTGTTTTTTTGGTTTTTGCATTATTGTATTCGAGTTTAAACTGATTTTAGATTGTAAGCAGAAATGATTGGTAGCTAAAACAAACTTTATTGTGTAGCTGCTCCTGAGCATATTGAAAATTATATACCTATAGCCTGTAAATTTGAACAAAATGGTTGAGTTAATATAAAAAAACAGTAGCACAGTAGGAAACAAAAAGCTGATCAAATAATTTTGTTGTGCCATTGATCGTTAAATTGTAATGGAGAACATAACCCCCAATCACCTAAATCTACTTGAAAAAAATAATTTAATAATGTTTGAGTGCCTAAATCGTTGGCAATAAAAGCGTTCACAATTGGAAAAATTTGATTAGTATACTCGGGACTAAGTAATAAAATTGTTTATACTTGAATCGCCGACAATGACCAGTTCAGCAAAAACATCCACGAATTCAATTGGAGTAGTCTCCAATAGGCAATTTTTTTTCTTCCGTTAGGAGCACTTGAAATTTCTTGACTGGTGAAGCGACGAAAGACCCGCAAGTTAAAAGTAAATTTCCCAATCTTTTCAGCAAATCTCCAAGCAAATTTGTTATGCGATAAAAATGTATTCACTTGCCCATGAATTGAACCTCTACTCTGGGCAAATAGACAAATTTCTATAAACGGACTTGTGTCGAGTCGAAAATCCTCCATCATTTTGATAACTTCTTTTGTGACATTACAATCTATTTGGTGGAATAATTATATCGTCATGACCACGAAAGTAAAAAAAAAAGTATGATAATAAATATAAATAAAGAGCGCTTACGATCAGCCAAAGTTCGAGGCCAGCACAATAAAAAAAAAACTGGGGTTCCTGAAGGCAAATGATGCTAATCATCAACACGCCTAAGCCGAGGGCAATTTCGATGAAAATGAGTGCCTGCCCTGAAAGGGAAGAATATAGTAATCGAATTATCCTCCAAACGAGGAAAGTCTACGGAGGCGCGTTTCTACTATTGCGCTAACGATTTCATAATATTCCTAAATGGATGGTGGAGGAAGGCTAGAAGATTCATTTGATCCTTTTTTGTAGGATTTCGCGGGTGGCATTATGCGAATAAAATTCTGTTAATCAACTCCACAGACAAGTTAACAATGCCGACATTACATTAATTATGATTACATTTCTCAGATTACCCACTTTGAAGGGAAACCACTACAACACAGCAACGTAGTCCTCTCAGTTTGAATTAAATAAATGGCCCCGATAAGAATGGCTAAGGATAAACAAGAGGATTGGATTTCTTCTAACGGCTTTATCGTTGGTTTTTCCCAAGGGAACATTCGTCGCTCACTAATGGCTGTTCATTGCAAAGATACAAATAAAAGCTAGGTTTTCATTTTCCGTTGTGCCAAGTAAAGAGGCAACACATATGCTAAGCATCCCAGTGTTGCGGTACAGTACAACAATGCTACAGTAATCGATATGAGTACGTGAATATAAATTGATCTAATCGATACATTCTCTTTTTGATATGAAGAAAAATGGTTATTTGTCTGACTCCGCGACGTAGCGCTTGGTTTAAAGACTGCTATCGAAATGATGTTAACCTAGAAACAAAAGCTTTTTTAACTACGGTTCGATGAAATCAAAAAAAGTTTTATTCAAGAGCTTTTAAGCAACGGAAAGAATAATGTTATATATTTATCATTCGTGGATCCATTGTGTTTTGTGACGGCCTTTTAGCCAATTTTTAAATTGATTAGGATATTAAATGATTGGAATATAAAACATCGATTCATGCGGGACACGAGCTCACATTTGAAACTATGGACAATTTTAAGCTGCTCCAGTCATCATTGAATCAAAGCTGTTTACTTGTAATGGTTAGTTTGAACATATATCTACGAGGTTCTGCCTGTGATTCTTATAGAAAGTGTTGCATTTGCATTTAAATTGCTGCAAATTTTATTCTTCCAAAAAGATGATTCAGAAGTCAGAAACGATGTCCAGTTTCCAAGTTTGTTAGTTCTACGGATTTTGGTAAGTACTTCAGCTTTACTGCTGGCAATAACTTATATATAACTTACAATAACTTATCCTCGCAAGCTAAATATCTTATACCTCTGTCAAATAATCGTTCCGCATCTGGGATTCGATATCTTCTTCTAAATATATTTATAACAATGACTTGTTGTTTGTGTGTACCCCTTTTAGAAATGTCGTTAGTGTGTTCTTTGTGGTGTCTGAATTAATCTTAACAAAGTAAGGTTTAATGCCGATTGACAGTGGTGTTAGAAACTAACAAAATGTGATAAAGAACACTTCAAGTGATAAAAGAGAGAAATGTTTCCAAGTAAGCAAAAATGTTAAAATCAACTTCAATATTATATTAATAAAGTCTGAATATTCAGCATAAGAAGTAATCTTAGGCAAGCCATGCGAGTTAAATACATCAGCAAGCCGAGGACAGGAAATGCTGATAATACAAATGACAATGACCTCTCAACTGTATACCAAAAAAAATCGAAAGCAAAACCGCTTGCTTGGTGATTTATATTGCAGTTGCGTCGGTCAATCACATAAAGGGATTTTCGTTCATGAATCAAGTTTAACAATAATGCTTATCACTCAGAATAGGGCTTATGCAACCTAACGTTAAGATAGGTGATAAGTTGGAAGTAAGGAATAATGTTAGCAGTCTGTTTCTGACCGGAGTAGAAGCAAGATTTTAATAAAGATTGTTAATAAAATAAAATATAACTCGCCTATACCCAAACGCAAAAGAACTGCGAGAAACGCTGAAAACGATGAACAGAGCACCGCGAACCGGACCACCCAAACGCTTTTTGATTCAATAAAGTAAGCACACATAACTTCATGTCAGACAACTAGCACCTATCCTTAACAAAATTGCGTGCGCATGCTTAACAAAGCGCAGAAAATGCTCAAATCCTTTTTACCCGCGAAGTGGCCTACCCAATCACTGTTTGATTCGAAAAAGTAAGCTGACAACGAAACAACCTTTGCTGACTTCTGCTAGTTCTGTATAAAACATACAAACGCACAGTGGGGGCAAGACCCATCAAAAACTGGAATCAACTCATGTGAAGGGCTAGCTTTTTTGAAAATATTTTTTTTATATACGTACCAGCTACATGTGCATAAAAAGATGAGATTTCGTTTTATAAAGTTATATTAAATTTTTAAATTCACGTTTTTTTAAACTTCGAAAAAAAAATAGTTTCGCATTTTTTCGTTATACATTTTTGAAAAATAGAATTATAAATTATATAAATTGTTTAATTTTATTTGCTTTTTTGAAAAAGGAAGCTAAAACTCCGATTCATCTGATAAACAGTCACTATCAATTTCATCGCTTACATTTGAATTGGAGTTATCAGAACGAAAAACACTTGGAGCAATGATAAAATCGAGAACTTCTTTTGAAAATGATTTAAGTTGTTTTTTAGGTTGTCATTAGCTTGTTATCAGTGGGTCTGATGTAATCAACATTAAATTAAAAACATCCTCATTACATTTTTTACGAGAACATTTCCTTGAAAAGCTCTCGCGATATTTTTGGAAATATTTGTTCCTGGCTTCCTGCGCTTCTTCAGAGAGTTGGCCTATTGGAAGAAGTGTAGCACAAATCACATCTGGACCATGAATTAAAAGATTGTGTAGAGTAGGAGGCATGTAATATCACGGTTAAATATTGACAAAGTATTTGGCAGTATGGAGAGGAAATATTTTGAACTTTTCATAATTTTTATTATAGCCACTTGAAATGGTTATCAATATAACATGGAATTTTTCAATCAGTATCTTATCAATACCCAAAATTTCAGATACCATATCAGCGTTGCTAAAAAATCGCCTAGCAGTGTTGCCATCATTTGTGTTCCCAAAACCAGGCTTAGGCTGATCAACAATGAGACCCATTTGATCTCGGAACTCCTTTTGTATTTGAGCCTTATTTGATGCTACAATTTATTTATCCTCTTTACGAACTTGCCATCATTTGAGTTCCCAAAACCAGGCTTAGACTGATCAACAATGAGACCCATTTGATCTCGGAACTCCTTTTGTATTTGAGCCTTATTTGATGCTACAATTTCTTTATCCTCCTTACGAACTTGTCATTTCTTTACTGGAATCCTATAGCCTATATGCAAAAGGCACTCAAAAACTCGAATCCAACAGTGTAGCACAGATAATCCAAACTGCAATGTACTGGGATTGTAGGGCTTCGACAGCAGCTCTTCGATATTATTGAAGTCCTTAGAACTTGCACCACAGATATAACAGCGCTGAGCAGAGGCGGTATCTGTCAAAGCGTTACAAACCTTTCCGTCCACCATTGCAAACACGAGCTTATGTGCCACTTCAACAACTTTTTCTTCAACATTAACTATTGAATGGCAAAGAGTCTGAATTTGAGAATCTATTCTTGACTTTTCAGATACCGAAACTTGTGCTGATTCTTTGACATTTTCAAGTTTAATCGGACTGCGACTGCCCAGTATCTGGTTGAAGAAGGTCTGGGATTTCGCCATATGACGTCTTTTTCTTCCGAGCTCTCACAAACCAATTGGAGGGGTACCACAGAACTTATGAACACGCTTGAATCATCAGTATCCATCCCGACCGATTTCTGCTTGTAAGAACTGTGGCCAGAACTGCCATCAAAGCCCCACTTGGAAATCAAACACAAATTGCGGAATTGCTCGTTTTTCAAAGTAAATATTACGTCTTTTTAAGCTGCAATCAAACGTTCTACAGTTTGGTTCATCAAGGATTAGACCGTCACTAAAGAATCAGTAACATGTATGTCTTCTTTTTTCGGGTAGCACATTTTTTTTGCAGTTTGAAAAACCTTGAAGGAAGGAAACCTTTCAGGATCTTTGGCTGTAATAATTTTATATTGCTGTCTAGTTAGCTTGGCCTCAACTACGATTGACAGTGCTCCTTCGCCTGACATCTGCCGAGTTCGTTGTTGTTCTTTACGGTATGCATTTTTATAACAAATTGCGCGCTGAGGTGAACGCAATATCTCCTCTACCAATTTTGCTGCAACAGGATGACCCTCTGCTCTTAAATTTGTCTCTGTCACAGATCCTAATTGCGAAATTGGCACCTCTTTTCTCATTGCTTCCGTTTTGTTTCGATCGCTGCTTTCTTCAAACGGTTTCTTTGGGTGGCCGCCTATCTGTTTTAATGGGGTAACATTCTCAAGGAGTTTGAAGCCAATTGATATAAAACAAATCGTTTGAATGCGAATCTACACGAAAATAACAACTTTTTAAGTACACGTGTGAATAAATAAACCACATTTACTGAAATAGTCGATTGGGAAAAACTGAATTAAAAAAAAAAGTGTACACCTTTGTCCTCCTTTTTTCCATTGTTTACACAAAAAGTCAATTTACATTGGTAAATAAAAATGTCCGTGTGGAAGCGTGTGGAAATCTACTTTTGCCTTAGCAATGTAAAAAAGTACCTTAAATTCCGTTAAAAATTAAATGCACAAAAACAATTTAATTTTTTTTAAATTGCTTTTATAGTTTTCGCATAAAACTAAATTTAGAGAGTCAGTACATACCTGAAGCTTTCGATTCCATATTAATGTTTAGCTTTCACTCGATTAAAAAAAAAATTAGAGCTACGCAAACAATTGCCAATTGAACCACTTGTTAAGACACACGTTGCAAGAATAACTGAAGTGCTATTTCTAATGAGACTGTACGGAGTGACAAAGCAACTAAAAAATGTAACTGTTTTTGCAAATGATGCATTGGAATGTATAATAATGGAAAAACAACTTTGTACACTCATCGCTCTCAATTTTTTGAGATTATTCCGACTCGATCAAGTAAGCTGCTAAAGTGTGAAACGTTACGAAGAAAGAGATATGTGATCTCGGACTATTAGATGCGAAATTTATTTGCCTTAGTTCAAAGCCGCAGAAACCTTTCGACTTCTGCTTCTTTAGAAATTAAAAATGGTTGAAAAAGGAATCGACTTCACTTAACACATTGGGACTTACTAATAACAAATTAAATTTGGAGCTTAAGTTAGTGTTTCCGTTCATTTAACATCTTCCTCAATAATTTTGTTATTGGAACCGGCAATTGCGAATCAAAATAATGGACAACCGTAGTGTGATTATACCCTATTTTAATGATATTAGATTTTTGACTCATATTTTGCAACGGTGTCGTTATACAAGGCCAAGTGACATAAGGCCAAGTTTTTTTTTTAAAATATACCAAATGCATTTCTTTAATATTTTTCAATAATCAAAGTTTAAAGTTTATGTTATCATATTCGCTGTTAAATATTTTGAAATCATAAAAAAATCCACTTAAAAAAGTTTAATATATTTATGTATAATATATACAGGGTGTTTTTTATAGAGGCATACAACTTTTTTTAAAAATAAAACAACAAATGTAATGAAATTACCAAATTTTGGCTTTATTAGCTCACAAATTTCATGGCATTTAATGATTAAAAATAATTTCTGGCATATGGCCTCCGCGACTGCGCCTTATGAATGCCATCCTGTCGGTCCGATTTTGCATTTCTTTTTTGAGCTCACCAGTCCTTATTTCGTCAATAGTGCGTCGAATGTTGGCTTCTAAGTTATCAATCGTTGCTGGTTTGTCAGCATAGAATCAAATCGTGTGTCAAATTACACGAATGAGGTTTACAACTCACAGGTCCATTTCTTAAGATGATTTGGTCACCACAAACGTTTGGCTAAACAAAGTCATGATTGCATGTGCTGTATGGCATGTTGCGCCGACTTCGTGGAACGATTTCTCCTCCAAATGATTTTCAATGACATGAGGAATAAAAAAAATCAGGAATCATTTGCCTGTAGCGTTCGCCACTCACGGTAATGTTTGCACCGGTTTCGTAGACAAATGGGCCGATGACGCCTTCGGCATGTAAACCACACCAAACAGTGATTTTTTCGTGAGGTAATGGAGTCTAAAGAGGTTTGTGCTCACTCCAAAAACTACAATTCTGCTTGTATACAAACCTGTCAAGCCAGAAATGAGCCTCATTCGCTGAAGATGATTTGACAATGAAAATCTTTCCAGTTGATTCTCAGCCAATTCACGATCAAGATCTTCAGTTTTTGCTATTTTTATTTTTGTAATACATGTTTAGACTTACGTCATGTTATGTTTTTTTTTTTCATTTACTCAAAAAAAATGTTTTAAAAATGTTGAAATCATGTTTTAGCCTTAAAATTTTGGAACAATTAAGAATGATGAATAATTGTTTGCGTAATCTGATCAGATGAGTGAAGTCTAATTTTTCAGAACTAAGTCTAGTCCTGTTTCATATGAATCCTATTTCGTATGAATTTCTTGGTTGCAGTCTACCACTTTTTCAACTTTGTCGTATACTTTAGTCTAAAGAGAAAGATATTGAATACCGAAATTTCCAACTTAAACTGAGTATGAAGTATGATATTACGACCTATGGAAGTCCAAAAGTGTGCCCCTAATTTTCGTCCGTCTATCAGCGAGACTCCAGCCACATTCGGCGGCCGGATTTTTTATAAAGGTATTTGGGTTTTCTAGGCTTCAAGATCAGGTTATTTAAGAAAATGAACACACTGACTTATTCTATTATTTGGATCGAATTTATATACCAAAGTATTTTTCTACAACTTTGTTGTAACAGTTTTTTTAAATTTTTGAAAAGTTACTTCTCCCCAAAACTCCTCCAAAGATAATCTACTCAGTTTTTCCCAAAAGACTCGATTAACGGTACTTAAGGAAACCTACAATACCTCAAAAACAGGCGTTATTTTAAAGAAACTTAATATGTTAATATTTGCATACTCAGATTTTTGAAATATTTTTTATAACTATTTTATAATTTGTTCTTATAACAGTTGCTAAAGTTTTGAAAAATATCACTTTTGTTAAGAACAGCCCTAATGACTTTGATGGTCTTTGGACTTTTTAATACTTGGAGCAAATGTAAGGAAATGGCATACTTAGGTTTTAGCAAAAGACTCGAACAAATTTGACACTAAGTTTTTTAAAAAAAAAATTATAAAGAAAAAATTCACATAAATGTAAATATAACTGTTTTTTGAAAGTTTCAAAATTTTACTTTTCTCAAAAACGGCTTTTTAGATATTGATCTCTGTTGGTATTTTAAATACTTTAAGCGAAGGTAAGGAAACGGCATACTCAGTTTTTAGCAAAAAACTAAAACGACGATACTTTCGAAATACGGCAATATAATGGATAAAGTGATTTATTTGCTTCAAATAGACACATTAAGATCGAAAGCCATTATGACATATCAATAACCGTACATAAGATCACAATCACGAAGTCAACTACCCGTTGTGTCTGCTTCAATCGGAAACTACGTCTATGAATCCGTCTATTATTGACACATATTACGTGCAAACATTTTAAAACTTGATGTCATAAGATTTAGATCGTTGTCGAGCACATATCTTTTATAAAAATATTTATAAATATATTAAATATCATTTTATATGTTGCGCATACTAATACGTCATACCCATATAAAATGCGACTTTACTTTTATCAGTCTCTGCTGAAAGGTATAAAATTGAATTTCAATTCCAGTTCTTTATGTTTCACCTATTGTGCCACTGAAAGCAATAGCGCCACCGGGACCCAAACTACTAAAAAGATTGTATTAAACTAACAGTCTACTGGATATCGATGTACGTATCAATGTTTAACCTGTTTCTGAGTTACGAGTATATGTTTTTTTAAATACAAAAACAGATCAAAATTTGTTATTTATATATTAATGTCTCATAAACGATTTGTATGGTAGGTGCCGTTAAGATGATGGAAATAAACATAAAAGGAACACCGCGAACGCAAAACCTCAAACGCGATGTTTGAATAGTAATCGTCCTTTTATGTAGAAGGGGCGAAGACAAACAGAGAGTAGGAAATATTATACCTCATTGAGTGTTTGAGTTTGAAATTTCAACACAATCCCTTTAATATACCAATGTATACCAGAAATCTAAAAACGGCTGTTATCCCACCCACACTCCATTAAAATTCATAACAGATTCGAGTAAGACCTCCGCGATTTGCCACATCTAGCATCGGACGTTTAGGAAGTAGATAATCCACCCCAAATCCAATAAAATTTATGCTTTTTATGTTCAATGAATTTCAAATAACCATAAACAACTGCCGGTGCTTCAACGAACAAGTAAGAATTGCCGTTGAATAGACTTAAATTGAGCTTAGTTACATATCTTCAAGATTCCATTAAGGCAATATGTTGCACAGGTAAACGAATAGCACGTCAAATAGTAAATTTGGGATAAAGATAATGTTAAAGAATAAACTTACGTGATTAGCGTGATAACTAAAAAAATCAATAAATAATGGGCATTTAAGGCCCTTAAATTGCCTAAAAGCTAGCTTCTCCAACTATTAGAATGTGCAAAGTGGAATGGACCTACATTTTAGGTCAAATCCGAGCGGCAAAGTTGAGAAGCTTCTCATGTTAATTAAAACTGTTGAATGTTTGTCAGACGCAATAGGAGGGTCAGTGGAAAAAACTCCAGAAGTTACTTGATTCGGTGGGTAGTCCAACACACTAACCACTGAGCCATTGCCACATCCACAGCGTGATAATTATGGAAGAAGAAAAAAGAGAACCGCCAATCCAGAGTAGGTTTAAATAGCACGTGATAACTTTATCCGTTCGATGGAAAATGTGCAAAAATGTGTTACAAGACGGAAATTTGGGCGGCTAGGATCCGCGTCGAAAGAATGCTAGTCCAGTTTTATTTTACAATTGTGTGAAGTTAAGGTGATTAACAGATATATAGTTTGAAAAGAAATTTGATGCAGTAAAGTCTGTTCTATATGATACCTTCCCAATAACGAACATATTACCATATGGGTCAGCCCATGCCAGGAATGCGCGTCTGTGTACTCGCAAACCACTATTCGAACGTGCAGTGAGGTACAAAAACAAGTTAAACAAGAATATGGAATGCTCCACCATGCTTTCTATACCATTTACTTATGTACTTAATTCGGGTGGCGCTACAGTCCGGGGTGGACCTGGGCCTCAACCAACGAGCGTCTCCAGCCAGCACGATCCTTGGCCAGCTGTCTCCGGTTTCGCACGCTTAATTGGTTAAGGTCCCCTTCCACTTGCGTGCGCCACTTGAGTCGCGGTCTTCCTCTACTGCACCGTCCCTCGGGTGTGGATTCGAAGATCTTCCGGGCCGGAGCATTCACGTCCATTCGCTCTACATGACCCAGCCACCTCAGTCGTTGGACCTTCACTCTTCTGGCTAAGTCGATGTCGCGGTACGGGCTTACAGTTCGTCGTTGTATCTCCTCCTCCATTCACCGTCTATGCAGACGGGACCAAAAATTACCCGAAGAATTTTCCTCTCACAACGACCAAGAGTGACCTCATCCGCTTTTTCTAGAGTCTATGGCTCTGCACCATAGAGAAGGCCTGGAATTATTAAGGTCTTATAAAGGGTCACGTTAGTTGTTCGAGAGAGGGCTTTGCGGCTCCGGGCAATAACCCCCCAATGAAATAACCCCCCAAATAAAAAATGAAATAACTCCCCAAATCAAAGATGAAATAAGTCCCCAAAATGGTATGAAATAAGTCCCCAAATCCTATATGGAAATCCCATAAACAATGCAATGCATATGGGGGGGGGGGGGCATGCTGATCCCTGCTTACCCCTCGACTTACAGATTCATAAGATATCTTAAGCAAATTATATTTAAAATTTTAAAATCTTCAGATCATTCGGGCTATGAAGATTCTGGAGCAGAGCTATTGCTGGATGAAGCAGATCGCGAAGAACTGGATATTGAGCGGGCAGCGAATGAAGAATTTTCAGTTGAAGTCCCATTAGAAGACCACATCATGGAGACCGATATTTTAAACAATATCGATTACGATGACGCAGATGAAGGCTACGCAAGGAACAACAATATAGAAACAGTACTAACGAAAGGATGTTCAGAGAAGCTACAGGAAGGAGCTTTGACGTTCTACGCAGGATTTGCAGCGTTTAAGTTACGGAACAAGATTAATTGCGACGCCTGCACGCAATTTATGATCGATGAGACAAATTCTTATCGAGAACAAGCCTTGTTAATACGTCTCAAGGCTTATTAGACCACACAAACTGTGTCAGAGTTTGGGAAGCTTACGGTGCCTACTATAAGCTCCGAAAATACTGCGAAAAGAATAAAGGAGATATTCGAAACAGTTTTTCCGGAGGACCGCAAACAAGCAAACTTGGTTGAAAACCTCATGTCTCAGATGATAAACCAGTTGGAAGTGACAGAAACCATAACGTGTAGCAATTATGGACACAACGAAGACATCGTTAAATTTATTTTAATCGGACTGATTAAATTTACTTAAGGTATGCGCTTTTGGTTAAAGGACCCTATGCGTTGTTATGTTACGTAATATGTTATTTATTTATTTATGAACTATGCGCGAGGAGTAGGCCTAATGGGGATACCTCGGTGGAAAAAAAAACGCATCAAATGTTCCACCTCCTGGGTGATGCTTGTGATGGTTGTGTTTTTTTAGTACCAACCACAGCATTAAAAAAAATTTAAATAAAATATTCAATGCTGTGATTGGTACCTATGCCTCGAATATCCAAATTGGTTAAATGAACATTTCTTTATCTTTAAACTACATACATAATATTCTCAGTATTTGTTTTTTTTTTCTTTTAAGAAAGTAATGAAAACATATATTTTTGCATGTCTAAATAGGTAGGTAGTTTGTTTGACATTCATTCAAATAATAAAAAAAAAATGTAAATCGACAGGTGAGCTGCCTCTAACAGATATACGTATCCAACAACGTGTTCGCTTATAAATATCTGATAAAAAAACAAATCGAATATTTCTGAATCAATTACAAAAGAAATGATAGAAATCGGTGAATTTTTGGACGAGATATACCCAAAATAGCAAGAGTCTAAAAAACCATAAACTCATAATTTCTTTACTTCTTACATGTTCAGTTCCGGGCCACGAAGGTTTTGAAGGCAACGAAAAGGCCGACGACGGGTTGCGATATCACCTAAACATAATGAAAATAGTTGACTCTGCAGAATGACGGCTATGTCTTGTGGAAGACGAAACAGCTGAACACATTCTAGGTGAATGTCTGGCCTCAGAGAACAACTGAGTTCCGAAGATATAAAGAAGTGGTCTGCTGGTAGCATTATCCGCTTTATACGGAAAGAAGAAATACTACTAGCTTAACATATTTCTGGCCCAGACGGTACAAACGACCTCATAGGTCGCAGTACCTTTTTCTTCGCCTTGGCGAACCAGAAGCTAAAAAAAAAATATATTGCAAATTTCAGCAGAACCATTTACCACAGGGCATGACAACTAATAATAGAACGAAACGAGGAGTAGGCCGTCTGATTAAAGCTCGGTGATTAAAAACACGTATATCTAATGTTACAACATGGGTAATGCGAAAGAGAACCAATCAAGCAACCTTCATTAGAAGCAAAAAACACAAACAAGTCACCTTCCTCAATGCTTTATTGCAAAGGTGCAGGGACTTTAAACAACGAAAATTCGTATTATCCATATAAATATTCATCGTGTAGGTACCTATTGACCAATAAGTGGTGGTGCAGCATGGCACAATACCGACACAAAATAAATTATGTCATTGCTTTATAAATTAGACTGAATATTTCTAAATCAATTAGAAAAAGAATGATATAAATCGGTACATTTTTCGACCAGATATAGCCAAAATAGCGAGAATCTAAAATGCGATAAATTCATAATTTCTCATTTAAAAGAAAAATACCCAAATCAAATTTTATTAAATTTTTCGTTTCAAACGAATCGCCCCTTCCATCCAGAGAGTCGATAATGCGAAATCCATTATCCATACAAATAATAACTTACTTGGTTTCCATCATCAACCTCTGCTACTTGCAAAGCATACGTACATGAACATGCTACCTGCGCTGCCTACGCCTATGCTCCTTCTTACAATGAAAAAAAAATGCATACACAATGGAATGAAATTCGTTCGGCGGAAAGATTCGAGAGAGACAAACCGGTTTATTTGGTCTTGCTTTCTTCGTTTTCAAAGTGTGTATTTAAAATGAAGATGACAGCAAAAGTTTAGACACAAACATTCTAGCTCAATTCATAACGCCATCTGCATTTAGTCGGCTAAAACAAAAAATTCGACATGATGGCACTACTATAAAGTGTATATACAATGATCCCATGCGCCATAAAAAAAGCAACGCAAACTGCAAAAGGTGCATCAAAAAAAGGAAGAAAAAGCACATTGCACAAAAGGTACAGGTAGAGAAACAGATTTGTGCCGCACACACACACACATTTTCATCCACTGAACGCTGGAAAAATCAAACGATCTAGCTTCAGTCGAACATTTTACTTTTTTGAATTGTATACAATTTATAGTTTAATGGTTATTGTTCAACTTCAGGATAACCTACAAAGATGATTTATGTCTTAAAATCTTTGTACATAATTGAACTTTAAGTTCAAAAAAATATTATTTCATTTGGATGAGTCATTCCAAAGCTAGGAGCTAGAAAGCATTCGAGAGTTACAACTTTTCTTAGATTTCAGCTTAGATCTCCGCTTCTGGACAGCGGATGAAGCATTTTCCAGCGGTAAAAAGGAGCCTATGTCCATTCTCAGGCTCTATACTATCTGTTTAGCAAATTTCATTAAAATCGTTCAGTAGTTTTGGCGTTAAACCGAGACAGACAGACAAACAGACAGAGTTACTTTCGCATTTATAATATTAGTATGGATTTACGCACATTTAAAACCAATTTGCATCGGTTTCTCCGATTTCGTCGTAGTCCCCACTTTCCTAACGCCGGCACTTCTTCTTCTTCTTCTTCTTCTACTTTTTGTTTCTTTTCTAATGCACGGACTATGTACCTTTTTACAAACTAACATTATAGGGGTATCAAAAATTACTTTTACGCACACAAATTTAATATAGAAGACAAAAGGGATAATAAAACTACTCGTAGTTCTTTGTCCTATGGGTATGGGGCCATTTAAAGTTTGTTATACCCTAGTGATGGCAATTGAGTTTCTGAATATTCGATGGCATTTTTCTCAGACGTATCATTGATTAAAGTTAAGCTTATTCCCAGCTTTGAGAACACTTTTAAGACTTTGTATAAGTCCCAAGATTAATTCATACGTAACTCGTTCGTATTTTGAAAACTTTTTGATGCATATCTGTAATCTCTTCGATGTCAATTTAACTTTTCTTCGACACAAAAAAAAAACAATCAAGACATAGTCGGCCTATACCCAACTAATGGTATCATATTATGGCAAACTTGTACGATAATTTGTGACCGATAGAAGTTTACAAAAGTTAAGGAAGGCACGTTCACAAACTTTTAACATGCTCATCTGTTTCACTTACGACGATATAAAAACATATTTTTGTGTGCCGTCGGCGTGCGTCGTTGGAAAATTTGTTACATAATTCGTGCACAGTGGCCCGAAACAATAACAAATTCAATGGCAAGCTTCAATTTTTAATTTCCTTCCACTCATGCAAAGAAAATAAAAAATAAATGTGTAGTTTAAATTAGTACTCCAGTTCGTAATGCCCAGCTTATGAGAGTTTTACGTAATGTGGAGAGGTTTCAGACGGCAGTACAAACGTGAGAGATTAATTAAAAAAAAACGCTCCCTAGCTCAAACTTGGGTGTTTCAATAAAATTATTTTATTTATTTGTGGGCGTGTCAGTGGGCGGATTTTGAAAATTTTTTATCACGAGCAGTTTTAGGAGTCATAGATCATATATCAAAAATTTCAGCTTTCTAGCTCAAAATTCGATTTTTCCCAAAATTTTGTTTTTTTGAGTTTGATCTATGACTCCTAAAACTGCTCGGAACAAAAAATTTTCAAAATCCGCCCACTGAGACGCCCACAAATAAATAAAATAATTTTTTTATACCCTATTCTAAGGGTATATTAATTTTTGAAAATCCAAAGTTTGAGCTAGGGAGCTGAAATTTATAATATATACTCTCTATGGGCCCTTTATGCTCATGTGTAAATATTTTCAAAATCCGCCTACTGACACGCCCACAATTAAATAAAACAATTTTATTGAAACACCCAAGTTTGAGCTAGAGAGCGTTTTTTTTTATAAAATCCTTTAAATGTTATATAACAAAATATGTAGAGCGTTCCTAACAATTCACCCATACTTAGACTTTTGTCACGCCCACTTATGAGGGATAGGAATAAGAATAGGGTATCCAACAGTTCGCCCAAGCGGACTGTAGCCCGTCCCTATGTTTTACTTTTAAATTCATTTTTTAATTGTTACTGAATATCAACTTACATACAAGACAAACAAAAATGATTAAATCTAATTTTAAATTAACAGGATACTTATTCTATATTATTGTTCCTTATGCGGACGCCCTAAACTTAACTATATCTTATAATTATTGCCTTTCGGCCTAAAAACTCTTTTAAGAACTAATCTTACATAAATGTATTCGTCGAGAAAATCAAATAAAACTCAGTATGATTATTAAGATTTTATATTTTTTATATAAAACAACTTACAAACTACCTATTCTACTTACTTAAACTACCTAACGTATTCTAACTATAATTAGGGTTCTGAGCACTCGTTGCCTTGCGCAAAAAGTGGTCAAAATCCTAATTGCTTTCCGGGTGCCTGGCAGTCGTCAACGTGCACACGCGCCGTCGTGAGCCGACTGAAGCCTTACAGCGTCAGTCAACTCCCGGTAGCACAACCACATATTGGGAGCCCGGCCCCTCCCAAAAACGCCCTAGCTAACTTAATCTAACTTATAAGCTAAGAGGATGTTACCTAGAGTAACGCACCGTCCTGGGAGGGCATGTTGACCCCTCCCCCCTCAACAAGCCACCAAAACTCGGCGAATTGCTTTTCCGTGTCGAATTGATCCCTTTCCGATATTGCGGTACTAAAACGGAGGAGCTCATGAGCATTGGCGACCTCTCCGTCATGGAGGAGCCTCTTATCTCGCGCTCTGCGGTAGCGATGGTATAAGACCGGAATAACATCCCTCGTCTGTACCAGCCCTTTTGCATCAATATGCATAAATGCCTCCAGCGGGATAAAGCCAGACCGGAGCGTACTCTCTATGTACATTTTATTGGGGTAGTAAGCCCCAAAGATCAGACTATTGTCGCTGGCCAACGCCCTTTGCAACGTGCCTTCGAGTCACCTTTATGAGGAAATTGTCAATTCTATTCAACTGAGCTCCATCGTATAGGACCTTGTTGAGATAGTATTTGCTATGGTTGGAACAACCGGAGACAGGTCCTAAGACATTGTCTCTCCAAAACCCCAATCTTTTCCATATGACTAGGTGCTATATGAAACCACAATGGACAACCATAAGCGATGATCGACCTTATAAGTGCCACGTAGCAAATGACCTTCACTCTGGAGTCAAGTTGACTGCTATGAAACAGTCTCATTGTCAGAGCATGAGCCTTCTTGGCTCCAGCAAGACAAGCAACTATATGTCTATCGAAATATAGATACTGGTCAAGCCAGATACCTAGATATCTAACTAGACGCTTCTCACCGCCAATGGCAGCCCATTTTGTCCAATAATGGCCAATTTCTTCCAGTTTTTTTTTTTTTTTTGGTATCCCTAGAGGCCCCAGCCAATGGAGTTCTGAACAAGATTGTTTCCGTCTTCTGAAAGTTGATTTTCAACTTCCAGTCGTCGCAATATCCCTTAACTACACAGGTGGTAATAGGTGTGTGATGAACAACTTACTCGCATATAATTTCCAAAAACCGTCCCTAACTAAAGCCGTTCGACCGGACGAGGTACTAATTCTGGAAAAAGAGTCATCGAGTCCAAATGGCTAATGATTCTCATCTCGAAACTGAAGGGAATCGATCCAATGCCTAACCAATGGAGGGAGAGTAACTTTCCTCCTTTGTACAAAGAAAAAAGCGATACGCGCGACTGTGATGAGCGTGTATAAAGTAGCCGGCTTCGGAAAAAATACGGTATCTGATGACCAAATGAAATCCAAATCCCAGAGGTCTCAGACACGTTAACGGTCCATTGTACTACCTGGCATAAATCCTCTTTTTGGTCTAGAGATTGGAGAAAACAAGGTGTCATTCGTTTCTCTCCTTTATGGGTGGCGTCTGTTGTTGTTCCCCATGGGGATTGAACCTGCACGGCGCGTTTCACAAGCCAACACACTAAGCTCTGAACCGTCGCCACCCCTTTCCAAAGTATGAATTTTGTGATTTTTTAAGAGTTTGGTTTTAAATTGTCAAAAAGTGTTGCAAAAGTGCAAAAAGTTCAAAAGTGTATACATATTTTATTAGAGTTCATAAATCAAGGCTTGCCATTTACTTTCTAAAGATTTTTTCATGTAAATGTTGACCACGACTTTTTTTTAAGTGGTTCATACGCAGAGTACAGTTTTGAGTCAATTTATCGAGCATATTGGCCGTACACCTGTAATGTTCATCGGCACAGACGAGTGGTTTGACGTATCGCCAAAAAATAGTCTTAAGGCGTCAAATCGCACGATCTAGCCTAGCCGGTCAATTCACCGGTCCAAACGAAAAATAAATTGCTCATTCCTCAATCGAGCAATCGATTGGCGTGCTGACTGGCAAGTAGCACCATCTTGGTAGAACACACGTCGACCAGGTTCAACCGTGCAAAAGTTCGACTCATCAGTTATTCTTTGCTGATGATGGAGCCATCATCAAAGATCTGGCCCTCCGCATCGAACAACCTATCTCAAAGCAATTGAAGCGCGACCAGCTCAGTTAGTATTGCCATGTTTCAAGGAGATATCGTACGAGCCCCGTCAAAAATGCAATCGTGGGAAGGGGGTATTTGGGTGTTGTTATTTCTGGTAGCAGAGGTGGCAAGCTTGTCGTTACACAGCATCAGCTCGTCGCGACAGGGGGAACCTTTCTGCGACAAACCCACCCACAAAATAAAATTCTTGTCAAAAGGGGGGTAAAGTGTATCTGATCGATACCAAAAGTACACGGCCTAGCTAAATATTTACTTGCTGAAGGATCTTGTGTGTTGTGAAGAGGTGACAAGTCATTGTCGGATGAAAAAGGGAAGGGAAAAAAGAAGAAAATAGAAAAGCTTAAGAGAGGAAGTCATAGAAGAAGGAATAGAAAGAGGATGTCAGATGTTGATCACAAATAACAAAAATGAACCCACCCTACTGCATGGCCATGGTCAAGAGCAACACCTGTCTCTAAACCAGCAAGGATAAGTGGAGTGGACCTGCAAATATCCAACTCAGTAAAAGGGAGTTAAAATTTGACGTATCATTTGAAATTGGCCGCCACTTTTTTTACAGCTATTAGATTATACCGAAGTTTTTTTAGGCATGAAGTAAATACATTCCCGTTAGCTAAAATGCATCGGTACATAATTGAGCAACGTGTTTTTATTATTAAAACTTATTTTAAATATGGTGACAGTTCTGCAGAAGTTGAAAGAAAACTTCGTTCAAAATACGGTAGAGAAAAATGCTTCGTCAAACCGTGTTATTAAACTTATCGTTGATAAATTTGAAGAAACTGCTTCGGCTCAAGATCAGAGAAGTAAAGCCTATCATCGTAGTGGTCTTTCGAGTTTAAATATTGCACCTGTTAGCAGAGGTGTTGCTGACGAGCCAAGGACGTCAATTCGTCGTCGTACAAAGCAATTAAACCTCAAACCAACAACTTTGTTTAACATGTTGCACAAAGGTCTGCATTTAAAATTGTAAAGGCTTGCAAAATACAGTTAACACAAGAATTAAAAAGAACTCACCACGCAGTGCGTCGGCAATTCGTTAATTGGGCCATAGAGAAGCAAGAACAAAATGAAAATTTTTTCAAGCAAATTATCTTCACCGATGAGGCTAATTTTGAAATTGTCGGTTATGTCAATAAACAAAACTGTGCATTTGGGCTGAAGAAAATCCTAGAGAATTGTTTGAGAGGCCAATGAAATCACAAAAAGTTACTGTATGGTGTGGATTTTGGTGTGGTGGCGTAATTGGTCCATTTTTCTTCGAAGATGAAAATGGCAATGCAGTTACTGTGGATGGAGCTCGATATGAAGCGATGATTAGATTTGTGGAATCAATTGGAAGTTACTGATGTGCAGAATATGTGGTTTCTACAAGATGCCACACAGAAACGAACTCAATCTTTTGAAAGAGAAGTTTAACAATCGCATATTTTCCCGAAGAACAGACGTCAATTGGCCACCAAGATCATGCGATTTAACACCACTGGATTTTTTCTTGTGGGGTTTCTTGAAGAGTGAAGTTTTTGTCGATAATTCTCAAACTGTTCACCACTTCAAAGACAACATCATCGAGCAAACATCACTTATTGAACCATCATTATGTGAAAAAGTGATTCAAAATTTGTATAGAAGGTTGACAGTCTGCCGAGCTGGCAGAGGAGGCCACTTGGACGACATTCTTTTTCATTATTAACCGGAACCAATGTACATTAATTTCCAATAAAAATAAATACTGTTAGAATTATTACAAATAAAATTTTTAAAAACAAAAAATGCAAACACCCACGAATCAATTTAATTAAGATTCACTTTATTTTACTATCGATTTTTATTTAAATTGTTTTTGCTCAAGAACACAAACGTACAATCTCGACTTTCGACAAGAAGTGTTTTCTCTCCCTTCATCGTTTCCTAGGGCCATATGGAAAACATCCCCCTCGAATACATCTGCCTTGGGTATACGACATGATCGACGGCGGTAGTTGCTTACAGACAGTAGCTTTGCACATCATGTCGCCTCCAATACATCTGCCACCTAAAAGGGTCGATTGTGATAGCTGCTGGCAAACGGTTGTTTCTTATTTTAAAATCCTTCTAATACCTCTGCTCTAGGTATACGAAAGGATTGACGGTTCTTGTTGTTTTAAGCGAAAACTGTATATTGAATTTTGTGTCGCTAACAATACAGATTCCAAACAATTTATGTCTTTCATTCAAAATTTAAAATGCTACCTCAAATTTGAACACTTTCCAAACTCAAGTGGTAGGAAAATATATGAGATCAGGTCAAAACAGCATATGTGGCATTATATATTTTATTTTTATTTTTTATTTTATTTATTTAATTTATTTCATCAACTGAAAACATCTACTGTTCCGCTAGATTACTTAATACAATTTCAATACTTAAATTCTACCACCAAAGCCTAACGCCAAAATTAATTTATTTTTAAACGAGTCTCTAATTAAATCAAACTCGAATAGACTGCTATGCTTATTACATTCTTTAAGACATCTGGTAATTGGTTCATTACATCCGTAATTAACTCTATGATATGGAATATAAAACAATAAACGATTTCTAAGTACTCTTGATGGAGCATAAAATCCAATTAATGGTAAAAGAACAGGGCAATCGATATGGTTGTTTATTAAGTCGCGAATAAACATAAGTGAAAAATATTGCCTACGCCTGAAAAGAGGTAAGATACCAAATAACTTGCATCTTGTCTCATACGAAGGCATTTCAATATTCCAGCGTAATTTACGCATGGCAACCCTAGTTAAACGTTTTTGGATCTTCTCAATTCTATTGGAATGTACTTCATAGCATGGATTCCATACTATACTAAAGTATTCCAAATTAGACCTGACAAATGCAAAGAATAGACATTTGAGAGTAAGTGGATCATGAAAGTCCTTAGAATTCCGCAATATAAAACCCAACCTTGAATTGCATTTACGAGTAGCAACCAAGAAGTCAATATGCTGGCAGAAATTTAGTTTTTTGTCAAATATGACTCCTAGGTCTTTCTTAGAGGAGATAATGGACAATGGGGAATTATCGATCACGTACGTAAATGAAACTGGGGAGAGGTTACGACAAAAAGATAGGCTTTGACATTTGGAGACATTGAGTCGAAGGTCATTGTTATGACACCACATAGAAAGTCTCTCAAGGTCTTCCTGTAAAAGAATGCAATCATGCTCAGACTTAATAGGTCGGAACAAATTTAAATCGTCGGCAAACATTAAACATTGGGAATGCAGAAACAAATCAGGAATTGCATTAATAAATAGGAGGAAAAGCAAAGGACCCAAATGACTTCGCTGAGGGACTCCAGACGTTACATACTCGTACACTGGTGATGAAAGATCGTCCTTAATACGAACATACTGAATACGATATGTAAGATATGAGCGAATCCAATCTAGAAAATTGGAGTGAAATCCAAACCTGTTTAGTTTGGACATCAATGTATTGTGATTAACGCTGTCAAACGCCTTAGCAAAGTCAGTATATATCACATCACACTGTAACCCTTTCTCAAGGTCATTCAAGACAGTGTGACAAAAGACTGAGAGATTTGTAGTGGTAGACCTACCAGCCACAAATCCATGTTGAAACGGGGAGATAAATCTCTTTAAGAGAGGTGTAAGTTTCTCATAAATAAGTTTTTCAAATAACTTGGGTATGGTCGAAATTTTGCATATTGGACGATAATTAGTAATATCCTGCATTCATCCAGATTTATAAATCGGTGTTATAAACGAGTTCTTCCAAACTTCCAAAAAATTGCCAGTCTGCAGAGACAAGTTAAACACTAAACATAAAGGCAAGGAAAACGTATAAGAACACTTTTGAAGTAAAATTGGCGGGATGCCCTCGAAACCAGGATTTTTATCTAGTTTTAATACAGGAAGAGCAATTTGAACTTCGTGGATTGAACACTCTAGATTACCAGCATTTAAATAATTACCTGACACTAAGCTATCACTTGAAATTATAGGTGGAATAATACCTCTTGAATATACAGACTGAAAGTGGTTACCAAACATATTACAAATAGTTAAAAGGTCGGAAGATGATACATCATTATGACGCATACAGTTAGGAATACCACTAGATTGCTTTTTGCTATTGATAAAGCTCCAAAAACGATTACTATTAGTCTTTAAATTAGATTCTACAGAAAGAACATACTGTCTGTAAAGAAACTTGTTTAAAACATCAAATTCTTTTTGTAGCCTCCAATAAACTAACAAAAGTTCAGGATCATTGTTGCTTTTTCGGAACTGTTTATAGACTTTATTTTTTCTATTATTTCAATTCACGATTCTATTATTAAACCAAATAGGTTTAGCGCTCGATACAATCCTTACTTTAGGTGTAAACATATCGATTGCCACTTTAACTGTTTCAATAAATAAATTAAAAGAATTATTTAGATTGCCATTATTTAAAAGAGCTAACCAATCAATACTATCTAAATAGTTAGAGATGCTATTGACATTGGCTTTAGCATAATTATACTTATAGATATTGACAGAAGGACCCGGTCGAAAATACTCGTAAAATTCGAATGGGATAGATAAAGCTACATGAAAAACAGAATTAGGAAAAAGTGGAATCATAGAATTACTGATATTAATACTTAGCTCAGAATCTACAAAAACCAAATCTAGAACATTATTAAACTCATTGGCAAAATGATTTATCTGCCTAAGATCTAACTGGGCAAGCGTATCAACAACTTCACGCTCATAATCTAAGTTTACGTTAAGAGGAAAAAGTATGGACTCTTCGTAATCAAAAGACCAAATTAAATTAGGCAAGTTAAAGTCTCCAAGTACGATGACATGCTGATGATCATCAAAATTATTTAAAATTAAAGAACAATTATGGATATGCGCTTTATATAATAAATAAGAAGATCTTAACTGCTACTTGGTCCACATCAAGAGCTATTGGAGATATAACTACTTCGTCACTGCGCAATGATTTCCGCACGGAAACTATTACACCTCCTCCCCTTTCACAGTTGGTAAGAACGGGACAACGGTTTTTGCGGTAAACTTCGTAGAGGTCCTTTTTGAACATTTCTGCATTATTATGGTCACCAGTGAGACAGGTCTCAGTAAAAGCAATTACATCATACGAGTATTGGCAAGATGAGGAGAATAGTAAGACATCACGCAATTTAGTACGAAGACCACCAGTATTTTGGTAATAAAGGTTGAAGGTTGAGGGAGTTACGTCAGTGGTTCTCAGTTTTTTGGTAGAGCTTTCTTGATGTTAGTCCTGCTCACAAATTCCTTCACAAGCATATCCTTCGGTCAAAAACTTGGATTCACCAGTAAATTCCCAGTTGGTTGAGGCGATAACAGCTTAAAAGATGAGGACACCCGGCCTGGCAGGTTATCCGCTGTCAGGCAGTGGCATTTTATGTTACTGGTATCGATGCCTTTGCTAGCAATATAATCAATAATATCGTTACTTTTGGTACCATATTCCAGCCGTGACAAAGATACCACAAAAGGCGGTGTTACTACTTTAAGAGAGCAATTCATACCAGGAACTTTATCCAAAAGCTGGCGAGATTTTTGCGCTTCCTTATTGGTAGAAGGGTTATCCTTTCGAAATAAATCACTTCCACAGACAGCCACTTCCCTATCAAGGATTTCACAGCTCCATGACGGAGAAGAATTACTACACGATTATGCTGGCGCATTTGACCGAAGAGCCCTTTTCATCCGAGGAACCTGAAGTAGAGGAACACCTGGATGAGCATCCGGATTTGGATTGAAACAGTTTGATCCCTCGTCGACAATTTGATTGGTTTCACTCTGAGGACTCGGACTCTGACCGTTAGGATGGATTTGAAGTTGAAGAACTGGTTGAACTATCGGTGGCATTCTCCTTTTTGGCTGAACAGGTTGAGTCTCTGTAATTGGGTCAACAGTGAGATTGCTGCTCACCTTTCGAAGAATACCATTATTGGATTTCTTGGCACCATCCGTTGGTAGGGGTTGAGGACTTAACCAATTTAAGATAAGGTCGTTTGATTGAGGCAACTGTTGCAGTAAATCCTTCTCAATATTTATAAAACTCTTTGCTCCAACTAGGAGAATAAAGTTGCAATATTTTTAAAATGTTTTTGCAGTTTTACAATTTTCCAGTGGAGGATGTCAGGTGCGATGTTTCGATGTTTCTCACAATAAAAACATAGACCGGGGGTATTAATGATTTTGTCTACATCCTTCTCTTTCAGGCCTATACATTTTGCATGAGCAGTGTCAAGGCAGATTCCGCATGAAACACTGATATCATTCGTGCTTGTCTTACAAATGTAACAACCAGAGTCACTCATGATTTTACCGAAAGTCCAATTAAAATTTTTCAATTAAAATTCAAGATGAATTGAAAATGTGGCAACTCCGCAAAGAAGTTTAGTTCAACAACCAGAAACCTGGGCGGATAGTGCGGTTGGTGAAAATGATGAGATGTGGTGTGTGTAGAAGATACGACAATAGCGTGGTGAAAATTTTCACTCAAATGCAGTTTTTGTCGTTGTCGTTGATGCAGTTACCAAAACATGAAACGAGAACCGTATGAAATATTCAGTGTAGGTCAGCAAAATTGCTTCAAAGGCAGAACATCCACTAATAATTAAACTCACCGGAAAAAAATTAGTCAGCCAGCTTTGAACTGAATGGGATAAAACTAGATGGAAATGAATAAATAGCACTCAGCAATTTATCACTCATTCAAAACAAAACAAAAAGTGAAAAAATTATGTATTTTTAAGTTTTTGACACTTTAAGGAAAACGTAAAGCACCACAACTCGCGAACTATTGCAAACCGTGAAAAAAGTCAATGTATTTGGAATGCAACACAAGTTATTACGAGTATTATGTAGGATCTAGGATGACTTTTATAGATAAAAACGTACATAAAGGTGCAGCAAAGTAAAACACAGGCGAACTGGCGAACTGATGTATACTTTATTACATTATTCATTATTCTCCTTTACAAACTATGCATAAATTTATTACATTTGATTCACATACTTCAACAAAATTAACAATAGAAAGTAGTAAGACAATAGTCCGCTTGGGCGAACTGTTGGATACCCTATTCTTATTCCTATCCCTCTTAAGTTCAGAACGCTCTACATATTTTGTTATATACCTAACATTTAAAGGATTTTATCAAAAACACGAAGCTTTTGTAAGAAAAAACGCTCCCTAGGTCAAACTTGGGTTTTTCAATAAAATTGTTTTATTTAATTGTGGACGTGTCAGTAGGCGGATTTAAAAAAATAAATACACATGAGCATGAAGGACCCCTAGAGAGTATATATTATCAATTTCAGCTCCCTAGCTCAAACTTTGGATTTTCGAAAAAAGTTTTTTTTAAATTGTGGGTCTGTCAGTATTCGGATTTTGAAAATATTTACACATGAGCATAAAGGGCCCCTAGAGAGTATATAGGAGTTTTAGGAGTCATAGATCATATATACAAAAATTTCTGCTTTCTAGCTCAAAATTCGATTTTTTCGAAAAATTTGATTTTTTTAGTTCTGTGGTCGGATTTCAAAAATTCGTAAACTTGATTATTTCGGGACCCTAGAGAGTATATGGTTAAAATTTCAGCTCTCTAGGTCGAGTTTAAAGGCCTAATTTTTGCCGACAGGCGGACGGACGGACGGACATGGCTAGATCGACATTACTATCGATGCTGATCATAAATATAGTAACTTTTAGGGGTCTACAGGCAATATTAAGGTATGTTACAAACTATGCGTCAACATTAATATACCCTTAGAATAGGGTATAAATAGAGATAATGTCACTTCATAGCAAACAACTCATTGTTGGGTGAACGAAGAAAGAAAAGTAAAAAACAACAAAAATTAAGATAATAAATTAAAGCAAAAATTTAAGAATATATACCAAAGCAAAGGAAATAGAAAACTTAAATACAAGTGGTGCGAGAGAAAATAAGGTTAAATCGATTACATCATTCATTGACAGCTCAACTTTCAAACGGCAGGAAATAATGTAATATGAATTTCTAAAATGTGTAGTACGAAAGGCAGGGATGGCAACATTGGAATGGAAGTTGCTTCGTAAACTGTATGCGTTAGATATTGGACTCTGCAAGTACCCACCTCTCATAAAGAATATCTTAAGTACTCTGTAATAAAACAATTGTCTCACTGGGAGTATTTTAAAAGTTGTAAATAGCTCCATGGAGTGAGCAAGACGTGAGGAGTTGCAAACTTTTCTTATGACACATTTTTGCAACACAACTAACTGCTGAGGTTTGGTCAGGTAGGCATAGGCACCCCCCACCCCTGAAAGCTTATTCCATATTGCAATGACTGGAAAATTGAGCAATTGTGATTCGAGTTTTGCGTATTATTATTCATCAGTTCATCCACGCCAAGATGAATGCTTCTTCGCTTGCTTTTGGTGAACATTAGAGGCCCTACGTCCTTTGATGGTGTACTGTGAATGGTGTGCTGTGCGCCACTTTTCGGGAGGCTTGCCAACGTTTGAATTTGCTAGAAAACGATACCCATTGGGCCGATGCAACTGTTTCTGCGCCAGCGTATCAAATTCGCAAATTGTTTGCGATCATCATAGCCACATGTCATCCGTCGAACCCGAACGCATTGTGGGACAATACAAATACGAGACGAAATTTTCCACAGAGATCGCACGAAAACTTCGAATTTCGATCTTGATATTAACGATGAGATGCGCAACAAAGCGTTAGTTCTGATAGAAGACATGTGCGTGCTCATGTGCGGCAGTATGCTGTCGACATTGGGAATGCCAGCGCCAAATTAGTCCATGTACGATGCATTCAATCGCGAATTGCAACGATAGCAAGACTGTGATCGAGATGAGCTGGCCGAAAGAGTCCGAACAAATGTCCCGCTTTTGAATGCCGAGCAGATGAACGTGTACGATTCCCTGATGAAGGTTTTTGACGATGGAACGGGAGCCATTTACTTTCTCGATGCCAACGTGCACAATGACCAAGAATTTGGCAAATGCGAAAGTGATGTGAGAATGAAAAATCATCATTTGGGATGAATGCGCGATGTCGCATAAACGAGCTTTGGAGGCAGTTGACCGAACGATGAAAGATTTACGAGGTGATTCGAGACGATTTGGTGGGGCTATTGTTCTCTCGAGATTTTAGTCAAACGCTTCCCGTCATGCCGAAATCTACTGCTCCCGATAAACTTGATGCATGCCTGAAATCGTTGTCTTTATGGCGGCATGTCAAAAAGTTGAAATTGACCACGAAAATGAGAGTCGCATTGTAAAACGACCCATCGGCTGCTGAATTCTCGAGACAACTTCTGGCGCTTGGCAGTGGCCAAATTCCTGTTGATGTTTTAACTGGATTGATATCGTTCCGGCAAATTTTTGCCAGTTCACATCGTCGAAGGAGGAACTCATCACCAACGTGCATTCCACAAAATTATAAAAATCTCGATTGGATTAGTGAACGGGCCAGCAGCGAAGAATAAGGACGTCGATAGCTTGAATTTCAGTATTCAAAGTCCAAGCGCTGGAGATGGCCATTCCTACAAATCCGTTGACAGCGTGATCTGCGAGGGTGAAGCGACCAACTATCCGGCGGAACTTTCGAACTCGCTTGATCTGCCAGGAACTCCGCCGAATCATCCGAAATTGTGCAACGGTACGCGGTTGACCATCAAAAAACTGATGAACAATGTGTTTCAAGCGTCGATCATCAAGGGCAAATTCCTTATCCCACAAATTCCGATTATTCCAACTGATCTTCCATTCCAATTCAAGCGGTTTCAGTTCCCCGCTCGATTGGCTTTTGCGATGACAATCGTTGGAAGTCTATCCGATTAATCTCAAATTTCCCCGATTTTCGCACGGTCAGCTGTGCATTGCCTGTTCACGTGTTGGCAAACCGTCTTCGTTGTTTATCATACCGCTCTCTAGTGATTTCGATTCCATTCAAATAAATCACATTGAAATTTAAACTTTCTGTGTTTTATTATCACTCTGCTGTTTATCTGCAGGCGTTAAATTGGGGCGAAACGGAGTTCGCCGGGTCCGCTAGTTTTAAATAAAAATGTATTAAAAAAAACATTTACAAGTACCAATCAATGTTTCTACACAATCGCGAAAGAACGGCAACCTCAAAACTACTAGACCACACAAATGCAACAACAGCATTAATTGTACTCAGTGAGGAACTGAATCGAAATCGGGAGACCTGCTGAACGGAACAACCTAGTTGTCAAAGAAAAGAAAAGGAAAAGCGATTTCCATCATCGACGGATTGAATTGTATTGAAAAGAACTAGTACTAGACAACCAATCGTGGTTAAAGATTTGAAGAAGGGTTAAAATCAAAAGAGAACTCGGAAGTACATCAGCATTTATTGAATTGAAGTATAGTTGAATCCCTCTAAGTCAAATCTTCACGGAAGCTCAAAATCCGTTAGAGTTCGATGGATGTCTTTTGCATATATAGAAATATGTACTAAAGAGAATGAAAAATCGTCCCGAAAAATTCGAGTTATAGGGAATTTTGACGAAGAGGATGTTCGACTTAGGCAAAACCCTTAGAAATATCGAGCGCAATAACCTTTGAAGTGAAAGGTCACAATTTTCGGTATTTATGTGCTAAATTTCCACAGAACAATGAGTTCAGACTAGAACAATACCCAAACGTTAAATTCACTAAAGACAAAATTAAATGTTATTACCTATATTTCCACTTGAGGAAAATACTCAATCAGCACTTATTTTGCGCAATTTTCATTTGGAATAATCGCAAGGTCTTGCGGTAGAGTTATCTTTGTTATAAAATCGCCGTTACCTGTCGCATAAAATTCGTCGCAAGACTGCTTTGCCTTAATCGAAAATAGGACACTTCCACCTTTGTATCCACCCAATTTTAAATATCATTCGGCTCAATTAATGTAGATGGGATAGTCTTTAGACTAACACGCATACCATTAGCGAAACAACACGCCAGTTTGCCGTTTTATTTATAGGCTCTGAAAGTTTAATGATCCGTGTAAGGCTTAAATTTTATGGATCAAACGATCTATTTTGATATCCGAATCGATAAATCTGGGAAAATCCACTCACGTTGAATTTTGCCACGCGAACTAAGGATGATGTTCAGATGGAACGATGATGGAGAGATAGACGACCGCACCCAACTTCCGCCCACCATCTAACCCTCGTTAATGGTTTCTTCTGGTCACTGATTGATGACATTAAAATAATGGCATTCCTTCAACTCTATGGCACCGCTGCTGGCTGGGTGAGGATGAGTCTCTTTGATTATCAACCGTGAAATTTTATTGATTGCCAATATAAGGGCATGACCATAAATAAAATTCTCTTTATTTAGGATACTGCCTAAGCAAAGCAGAACCGACACTATCGTCCTTATCAGCGCTCTCATCAGCATCAATCGGCGACTTGGGAAACGTCGCTTTGTGGATTTCACATTATTGTTCAACTTGGCAAGACCAACGAGCAGTCGTCGTTGTCGGCGTTGCGGCAGGACACGTTGAAGATTTCACTCGATGTGTTTATTGTTTATGTCGTAAACAAAATAAATATCCCTCGCAAGACTGCGCCAGTAATGAAAGCTTGCGTGAGCACAGAAGTACTTGCACCGACGTACGAATATGTCACAGTAGATTATATCGTGTCCCCAAAATTAGATTTAATTTTATGGAAATGTGAATGGTAAAAAAGCGTATAAATTAACAGTTAAAAGAATAAAAAAAATGAAACAAGAAAAAGTCTAAGGAGCATTGAAAGTCCTATGTTTGGTAATCGTAGCGACCTTCGATGGAAATATTTTCGGTACCGGAAATGTTTGCCTAATTGGATGGAGCATTGAGTTTAATAGAGGAAGTAATACTCGTAAGTTTTGCTGCAGCATACTAAGAGAGATTAGAGGATGAACATTATACGTAAAGTATTTGCAATTCTAAACCAAACATATAAAATGTAATGTTATTATTTGACTAGAGAAAGTATCGTTTTACTTACATAATGTGTTGCAGTGTTTCTTGTTGGTGTATCAATATTACATAAGGATTGCTTTTAACCTTCTCATTATACTTTAGTATGCTGAAAAAAAAGATATTTGTTTAATATAAGGAATATAGAGAAGTCCAAAAAAGTGTGTTCCGAATTTTCGTCCGGACCGACAAACTGTCTGTCTGTCACTGAGTTCCTAAGAAGTTCCTGTTTATTTTTTAGCTCTGACACATCATTTCAGCATTCAAACAATTTTCATTTTTTCGTTCAAAGCTATTCAAATAGCAGTCTAAGTAAAAATCTGAACACAGCCAAGGGCAGACTGAGAGGAGGAAAAATAAAATAAAAAAAAACACGGTCAGGGGCTGTATTATTTTTTTCAATAAACTTGATTTCTAATCAGCGGGTGGCAATGGTGCGATGGTAGTGTATTCACTAACTGATTGACAGGTCGTACGTTCGAATCCCGGCCAGGGCCATGATTTTAAATTGAAAACTCATAAAAATACAGATCCCCTTAGCAATTTCCTACTCACATTTTAAATAACGGTACCAACGATATTTTGAAAAATCGCTTAAACGATTTTCATTATTTTTGAAATAAAAAATAATTGAAGTGAGTAACGGTACTGTACAAAAACGCTCATATCTCAAAAACGGGTCATGTTTTGAAGAAATTAACACAGACTTATACTTATATTTGGCAGAACATTTTTCAAAAGAACAATTTTGAATATTCTTTTATAACTTTTCACATAAAAGTTTCTTGAATATACAGAATTTTCACCATCAAAAATGGCTCTAACGGTAAAGTGTCAGAAGATGACTGGTTCAGTTTTTTTCAAAGCAGTCGATTAACGATACTTTGTGAAACCAACAATATCTCAAAAAAGGGTGACGCAATTTGAAAGAAATTTGCTATTATTACTAGATACAAATATATAGAATCTGCATACTCCGATTTTTGAAATATTTTTATATAAATTTTCAAACACAGTACATTTATGAAAAACGGCTCTAATGATTTTGATGATTTTTGTAGTTTTAAATACTAACATACTTGTAAGAACATGCCATGCTCAGATTGTCGCAAAGGCTTGGGGTCAGAAATGCCAAAAATCAAAACGCCGAAATCCCAAAATCCCGAAAACCCAAAATCCCGAAAGGCCAAAATCCCAAAGTATCACAAGTATATTCCATAAACGAAGTAATGTGCATGGAGGGACATGTTGCACCTTGCAACCCCCTGCTTGGGATCACTGTTGATTTGGAGCAGGTTCGAGGTTGGATATATGCAAGTTCAAAATTTCAAGATGTTTTTTAACTAACCCATTCAAAAATGCAATTAACACAAACTGTTTTGTTGTTTGGTTTTTCAGTGCTTTTTGACAGCTCACTCGTGATTCGTGACATGTGTCAAAGTCAAACATGCTCCGATTTACACCCGAACAACACTTACAAATTATTGAATTTTATTATCTAAATTCGTGCTCTGTAAAAATGTACTCAAAATTGTGCTCTCAGTATGGACCACTTTAAACCTAGTCGTGGTCAACGTTTATTTATTTATTTATTTATTTATTTATTTACATCAATCAGAGCATTTAATTCTACAATTAGACTACCGAAAGTTAACAAAAACAAAAACAAAAACAAAATAAATAATTAAGGGGGTATTATATAATATGTCGTTTAAATAAATATAATTTAAATTAACTAGTTAAAAAAACAACAATAAGTTATTTTTTAAGGTAAGCCTACTTACATGAAAATTGAAATCAATATTATTAGAAATAAGATTAGTTTCTCTAACACAGCGAGTTATAGGTTCATAGTTCACTCTATGTTTATTTTCGCGGAGCAGGAAACGTGTTCTTAGCTGACGAGTTGGAGCATACTGATCGATCAAAGATAACAGAAAAGTATATTTAATATGATTTAATAAAATATCACTTATAAACATAGCCGAAAAAACTTTCCTTCTATTTTTAAGCGACTGAATGCCGAGAAGTTGACATCTAGTAGAGTAGGTGGGAGTTTCGATATTCCAATCCAACTTCCATATTACAAATTTAGTAAATTTTTTCTGTAAATTTTCAATTCTATTTGAATGAACAGTGTAGTATGGATTCCAAATCACATAGCAATATTCTAAAATCGACCTAACATGCGCTATATAGTGTTACAAGAGTATATGGATCATTAAAGTCTTTCGAATTACGTATGATGAAACCCAACATAGAGTTTGCTTTGGCTACTATATACTCAACATGTTTGGCAAAGTCTAATTTACAGTCAAAAACTACGCCAATATCTTTTTTCTCTGAAACTCTTTCAAGGACATAATTTTCAATGTTGTAATCAAAGATAATTTATGAAAAATTGCGACAAAGAGAAAAGCATTGGTATTTCGAGATGTTTAAAAGTAATTGGTTATTTTTACACCATTCCTTTAACCTTTGAAGATCTTCATACTTCTTGTAAAAGATGACAATCATCAGTAGTTTTTATACATCTGAGGAATTTAGGGTCATCAGCAAAAAGAAGGCGAACAGAATTTAGAAAAATTTCAGGCATGTCATTAATAAAAATGAGAAAAAGGAGCGGACCAAGATGACTTATTTGGGGTACACCTGAAGAAACTATTACAGGATTAGAAAGAATAAGGTCAATGAATACATATTGTACCCGACCTTTAAGGTAAGATATCAATGATTTCGACATACTCGCATGCAGTCCCAATCTTTCCAACTTTTTAATCAAAAGGAAATGACTGACTCTGTCAAATGCCTTTGCAAAGTCTGTGTAAATGACATCGATTTGGTATCCTTCCTCTAGTTTATTAAGAATAAAATTTGAAAAAATTGCAAGATTGGTAGTTGTAGATTTACCTGCAACAAAGCCATGTTGGAATGGCGAAATATTTTCCTTAAGTAGAAAAGCCAACTTAACATACACAATTTGTTCAAATAGTTTAGGTATAGATGACAGTTTGCATATAGGACGAAAGTTAGATATTTCCTGCTTAGGACTATGAATTGGAACTATAAAAGACTTTTTTTCATTCTGAGAGAAACTCTCCACTTGCGAGAGAGCTATTGAAAATGTAAAAAAGAGGCTCAGCAAGAGCAGATGCACATTTTTTACGAATTATAGGCGGAAACCCGGCAGGACCAGCGCTGTTATCACAGTTCAAATTCAACAGGCCATCTTCGACCTCCGATAAATTGATCTCTAGCTGGCCAATGTCAACCATATACTCACAAATAAAATAATCATCACACAGTGGAACATCATCATTAGCAGTCGCATAGATAGATGTAAAAAAGTCCGCAAATAGATTACAAATAGTCTGAAGATCAGAGTAAGTAGATCCCAGGTATTGCATACTACTTGGGATACCATTTGATTTCCTTTTATTGTTGATAAACGACCAAAAAGACTTACTGTTATTTTTAAGATTCGATTCAACAGACAACATGTAATTTTTATACAGAAATTTGTTTAGAAAATCGAATTCACGATCCAACCGGTTGTATCAAAGCAATATCGTTTGCGAATTTACGAGTTAGTTTATATGTAAGCTTTATTTTTTTTTATTACCCAAGTTACTGAGTCTTTTATTTAACCACACAGGCTTTGAATTATAATTAATTTTGAATTTAGGAACAAAAATATTAATTGCCTCTCTCAGATTATCAATTAAAAAAAATGGTATGCTTGCAACAAATTTAAAGAACTAAACCTTAAGCGCCAAGGAATACTGGACATATAATTGGCTATGCCTTCAAAATTAGCTTTAGTGTAATTGAATTTAAATTTACAACAATTAACTGGTTTAAAGTACTCATAAAAAGAATAATGAATAGCTAAAGCATTATGATGAACAGAATTGGGGAAAATTGGATACAATGACTTATCAACCGATATAGTTAATTCTCTGTCAACAAAGACAAGATCGAGTATACGATTAAAATCATTATCACAACAATTAACTTGAACTAAATCATAACTAGCAAAAGAATCAATTACTAATCAATATTTAAAGTTGAAGCTCATCGGGATCAAAAACCCAGTTAATGTTTGTAACATGAAAATAAATGTAAAGTAAATGGCAAGCATTGATTTATCAACTCAAATAAAATTTGCATACACATTTACCTGTGTTTTTTTGGTAATTAAAAACCAAACACCCTCCTTAATGCCCACTAAATACACATTAACATTGCTGTTGACATATGTATGTGAGGCGCTATCATTATTTATTTATTTATTTTGATAATTTACGAAACTAAAATATTTAACGAATATCTTTTAGTTTCTTTAAATAATTTTGAGGTTGGAGTTTAACAACATTGACCCTTAATCCGTGTGTGAATGTCTTTAATAAATGGATGGGGACTCCATGGGTTAAGCGAATTGACCTTTATGGAAAAATGTATACATACTTTCTCTCGACCCTCTATGAGTCTCATTAAGGGTGCATTCAACTATGCAGACAAAGCCCTCTGGCATCCACCATTTCTTGGTCTTTAAAACTTTTGTGTTTTACAAAATGAATCACCGTCTCGTTCAACAACGTTATAATTAGGGTTTATTCAAACAATTTAATAATTCATATAGGTTAATTTAGGATATAAGGTTAACAACTGAAACTGGACCCTTGACTTCAGATATACGGCCCGGCATCCATCTAGGTCCTGCTGCGTAATTTCGATACCACACTGCCTCGCGAACCTCGTAGTTGGTGGTCTTTGACACGTCCTGCATCGGAGGCTTAGTTTGCACCGGCTAAGTATCTGGATGGAGTTTGTCGAAATACGTGCGAGGTCTGCGATTAAATAGTAGCTCTGCAGGCGATCGACCCGTAGATGAGTGTGGGGTAACGTGTTCGCTCAACAGGAATCGAGCCAGGTGAAGTCGAGTATCCCCGTTTGGAAACTTCTTCAGATAGTCTTTAGTTGTACGCACCATTCGCTCTACTTGCCCATTTGTTGAGGGATGAAATGGAGCTGAAAAGATTTGTTTAATTAAATTGTTTTCACAAAATAGTTTAAATTCATTAGATGTGAACGCCATCCCTTTGTCAGAAACAACGACGTCGGGTAGCCCATGAGTAGCAAAAATTTGTCTCAAAACAGAAATAGCGCAGGAGGATGATGTTGCAGAAACTGGGTGAACCTCCAACCATTTGGAGTACGAGTCAACTACCAAAAGAAAAAGACTTCCCTTAAACGGACGAGCAAAGTCCATGTGAATCCTTGACCAAGGATTTTTCTCTTCTTCCCAAGCATAACCTTTGAAAGGAGAATTTCCTAGACGCATCTGTTGACACACATTGCACCGCTTTACTGCCTGTTCAATGTCTCCATCGATCTTTGGCCACCAGATATATCTCCTGGCCAACGCCTTCATGCGGACTATCCCAGGGTTATTTGCGTGAAGTGCTGCGAGGAGTTTGGGTCGATGAACTTCTGGAATCACCACCCGCTGACCCCATACTACGCATCCTCTAATAGACGAAATCTCATTCTTTCGATTAAAGAAAACTTTGAATTCCGGACCTGCTGCAGCCGGCCATCCCCTTAACGTTCAGTGTAATACGCGTGATAATAATACGTCCTTCCTGGTATCCTTTGCTATGTCCTTTGCTTGAATAAGCGGAGTATCGAGCAATTCGATCATTAGCACAACATCTTTCTCTCCGTTGGAACTAATTGGGACTTCTACCGGCGACTTAACGCGTCTGCATGTGCGATGGTTTTCCCCGCTTTGTGAAAAAGTTTGTAATCGTAGGCGTTTAAAAAAATTATGTAACGTAGCATCCTACTATATAATAGGCCCAACAGGGGTTTATGATCTGTATATATTGTGAATGGGCGGCCATATAAGTAATCATGGAATTTCTTTATGCTTGCAATAATGGCAAGTGCCTCCTTATCTATTTGCGCATAGTTGCGCTGTGGTCGGCTAAGCGTCCTTGAATAGTAGGAAATCGGACGCTCAGAACCATCCGGCAGTAAATGATATAAGACCGACCCAATTCCGTATGGAGAAGCATCTCATGATAATATGACAGGTAGTTTATCATTGAAAGGCATAAGTACACTATTCGATGATAGCAGTCCCTTTAGCTTGTCGAATGCAGTTTGGTGAACCGGTGTCCATTTCCAAACCTTCTCTTTATCCAGAAGTATGTGAAGGGGTTCCGCTAACGTCGCTTTGGAACGTAGAAATGAGTGGTAAAAATTTAAGAGTCCTAAAAACGCCTGAAGTTCGCTTTTCTTCTTCGGCGCAGGAGCATTTTGAATCGACTCGAGTTTGTCCTTTAAAGGATGAATTCCGTCTGCATCGATACGAAATCCTAAGAAATCAATTGAGGGAACATCGAATGCGCATTTTTCATTTCGTAATTTTAATCCAGAAGATCGTATTCGATCGAAAACAACTCGGAGTTTTCTAGCTAAATGTTCTGAACTCTCGCCTACAACAACCACATCATCCAAATAACATACCACTAGATCAATACTACGCAGCAAAACTGACATGCACTTTTGGAATTCTCCTGGCGCAGAAGAAATTCCATACTGGAGTCTTTTCACCTTGAATGCGCCCTTGTGTGTAATAATAGTTTGAGCTAGTGCCTTCTCGTCATCCACTATCAATTGCTGATAGGCTTGCGCCAAATCGATTTTTGCAAACACTGATCCTCATGGAAAATTCGCAATTAGCTCGTACATCGAAGGGATTGGATAACAATGAGGCTGTAATATCTTATTTACGGTGGCTTTGTAATCACCACAAATGCGTATAGTTCAATTCGGTTTTAGTACTGGAACAATAGGAGTGGCCCAACTTGAGTAATCAACTGGTTCCAGAACTCCCTGTGAAACCATTCGATCTAATTCTGCTTCTACCTTGGACCGAATCGCAAAAGGAATCTTCCTGGCAGGTAAATGGATTGGTGCAACTTCCGGATTAAAATTGAGGTTTATGGGTGGTCCTTTATAAACACCCAGTTCGTTTGAAAATAGGTCGTTGTAATTTTTGACTAATTCATTGACAACAGATGATGTCACAGAATGCACACCTTTGATCGAGATTCCTAAACGTGCAAACCAATTGCACCCTAAAATGTTTGTGCGTGTACCAGCAGCAATAAATAAGCGCAAATTTCAAATTTCTCAGCCTTTATATCACACGTTTACTGTGCATTCGCCTTTAAAAGTGATCGCATTTCCTTGAAAATCCATTATGTTTAGCGCAACTTCTGATAGTTTTGGTTTGAAATATGGCCATAACCTATCAAAACTGGCATTGGAAATTATTGTGAAATTAGACCCAGAGTCTACTTCGAACTCACAATTTCGACCATTTAAAACCACATTTGTTCTTTGTTTCAGATTTGGAATACCGGATACTAAATTAACATCTGCATTTTCGCATCTCTTGAAATTCGTATGACCTTGAATATTTCTCTTACCACCTCTACATACCTTGTTTATGTGGCCCGTTTTTCCATAATTATTAGGTACAAACCGCTGTTCGGAATCGGCAAGAATTACGTTGATGTGCCCCTCCGCATCTGTAACAAGCGGCTGTACGATAATTAGCAGCAGTAGAACTACTCGTATTTTTTGAAGTTGTTGTATGTTTTTCTTTGTTGAATTCCTTGCGCAATGCGTTGACTTGGTCGTCACTTTCGCTCGTTGTCGCCGTGCTTGATTTGATCATTTGCAAACTACGAATAGCTGCTTCCGCTTCCACTGCCTTCTCCTGAGCACTTTGAAATGTAAGTGCTGGTGTTGCTATAAGCTCCTGTTGTAGCCGACCATCTCGGAGTCCACAAACGAACCGGTCTCGCAGCATGCGGTCTAGTGCAGTACCAAAGTTGCAGTGACTTGCAATTTGTCGAAGCTCCGCAATGTACGAGTATTCTGAAATTTTTTCGTCCGGAAACCACGGTTGCCGTTTTAGTGACTTTGTCGCTATATCTAGTGGAATTTTTAAAAGTTTTTTAAAAAATAAATTTTTGTCACTAAAAAATTTTACTTACTTTTCTAGTGACTTTTTGCAAAAACATGTTTTTCTAAATTATTACGCCCTTGGTGATGTTACATCACTGGTATTCGAGTTTGACACTAGCAAATAGGTCCACATTGTAATCCATTTAAACTTTTAGATGCCTTAATTATTTTATTGCGTTCACTCTGCAGCGGTGTTCTTATTCCCGATGCTATACAATCTGTAAAAAGACTATTTCACTCTTGCAATTGATGATCATTTGATAGAAAACCCATATCTAGGGTATGTTTTTGAATCTAAAATATCGGAATCGAAATTATAAGTGATACAATTAGTCGTAATAAGAACTAATTGCATAAATTTCACTATAAAGTTAGTAAAAGAGGTTCAGAAAAGGGTTCGAAGTAATTGCAATGCTTTTACAAAAATGGAATTACTATCAGTTGAAAATACTTTAAAACCTGTAAAAGATCGTTCTATCATTGACCTTGCAAAAAGTTTAGGTTTTCAGGACGAAAACATAGAACAAATTTTAAAGCAATTGATGACTATTAATTCTGTGAATTGGAAAGAGCTTCAAGATAGCGTAAAGTTTTGGGGAGAAGTTTCGCGTTATAAAAACGCAGCGGGTGTCAATACTTATGAGGAATTATTCCAACTTGCTCGAACTGTAATGTCGCTTCCACATTCAAATGCCGAAGTGGAACGCATTTCTAGTATGATGGACATAATCTAAAGTAAATTCAGAAGTAATATGTCAACAAAAACTTTGAACTCAATAATGCTCATCAGACATCAACTAAAAATACAAAAAAAAGTTGTCATGAATACGAAATTCCTAAAAATGTTCTTTTAAGATATTAAGGTAGCTGAAAGTGATGAAGATGAAATCGATCTAATTATTTCTGATTTGTAGTGACTTTAAAAACTATTTTTTTTTATTGTAACTGTGAGACTGAATTTTTTTTTATAAGTTAACATTATATGTATATTTACATATTTGTAAGTTTTTGATTTATTGTTCATAATAAAAATTTTGTTTAAATTGAATATTTTTTTTTTCATTTGTAGAGTGAACATTTTTTTCTAGTGACTTTTTTTAAAAAATTTAGATATCTGGTGGATTTTTAGGTTCCAGTTAGTGATTTTTTTTTAAGTTAACGGCAACCCTGCCGGAAACTGGTCTCTTTTGAAGAATTTGTAAAACGATGAGATTTCCGACGGGGTGGTGAGAAATGGTCAGAAAGAGTTTTGCATATAGTATTGTAATCAAGATCGGTTACCTTTTTGGGTGAAATTAATGACTCCAGCAAACCAAATAATGATGCGCCGCATACTGTAAGGAATGTAGCTCGCTGTAAGGTAGCCGTCGTAATGCTAGTCGCTTCTAGGAAGATGTCGAAACGCCTCTTGTAGGATCCCCATGAGCTTTGCCTTGTCACATCGAATGCCTCCATGTGTCCGACCGAAATAGAAGTCTCCCTCGACATTTTTTTGTATTTGTAGAATCTAACTCTGACAGTGGTGAATTAGTAGATGCAGTTTCTTTTTTAATTGGTTTACTGAGATCACTGGGCGGAATTGTCTCTTCGTCAGATAAGTTGGACATACTATGCGATTAGTTTGCAGTACCCAGCAATCCCATCCTCGTCGCCACTTTTGTGTTTTACACAATGAAACACCGTCTCGTTCAACAACGTTATAATTAGGGTTTATTCAAACAATTTAATAATTCATATAGGTTAATTTAGGATATAAGGTTAGAGTAGAAGTCAGTATCCGCGAGAGCTGCCCTAGTGGAAAAAAAAGAAGTGCATAGACAAGTGACAGCTGTCAATTGCCTTCCTGTTGGCCATTGTGCTGAATTCCTACTTCATCTACAGGGTGTATATGCAACAAAAACGCTGGTTTGGTCCTTAATTACCTCGAAGTTATTGCTATCAACAGTGTCGTTTTGTACTTGGCGGTGATGATTATATTTATTCGTTTAATGGTCGTCAGTGTGTTTCTTTATTCGGAAAAATCCGAATATTCCGGATAATCCATACTCATTCTGAAATATTTAAAATGCATTCTTTTTATTCCTAGAGCAAGGTTGAATAAAAGGAATATTCTCTCGTTTGACAGAAGCAGTTAATCAAAAAAAAACAAATGGAAGGAAAAACAAGCAGCAAGCTACAAGCAATCAAATAAGTGAGCATTTATTGCAAATTTAATTTCATTTTTATATTTTAATGTGTGTTTTTTTAAGTTAATTACTTTTTAAATTTATATTTCATTTAAAAATTTTCAGGGTGAAATCCATTTTTAAAATTGTCTCCTGTGGACATGAAATGCCCTATAGATAATTGTGACAAGAAGATGTTATGAGCAGCGTTGCCGCTTATACCATTTATACTACATGCAGTACCATACTACAAAGGTAAATGCTTTTGACTTTCGTACTAAATTCTTACTCTAAAAAACAACATTTTTAATGTTTTACTTTTTCCTCCGATTTTATATATTTTACATAAACAATAACACTATCTTAGCAATAAAAAAAAATTATGTTTTTCCTAAGCGAAAGTCTTATACTAGGTACTTCGTTAAGAAATACAGCAGTGGGCACTTAAATTTAAATAATGACAAGTCGTTTGCCGTTATTTAATATTCCTAATATTGTGACCACTTGTACATCAGATCAAAATAGAAGTGTTCAACTGTTAAATATTTTGGTATTGATATTGAATATTGAAATATTGATTTCTATCAAATTGACAGTCACAGACACAGTTCAGTTTTACAAATTCGTCGCTGACAAACAAATTTCGAGGATTCATTCGCTGTTTTTATTAGTAAAACAAGATTTTTTTATTAGTAAAACAAGATTTTAAAAAACGAAATGTCGTCAGTTGAATTGTTTTTTTGTGGAAAAAAAATACTTAATATGTATGAAATAAATACAATCATTGGAATTTCACTTCCACAATTCTTATTTACAATAAGTAATCACAAAATGCATGAGTTTAAACAAAAATAACTCAAAAAGTTCATAGACTACTTTCGTTTCATTTACTCATTTACAACAAAAACAAAATCAAAATTAAATTTTAACCGAAGCAAAACGAACGAACCAATGAAATCAGATTTAAATAACATAAACGTCAAATAAAACATAGGGACGGGCTACAGTCCGCTTGGGCGTACTGTTGGATACCGTATTTTTATTCCTATCCCTCATAAGTGGACGTGACAAAAGTCTAAGTATGGTTGAATTGTTAAGAACGCTCTACATATTTAGTTATTTAAAGGATTTTATCAAAAAAAAAAACGAAGCTTTTGTAAAAAAAACGCTCCCTAGCTCAAACTTTGGTTTTTCAATAAAATTATTTTATTTATTTGTGGGCGTGTTAGTGGGCGGATTTTGAAAATTTTATCTCCCAAGCAGTTTTAGGAGTCATAGATCATATATGAGAAATTTCAGCTTTCTAGCTCAAAATTCGATTTTTTTCAAAAAATTTGTTTTTTTTTTGAGTTTGTGGGCGTGTTCTGTGGGCGGATTTCAAAAATTCGTAAACTTGATTATTTCGGGACCCTAGAGAGTATATGGTTAACATTTCAGCTCTCTAGGCCCAGTGTAAAGGCCTAATTTTTGCCGGCAGACGGACGGACGGACGGACATGGCTAGATCGACATTACTATCGATGCTGATCATAAATATAGTAACTTTTAGGGGTCTACGGCCAATATTAAGGTATATTACAAACTATGCATCAAAATTAATATACTCTTAGAATAGGGTATAAAAATGTCTTCTTAGAGACAACGTCAGTTTCAAATGAAAAAAACGTCAGCTGAGTTGATTGAGGGAACAAATTTGTGAATTTCTATGGCGGGAGACGAGTTTTGCGATTTCGTAAAAAGTATATAACAAAGAACAAAAATAAATTAGTAAGGAGTATCCAAACACTATTTTTGAATACTAATCAGTAAAAATATAATACAATTATATACCTACAAGAAACAAAAATGAAAAATTGAGAATCGCGTTGTTGTGTCGAAAATGTATTTTTGTAAGCTAATATGCACAATTTCCTGTACATAAATTTAATATTACTAAGTACAAACTAACAAAAACAATTCACTTATAGCAAAATTATACAAAAAAAAAGTGAAAATGCCTGCAAATTTCTGCATCGAGAGCTGCACAAGCCCTCTCGGTCAACATGTTCACTGTTTTTCCTTATATTTTCTTTTGTTTTTGCTTTAACGTACCTTCTTAGGTTTTTTCTTAATAAATTGATAGTTTTTCTATTCAGTTAAATATTCATTTCTCTTAAATATACACTTAATTAATTATCACAATGATTTTTCCACTCGATTTCTACAATTTACTGAAATTGAATGATTCAATTTTTTGACGTTTATGAAGAGATTCGACACTTCAGAAGAGATAGATTCACGAAGTGTTCTAACGCACTTGGATTGTCAGTGTTCAAAATAATGCATCTATTTATTTTACAATTAACACTCACAGTACCAAAATGTCGATAGATTGATAAATTTTTTCGTTTATCAATAGTTCATCTTTGGCAACCAAAATAAAGTTGCAATGTTTGCGCTTACAAAAAGCTAATGTTAGATATGTTTTATTACTAATAATATTGTTTTTGTGAACTAACGTTATATTTTCGCAATGTTATATTATATAATTTTTTTTTTTTTTTTGTTAATGCTTAAATTGAATATTACCTTACCTGTAAGTTCCATAAATAGAAAAAAACATAGGGACGGGCTACAGTCCGCTTGGGCGAACTGTTGGATACCCTATTCTTAGTCCTATCCCTCATAAGTGGGCGTGACAAAAGTCTAAGTATGGTTGAATTGTTAAGAACGCTCTACATATTTTGTTATATAACATTTAAAGGATTTTATCGAAAAAAACGAAGCTTTTGTAAAAAAAATGCTCCCTAGCTCAAACTTTGGTTTTTCAATACAATTGTTTTATTTAATTGTCAGTCGGCGGATTTTAAAAAAAATTTACGCATGAGCATAAAGGATCCCTAGAGAGTATATATTATTAATTTTAGCTCCCTAGCTCAAACTTTGGATTTTAAAAAAAAAGTTTTTTTTTTTTAAATTGTGGGCGTTTCAGTAGGCGGATTTTGAAAATATTTACACATGAGCATAAAGGGCCCCCTATAAAGTATATATTATTAATTTCAGCTCCTTAGCTCAAAATTTGAATTTCAAAAAAAATGTTTTTTTTTAATTGTGGGCCAGTGGGCGGATTTTAAAAATGTTATCTCCCGAGCAGTTTTAGGAGTCAAAGATAATATATATTAAATTTCGGCTTTCTAGCTCAAAATTCGAGATTTTTTCGATAAATTTAGTTTTTTTGAGTTTGTGGGCGGATTTCAAAAATTCTTAAACTTGATTATTTCGGGACCCTAGATAGTATATGGTTAAAATTTCAGGTCCAGTTTAAAGGTCAAATTTTTGCCGACAGGCGGACGGGCGGACATGGCTAGATCGACATTACTATCGATGCTCATCATAAATATAGTAACTTTTAATATTAAGGTATATTACAAACTATGCGTCAAAAATAATATACCCTTAGATTAGGGTATACAAATTAATTGCAAGTACTAATTTTTATACTTGCTCTTGATTTAAGTGGCAACGCTGGTCATGAACAAATGGTTGTCATTCTATTCGGTCCATTTCTGTTTCTTCATTTATTCCATTCTGGATATTCCTGATACAAAATTCGGAAATTCAGTCTTTTTTATTCCTTATCCGGAAACAATAAATAAACACACTGAGTATGAACTTGGTCTCGTCCTCTTAAACTTCAAAACCAACCAAATTCATTTGTTCTTCAGCCATTAGTGAAGCCCCTACCACAGCACTCTAGAAACGGCCGATGATATCGATTTCGTCCGTGTACTTTAGTAACTGGACGGATCTGTTGAAAGTAGTGCCTTCCGTGTTGAAACCTGCACTCTGTATTATCTCGAATAAGAATGAAAATGTCATATGAAAGCAGATTTCAATGCCGGAATCCGATGCAGATTTGAAATAATTGGGAAGAGTTCTTCCTAATGGCACATTACACCGTGTGCTTTCCTGTATCAGTCGAATTCTGCCATCGAGATGTAGAGCTCCTGACCTCGAATTCTTCGAGTATCATATGCGGCTTTAAGGTTGATGAAAAGGGGGCGAGCGTCGACTTGAAATTTGTTCGTATTTTACAGGATTTCCCTCAGTTTGAAGATTTGGTCCATTTTCTATCTGAGATGGCTGAAGGCTGCAAGCCACATTGGTACGTGTCGAGTAGCGTGTTGCCAAAAAGCTTCTTCGCTGCCCTTGTTTTGTTTTGCAGAGTTTTGACATTATGCATCTTCTCTCGCTATTTTCCTGTGAACGCCCTCTTTTTCGGGATGTCAGATAAACTACCGTATCAATGGGAATTTGTTTACTTTGGGTTGGATGCGTGCCATATATCTTTATACGGTTCGACAAACTGAAGAGCGCTAGGTTTCTGTGTGGATTTTTAGCCTTAGATGATGCGGTGCCATGATATAAGGCCATGTGACACAAGGCCATATTTTAACGTATGGTCAGCACAAGAGTGAACATAAAGAGTGAAAGTTAAGTTTTTGAATGTCCGGAATGAAATGACACAGTGAGTTTCCGAACCTAACCTAAGATTTTCAATGTCTAAGCTAAGGTGCGGAAATTTAAATTTTACCCTACAACGATTTGAACTCATTCGCTTACAGCCACAGTGGATAAATAATAGAAAGGAAAATTGATTTGGAAAATAAAAATTAGATTAATTTACGGGAATAATAAATTTGAGAACTGCTTTCGTGAACATACTCGTACGTCTCGAAATACTTTTAATTTCACCGAAAATCAGATTTTCACAAAAGAGTAGAAACAACGCCACCTATAGTTATGCATTGGGTATGATTCCATAAGTACCTATTCCGAATTAGACATTTAATTTAACGGTTTGTATAAAAGCGAACAAATCGTTTTATTCTAACTTCTACTTCAATTTCTGGGCTTGATATAAGTTATATTATTGAAATAAAACATAGGGACGGGCTACAACCCGCTTGGGCGAACTGTTGGATACCCTATTCTTATTCCTATCCCTCATAAGTGGGCGTGACAAAAGTCTAAGTATGGGTGAATTGTTAAGAACGCTCTACATATTTTGTTATATAACATTTAAAGGATTTTATCAAAAAAACGCTCCCTAGCTCAAACTTGGGTGTTTCAATAAAATTATTTTATTTAATTGTGGGCGTGTCAGTAGGCGGATTTAAAAAAAATTAACACATGAGAATAAAGGGCCCCTAGAGAGTATATATTATAAATTTCAGCTCCCTAGCTCAAACTTTGGATTTTCAAAAAAATTGTTTTATTTATTTGTGGGCGTGTCAGTGGGCGGATTTTGAAAATTTTTTATCCCGAGCAGTTTAAGGAGTCATAGATCATATATAAAAAATTTCAGCTTTCTAGCTCAAAATTCGATTTTTTCCAAAATTTTGTTTTTTTTTGAGTTTGTGGGCGTGTCTGTGGCCGGATTTAAAAAATTCGTAAACTTGATTATTTCGGGACCCTAAAGAGTATATGGTTAAAATTTCAGCTCTCTAGGTCCAGTTTAAAGGCCTAATTTTTGCCGACAGACGGACGGACGGACGGACGGACATGGCTAACTTTTAGTGATCTACGGGCAATATTAAGGTATGTTACAAACTATGCGTCAAAATTAATATACCCTTAGAATAGGGTATAAAAAGGAAAATTAACACGAAAGAATTAGTTTTTATTTTATTACAACCTTCTCTTATTTTTTATTACTTTATGACTAATTTTCACAATGGCGACGCGTTTCGCTGCGGGCTGACGGATTTGTTGCTAATTATCTATTTTTTTGGGCCGAGTGTATTGTGGGTGTGGGGCTTTTAGTGTGGGTTATGTCTGTCTCCTTTTGTCCTCTATGGTATCTGATTGAGTGTCAAATAATGGCATTGTTTTTAAAATTAGTTTGTCGTTAAGAAGTTTGTCGCGTTCTAGTTTGTATGCTTTGTAAATTTCAAACTCTTCTTGCCCGTCAAGTTGTTCACCTTTTTGGCAGATGTGCAATGGTACTCGTATTAAGTTTGTCTCTAGGTTATTGTTGTTTATGACGGCTCTGGGCAATAACCCCCCAATGAAATAACCCCCCAAATGAAAAATGAAATAACTCCCCAAAATTGGGGAATAATTTCACTGTGAAATTATTCTCCAAATCAAAGATGAAATAAGTCCCCAAAATGGTATGAAATAAGTCCCCAAATAAGTATGAAATAACTCCAAAAACCCTATATGGAAATCCCATAAACAGTGCAATTCATATGGGGGGCCATGCAGCCCCCTGCAACCCCCATGCTTGGGGTCACTGTTTGCTTTGGATTAGGTGCGACTTATTTCACTATGAAATAATCCCCCAATTTGAAGTATGAAATAAGTCCCCAAAAAGCCATGAAATAAATCCCCGCCTTCATGCAAATTTTGGGGAGTTACTTCATCTTTCATTTGGGGGGTTATTTCAATGGGGGTTGTTTCCTGCAGCCGTTTATGACATGCATAATTTTCGATCAAAAAAAACTCATTATGCAGGATGCGGCAACAAAACTTCCTTTTTTGAAATGCGCGCCATTCTGGTAACGATCCATACGTCCCGAATGGCGCGCATTAAAAAAATGCCTGCCGTTTTTGAAATGTGAGTCATTCGTGCTGTAGGGATCGCTGTAGGGGTCGTAGCCTGAATGGCGCGCATATCAAAAACAGGAAATTATGTTGGTCCTCCCCAGATCAGCTCTTTTGACCGGCATGAAGAATGGATTAATTTTATTATCTAAAACTACACTCCCAATCGTATAACTCTCACTTAAAAACCTAAAATACACCACCCGCTCACATTTCTGCAACATTAACTTCCCAACTGAAATGACAGTGACTTCGGTAATTCATCCAGAAAAATATTTTAAGAAATAAACACATTTGACACCCACTGATTGTACACCATCAATTGATGACAATCATGTACATGTATAGTACATGACTTAACTCGAAGAAGGCAAACCATTTAGGCACATAACCCAGAAAAAGGAACCATCTATGTACGGTACGTACACCGAATCACATTGCTGTTTCAGTCAATTTGAACGTTTCGACAACTTAACGTTTCAGCTATTTCTACGATACCCTTCGCTGCGAGGACGAAGACGAGGACGACGCCGACTCACACTTCTATGGTTGTAGATATTGCTCTTCGAGCCCGTCGCCACCATTATGCTCCGGAATTGTCATATGATGACTTTGTGTGTGCCTTTTACGAGCTAAGGCATTTCATTCTTTCATTTCAACGGTGGCGCAAATATTTGCGATCCAAAAAGCCATGAAAAGGTCAAAAGTAGCAACAAGAAGAAAAAAACAGTATTCCAATTGCGATTGAATGTGTGCCTTTAAGGATTTATTGGCTTTCATATGTAAATTGAATGTAATAACAGCTGGAGTGGATTCAGATGGAATCGGCACGGGGGTGGTGTGCTTTCGTCTATTGATTTAGAGCACAATAATAAATGAACGTGATGAGTTGGTCGTGTCCTGGTTCTTTTAGCCTTGAGAGGTTTTTAATTGAGCGGAAAGGCATGGGACTTTAAAATTTTGAAACTTACTTACAGTCTGGTTCCCTTGGATGCAGTCAATTGTTTTGAGATTAGGATTTCTCCCACAAGGGAAAAACTTTTTACTTAAAATCAGCAAACTGTTTGGAAGATTTACGATAAGACAATTGCTTTTTATTTTAATTTATTGTCTCCCAGGAATACCAGTGAATTCAATTTATTGTCCACTTAAGTGTTTATGGGTTCAAATTCAAATTGGAAGTATATTTACATACTTTGATTGTTTTCAATTTCCTTTTGCTTCGGATAAAATCAATCCATTTGAAAATAAATAGTGGTTCAATGTTTTCTTAGCAATCAATGGAAGCACAATAGCTTTTGCCTAAAATTTAGGGGTTCGGAAAGGGTATCATTTTTAGATCTTTTGGGTAACATAGACCAATAAAAATGATAAGCAATGTGGTATCGTAAGTAGAAGGTAAATAATCCAAAATTCTAGATCTCCCTCCACTAATTCGATGTACAGTTCCAGCTTAAGCTGATCGAAAAGTCTCGCGATCGAAACAACATCCTGATCAGTGCTGTCAAAGTGGCTACTATAGTAACGTTTGGCTCCTTTGCTAAGTAAACATGTCCCAAAAACGCGAAATTTTAATTCAAAAAAAAACATATTCTTTTACATTTCAATTTAAAATAAAATCAAAGATTGCACTCTAAGCTTAGTTTCAAAATAGGTTAGCTATATTGCGGACCCTGTCAAACCGATAGAAAAAAGTATCACTTTGTATGATTTTGATGGATTAAGTATGTAATCATTATTGTAAAAAGTGATTTTTGAAGAGTGAGAAAGTAATGTGTTTGTTAAGATAGGGTTGGGTACGATATCCTGCTTTTCAAAATACTGCTTTTTAAAATCCCGTTTTTTTACAATCCCGCTTTTTTATAACACCGCTTTTTATAATCCTGTTTCTTATAACTCCGTTTCTTTTATTCCCGTTTTTTTTAATAATCTAGCTTTTGCAATTGAAACTAGATGTTTTATTTTTAAATCGCGCGATTTTTTAAAATAAAGCATCTATAGTTTCAAAAGCTAGATTATATAAAAAAGGGGGAAAAGAAACGGACTTATAAGTAAAAACGAATCGAAATAAGTGAAATAAAACAAAGCTTTGCCATGATTTAATATTTTATTAATGCATAATCTGGTTATTTTTAACAAAGAAAAAATATTACATGACAAACATAGGTTTAACAATTCAACAAATAAATATAAATAAATTATTAATGCTTATTCAGGTACTGAAAAATTAAATTAAATAAATCTAAAAAGTTCTATATAACTATGTGCAATGACATATTAATGAAACAAACTAATTTATTTTTTACAGTTACTTCAATTGTATATTGTAAGCAATACCACGCAAAAAACCTGATTTGTTAATTTTTTTTTATTTGTCATTCTTACAACATTAAGTTTTTTATATAATTTTTCTTGTCCATTTTAAGTTTTTTCTATTTCTGAACGAACTAAAATTGTTTCTTTTGCTAAATTCGCAATTAATTTGTATAAGCCACAACTTTTTCGCCCAACTAAAAAGTTAAGTCTGCGATGCCAAACTTGAACATTGTTCTGAGTTCGAGGAAATTGCTTTACTGCAGCTTACGTAGTCGGGAGAATTTCTACCTGCCTTCTTCCATTGCGAACATAATTGATTTCAAACCACTCTGCAAAACTAAGCGCTTCTTCATCATCTTTAAAACTATTTTGCATCGAGAAAAACAATTGAAATGGATAAAATTATGAAAGAAAATGGGAAACAAGCAATATTCAATTTTGAACGATGACGTTTTTAATATTCAAGTGGGATTCTGAGAAACGGGCAAAGCGGGATTAAACGGTATTTTAAAAAGCGGGATTATAATAGATCGGGATTTAGAATAAGCGGGATTGTAAGAGGCAGTATTTAAAAAAACCGGGATTTTAGAAGACGGTGTTTTAAAACTTTTTAAGCGGTTTTTTTTAAAAAACGGGATTTTAAAAAGCGGGATGTCGATACGCTCCCGTTAAGATATCTTCAACTATAGAGTGCTTTTATTGAAAAATGGTGCATCAAGAATAACTCAGCAGTGGGTTGCTCTGCAAAACTTTTTCATTACTTGATGAGTTAGAAAGCAATGTGGATCTTTTTTTTTCAATTTCAATTTATTATTATTATTATTATTATACAAAATTAAGGTACATTAAGATAAATTTCTTTTATAGTACTTAGAGTTAAGACAATAAGAAAGTTATTTCAATAATACAATAAGTTAATCTTCTAATTACAATTAAGTTTACAATATAATAAGATAAGAGATACGAATACTCTCTCCATCACAAGGAGTATACCATGGTTGCTTTCGCAAATGCACTGACAGAACTGAATGTGGATAACTCGCTTGGTGAATTGATCAATCTACTGCTAACTAGTCGGATTATCAATTCAAAACACGGCGTAATATCTGCTAGAAGGTCTGTCAGTAGAGGGACGCCGCAAGGCGGTGTTCTTTCTCCCCTTCTCTGGAACTTGATGGTGAACAAACTACTGATAAACCTGGAAGGGGAGGGCTGCAGAGTGATTGCCTATGCGGATGATGTTGCTATTGCCGTCTCTGGAAAACACCTCAACACAATAAAGGAACTCCTGCAAAACGCTCTGAACAAGCTAACAAGATGGGCTAATCGGTGCGGACTGGGAGTTAACCCCCACAAAACCGAGCTTGTCCTCTTTTCCAGGAAATATAAAATCCCATATATTGTCGCTCCCTCTATTAACGGTACAAGCTTAACTTTCTCTGACGAAGCAAAATTGTTGGGCCAAATCTTCGATAGGAAGTTAAGCTGGAAACCCAATATACAAGAAAGAGTCAAGAAAGCTACAGTAGCACTTTTCTCTTGCAAAAAAGCCGTTGGCAACAAGTGGGGTATACAACCCCACATTACGCATTGGCTATATACATCGGTGGTAAGACCAATTCTTACTTACGGGGTGGTTGTCTGGTGGACTGCTCTAGAAAAAGCTATAAACCGCGACAAGCTGGGCAAAGTCCAGCGTTCAGCGTGTCTGTGCATTAGCGGAGCACTTCGTACTACTACTACGTAGGTGGTGGCGTTTTCTCAGAAAAGCTAAATCTTAGCCTCTCTTTCCGTCTTCCTGATTACTGTAGCGTGTTCTAGGCGGAAATTTTGGCGATAAAAGAAGCCCTGACGTGGCTAAAGAGGAATGTGATATCCTTAAAGGATATCCGTATCTTATCAGATAGTCAGGCCGCGATGAAGTCCCTGACCTCAGTCTCGTCAAATTCCATCATAGCCCAAGATTGCCGCTCATCTCTTTCGGAGATGGCAGAGCAGTTTAATATTCACCTCTGTTGGGTCCCGGGACATAGGGGCATTCCAGGTAACTGTAGGGCAGACGATCTCGCCAAAAAAGGAACCACATTACCTCTCTCACCTGATAAAGGTTCCCTAGGTATACCAATCGCTACTTGCAAGCTCTTGTTTGGGCTATCTGCAATCGAGAGAACAAACCTTAGGTGGACAAGTAGCAATACATGTCTAGCGACTAAGAGGATCTGGCCAAAGCTGGATCTGCGACGCTCTAAGTGTCTAATCTCTTTAAACCGACTGCATATTAGCTCCACTATAGGTGTTATCACAGGACACTGCTTAATAGGCAGGCACGCATCCAGACTCGGTGTGTGCTCAAACGACTTCTGCAGAAGCTGCATGGACGAGGAGGAGGAGGAGACTGTACTTCACCTTCTCTGCACGTGTCCTGCGCTCTCCCATAGAAGAAATCTCCATCTAGGGGACTTCTCGTTCAATGACACAAGCGAATTAGCCAGCGCTGGCTCTAGGAGTCTTTCGCGCTTCATAAGAAGCTCCTACTGGTTCAACGAGCAGTGAGGGTAATCCCGAGATCTGTGTGGTACCACAATGGCCCTATCATTGGTCTAAGTGAGCTGGCTTTAGCTGACAGCCACGTCTACCTAACCTAACCTAAGATAAGAGATAAGATAAAGAAGAAAGGAGAGAATAGGAAAATGGACTAAATATAAGCAAATAGAATAGATTAGATGACAGTTAAATTTAGAAGGAAAGTTAGAATGAAAACATTAGGATAGGTTTGAGAAATGTAAAAAGACTGTGCTTTTAAAACAATTGGCATTGGAGATGGTTCTGATATTTGTTGGCAGGGAGTTCCATAATTTTACAGCATAAATAAAGAATAAACGAGACGAATTAAGATAGTTGTAACGTGGTGGAATTAAACAAAGGGTTCTAGGGGAACGAGCAAAATTAAGTTTTTCATAAAGATACATAGGAGTCTTAGTTTTTATTAAATTATATAGGAATATACAGTTTCTAGCGTCAATATAGTGCTTAAGGGTTGTAGCCAATAGGCTTTTTGCATGTAGTGAAATATGGTCATATCTTCGTAGCCCATGAATATATCTTACCGTGTCGTTGAAAGCAACTTGAAGCTTGCGCTGGGATAAGGAATCGACATTACAGTATACAACCTCAGAATACGTAATTAAGGGTAGGATGAGACTTATTACAAGTTTCCGTCTAGTGGCAATAGCAGTCAAATCTGCACTTAGCCGCAGTTTCCTAAGGCATCCATAAATCCTTTTTATTACATAATTTATATGGTCGTATCCTGGTAAGTTAGAGTCGATAACAAATCCCAGGCTAGTAACAGTATGAACAACCTTTAATTTGAAAACAGATCTTGACAACAATATTTGTTTCGAGCTAACCGCAAAAATTAAACTCATTTAATTTCTCGGGATACGTTTTAAACATTACGAACACAATTAATATAGAATTTCATGCGGCGCGGCGGCCGAAGAAATGCATACCTAGCTTTAGACTGTCAGCAGCATTTGTTTCGTCCATTCGTTAAAACTTCGCACCAAACTGTGCGAAATTTTGCGGCGTTTCAAGAATCCAATGTGGATTAACTTTGCTCCAATAGCGACACTTTTGCTCATTGGCATACACATTGAGCGATTTTTTGGTCCATTCACCGAAATTTGGAAGTAAACGATTGTCATTGGGCTTCAATTCATGCACGAGCTGGATCTTGTAAGCTTTCAACCCAACCTATTTGTGTTAAATTGCCCATAAAGTGGACGGACAAAGACCAAGCTCTTATGAACGACGTCGAATCGATAACTTTGATTCATCCTTAACGCTCTACTGAACGGATGCAATATTCTCTTCACTCTACGCACTCTTCTTATGCGCCTCGGTGCAAAGAAAATGTTGTGCGAAAACGGTCAACAATACGGCGAATAGTGGTCTCAGATGATCGATATCTTCGGGTGTAATATGGTGCAAAAGATCTATAACTCCGGCGCACAGAACCATAATTTTGGATATAAATTTATAGAATTTGGTAAAGTTGGTGAAACGTGTTATCATGAAGTTAGTACTGGGTTAAAAAAAAACAGCCTTAAAACGCATGCACCAAATCATCAACCAACAGGGAAGCCCTCAATTTGACTTTACTATGGCCTTTTCATACTAGAAGCTATACGAGCACATACGAGTACTTAATGTCGCATATAAGACTTTATTCAACATACCGTGTGAACTTCTCCAACACTAAAATTAATGTGGATAACAAAGTCTTAGGCCGTCCAAGCTTGCCGGGATAAAAGCTATCACTTCAATTGAGAAACAAACGAAATACGTTGAAGGCAAGGAGTACAAACCCATGCTATCAACAAACAAACAATCATTTGTCCACCAATTTCTTCATATGTATTTAATAATTTTTACTTTTACATAAGGAGTTATATCTTACATGTTGTGAGGCTTAAGAAAATACAATATTTGAGATACAAACACATACAAGAGTGTAAGTTGTAGTTACTTTTAGGTGGACATCGGTCTCGAGTTTACAAACTCAAGAAAAAGATTGGATTTAAATTTGATCTTACAGATTTATATTGTGTTTACAAAGTTCTTTAATTGAGTTTGCGTCTGTATGGTTATTGTGTTAAACTGGCGGGTTACATAGATAAGAAATCTACGCTTAGGTTGCAAACATTTTTTGCGTGTCAGTAGGCGGATTTTACAAATTTTATCTGCCGAGCAGTTTTAGAAATCAAAGATCATATATATAAAATTTCAGTTTTCTAGCTAAAAATTCGATTTTTTCGATAAATTTATTTTTTTTCAGTTTGAGGTCGTGTCTTTGGCGGAATTCGAAAATTCTTAAACTTGATTATTTCGGGCCCCCAGAGACTATATGGTTAAAATGTCAGCTCTCTAGGTCCAGTGGTCTACTGGCAATATTAAGGAATATTTCAAACTTCGCGTCAAAATTAATATACCCTTAGAATAGGGTAAGAAAAGTGCAACTTAATAATATAAACTTGACCCCTATATGACACGGGGTAGTAGCTTTATTTCGGTCGTATTAACATTGTTGATTTTGGGAATTATTAAAATAAGATAGGCCGTTCTTCGACAAATCGAGATATTCATAGATGATTGTCCTAGTTTAACCGGCGGAAAGGTGAAGGTTGCTAAATGTTGTTTGTTCATGTATATCGTTTTTGAAATCCCTGGATTTAAGAACAGGTTGTGCTTTAGTGCCCACATTTAAATAATTCGTTATCTCCTCGCCAATTTCATCTATATCACATTTGCAATATTAATAAGCGGACAGGTCCGATATAGCTGAACATTGTTTGCAAATATATGAACTGAGCAATGTCCGACCAGTCCAGAAAAATCATCCACATATATGGTAAATAACAGTGCACCAATGGGAGAACCCTAGGGTACACCTGCCATTGTCACACGTTTCTCACTGCCAGTTGAAAAGGAGTATTATAGTTTAAATGCGAATTGGGAGCGACCAAAATCGTTATTAAACAACTTTTTGCAGAGTACAAAATGGTCCTCAGTGTCAAATGCTTTTGAAAAATCAAAATGTTACGAAAGACAGCTTTTATCCACAGCATTATGAATGTCGCCGACACAAGCAACAACGCAGTTTTGCAACTTCATTTTGCACGATATCCAAGCTAAGTGGAGTACGATATCCTTGCGGCTGATAAAGTACCTAGACCCTTCTCAAACATTTTCCACAGTAATGGTAAAATAGGTCGATATTCTGCTTTTTTTTCAATTTCGGGATTAATGTATTGGAAGATTTTTGTCTTTTTCCATATGAGATGGTACTCGCAAGTAGTGAGGGTGTTATTAAACATTTATATTAGGTATTTCAAAATACTCTGTGGAAGAAGTTTCGAAAATATAGGGTTGATTTCATCCAACCCTGTAGCATTTGACTTGATAGATAGTATTGCTTTAACTATGCCTTCATGCATCATCGGTTAGGTTATGAAACTAAAAGTTTTCTTCGCCGTCAACTTCTACTCCTATTTGTGATTGAATGTATTGGCGATGAGGCAAACTGTGCCTTAAGGGCATCACAATATACATCAGCAGCTACTTATAACCTGTTTCGCAGTTTGTATACGCAACGCACCCAAGCTGCCTTCAAAAAAGCTTTTAAACGTCTTCATCTAATATATGCACGAAAATGTTTTTTGGATAAAACTAACTGAATGGAAGCCAAAGTGTAGTAATACTTTTTATAATCTTTGATATTAGTGGAACGTGTTGATGAAAAAAGTTTTTTAATGTTATGTTGCAGAAAAACCTCTTGTTGTTCTACTGATGACATATAGTAAATGCGTTCCCAGTCGTCATAAGCCAACCTAGAGAAAAAGACTCGTGGTATGATGACCTATGCGTCAACCGGAGGAAGGTGACAGGTGATACACATTCAAAGTCGCTATAGTGCATAACAAATGAAGATAGGGAAGCTAGGAAAAGGGAGGAGAAGATGAATCGCAAACAATAAATGATTTGATTAAGCATCGTTTCCAACAGCTGATACATGAGCACCATATAGAGAGAGTAGTGAGGTCAGAAGAGAACCCACGCCCTGTGAATGAAGAACCGATTTTACCACCTAGTATAGATGTTATATTTCGGCGCCTGAGGTAACCAATTTTGTGAATATGAAGTCGATTGGACATGTGGTTTTTATGCGATGATGTCCCACACATACGCACAAAAGATTATATAATTATCTGTCTGTCTCGCTTTAACGCCAAAACTACTGAACCGATTTAAATGAAATTTGGTACACAGATAGTCTAGAGCCTGAGAATGGACATAGGCTACTTTTTACCGCGGAAAATGTTTCTTCCGCTGTCCAGAAGCGGAAATCTAAGCTGATATCTAAGAAAAGTTGTAACTCTCGAATGCTTTCTAGCTCCTAGCTTTGGAATGACTCATCCAAATGAAATAGGATTTTTTTTAATATAAAGTTCAATTATGTACAAAGATTTTGAGATATAAATCATCTTTGTAGGTTATCCTGAAGTTGAACAATAAGCATTAAACTATAAATTTTATACAATTCAAAAAAGTAAAATGTTCGATTGAAGCTAGATCGTTGGATTATCCCAGCGTTCGGTGGAGGAAAATTTGTGTGTGTGTGCGACACAAATCTGTTTCTCTACCTGTACCTTTTGTGGAATGTGCTTTTTCTTTCTTTTTTTATGCACATTTTGTAGTTTGTGTTGTTTTTTTTTATGGCGCATGGGATTGAGAAAGATAGGGTATGAAATGTAAATGAGATTGAGAGGGAGTCACACTCAGAGTATATCCATATAATGAGTAGGGACACTCTCGACGTTTTCTTTATCAGTTCTTATCAGCAAGTATTTTGTTTTAAATTTGAGAAGTGGCAGACTGGCGAAGCAAGGCGAGCACGTAGCCAAATGGCAAAAAACGGAACCCTTATAGATTCGTCATGTCTGTCTGTCTGTCTGTCCGGGCATGTCACAGCCACTTTTTTCCGAAACTATAAGAACTATACTGCTGAAACTTGGTATGTAGATGTATTCTGTGAACCGCATTAAGATTTTCACACAAAAATGGAAAAATAACAATAAATTTTGTGGGTTCCCAATACTTAGAACTGAAACTCAAAATATTTTTGTTCATCAAACCCATACGTGTGGGGTATCTGAAAATAGGTCTTCAAAAATGATATTGAGGTTTCTAATATCATTTCTTTCTAAACTGAATAGTTTGCCCGAGAGACTTCGAAATTCCAAAGTAGTAAAATGTTTGCCCCCCTCCTCCCCCCAGTAACTTCTAAAATAAGAAAATGATAAAACTAAAAAAAATATATGATGTACATTACCATGCAAACTTCCACCTAAAATTGGTTAGAACGAGATCTAGTAAGTAATTTTTTTTAATACGTCATAAATCGTAAACCGCAATTTACCTTTCATTCAATCAACTCAAATATAAAAAAAAAAACATTTAATTCCATAAACATAAACCTTATGCGTTATGTGATGTTACTTGCTGCTACGGAACCCTTCATGAGCGAGTCCGACTCGCACTTGGCCGCTTTTTATACCCTATTCTAAGGGTATATTAATTTTGACGCATAGTTTGTAACATACCTTAATATTGCCCGTAGACCCCTAAAAGTTACTATATTTATGATCAGCATCGATAGTAATGTCGATCTAGTCCGTCCGTCCGTCCGTCCGTCTGTAGCCAAAAATTAGGCCTTTAAACTGGACCTAGAGAGCTGAAATTTTAACCATATACTCTCTAGGGTCCCGAAATAATCAAGTTTACGAATTTTTGAAATCCGCCCACAGACACGCCCACAAACTCAAAAAAACCAAATTTTGGAAAAAATCGAATTTTGAGCTAGAAAGCTGAAATTTTTTATATATGATCTATGACTCCTAAAACTGCTCGGGATAAAAAATTTTCAAAATCCGCCCACTGACACGCCCACAAATAAATAAAATAATTTTTTTATACCCTATTCTAAGGGTATATTAATTTTTGAAAATCCAAAGTTTCAGCTAGGGAGCTGAAATTTATAGTATATACTCTCTATTGGCCCTTTATGCTCATGTGTTCATTTTTTTTAAATCCGCCTATTGACACGCCCACAATTAAATAAAACAATTTTATTGAAATACCCAAGTTTGACCTAGGGAGTGTTTTTTTTTTGATAAAATCCTTTAAATGTTATATAACAAAATATGTAGAGCGTTCTTAACAATTCAACCATACTTAGACTTTTGTCACGCCCACTTATGAGGGATAGGAATAAGAATAGGGTATCCAACAGTTCGCCCAAGCGGACTGTAGCCCGTCCCTATGTTTGTTATTTTTGTTACTTTTGTTCTTATTTTCCTAGGTAGGTAGGTAGAAGTGGCGGTTCGGCTTGAACCCAATTAGCACTTGTTGTGCCTTTTTGTTACCACGACTCGTGTGACCTATGTTGTAGTGGTTGTGGAAGATTTGATGTGTGGCTATATCCAACCTGTGGAGATGAGAAAACGGATAAGATCTTGTATCCCTTTGCTCGATATAGCGCTAAGGTCGTCGAAGAATGGTTAATTCAGTGCCCGCAGTCTAGCTCTTGCTAGTGCCGGACATTCGCAGAGGAAATGGAAGAGAGTTTCTCTTTCGTTTACATTCCCGCAGCTTCAGCAGTGGGTGTTAAATGGGATACCCAGTTTGGCCGCATGGTCTCCAATTTGCCAGTGCCCGGTGATTATCGCCGTAATTCTGGAGACTTCAGGGCGGGTTCTGTTTAGAAGATCCCCTGTTCTTTCTTTGTCATAAATAGGCCATATCTTCCTCGATATGATGCAGTTAGTTAAACTTCTCCATTGAAGATTGGCTTTCTGCAGGAATTGTGAGTGTATTTGTGTCTTGACCGCACCTAGCGGAATGTGAACCCTTGCAGCGAGTGAGCCGTCCAGAGCTGAGCCCTGCCTGGCCAGCTCATCTGCACGCTCGTTTCCTGTTATGTTACTATGCCCTGGAACCCAGAGTAGTGTAACATTGAAACGTTCGCCCAGTCGCGCAAGCTCGTTCCGGCACTCATGCACCAGTTTGGAGGATATGGTAGCCGAGTCAATAGCTTTGATTGCGGCTTGGCTATCTATGAGGATAGCAATGTTTTTATTGTACGCTGTGTCACGCCCTAGTTGTGTGCAGGCCTCTCGGATAGCCAGTAGTTCAGCCTGGAAAACGCTGGCAAAATCCGGCAGGCTAAGGGATTTTGATATTTTTAGTGATTCCGAGTAGACACCGGCCCCCACACCACAGTTCATCTTAGAACCGTCGGTGTATATGACCGTGTCGAAATCTTTCACTACTTCGTCCCTCTTCCAACAAGCTCTGGAAGGGAAGCTTACTTGGAAGCCTTTTGTGAAGTTTAGTTTGGGTGTGATGTAGTGCAATCTTTTCAGTTTTGTGAGGTTGTAACCTTTACTCAACGCGGACCACCATACTAGTGATCCATAGGTGAGGATTGGACGCACAACTGCTGTGTACATCCACAAGGTCATCTTTGGTTGAAGTTCCCACTTCTTTCCAAAGCTTCTGCTACAGGCATAGAAGTCAACAGACGCTTTCCTCACTCTGTGTTCAATGTTATGTTTCCAGTTAAGTTTAGAATCGAGCACGATACCCAGATACTTAGCGCTGGAGGATAGTGTAAGTAGTTGACCGTTTAGGCGGGGTAGGGTAAAATCGGGTATTTTGGTTTTGGTGGTGAACAGCATCAGTTCCCAGGTGCTTACCTTGTCTAGAGTATTCCCCATGATATCACTTATCACGGAGGGAAACTTCCCTGACACTAGTATCACTACGTCATCCGCATACGCGACAACTTTGACCCTTTCCCTGTCTAGTTTTACTAGAATTTTGTTCATAACCATTAGTCATGGTAGCGGAGAAATGACGCCACCCTGTGGCGTTCCTCTATGGGCAAATTTGGTTAAGTGGCTGTTGCCTAGTGTTGCCTGAATAACTCTTGTTCCGAGCATAGAAGCTATCCATTTCCTAATAGATTCCTCTATGCCCAGTTCGACCAGAGATTCAAGAATAGCTTCCGTGTGTACGTTGTTGAAGGCTCCCTCTATATCCAAGAAGGAGGCTAGGGTGTATTCTTTGTAGTGTATGGATTTTTCGATAGTTCGCACTACTTCAAGGAGAGCCGTTTCCGTGGATCTGCCTTTGAGATAGGCGTGCTGTGATTTGGAAAGCGATGTTTCTGGCAGAGAACTTCGCATATGGATGTCTAGGACACGCTCCAGGGTTTTGAGTATAAAGGAGGTTAGACTGATAAGTCTGAAGTCCTTTGCGGATATGTGCCCGCGTTTACCCACCTTCGGTATAAACACCACCCTGGCGCGTCTCCAGGAGTGTGGTACGTGGTTTAGCAATAAACAGCTACGGAAGATCGACGCTAACCAAGGTATTGATAGGTTTTGCGTTTTCTGTAACATGACAGGCATAATGCCGTCAGGCCCCGGAGACTTATATGGGGAGAAGCTGTTAATAGCCCAGGAAATCTTTTCCTCGGAAATTATTGAAGTGATGTTATTGTTGGGAGCAGGTTGTACTTGCGGAGACCTCTCTTGTTGCGTACTAATATCACTGCATCCGGGAAAGTGAAAGTGAGTGTTTATAAGGAGTTCTTTTTTTCCTTTTCAATTAAATTATTTATAATGAAATATTGAATTTAATCTCGTTACCAGTCAAGTTAACACATCAAATTTAAATTTACATTGAAGTTTGCGCTATTTTTTTTAAATTTGTATCTTAATGTGCAAGGCTATTGCTGAAATAAATAAATAAATAAAATAAATAAATAAATAAATAGTTGTCAGATTTTAAATATCGTTAACCTATTACTTTGGTTTCGGATTCAAATTTCAGCATTTTAGCTCGAATTTTAGGATCTTAAAAACGTTTAATGGAAGAATGTACGGACGGGCTGACACGTCTTGTTCGACATAACTTTCAATCCTGATTATAGAAACAGTAAATTTTAGGGATCTACGGCTGATATTAAGGTAAATTAAGCAATGAATCAAAATGAATTCACGCTTAGGATAGGGTAGAAAAAGACACATGCACACAAAAAGTCATTCGATACATTCCAAAAGACGAACAGTATAGGCCTCCCATCCACAGTAATAAACAAAAACAAGTTTACTCATTGAGTTTAAAAAAATCATAAATTGATTTCAAATGAAAAGCACAAGGATAATATAGAAATAACCTCACGCGTTTGCAAGGATCCAATTATTAGCAGTTCATTCATATTTACTCCTATTATTCGGTTTCTTCCTGGCAGGGGCAGCCATTCCTCGTTGGTGTCTCTGTTAATTCAAAGCCGTTCAAAATATTCAATAGCCTATGGCGGTGGCGAAGGCAGCGGGTAACGCACACATCTTCAACTTGCCAGCAAATATCCCATAGCCTCTGCGTCGCGGAATACAAAATTTTCATATTCTGTTTTCCTGCCAAAAAGGTCACATTCTATGAGAACTCACTTTGTCTCCGTACTCAAGGTGATCGAAAATAATTCAGTCGGCTTTCATACACACCTAGCAACACTTTCCTATTGGAAAAAGGAAGAAGAATAAAAAATGTACTTGAAAGAAAACCGAGGAAGCTGGTAGATTACACTTTACCCATTGTCATCTCTATGATTGCGAATTTGCCAATAGATGTTAGGGGGGGGGGGGGGGGGGGGGGCACATAGAAATGCTCGCCATAATAAATATCCCATTTTCACAGTTCACTTGCATGGGGAGTTTATCAGATTCAGGATTTTGCCTCGGATCCTTTGCTTAGTGCAGAAAAAACGATTTCCAATGAAGCTCTTTGAAGGATAAATCATTAAACGCTACTGCATGCCATAGCGAATCTATGGGTTTGTGCATAATAGCACGGGTATTCGGCGGGAGGGTACTAAGGTTCTTCTTTTCTTTCAGCAAACACATGTTACACAAAGCGCAACATTGATTTACAACCAGGACACATATCGATGAGCCGGTAGAACGTACACAAATATATGAACCTACGTGCTTCGAGTAGACCTTAAAAAGCCCTGCGGCTCCGACTCACAGATTCATAAGAGGGGCGAACTTACCTGTATGTAGCAAAAGTTTTCGCTTCCTGCGGCAGTGCAACTGGTTGAGAAGATGCGCACGTACACTAGGTGCGGAAGGTTTCTTGTGAGAAGAGAAATTGAAAACAAAAGAAAAGAGGTTATAAATCGAAAGCGCTTAGACTTTGAAAAGATGAATGCTACCGAAGGCAAAGAGACTTCTTGAAAGATGTGCTTTCTTTATAATTTCATTTATCGCAAAAACCAGAAGAAAGCAGTGAAAATGTTGATGCTGTAAAAAATCATCTACGCCTGCCTTATTTTTATTGCGCTCCTCCGTTCAATTTAGACATCCCGGCATTCTCAGTGGAGCTTTAAATTTCAAATCCCTTACGCTTCCGCAAACCAATAAAACATTGAAGAGGATCTCTTCATTCTGTGACCTTCTGAGAGTACAAACCAAGAGCTACTTTCTAGGCACCTGAATAACCAGAATAAGATTTATTGATGGTTAACAATGATATATGACTGTAAAATGGCAAAAAGGTGGACCCTCGCGAATGCTGTTCGTGTTGCCCTTATCATTCCTAGACATGTACGAGTAGCATGATATTTAATGAACAATTTATTGTGTGATGGAAAAAATTCAGCAGCTTTACCAGCAATTAACTTGTGTATGATGTGTGTAGGCTTTGAGGGGGCTGTTTTTTGTTTTGTTATAGGTGTCACTAGGCGTTCATTTTTGATTGTTCGCACCGTAAAACATAGGCGGATGTTTGTTTTTTTTCAAATGGAAATGGAAATAGAAATTACGGCCGAACCTCATATGAGTTGAGGAGATGTCGAATAGTTTAGAACGCTTTTTCCTTGCGAAGAGGGCCACCCGACCACCGTTATCAATTGAACTATTTCATATCTTTTTATACCCTTGTTATGTTACGTACTTGTAACAATAATAAAAAGAGATGTCGGCACTTCAGAGTCCAGAATAGCACTCGCTTTTATTAAAAATATTTGCATGTTGACATATTAGTAGACAATCAAGATCATAAAGTACTAGATTATTAAACTCTAATATCGTAACATCTTCCCTTTTTTTCATTACTTTGTTTACAACAAAGTGTACAAAAGTTATATTCACTATAATTGTTTAATTAAGTTTCATTTTAATTCAAATAGTTTACGTTAATTCAAAAATACTATATATATTCACTTTAATTGTTCAATTAAGTTTTATTTTAATTCAGATAGTTTAAGTTAATTCAAAAATAAAATATTTGAAAACGGCTTAGTAGAATAAAATAATTCAACTATGTAATTTTATTAAAGAATTGTACTTTCTATTTTTGATCTAACTTTTCCTGAATACGCTTAGACCTTCTGGGAAGAATTGCTTCAGGCATCGAACTGCTAGTTGGCGATGTGTTCAGGCCAGTGGTTCCAACTGGATTCAGGGTACAAGATTCATTCAATTCATCCGTGTTGGCTTCTATTGCGGTGGCTGAAGACAGACGGATGTGCTGACGGTTCCGGGTGTAGTCGACGTCGTCTACTCTAACAACTGCTTGACGATCCGATGGTACACTTGTAATGATCCCTTTTTTCCACTCCTTACTGTTTGGCTTACTTCGAAGTTGAACCCAAACGTCCTGTCCAAATTCGAGTTTTGGCAGTCGCCGACTTTTCTTATCGTAATAATACTTGCTCATCGTCCTTCTTCTTTCAATGTTATGCTTAACATTAGGATATATTTCCGGTAAAAGTCTCTTCGGACATGTAGGAAGAATGCATCTGGTACGTCGGGACATAAGGCGCTGTACTGGGCTGCAACCAATCTCATTTACCGTATTTCTCCATTCAAGTAGTGCCATCCAAAAACAACGATTGCTACTTTGTGATTTTCTGAAAAGAGACTTCATAATTTTAACAGATGCTTCAGCTTTACCATTTCCTTGTTGGTGATTGGGAGAGCTCTTAGTATGCATAAACTCCCATTCTTTGGAAAACTCGTGAAACTGCTTGTTCACAAAAGGAGTCCCTCCATCAGTAACGACAACCTCAGGGATGCCATGGCGACTAAAGTTCCTTTTTGCAGATTTTGATTACCTGTTCTGCCGTTGCTGGATTCAGCTCATCCACTTCAAAGTAGTCCGAGTAGTAATCCGCTGTGATCAAAATTTGTCGCTTCTTGTTGCCGTCTACGACTTCACAGATATCAAGGCCAATTCTTTGGAACGGGAACTCCGGGATGGCGGTGCTTTGAAGTGGTAGTTTCGCCTGGCTTGCTGAATTTCGCATGCAAATATCACAGCTGTTGCATACGTCTCGAATGTTGTTTGATATGCCAGGCCAGAAGACTGTATCTCTGGCTCGTCGCTGGCATGACTCGATTCCTTGATGACTATAGTGAATGCGTTGCAAAAACTTCTTTCGTAGCGATGTTGGTATCACAATTCTGTCACCTTTTAGCAGATACCCATCTTGCACTGTCAGCTGCTCTCTATAGTTCCAGTACGGTTTAATTGCTTGTGGTAGTAGGTTTCGATTTTCAGGCCATCCTTTCCTGACTAAATTTAAAACTCCTTGCAAAGTTATGTCCTCTTTGGTATGCTCCAGTATTTCTAATAGTCTGGAATCTTTAATCTTAATCTCGCTTACAATGTTAATGTCTTTGATTTCGCGGAAGATTTTATCCATTGACTTTATTTTATCTAATGTATAGACTTCAGCTTTTTCAATATGCTCCCTTGGACCGCTCTTTAAGAAAGCTCGAGACAAGGTGTCGGCAAAAATCATTTCACTTCCTTTTTTGTATGTTATCTGAATGTCATACCTTTGTAAAGCGAGTCTCATCCGCTGTAAGCGCCTTGGACTTTCTAGAACGGACTTTTTAAAAATGGTTTGAAGAGGCTGATGATCAGATTGGACGATAATGTTTGGCTTGCCACATATATACTGGTCAAACTTCCTGCAGCCAAATAGAATCGCTAGTGTCTCTTTCTCAATTTGAGCATATTGTTGTTCTGTAGCTGTCAAAACTCTTGACGCAAATGCTACTGGGCGATCGTCTTGAAGTAGTACTGCTCCAAGGCCCTTGGAGCTTGCGTCACATTGAATTATTACCGGCTTGGTAGTGTCAAAGTACTTTAAAATTGGTGCCTTTAAAATGAGCATATTCAGTTTTTCAAATGCATCATCTTGTTCCTGACTCCAGTGCCACTTAGTATTTTCACGAATAATTCTTCTTAAGGGTTCAGCGATATCTGATAAGCTCGGCAAAAATCTAGAAAGATACGTGCAAAGTCCTACAAACCTGTGAGTGCTCTTTACGTCCTTAGGCTTAGGCATATTTTCTATGGCTTCTACTTTGGCTCTATCAATAGCTAGTCCTTGATTTGTGAGCAAAAATCCAAAAAATGGTACTTGTCGCATGCCCATTTTGCACTTGCTTTTGTTAAGCTTTAAGTTTGTTTCTCGGATTCTAGTTACTCGTAGCAGTTTATACAAACTCCGATTATGGTCTTTCTTGGCCTCTTCTTCTGTGTCACCTTTCCCATATACCAAGAAATCATCTGCAATAACGTCCACTCCCTCCAAACCTTCTATTATCTCATGTTGTTTCTTCTGAAATTCCTCTGGAGCAGGTGATACTCCAAATGGCAAACGATTCCAACAAAATCGCCCAAATGGTGTCCAAAATGTCGTTAGAAGTCTGCTTTCATCATCCAACTCGACTTGCCAAAACCCGTTTTTTGCATCCAATGTCGAAAAAACTTTTGCATCTTGAATCTTCGGTAAGACCTCATCTACAGTGGGGATTTGATAGTTGCTGCGCTTGAGGGCTTTGTTGAGATCGTTAGGGTCGAGACAAATCCGCAGCTTATTGTTTCGGCGCACAAGGACTAGGTTGCTTATCCATGGAGAATATTCGTGCACCCTGCTAATAATATTCCTTCTTTCAAGGTCATCCGATGTTGTTTTTAATTCTTCTCTGAAAGATATAGGGATTCGCCGTGGGTGAGCTTGAACAGGAGGAATGGACTTGTCCACCTGTAAATGTAAAGGATTAGCTAATTTTCCATCACAGTCAAACACATCACCAAAGCGGTGCATGATACTTTCTAATTGTAATTGTTGTTTCTTGTTACCACATTTTATACCACCTGCTGTTACCACATTGTTAAGATGGCTTGTTTTGACCACATCCTCTCTGTTTACAGAAATCAATTTCAGCTCTTGAGATGCTTTATTCGAAATAATAGTGGTGCACATTTGCTTGATTATTTCGAACTTTAGATCTTTGGAAACACCATTCTTTTCACAGCTTATCGTAGCGACGCCAATAGGCACAACTAAATTGCCACCAAACCCTTTCAGTCTTACACAGCTCTTTTTTAGTTTAAAATTTAATTTGTCGCATAGCAAACGAAATTCTTGTAAATTCATAACATTTGACGAAGCACCCGTATCAACCACACACGAAATTGTTCTACTTTTTGCTCCTATACTGAAATTAATTTTTCTCATCAATATACGGGACTCTTCACTTTGCATTAAGCCGATATTTATGACTGTAAACATTGACGACGCTTCGCTTTCTTCATCACTTGTCTCTTTATTTACATAATTAACTGTCCTTCTATGAAAACTCGCCGATTTGCACACTGCCGCAAAGTGGTTCAGTTTTTTACATTTGGAGCATCTCTTTCCGTATGCTGCACACTTGCCTCTATTATGTACTAAAAAATTTTGTAATGCGTCTAGAATACCTTTTGTTGTTTTCGCTTGCGCTTCTGAAATGTCCAATTTTGTGAGAATGCTGAAGCACTCATCTCCTAGACAGGCCTTTAATATTGCCGCTTGTCTCTCCTCAGACTGGGTTGATAAATCCACTGCGATTTGGTAATTCTCCCATTGTTGACGAAAAGGAATCCAATTAGCAGCAATATCGCCTTTGATGTTCATACTATTGGGTGGAGGTATATTCATAGTCACTGCTTCTATTCTGTTGAAATTATTGACACTCTTATTCAAACTTGTTTCCGCGGCTTCAATTTTAACTTGGCTATTTTTTTCAGTACCCCACATCTGACACCATGTTATGTTACGTACTTGTAACAATAATAAAAAGAGATGTCGACACTTCAGAGTCCAGAATAGCACTCGCTTTTATTAAAAATATTTGCATGTTGACATATTAGTAGACAATCAAGATCATAAAGTACTAGATTATTAAACTCTAATATCGTAACAACCCTATTCTAAGGGTACGAGTATATTAATTTTGACGCAAATTTTTTAACATACCTTAATATTACCCGTAGACCCCTAAAAGTTAGATACTATTTTTATGATCAGCATCGATAGTAATGTCGATCTAGCCATATCCGTCCGTCCGTCTGTTTGCAAAAATTAGGCTTTTAAACTGGGCCTAGAGAGATAAAATTTTAACCATATACTCTCTAGGAGCCCGAAATAATCCAGTTTAAGAATGTTTGAAATCCGACAACAGACACGCCCACAAACTCATATAAATAACAAATTTATCGAAAAAATCGAATTTTTAGCTAGAAAGCTTTATACATATATGACTACTAAAACTGCTCGGGAGATACAATTTCTAAAATCCGCCCACAACGCCACAATTAAATAAAACAATTTTATTGAAAAGGTAAAGTTTGAGTTAGGAAACTGAAATTTATAATATAGACTCCCAGGTGCCCCTTATACTTATGTTGAAATATTTTTTTAAATCCGCCTACTGACACGCCCACACTTAAATAAAACAATTTTATTGAAAAACAAAAGTTTGAGCTTTCGTTTTTTTTCGATTAAATCCTTTAAATGTTATATAACAAAATATCTAAAGCGTTCTTAACAATTCAACCCTACTTAGACTCTTGTCACGCTCACTTATGAGTGAGCCCAAGCTGACTGTAACCCGTCCCTATGTTTTTCGTTAAAACACTGCGCGTGGCGCCATGCGGACCTGCATGCGAGAACAGAGGCCTACATTCCCTGCCAAAATTATTAGACGCAATGTAGTGTTTTAATATGTTTATGTGTTGCACGAGTTTATATGAAATATTGTTATATTTAAACGTACATATATTTTTTTTTTATTTAGGAGATTATGTATATGATTCCATTTTGTATTTATTTTTAACATGTTGTACTACAGTGTTAACCAATTGATACGCGAAAGTAAACAAGTACAAACAAAGTACATAGAACTTTACAGTGCGTCTAATAAATTGGCTAGGGACTGTAAGTCTATCGCAAAGCGATACAAGTCCAATTTGGTTTATGTCACTTTCCAATAGATCTTCCTTTCCTGGTCAGATTACGGAATAATCATTTATTATTCTGAAATGTTAAGGCTCGAACAGGATTTTAACATTTTTAAATAATTTTTTTTATTTTGAAATGAGACTAAAAATTCGAAATAGATTAAAAAGGCCTTAAAAATACTTTCACCATTTTCTTTTTTTAAATTGAGTGTCATTCGCTTTTGAATTCCGGGTGACATACCATGCGATGAATGTAATGATAAATATCCGGCAGTTGGAATTGCAATTTTGTGAAAAGAATATTGTTGATACATTTTTAAAAGATATTGAAGACCTTATTACCGGAAAGAACAATCACAATATTTGTATGGTTGGCCATATAAATATTGATATACTTGGCTTTCCTACTGGTTGCGATAATTATCTGCTCCCTTTGTCTTCTCAGGGATTTGAATCTTTGATAAATGTGCCAACGAGAGTAACTCCAAGTACTAAAACATGTATTGACCATATTTTTATTCGGGCTAAAAACCTTGATAATGTCCGTCCAATCGTACTTGAATGGGATATAACTGATCAATTTGCTACTGTTGTATCCATTCTAGATATATTTATCAACTCTGAATGAACCCAAGAAAAACTTAGAAACGCAAATCCTTCAAAAAATTAACTACTCGGCGCTGCGCGAATGTCTCTCTCTGGAAAGTTGGGGTAATGTATACAGTTGTAACTGTCCTTCAAACGCTTTTAGTAACTTCGTTAGTACTCTCTCTGTTCATGTTTCTGCAAGAAAGTTTGTAAAAGAAAATTGTAAATATAAAAGAATCAAGTCATGGATGACACACTATATCTGCGAGAAAATAAGGGCTAAACATATTTATTACACAAGGAACAAGAACAATTTACACTTACCATGTATAAGAAATGCATACAAACAAAAGCAGAAAAACTAATAAGTACACAAAAAGAAATATACTACAAAAGAAAGTTCGACGATAATAGGTATAATCCCAAGCAACAATGGAATAGTATAAATAATCTGTTAGGCAAAAGGAATAAGGACTATGGCCTCAAATGTATAAAGTTTTCAGAAAACATGTTATCCAAAAGTGATGAAGAAATTGGAAATGGCTTTAATATATTTTTTAAGAATGTGGCCGAAAGTAATAAACCTAGTCCCCCATGCAGCCTTGACAATTTTCATCAAGAATCACTTCTTGATAACGAAATCTTATCGTCGTTCTTCTTTGGTGTAGTAACAGAATACTTCAAGTGATCTCCAATCTCAAATCGAAGAACTCTTGTGGTATAGATGGCCTAAGTAGCACTGTCATAAAGAATATTAGTCATTTTATCATTGAACCCTTAACACATCTTGTAAACTATAGTTTTGAAAGCGGTATATTCTCAGAGTCTCTGAAAGCAGCAATTATAATTCCAATTCATAAAAAGGGTAGCAAATGTGACCGAAACAATTACAGGCCAGTTTCCTTATTATCAGTCTTTTCCAAAATCTTTGAAAAAATAATAACTAAAAGAATGATACGTTTTTGTGATAAAAAAAAATAAAAAATTTAAAATCAATAATATAAGTTGTAATACAATTGTTTAAAATTTTAAAAAAGGAAAAAAATAAATAAGCTAACCAATAACTAAAAAAGAAATCATACTAATGGATTCAGTAATTCACCAATTTTAGCATAGTTTAACGAAAAAAGCCAATGTTTAACATATTTAAGGAATACGGACTTAACTCTCTGGCACCTTAGACTTATGGGCAATTTGTTAAACAAACGGGGCGCAGTAGTAGTAAAAAAGCAAGAAAAATGTGATTTGTTTATTGTAGGGACAAGAACGAGATTTCTGGTGACTCGAAGAATACGGTTATCATAAACTTGAGTGTTATACCCGGACATTTCAAAAAATATTTTTAAAACCTTGAAAAAGTATAAATGCCTTAAAGGTACAAGGTGGCGCAAAAGTCATCTTCCTATCGGAAGAAGCATAATTTTTGCAACTGCGGCAAATGTAAATTCTACTTTGATATTTGTGAAGTTAACTGATACAGAAAAAACTTAAGACACCAATTAACATAATCCAAAAGCAGAACCAAAGTTTTTCATTCATAAAAAAAATTACAGCGAAAGAACATCGGGTGACAACTTTTGCGCCACCTGACAACTTTTGCGCCACCTTGTAGAAATGTAAGACTTTTAAACAACTCAAAACTAGGAGTTCGACGGTTTACTCTACAAATAATACGGACAGCATATTTTTGTTTAATTAGCAAAGGCTCTATTTCACTAGTGTATCAACGTGTGAATATTAAAAGATTTACTTTTAAGTTTAATGGTGTTCTTTATTCAAGTTCTTCTGTTAAGCGAGTCTACCAAGCAACTGACTATTCATTGTCAGTTGCACTCTAAACCACCGCAATGAATAGACAAAGCTGTACAGTTGTTGCTCTTACTTTAACTTACTCTTAAATTACTCTTACACGTTTTTTTTTTTTTTTTAAGTAGGTATATATAACATGTATGTACATAGTTTTAGATTATCAATGAATTATAAATAGCTAGGAATAATTAGGATACCCGGTCACCATAGCGATCTGGGGGCCTTACAACTCGTACTGACCTTGTTACTACATTATTTGGCCGGTCGGGTACCTGACCCATATCGTCAATAATAATGCCCTCATTTACTTTTTCTGCTAAACCATTATGTTCCGACACATTGTGCTCTTCATCGTTGCCTATGGCTTGACTAATATCGACGCCGCCATTGGCATAATCTTCATAATCTTCTAATACGCTTTTTGGTGCATTGTTAAGCGATTTCCTAATGTGTCGCCTATTACGCCTAAAAAGATTAACTTCGCTATCATTAACTACGTATGACCTTTCATTAACTTTTCTTACAATCGTCCCATACATCCAGTCTTTCTCATTTTTTTTAAACATTATTCTATCGCTCTCTTTCAAATTGGATAAAGGTTTTGATGTTCTATTGTAATATTTAGCTTGAAGCTCTTCTTTTTTATTTATGCGTTTTGAGACGTCATCGGAACTTAAATTATGTGGTTTTAAATTATTTGCAGTTGTTGGAATTTTTGTTTTGATTTCTCTACCCATGAAAAGTTGAGCAGGTGACAGCAACATATTTGCCAACGGCGTGGCATTATACTCTAATATTCTGTATTGGAATTCATTTTCCTTTCCCTCCTCTAAGCATTTTTTAAGTATTCGCTTGGCAATGGACACACCCTTTTCTGATATCGCGGACTTGAAAACACAAGTTTCAAATTAAATTCTTCTGCCATTTCCCTAAGCTTGCGACTGTTAAAAGGACTGTTATCTGATCGAATCTCTAGTGGAACACCGAACTTCGCAAATAGTTGAGAAGTCAGAATTTCTATTATGTGATTGACTGATTTGTCCCGAAGCCGCTCAACACATATCCAGTTGGAATACGCATCAATTGCAACCAAATATGACACGCCACCCTGCTCAAATATGTCCATGGAAATTTTTTCCCACGCAAACTTAGGCGACTCATGCTGGTTCAATGGTTCTTTGGAATTATTGTATCTATGTTTTTCACAAATTCGACACATTTGAATTTTGTTTTCAATGTCCTTTAACATACCTGGCCAATAAAATAGTCTACGGGCACGTAGTCGTGTTTTTTCTACACCTAAGTGAGGAGCATGCAACATATTAATAACTTGTCTCCTAAGCTTTTTTGGCACAATTAACTTATCACCAAAAAACAGCAGCTCTTCATTCACGCTTATCTCATCTTTAATTTTATGAAATTGTTTACATTCAGAACTCAGTTTTTTGTAATGTGGCCATTCGCTCTCAAAATATTTCAATATCTGCCCTAAGCACTCGTCCCCCCGTGTAGCTGCCTGATAAATGAATTTGTTTGCTTCGGACATACAGACTCTATTAGCAATACTATGAACAACATAATTTAATTCCATATTCTCTTCCGCGGTCGCGTTTACATAAGCCCTTGGCAAGCAATCAGTCAGCAACAATTGCTTTCCGGGCACGTATTTTATTTTCAGACCAAGGTACTTTAATAGAAACATAAATAAGCGCTGCAATCTCGCAGTAACTTTATCTAGATCTTTCTTGATTAAGTTCTCTATGATCTGAATGAACTTCTATATCACGGCCATAGATGTAGTAGTGAAACTTTTTACATGCAACGACAATAGCTAGAAGTTCCTTTTCAATCTGAGCCCACTTCTGCTCACTTGCAGACAAGCTTCGTGAGGCGAATGCTACCGGTTGTCCTCCCTGTAACAAAACGCATCCCACACCATCCTTAGAAGCATCAGCTTGTATCACGAGCGGCTCCTTCGGATCAAACACACAGAACTGGTGCCTGACTAACAATATTCTTTAAGTTATCAAATTCTCTTTGATGTTCCTCGCCCACTCCCATTTTTTGCCTATTTTTGTTAAGTCTCTTAAATTTGTTGCTATGATTGATAGATTGGGTATATACTTTGCCAGATATTTGCACATACCCAACAATCGCATGACAGCTTTTTTATCATCGGGAATCGGTAGCTCTGTTATCGCCCGTAAATATTTATCGTCCGGCCTTATATGACCTTTTGATATTGACTGACCCATAAACTTAACCTCTGTTTGTCTATACTGCAGCTTATTTATGTTGAACCTAACACAATTTACTATTGCTCTTTCTATAACCTTCATAAATATTTGATCATGCTCATTGTAGTCTTTGGCTGATACAAACAAATCATCGAAATATATTTCTACCCCAGGAATATCTCCAAAAATCTGAACCATTTTTCGCATAAAAAGCTCAGGAGCGCTACTTATGCCAAATGGTAGTCTATGCCACCTATAGCGCCCAAAAGGAGTAATAAACGTCGTCAAATCTGCACTTTCATCATCCAACTCCAACTGCCAGAATCCATTGTTTAAGTCAACCACAGTGAAGACCCTTTTGTCAGTAAGGCGGCTAGTAATAGACTCGGCAGTTGGAATTGCAAAATGTGGGCGACGAATGCAAGTGTTCAATGGCTGCGGATCCAAGCAGAATCGTAGTGATCCGTCCGCTTTTTTCAACAATTTGCAGATTATTAACCCAATCTGTCGGGTGTTCTACCAAACTAATTACACCATCACTAACCATTGTCTCTAATTGAGCTTTTAATCGATCATGAAGATTGAATGGTATTTTCTTTTTATAAGTTAGCACTGGTTCAGAACCTTGTTTTAATTGAATGCGGCACTTGCCTGGAATACATCCGAACCCTTCAAAAACATCATGAAACCGTTCAATAAACTCTTTCTTCGAGTCTGGCAGCTTAAGTATTTGATTGTTTTCTATAACCTCAATTCGTTTAACTAGATGTAACACCACGCAGTCGTCACGACCCAGAATAGGCTGATATGTGTACAATCCAAACTGTTTATAAGAGATTTATTATTATTTTTTCTAATCACTTTACCTTCATCATCATAATATCTCCTATTTATTGACTCTACTCCACGCTGATCGACTGACTGAGATGATCTCGTTGCCACTCTCCTTCCTTCTCTTTCATCCGCTTCGTACTCGACTGCATGCACTTGATTTCCGCTATTTGATCGTCGGCCGCTATACTTATTCATATTCGACACCGACGACCTTCTACTAATGCTGGACAAAATTTATCATGCTGCCCCATTGTTGCCATTCCACATCGATCGCATAGCTGTATATCATTCTCCTTCTGTCAATTTCCGTATGGCTTTCTTGTTTTCCACGTTGTTAGAGTTTTAATTGCATCCACTTTCGTCTCCTTCTCGTCTCCAGATAACAGCTTTTTGTTTCGTTCCGATAGCTCCGCAATTTTGCACTTTTCGATAATCGCTTCCAGGCTGTCACTACTTGACTCCAATAGCTTTGCTCGCAGTTTTTTGTTCTCGATCAATATATGATTGCTGACATTCCTCTGCCGCACATGTAAATTCACAGACTTTGGCTTCTCTTCAGCTCCCGCTTTCCCTGATGCAGTTAGAAAAATTTCAAATTTTTGTTTCCACATGGGCCAATTTTTTGCTGGCTCATAAAAATCCATCTCAGGAGGTCCCCGAATTGATTGTTCTGCCATTACATTACTTTTTATTTCCAATGATTATGTTATACACTGTTCTTTTTATTTATTTAAATTTTATTTTTGTATAATCCCACATCTGACACCATGTATCAACGTGTGAATATTAAAAGATTTACTTTTAAGTTTAATGGTGCAGTAGTAGTGTATTCGCTTACGGAATGGAAGGTCGTGCGTTCGAATCCCGGCCAAGTCCATTACTTTATACCGAATACATGAAAACGTAATCTCACCACCCGTGGAGAAAAACCCTACAACTGCACCCAAACACTTCGTTCCTATCTCTCTATTCTTTCTAATAGCAAGTAGCACCGAAAAGCATGCAATGAAATACGATATTGCCAGGTGCTGCTTGCTGTTAAAACACAAATGCTTACACTGCGTTCTTAGCATTACAAGGGTTACTGTAACAACAGGAAAAATCCCTTTAGCGTAAGCAAATTATAAAAAAAAAAAAAAACAACACTGTTTAAATACTGCTTTAAAGACATAGTATGCTCTCTCCGAGTGGGTGGCGACGGTGTAGAGGTTAGTGTGTTGGCTTGTGACCCGTGCGGTGCAGGTTCAATCCCCATGGGGAACAACAACATACGCCACCCATTCTCATGCCTCTACACCAAAAGGAGGATTTCTGCCTGGTAGTACAATGGACCGTTACCGAGTCTGAGTGCTCTGGGATTTGGATTTCCTTTTTTTCAAAATAAAAAAAAATAAAAAAAAAAAATGCTCTCTCCAACTGAGCCTATAATCCAAAGTAATACCTAAGTACTTAAAGCTATCTTCCTTAGTACATCCCAATTTCGGTTTATGAAAGGGAAATCTATATAATCAGCTATACAACAAAACTGCTGCTCTGTTTCTCTAACTGACAAAGGCATTTGATCTCGTCAATCACAGATTGTTCTTAAAAATTCTCTACATATATGGATTCAGAGATAATATTTTGAACTGGTTCTCATCCTACCTTGAGTGATACAATTTCCTGTCCTGATACAGGGGTTCCTCAAGGATCAGTCCTTGGACCATTACTCTTTGTTATTTATATAAATTCTATACTTAAACTGTCACTAAATGGATACATTATCGCTTTTGCTGACGATCTGGTTCTGTCGTATGCTGCCTCCTCTCTAGAAACGGTAAAAACCCAATTGAATATTGACCTAGCTATTTTGACAAGGTAGTTTAGGCATCACCAAATGGTCCTTAGCAGCCAGTCTAAAGTTATGTGTTTTTCTCTTTCAAATGAGCTATCAATGCAATGAGTGGGCCTGCATAGCGCAAATTGCGATCATCATAACTGCTATGATTCCTGCGTGCAGCTAGAATCAGTTTCAGAATTTAAATATCTAGGAGTTATTCTTGATTCAAAACCTAATTGGAAAGCACATATTAAAAACTTAAAAAAATATATGAATCTTGCTCTAAGTAAATATATCTCACTTGCGTAAACTGTTGCCACCAAATCTAGTCACATCAGTTTACTACGCGTTAGTTAATTCTCGTTTGGAATATGGTATTTCTTGCTGGGTTAGTCCTTACATTAGTACTTTGAAGCCTATCATTACAGCCCAAAAAAAAGATAATCAGAGTAATGTTGTTCCAGCCAAGGTGGGAGCCATCATTTCCACTGTTCGATTCAGTCAAAGTATTACCACTTAGGCATTTATACGTCTAAAAAAGTATTGCGACTGTTCTACCTGCGAGGTGGCTATAACAATTTAATTGGAAATAATTTAACATATTCACTATGTTCAACAAATATTGTTGTAGTTCCAAGAGCTAGAACAGAATACTTTAGACGTTCTATTACTGCTATAGCGCCACATATATACTCGTATATAACAGACTTCCTGCCGATTTATGTAGTAATGTCGGATTTAATAGATTCCTTAAAAAACTCAGAAATTGGCTTTGGAAAGATATTTTTGCCTGCATTGTCAATTTCGGATTGTCTCATATAAACCCATATTAAATTCTAAATTGCCTCCCAATATATATAATTTTTTATAATTTTTTTCCTCAACTTTCTCTCATTGCTCTTACATGTCGTTCTTAGTACGGCTCTCCATATCGATAAAATATGAATAATACACTTCAAATTGGTAATATTACCACAAAGTGTATAGGATACATCATTTCAATTAATAATTCATGGTTAATTGTACCAAATTCCTCTTTACAGTTTTTATCATCAATTGAAACCTTTGTATACGAATTGATGTATAGATACTATTGTAATATTGTAATAATATAAAATTGTAAGTAGTAAAATAGTAATAGAAATTGAAATGAAAAATAAAAGTTCACAAAAAAATTCACAAATTCAAAAGATCAAACTATAAATATATGGGAGTCGGACAGATTCCCGAAAAACCGCATCCAGAAAATCCAAAATGTTTTTTTTATATTGTTTTTCGGGATTTATTTTTTTTTTTGCATTTTGTATTTCGGATTTTCGAGATTGTGACCTTAACGCTTAAAAAAATATCTTCGGTCTCGAACGGGGAAGTGCCAAAAACTGACGAAAAATACCAAATGTGTAACATGAAATTGTCAACAGTGGTAATAAGACACATAATTCAAACGGTACAAACATGTTTTGTTATTGAAAAATATATAAAACAAACATAGGGAAAGGCTACAGTCCACTTGGGTGAACTGTTGGATAATCTTTTCCTATTCCTATTCACCATAAAGTAGGTGTGGGAAAAATCTAACTATAGACGAATTGAAGAAGGATATGCTCTAAATATTCTGTGAAACATAACATTGAATTTCGATTTTATCGATAAATTTGTGTTTTGAGTCAGTGGTTTTAAAAATTCTAGTGCTTGATTATTTGTGGCCTCAAGAGAGTATACGCTCCAAATTTTAGCTTTCAAGCTCGAGATTTAGGGCCTACATTTTTGCCGACGGACGGAGATGCCTATATCGACATTACCTGCCACCAGGTAAAATTCTGCCCGCCGTCAGTGGAAGTAGCTCTTAATAGCGCAAGATAAATTACCTGCCGACCCAGCTGCACGTTACAATGTTTCAAGAGATTCAAGAGTGAAGAACGTTGCCAGTCTTATTAATAATAAATCCCTATCCGCTCGTCATGTCTATCACGTAAGTCTATCATTAAGCAATTTAACCATTTGGTGGTACTTCGACCTAAAAGATCTTTTGTACCGTATGGGCCAGAAAAGCTTAAACTAGTAGAATTTTCACTTTCCGTGTAAAGCGGACAATTTTACCAGTAGAAGAATTCCTTATGTCCTCGGGGCTCATTTGCTCCCTGAAAAAGATCTTCTTTGTAATTCCATTAAGGGCTGGACATTGACATAAAATGTGTTTAGCTGACTCGTCCTCTTCAAGACAGAGTCGGCACTCAGGAGAGTCTGATATTCTCATTTTGTGTAGATGATATCTTAAACCATGGTGACGAGTAAGGTAACCTACTAGGTTTTTGATATCATGCCTGCTTAGGTTTAGACATTTGCTCTTGATAAACTGAACACAAATTTTTCTCAGTATTAATTAAGAATATTGAAGATGGAATGCTACGGCATGTTGACAGGCTTTTAATACACTTTGCCGTTCATTCATGTGTTTTGTACCATGAAATATTCAAATATTCAAATTAACAATGCTTGAAAAAATTAAGGCAAAGGAGCTGTCAGCAGGTAAAACAACGTTTTTAATCTTAAGTTTAAGTTGTTAGTCTTTCTTTTACTACTTACTTTACTTAACGGGCTCCTGACCCATGAAGAGTTTCTGCCTGAGACATATTTTCTGCGATCCCGGGCACGCTACTTCTAGTTTTTCAGGCCAAGCGCCCTAACATCCGCGATGACTTGGTTTTTAAAACGGAGGTCGGAGATTCTCTTGGCTGCAACACTATTGTCCATTCGCTCAATATGGCCCAGCCAATGTACTCCACGTGCTTTAGCTTTTTGGACTACATCTACATCTTGGTTCAGCTCATAGAGTTCGCGGTTATATCTTCTCCTCCATTCGCCCTCCTCACACGCAGGACCAAAGTGTTTCTTTTATTTGTTGTAAATGTTAAATTGTTAATGGAGATACACACATTATGTTTATATTAAACATTATTATGTTACTTGTAAATATTGTTTTCTACATATATTTTATTTTCTTCAAATTGTTGTTTAACTATTTAATAAATTGAAGTTAGAAATCATGTCAAATCTGCACACCGGACAAAATGTGCATTTTGAATCAAATTCAATTTTGGAATGCCTTTATGGCTTCCCGCTAGAAATAGTGAAATAGTGGTTTTTATTAGTTCACTATATCACTCCTTAAGGTACGATTACACGGTCATTTTTTCGAGTCATTTAAATGACGCTGTGACGTCAAGAAAAAATGTCGCAGTAGAAAGACATTCAAGCTACGATCCTCATTGGTCATTTTGAGAAAAAATGGCGATCACACGAAATGACTATCATCGTCATTTTTGTCCCAAAATCAAATGACGTAGTACACTGCGAGTCATTTAGAATTTTCCGTTGGGATGTCATTAAAAAATGACGATTACACGGTAATGCCTCATCAAAATGAGAAATGTCACCTTTTCTATTATTTCGATTTCGTAATGACCAATGAGAAAATTATAGCTTCTGTCATTTAGTGTTTTTCTCTCATCTATATAAAAGATGTCAAAAATAACTTTTGCGATGATGGTAGAAATAACGGAGACGGCGTATTTGGCAACGTGTGTGCTGGAAAGCAGTGAAGACTACCTTGATTACGAGCGAACGCGACGAAAGCGGAGTATTTGGCAAAAGATATGGTTGAGCCGTCGCGAGAAGAGTGGATTTTGTGCTGGATTACTGCTCGAATTGCGTGAAGAAGAACCAAAACTATATCGCAATGTCCTTCGTATGTCAGCCAATCAATTCGAGTATTTGTTGAGGTTGGTGAAGCAACACATCGAAAAACAGAACGCAAATATGCAAGAGAGCGTTTCGGCGGAAGCACGACTGGTAATAACGTTCAACACAATTATACCGTGCGGTTTCTAATAACATTTTGGAAAAATATCCTTTTTAAAGGATTAAAGCTCCATTTTGTTTGTTGTAAGGACCTCTTAGTAAAATAACATATATACATATACATACATTTTTAAAATAGGGACTTGCAAGAATCCAATGTTATAGAAGGCTTAAAGCAGTTGAACGACTTAAAATCAGTCAAAAGACTTAAAGCATTCAAAAGATTTAAAAGCAGTCAGCGCGTTTTCGTGTCCTTCGACAGCCAATCAATCAGAAAGTGGTGTTGGCATGCAAGTCGCTCCATCATTTTTTAACTACACGAATAAAGTAATGTAAATGTGGATATTTTACATAACCTGCATCGAATGTACCTTGACCGGACTTTGCCTTGCGCAGTTTCGTCACGAAAGCCTTGAAGTTGCTACGCATGCTATTCCACTTCTTTCTGGCTTCGGTTAAATCAACTGCGTCGATGGCCAGCTCTAGTACAACAATTGCCCGGTTTTGACTTGTTGAAGTTTGTATTCTGGAACTGAGCTATCCCAAAGCGCCCGTTGCTTTTGCACCAAATACTTGGCATGTGCTCCAATTCATTTCCGCTACACAGGTGTTGTTCGTACAAGTACGCATGCATCATCATATCGCACCGAAGGTTTGTATAACATAACCAAGTGATGTATGATAGATAGATAGATAGATATTTTTATTTTGTATGAAAAATTATACATATGTATACATATGTAAGAATAACACCTGGGTATAGCGGAAATAGATTATTTACTATAAGAAGTAGACATTAAGATAGTTTAGATGAAGTTAAGTGAAGGTTAGGTTAGGTTAGGTTTATGTGGCTGTCGGCAGAAGCCGACACACTTAGACCAATTTAGGTCCATTGTGATACCACGTATACGAGTATTATCTACCTCAACTCTGTAGATGGGACTGGCCAACGACACGCGGTTGTTCTCAAACGGTCCCCCATCTACGTACTAACCGCGCCAAACGTCGTTTAATTACGGTGATCTGACGAGAACCGATTAACTCGACGTGGTATGGTTGTTGGTTTAAGTTAAGTGAAAGAATTGTAAGAACACAGTTGAGTAAAATAAAATTGTTAAAATTAAGAAAAAAAATTGATTTCATCAACGAACCCTCACACACATCAGTCACAATCAAACGCGATTCTTCTTCGTCGCTCCACGAATAGCCAATTTTCCTATCCCTATTTACTCCTGTTTTCTGTGTTTTGCCTAATTTGCTCGACTTTGTTGTACTTTGGGTATTCAAACTCACACGATAGTTAACAGAATAGTCCATATTGTCGGCACTTGACGGCAACGGGTCGCATTCCATTGCACCCATAGTAATTTGTACCGAAATAGCAGCCAGACACATGCAACAAACACCAAATGAAAGCGCAGATATCATATTAAATGCTTGAATGACATGAATTTCGTGCCTTGTCATTTTTTGGAGGCTTACATTTAAATGACGCAACAGCCAAAAACTGTAGTCATTTGTCCTAGGCGTAATTAAAGAGCGATCACACGGCCATTTTTTCCGTCATCTTAATGGCACAAAATTCATGTCATTTTCTACGCCATTTTCCTAGTCATTTAAATGACGCCTGAAATGTCGTCCCAAAAATGGCGATCACACAAAACGACATTAAAATGACGGCTTTGTGACGTGAATGACGAAAAAATGACCGTGTAATCGTACCTTTACAGAAATTGTTCTTAAGCTATTATATTCAGTTTGTGAACTGATGTGTTCATGTGACAAATCAACAAAAAAAAGGCGCCCAAGTGCCAATTTCGGAGCTGCGTGGTTTAATTAATATTCCGTTGACAATTAATATTTGTGCAATTTTCATCGATTAATCTTTTGATTTTATTCCATAAAATAAGAAACCATGAACATTTTAAAATACCCGTAAAGAAAGGCACGGAAAATTCGATAACAAGCGATAAGTTACGTCATAACGCATTTAATGTTAAACAAATTTTGATAAAAGCTGCTTTAGTCTTTGCTCAAAGCCCTTATCATTGAGGCCAATATGATGTTTATGAGCTTTAAGGCCTTTTTTACGATTTCGGCACGTGCAGTGCATGCTCCCGTTATGGATTATCGGTCGATCGTCCTTTAACGATACAACTGATCTCCAGTCTTTGAATTTGTATATATCGGTATCATCTTCTAACATGTTGATGTAGTTGAGGAAGTTTATGAAGGGTTTTCTTTTTTATTTTAGCAAATTATTTAAAAAATTTGAAATTTTAAACTTTTTTTCCATTAGCAAGCAATTATTTAAAATTTATCAATTCGTCAAACAACCCGGATCAGTGAGTAAATTTTTTGACAGTTTTTACAAACGGATAAATTCCAAAAACATTATTAACAAGATTTTGGGTTTATCAACTGAACAAACACTTAATAATATTTTAAAAATCATTACTTATTAATAAGGATGTGCCTTTGTTAGCACAGTCTCTTTAAACTGAATGAATTTTACTATGAAATTCACTTTTTATAGATGTATGTAAAACGTGTGTATTTGCCAAGTATGAATCATGCGTGGATCTACCGCCAAACAAGTAACTCTTCTACGGCAATCCAAAGAGCTTATACATACATACATATTAGGCCGTTAACGGCCCATACAGGGCATAGAACCTAGCTTCTCCAACCACTTTCATGCGAAGTGGAGGTGACCTACAGTTTTACGCCGAAGAAGCTTCTCATGACAATTTGATACTCTTGTAGGTTTGTCAGACATTCGCAAGAGGTGTCAACAACACGCGGTATTCCAAAGTGGTCCCCCCTCTAAGTACTAACCACGCCCAACGTCGTTTAATTGCGGTGATCTAACGAGAACCGATTGATTCGACGTGACAAGGTCGTTGGAGAGCTTATAACCGAGTTTAAACATGGCCATGAAAATACTGCGAGTTTGTAATCGTCTGACTTACAAAGATCTACATTTTTTGGGCCAATAAAAAGACGTCAAATCGAACTTTTGCAGGCCTAGCGTCATTTTGTGCAGATTAAACTAAAAATCTGCAGGAAAGGAGAAGGAGTATAATTTTAATTTACAGGCATACTGTTGGGCTTTCACAGATAGTTGCGTTTACGAACTCGAGGATTAATTTTAGTTTGCCTACTTTCCATTCACATTAAATAAACATGACGAGAAATTGAAAGCATCTCTCTACATCTCATTTTTTTTTTATAATTTGCGTGCGCTAAAGGGATTTCTTTTTTCTGTAGTGACACAGTACCCTTATAATGGTAAAACCGCAGCGCAGGCATTTAGTTTTGTGCGCAAGTATATCACAACAATTCATTGCCTATTTTTGGGTGCTACTTACTGAAAGAATAGAATGATAGGAAAGTAGTTTGGTGCGATGGGATTTTTTTCTCAACAGGTGGCGCCTAAATTGCTTTAGGGAGATCAGTTTTTGTTGTGTGTATTCAATTTATAAAAATCATGGCCCTGGTCGGGATTCGACGCACGACCTGCCAATCACTTAGTGAATACACTACCATCGCACCATTGCCACCTGTCATTACAAAGGGTGCAGATAATTTTCACAGCCTTACAAGATAGGTGATATTGGAGCATTAACTTTTAAACCAGCAGTTATCCCTTTTTCCCATTAAGTTAATTTCATTTTTAGGTGGAGTTCAGAGTCCACACCACATCTGGTCAATTCTTGTCTACCTTTTGAACCCTCCATCCCTCTCTCTTTGTTAAGGTCGAAACTTAAAAACAATTTTGTGTTATTGCCTATAGCGTAAAGTAGACATGATGAAAATGTTCAATTGTTAACTTATTTTCTTTGAAAAAAAGATGTTTCCCTGACCACTGGGTGGTAATTACAGGACATGTGAGAAGTATTCCATTAGGAAAATGAAAATATTTCTCCTTTGTTATGAACTGACCAATAAGTAAATTGATTTCTGGCTTGGATACCCTGTAGTATAATTGTATTGATGTGAATGAAGAAAAACATTTCAACGATGAGTTACAGTTTTTATTAGCTTTTATGATTATGATAACCAAAGTACCAAGTTATTTGAAGTATTAATCAATCAGACTACTACACCAGACTCGGACCAAATGCGTCATCAATCAGAAATCTAGGAAATCTTTAAAGTAATTAGCTTTAAATTCATTATGAAAATACTTCCCAAATCAAATCATGAGAAAAGTCACAAAAGTAATTAATTTCATTTAATGTAGTTAACTTTTCACACAATCAACAACACTGACGACTTTATTATATATAATTTGCAAACAAGCCAGCCACGGGAAATGAAAGTGACAAATTGGTTTCGCCACGTGCACTTTGTTGTCGGAAAAATAATCCAAAATAATTTAGACGGCTAGTCCTGGTGAGTGATCTGGTGAAACTTGGCACGATTCATTATGTACTCAATCAATATCTTATTGAAACCAGGATCGAAATAAATGGTTTTAATTTCAAGTGGAAGGAGAATAATGACGATTTATCATTTTGCGTATTAAAATTGCGGGCCTCGCTGACGACGGTAACATTTGAAAACTTATTAAGGACATTACCTTTGTTAGAAAAAAGGTGATACACTGGCGATCACAAGGATGAGGTCATATATTTTGCAATCGATTTTCAGTCTTTATACCTGTTGGGAATTTTATACCCGGAAACTTTTACTACCTGTGAACAGGTACATATTTTCCCAACAGTAAGTCATAAAATTAAAGGATATAAGAACCGACCGCTGGAATTTCCCAAGATCAAACAATGAACTACTTGAAAAGCGTATAAAAAGATGCGTCACTAGGATGAGGCCACATGCAAAATCTTCGAAAGAAAGGAAAAAATTAATAAAATGTTTACATTTTATGGTTTTAAAACATTTATTTATTATGTTTTTCAATATGACCTCTATAAGACGGTTTGGAATAGAATCATACAGTTTTTTTTAAATAATCAAGAAAAATGTCGGCCTAATAACGAATATTGTCAAAAAACAGAATAGTGCTTATTTAAAATTTTGTGTGCAAACGAAATTAGCTAATTAATTGATATTTGGGTCGAACGTTCGATTCGCTTACCGTAGTGGGATGAATTGCATCAAAAAATTCAGTTTAAATAAAACTGAATTGTAAATATATAGATTACCCAGGACATAGGATTCCTAAAACGGCCAGGCACTGTATGAATTAATTTTACATTCTATACATTGCCAGTCATCACAGATGAGCTATGACTGATACTCAATTTACACATCTCCTGTCCCATAAGAAAGACCCACAAATGGGCGGTGCCCAATCGTATCTCCAAATTTCTTTACCGTGACTATATAATGCGAAATAATAAAAGTGAAGTTAAGACCCGTTGATTTTCATTAGGTATGTCAAAATATGAAGTTAACGTCTGACAGAATTTTGTGAGTTGGGTTGCCGCCACATTACAGCAGGTGTCTTTGTAGTCCGTGCTATCCTGACAATATTTTTTTACAAATTTTTGTCTGTTGCCAAATAAACACATTGGTGTTATGTAATATCGAATTGGTTGCATATTTATGGTAATCTTTCTACGTTAATTTTTTTGAGACCCCTAGCTTGACCAAGGAAGTTCTTGCGGAATGGTCGTTAGGAGAGGTCATCCATAAGAGATTAGTTTTTGATCGATTTATATTTCAGCATGTACGAGACTCCGTCGTTGCGTTAGGAGTCTTCGGACGGTCCTTGTCAGACTCACTTACGGGTCTGCCAACCAACAACCATACCACGTCGAGTTAATCGGTTCTCGTTTCGTGTCGAAGGATGATCTTCTGTGCATCTTCGAGTCACTAAAGAATAAAAAGTCGACGGGGATGGATGGTGTCCCAAACGTCGTATTGAGACACCTGCCTTTAGAGGCTGTAGATATTTTCACCACGCTGTTTAACAATGCGCTGAATAATGCACATTATCCGGCGCATTGGAAGGTAGCTGTGGTACACCCTATCCCGAAAAAATGTAAAGATAGGACGAACCCTGCCAATCTCCGGTCAATTAGCTTGCTTCCGAATATTAGCAAGGTCTTTGAAAAGGTTGTCAATAGAGCCCTGTTAAAGTGGGTCGAGGACAATAATATAATCCCGGACAACCAGTTTGGTTTCAGGGCGAGGCATGACACTATTCATGCCGCGTCGAAACTGGTTTCCGACATTCAGTGGAATAAATGCAAGAACCAATGCACGGGTGCTTGTCTGGTTGATTTTGAGAAGGCTTTCGACACCGTATGGTTAGAGGGACTTTTCTAGAAGTTGACCAGGCGGGGGATGCACAAACCTTTGCTATATGTAATTTATAATATGCTTATGGGAAAGAAGTTCGTTGTCAAATGTGGCAACGTGACTTCGAGCAGAGTCTTTGAAATTAAAAACGGTTTACAGCAGGGGGCGGTCAATTCTCCGATCCTGTTTAACATTTACACGAGTGATCTGGTGGGTTCACTCAGACATGCTATAGCGTATGCCGACGATTTGGTGGCATACAGATCAGGTCCTAAAATCGAGGTCATTAATATCCTTTTGCAGCGTGACTTCGATCAAATTAAGCGATATTGCGACGACTGGAAGTTGAAAATCAACTTTCAGAAGACGGAAACAATCTTGTTCAGAACTCCATTGGCTGGGGCCTCTAGGGATACCGGAAAAAACTGGAAGAAATTTGCCATTATTGGACAAAATGGGCAGGCATTGGCGGTGAGAAGCGTAGTTAGATATCTGGGTATCTGGCTTGACCAGTATCTGTATTTCGATAGACATATAGTTGCTTGTCTTGCTGGGGCCAAGAAGGCTTATGCTCTGACAAGGAGACTGTTTCATAGCAGTCAACTTGACTCTAGAGTGAAGGTCATTTGCTACGTGGCCTTTATAAGGCCGATCACCGCTTATGGTTGTCCATTGTGGTTTAATATAGCGCCTAGTTATATGGAAAAGATTCGGGTTTTGGAGAGACAATGTCTTAGGACCTGTCTCCGGTTGTTCCGAACGCCCGAATCCAACTATATAAAATACTATCCCAACAAGGTCCTATACGATGGGGCTCAGTTGAATAGGATTGACAATTTCCTCATTAAGGTCACTCGAAGGCACGTTGCAAGGGCGATGGCCAGCGACAATAGTCTGATATTTGGGGCTTACTACCCCAATGAAATGTACATAGAGAGTACGCTCCGGTCTGGCTTTATCCCGCCAGAGGCATTTATCCATATTGATTCAAAAGGGCTGGTACAGACGAGGGATGGTATCCCGGTCTTATACCATCGCTATCGCAGCGCGAGAGATAAGCGGCTCCTCCATGACGGGGACGTCGCCAATGCTCATGAGTTCCTCCGTTTTAGTACCGCAATATCGGAGAGGGATAGATTCGACACGGAAAAGCAATTCGCCGAATTTTGGTGGCTTGTTGAGGGGGGAGGGGTCAACATGCCCTCCCAGGACGGTGCGTTACTCTAGGTAACATCCTCTTAGCTTATAAGTTAGATTAAGTCAGCTAGGGCGTTTTTGGGAGAGGCCGGGCTCGCCAACGTGTGGTGGTGCTTCCGGGAGTTGACTGACGCTGTAAGGCTTCAGTCGGCTCACGGCGGCGCGTGTGCACGTTGACGACTGCCAGGCGCTCGGAAAGCAATTGGTATTTTGACCACTTATTGCGCCAGGCAACGAGTGCTCAGAATCCTAATTATAGTTAGAATACGTTAAGTAGTTTACGTAAGTAGAATAGGTAGTTTGTAATTTGTTTTATATAAAATCTCAATAATGATACCGAGTTTTAGTAAATTTTCTCGAGGAATATATATGTAAGATTAGTTCGTAAAATAGTTCGTAGGCCGAAAGGCAATAATTCTAAGATATAGTTAAGTTTAGAGCGTTCGCATAAGGACCAATAAATAAGAATAAGTATCCTGTTAATTTTAAGTTAGGTTTAATCATTTTTGTCTAGTATGTAAGTAGATATTTATCAATGAATAAAAAAATGAATTTCAAAGTCAAAAAAAAAGTAATCGGTTCTCGTCAGATCACCGTAATTAAACGACGTTGGGCGCGGTTAGTACGCAGATGGGGACCGTTTGAGAACAACCGCGTGTCGTTGGCCAGTCCCATCTAAAGAGTTGAAGTAGATAATACATACGTGGTATCACAATGGACCTAAATTGGTCACCTGCTCCGCCGCGCCAATCATACCAACCGTCTGTCTATTTGACCTGCCTTCGTGACCACTCGTCAAACATCGGCCGAGCTAGGTCGTACATCTGGATTTGTACTCTTAGTTAATCTGCAGTGGTTGCTACCCCAAGGCTCCCGCGGAGTGGGCCAATGGTTGATGGGATCGTAAATGCCAACCCACTTGAGTTCCTGAGGGGTATTGATAGGAGGTAAAGGGATTTGAGGAGTGGACAGCGAGGACACTCTTTTGGTGCTAGCTAAAGCTATGAGTAGATTAAAATCCGTCCCAGACTATGTTTGCAGTGATTTCAAAGATTTCAATAGCAAGCAGGGTCGCTCTGCTGTCAGAGGCAATATAAGATATGTACCTATGTTGGTAGTATTTCTGTTTAAATTCTCCTTAATGCAGTGCTCTACTCCATTACGAAGACCTTAGCTTTCACTGTTAATCTCTTATCTCCCAAAACCAACATGGCTTTCTTAAAGGAGGATCAACTACCACAAACCTAGTGAAATTTTCGTCATCCGCCCTCTCAACCCTGGAAAGCGGCTTCTTTGGCCACCTCTCGGGTTCCACAACCAATCTGTCATCTAGGTCCCCCTTCTATCTTCCGCCGCACCGCACGTCCTATGGCTCCAATGAACCAATCTCCCGCATGCTGCGGAAGGTTAACGCAAACCTCACCGCCAAATAAAGGGGGACCTATGCCCCACCAAAATTAAAATGCGGAGGTTCTTTTCTCCACATTTGGGAAGAGAGAGGCTTTAGTAGTCGCTCCGGATATTCCTTCGGGAACCCCTCTATCTGTTTTGGATCCATTCGTTTATCATACGAGTGACTCCTTAACAAACACATATTCATTTTAAGTCCAGTTTGGTGCTTCTGGAAATATGGACTTGAAGTTGCGGCTGAAATTGTGTCTTTTCAGATAGTTGTCTGTATAGGACTCGTACTCCTACCGAGTTCCCACAAAAATAACTTTTTGGGCAATTTATAATGATTGGCGATCAGACATAGGGTTACTTATGAATTCTGGCAAAATGTTAACTTTCTTAGGCTATTGGACATTTCATAATGTTTGTCCAATTTGTTACTGAGCCACTGTAACTTGCTTGCTTGTTGGAGTCTAATGGGGAATGGAGAGTTTTATAAAGCGTATAATCATTTCAGTAATACCTTCGGCGGAAGTGTTGGCATGTCTCTATTTCTTGAATACAAGTCAGTCTATGGCCAGAAGGCAACAAATTCACGAAGTTTCAAATCAGGCGGTGGCTTTCTTCTGGAGCACCAGGCTCTTGCCTCCTGCAAGTCAAATCCATTTGTTATATTTGTTATAAATTATGAATCTACTTATTTTAGAACATAAAAATTGTCGAAGAAAGATTCAGTCTTTTTTGTCTATATGGCTGCTTTTGTCTGATGTATGTGCAAATATTTACCTCAAGAGTAGGTATTTTCTTTTTTCCGGAATTCAATGCCTTCAAACCAATAACATACCTGTTCTATAAACTGAAATGAAACGCCTTCCGCTCCTTTCTAAAGATACAATGCACTATTGGCGATGAAATAAGGTTAAACTCGTGTCTTGACTATCGTATCCCTTTTTATACCCTATTCTAAGGGTATATTAATTTTGACGCGAGGTTTGTAACATATCTTAATATTGGCCGTAGACCCCTAAAAGTTACTATATTTATGATCAGCATCGATAGTAATGTCGATCTAGCCATATCCGTCTGTCGGCAAAAATTAGGCCTTTAAACTGGACCTTCAGAGCTGAAATTTTAACCATATACTCTCTAGGGGCCCGAAATAATCAAGTTTAAGAATTTTTGAAATCCGCCCACAGAAACGCCCACAAACTCAAAAAAAAAACTAATTTATCGAAAAAATCGAATGTTGAGCTAAAAAGCTGAAATTTTTTATATATGATCTTTGACTCCTACAACTGCTCGGGAGATGAAATTTCTAAAATCCGCCACTTGTGGGCGTGTCCACAATTAAATAAAACAATTTTATTGAAAAGTCAAAGTTTGAGTTGGGAAAATGAAAATTTTTAATATACACCCCTATCGTGGAATCCGTCGGGGGGAACGATCCGCTAATAGTGAACAATTTGCATCGTGCAATCCGCAGACGTGAACCATCCACATGTCGGTAACGTGAATTATTTTCTTTTCTTTTCACTGAATTTAATTTTTACAAAACATATGTGTTTGAAATGAGCTGTCACAATTGAATTTTGAATAGTGGTATAGATAGCAATTTTCTGTTCACGTGAATCGAATAAGTGAAGTGAATCTCAGATCCGACGGATTCCACGATAGGGGTGTTAGACTCTCTAGGTGCCCTTTATACTTATGTTTAAATACCCACCACTATCGTGGAATCCGTCGGGGGAACGATCCGATAATAGTGAACCATTTGCATCGTGTAATCCGCAGACGTGAATCATCCACATGTCGGTAACGTGAATGAAATTCACTGTATCGTGGAAAACAAACGGATCGAATCTATCCATGCATTTGACATCCGCAGTTTTTATTTTATTTTCACTGTGTTAATTAACTTAACTTCATATAATTGTTAAATAAAACAGAACTAGCATTGTTTCGAGTCAATTTCTGCTTAAATTCTAAACGTTGTAACTTACGTCTATGGTAACACCATTCTGAACATTATGTCACTCTTTATCGAACGAATAAATTGACACTTGCTATTTTAACCTCATCTGGATTGGAAGTTTCCCTTTATTTCTTGTTCCAAAGTTATCACGCTAATCACTGAATTGAATTTCCTAATCACCAATAGTGGTCGGTAAGGGAGAGTATCCGACGGATCCCACGATAGCAATTTTCTGTTCACGTGAATCGAATAAGTGAAGTGAATCTCAGATCCGACGGATTTTACGATAGGGGTGATTTTTTAAATCCCCCTACTGACACGCCCACAATTAAATGAAACAATTTTATTGAAAAACCAAAGTTTGAGCTAGGAAGCGTTTTTTTATGTAGAGCGTTCTTAACAGTTCAACCAATTCGCCCAAGCGAACTGTAGCCCGTCCCTATGTTTTATTATATGTTTTAGACAATTCAGAAAATTTAACCATACACCCTTCACATTGACTGGACTATTGCAAAAGCTTCTAGGAGCTACTGCTACTACTATCTGTTCTTCAGTATTCATCTACTTCAATGTGAATTATAACTTCTGGTGGATCTCCGGTATAAAGTGTTCAGTGGCGGACTAACCAGGGGGCGGAAGGGCCGGTCTTGGGGGGCCCCCAAATCCTTCAATTTATAATAAAATGGGACTTCAGTGAATCGTTACCCTGTATATCGCTCATACTTCAATACTTCTTGAGCATTTGCATCTCGGTTGCATCATGCGAGAGGAGTTTTTCGAAACTTAAACTAATTAAAAATTATCTTCGATTTACAATGGATCAAGAGCGAGTGGTTTGGTTAATCTAGCCGTGCTTTCAATAGAAAGAAAAATTTCCAAAGAAATCGATTTCACAGAAGTTATTGAGGAGTTCAGTAAATTGAAGGCACGAAAACACATATCACACGCTACAAAAAATAAAAAAAAACTATCTGATTTATTTTATTTTATTTTTTTTTTTTTGTCGATCGATTCGTATTTTATTTTCCTCACCCATATCCATTCCATATTGTAGGTATGTATGTTTATTTAGCCTACATAATTTAATTCGAATTTAAATTTCACATGCCAGATGTTAACGAAATAAACATTATTTATACATACAAATGTGAACTGAATAAAAAGCTTGTAAAACGACATAGGTACATTTTTTTCAAAGCTGGGGGGCCTCATTCAGCTATGCCGCCCCGGGCCTCTGAAGGGCTTAGTCCGCCACTGAAAGTGTTGCACGCCAAATAAACATACCTCAGCATTATATTCACTCGTCCAGGTGTGAATGAAAAACGGTGAGACACACGCTAAGCACTACTGTCATTCCTTTGTAATTCACAAGTAGAATTTAGAATAAGAAATTCCCTACATGAAACCTTGCATGTAGCTTCAAAGTTTCCTCCTCAGATGTTCGAAATATTCGCTATTAAAAACCAACATAAGAAGAATTTGCATTTTGAAACCGTGTGCATGCAAAGATCGTCCTGTTTTCCTTCTTTTTTTTTGCTTGCCTCATATAGAGAGGCTAAGTCCAACAAGAAAACGCGAAATAGGAGAACCCAAGGTGCATGACAAAGAAGGCGAACCTCCTCGGGCGGGAGTTCATTCAAACATAATGCATAGCATATGCATAACCACTCCAGTAGCTCCACTGAATGTCATATAACGGTATACAAGGAATGCAACCGTGCTACATGGCTGAAGAAAAGCAACATGTATCGCTGTCCCAGCTGCCAGACGTGACTCAAGCATGACGTATATTCTATGTCAGGACATTTTGTATCCTATTCATATGAAAGCAAGCTCTGCTTCTAACTGCAACGTGACTAATAACTCTGCAGATGGAAATCAGCAGAAAAGATAGCAGTTGTAATGAGGTGCATGGAGCACAATCTCCATCAAAATTGACTTTGGTATCAGCAACACGGTGCCGGAAAATGTTGTCCTTTCGAAAGCAAGTGTGGAGCAAACATTTTCATTTACATACTACCAATGCAATTTTTACTACACAGATGATTGAAGTTGGCAGTGAAATAAATGGAACCAACAAAAACAAAAAACACCATCAAAGGACTGAAAATGAGTTCATAGAGTAAATGAATAACAAAGACATCATACATTCCACCGGGATGGGGTAGGGGACTACTGATTAGTAATTCACTTGCTACGAAGCTGAAGTAAATAAATAGTGGACAGCAAATATTTATTATCAAGTACGTGATATTGTAAGGGTAATGAGGATTTGTCGATTTTTATCTTTATCTTCAGGGAGCGTTACTTATTTGCTTGGATGCTGCCATTTTAGCAAGCAGTTACCATTAGGACATACTGTAAGAATGACGACAGAAAAGAAAAATTTTCTAATTTCAGTTTGATGTCCTTTTTAATGGATGAAGTTATATTTTTCTGTTGGTGATGGTTCGTCCGGTGGAATTTAAATTACATTGTGCCACGAAGCCATTGGAGTTTTGAGATTAATTTTTCCATTGCACACACATTTTAAAAGCTTAGTTTTTTTAACACATAACGTTTCACAATAGATCGCAAAAAATGCTTACAAAGTTATAGAAAGGAGAGTCCTTATAATGACAACTTAAGAATGATTTATGTAATGAATGTAAGGTGACTATACCTACAGCGTTCGTCGCCGCGGGGATATGACTATGACAGCCAATTGAATTAGATTTATGGAAAAAGTTCTATGTGTTGTCTTACTCCTATGCTACGCAGAACATTGTTAAGGAACCTTTTACTGGTCTAATTATTAAATCGGTAAAATATATCTTTTATATAAGACTTTGATATTTATTCCAGGTTAGTCGTTTGGTCAATGAATTTCTGCAGATGTTGCTTATTTTGTATTTGAAAATTACACTAAATCACGCTCGTGTTTCCACTTTCCACGCAGCGTTAGTATGTTGTGCGCCCTTGGAGTGATGTTGCAATCTATGTAGTTATAGTCAGAGATTGGTTTTTGACCCTTAATTAAGATGTTCGAGCTGAACTGCTATTAATGGTGTTCTTTTGCACGCGCATATACTCTAATTTTGAAATTTGCATGCTAAGATAAAACAGTGCTTCCAAAATCCATTTTCCTGGTTTCTGATGACTCGTTGGGATGAATTTTTCAGGAAATGTCAAAGTTTGACATCTCGCCGACCACTGCCTATTCGGCAGTTGTTATTTATTATTGTTATATTTATAAACTTAACGATACACGTTATTAAAAGCAAATCTGTCAATGCGAAATAGAAGCACCCAGTGCAACAACCAGATAACTCCACTTTTTGAAATGTTGAGCAAATTAAAAAAAACTATCTCAAAAATAAGAAATCAAACTTATTGCAAAATATTAGTTAATTTTGAAAAAAAATCATCAAAATGAATTTATTTAATTCAAGATATATCAAAAAATTGTACATTAAAGTGAAAAAATAAATAAATTTGTTTTTGGACTTGTCCTCTTTTTGCACCGATTTTGGTATGAATTAAAAGGGGACCTCGTTGTCATCTTCGTAGTCTGAGTTTTCAGCTTCTTGAACTGACTGCTGCGACATCAAGTTATTGTAAAAAGGCATATCTGCTGGAGGAACATACTTTTGCGCCAAGTTTATGACATCCTCATATTTCTTGGGGTTGAGGGAAAGATTATATGTATATAATAGTTTTGGCTTAAAGGGGTCACCATCCAGCTTTGCTTTTATTTCTATGTCGTATGCCGTAAATGGCCCATGGTGACTAATGGAAGCTGAAACGCTTGCCATATTTTCTGCTTTTCTGTAGCAAAATCTTCGATATTTCGAGATGGTCCACTTAATACGATCTTTGTTGGTCACAGTTTTCTTGTAAAACGGAGCCAGGCTCGTTTTAAAATCAAATATGTCCTTATTGCTCACTGATATCACGCTAAACTTTTTCGAACACTTTTCCACTAAATTCTGCCAGTCTTTTGGTAGATAAAGACGTTCTACTCGTCGTTTTTGTTTTTCTATAACGCCAAAAGAGCGATCGCAGGGCAAAAAACTGTGTCCCGGTTCTGGTAAGTGATGTTCAATAAGGCTTATATTTTTGTGTTTTACGAGAGCATATAAATATTGGACAAGAGTGTTGTTTTTATTTTGAGCACCGCAGTTATCGGAAAATAAATATAATTTCGTCACAGTTTCACTTAAAATGGTTTGTGTACTTCTTGCCTTCTGCTCTCTTCCTTTTAGCTACGTTTCTTTTCCACGCGTTCTGATTGCGCACACGCTTTTTTCCTGAACGCATACAAATCAATAATATTACACTGAAAACTCAAAAATTTTAATGAATTTATTACCTTTTTGAACAGGTAAAGTATCAACACTACTCGATGTCTCCTCATCATCAGATTCATTTTCGTATACGGAGCCCGATATGGAAAAATCTGATTCACTTTCACTCGTTTTTTTTAAGTACGTAACCTCGCACCAAGAATTAACTGAACCAAATGATACATTTCAAAACAATACAGTAGATTCAAGCAAAAACTTTGTTATACACTCATACCTGTAAAGCTCGTTTACTGTTTGAAAAGCGGTGCAAAAACAAGACAACTCCAGGAGATGTCTTATTCTTGCTCCGTTTTGAAAAGAGTGATAACTCCAAACCCGAGTTTCCTTATCCACCTTATCCAAGAGTCAATGTAGATGTCTTTTTTGTACACCGAACGATGCAGGATTTTTTTTTTCGTATTTCTACATTAAAAAACATATTTCGCAAGAAAGTGGAGTTATCTGGTTGTTGCACTGGGTGCTTCTTGTTCTTTTATAATTTCAGAATATGTTTGGCATCAATTTCAATTGGGGGAAGTTAACAAAAGAACACGACTATTGTAAAGGGTGATTTTTATGTGTTTTTCTTTTTTTGTTTAATATGGCAACACTCAGAAAGCTGATAGATAATCTGACAGCTGATTTCATCTTTTAATTCATGCAGACTTAATGAAGGCCAGCAGATGATGTTCAGCCCGAATTGATATAATATATAAAACCAAAACTTATCGATTAAAAAGGTCAACAAAATAAACAACAATTTATATCAGTTATTTAAATTAAATTTATTTAATCGAAAACATACATATTAATATGTTATATTAGTGGAAGGGGTTATGATCCCTTTAATCCTGATCATGTCCTTACCGCCATTAAGAAAGAGGATGTTGTTGACATTGCAGACGAACGAATGGGATGCCTGAATTGTCATCGGATTTGTAAGTCTTGATATCTTGTAGAATATAAAAAATTTGGACAAACAAACCAAAGAACGATTTTATATATATTTAGTATAAATTAATAAATTATAATAATAGTGATGATAATATTTTTGTTTAATTTAATGCAGAGTTAATGGCAAAACGGCCCCATTTGAAGAAATGCTGTTTTATCGGCACAATTTACCAGCTTATTCCTTCGCAGTAGCTGAATTTCACTATGAACTGCTCCCTCATCCACCCTTTTCTCCATAGTTGGCTGCCTGTGATGTTTTGCCTGCTTCCAATTAATATGAAGAAATGGCTCGGTGGGTAAAGATTTTCATCAAATGATAAAATTGTCGATGCAAAAAATGCCTATTTTGCAGAGTTTGAGAAAATCTATTTTTAGGTAGGAGAATATGTTGGAAAATAAATGAGTTCTAAGATAAAACCGACACTATCTTCGTTTCAAAGTCACTAACATATCGAACAGTCCTCGTATAATCCTTTGTAGTCTGCATTCACTTAACGTGATCGTCATCCGAAAAGTTGGTTGACTTTTCAAACAGATACCATGGGCACAATCCATATAGCTTATCCTTTAACTGGTCTCTGTTGAATACCATTCTTTCCTTTGTGTTTGAAACAATGGTGGTGGTATAGATAATCGTTTCTTACCAGTTAAAATACGATAGCGAATTCATTAGGCTTTTGAGACCGCGACTTATCCCGAGTTTAACGGCTTTAAAAGTACTCGTATCTATAAACTCCATTCGTCAAGAAAAAACTTTCTCATCAAACATCTTCATTTCACATTAAAAAAGACTTTTACTCTCTTTACAGTTTCGATAAATTATTTTTTTATAAGCAAACCAAATAAGAAAACGACGAAAAACGGATGAGGAAGCAATGAAATTAAATAATTTTCATTGTCATTATTATATGCATTTAAAAGTTGACGCAAGAAGCGCAATTACAGACTATAAACTTAAAGAGATTCCGATTCAGATTCCGCCACTTACTCACTGCATTGTTAGTCTGGCGTGTTGGTTGGACGGTAGAACCAAATTGCAATTTTCTTCATCTCCCTCCGAGCAGTGTTGTGACTTTACTGCAATTGCAGTAGATCTACTGCTTTTTTCCAAAAATAAATCTACTGCCTTTAAATAAAATCGACTGCACATTTGGTCTTACGAAAAAAAATCATGCAATATGTGAATGTAATCCACAAAATATTTTTTTAATTCTATCACTGAATGCAGTCAGTCTCATTCTTCCTGGTGAAATCTATCCATTAATTATAATGTTCATATGGCTTTCGGCTCTAGGCTATATTTTGATGGCAAGTGAAAAGAGTATATCCATAATGCTTCTCCTACTACTACAAAGCAAAATGTAGAAAAAAGCCTACAATATGTGGAAGCAGGTCAAAAGGATGTGCTTTAACCCTTATGGAACGACCGCTGTAGAAAAACGGGTACACAATATATATTGCCTGTACCATTACATGCGGCGTGCTTCGTAAGACGAATGATTGTGGGTTTTTTCATAATGCTTTTTTAAAGGCATATCGACTTGATCCTCGTTGTGTGTATCTTTTTATTTCGTGCAGTGCTACCTGCTTTGCTTTTTTTTTTAAATGCTTTATGGCTGGTTTTTCTGATTATTTTTTACTGTTGAGTTAGGTTTTTTCATAATGTATTTTCAAAGGCGTATTGACTTGAATTCTTGTCAGTCGTGCGAACCAAGTGAAGAAACACAATACGGAGTGACGCGTGTTAGTTCTCAGAGCAAACAAATAAGAGTGCATACGTGTATTTTAAAAGATAAAGTTCAACTGTTTATTAATTTAAAAATATTGTAAGAAGAAATGGGAAAACAAACTTTGAAGTGTTTGGCCTGCGGTCGAGAGGAAAAACAAATTGTCTAGAAATAACAAGTTACTGACTCCATTTCAATTAATTTGTTCATTTTTTAAAAGATCATTTTCAGCAAAGTACATGCAGGGTATAACCCATGGAAACTGCGAGCCAACTGTGAATTTAGAACTTTCGGCCGTTGAAATGCAGTTACCATCACCAAAAAAGAAGGACAATGTGAAAAAAACATTTTCAAAACCGAATCTGACTACCTATAAAACTGTTGATTTCGGTAGCGAAAATGCGTTTTATTATTTTGCAGGCTTCATTTAAAAAAAAAAAACGTTAAAAACACAAGTGTGAACTGAAATTAAGTCAGAAACCTAGTGTTTCCTCCATATTCATAGATTTCAAGGAATATGAGGGTGCGCATTTAACACGCCCTTCTCAAGAGTTTTTAGATGCGATAGAGAGCCTGGAGCAACAATTCATTTCTGGTTTTCCCAATTTGTACTTTTGTAATAATTTTGAAATGAAAATGTATATTACTCGTATGTATGTTAATGAATGAATTTGATTACTTTTGCTGTAAAAAGAATTATTAGAAATTATAAAAAAAAATTATTACTGTTTTGTTCTGTTTTTGTTATGTTTTAAAGAAAAATTAATGTTTATTTTATTATTTTAAATTATTTATGTGTATATATATTTTATGTCTTAATTATATTTTGAAAATATAAAAATCTATTGCGAAACAGTTGAATCTACTGCGTTTCTTTTTTCAAATCTATTCATACATTTTTTCAAAAAGTCCCATCCCTGCCTCCGAGTACTTTTCGTATACGGAATCATTTGTGCACTATTCGTTGCTGTTCGTATTTAGATACGCCTAGCATTTGTTTTATTTAGCCGTCGTGAGAATAACGCAATAAGAATTCTTAGTTCATCGGGAAAACAGGATTGGATAGAAGGAAAAACGAGCAAACACGCATAAAAAGCAAGTGGAAATTGATTGAAATTGAAGAGAGGTAACATCCTACGAGTACGTTAAATTCTCCCGCCCTGTGAGGGACATGCTCGTGACATTTAACAATCTTCGTTCCATGAACATTCCAAGATGATAATTTGGTCCTTGATGATGCTGGAATTATGGTTGTGGGTGGTGAATGGTGGTGGTGGTGTAAGTTTGTTGTCACAAGGCTGCAAGCTAATGGAGTTAATTGCTATTAGACACCAAACAGATCTTCGTTTGTATTTATAATGCTTGGGTGCAAACAAAGCATTGGGCGAAACGTAAAGGTGGTGGTGGATAACTAACGGGTAGAGTGGGAGGATGAGTCTTACGAAGGAGGATTATAACGATGAGATTACAATGGCTTAGGACTTATTTGAATGAGAACATGCAAGTGGTCCTTTGAGAGTACAGGATTATGAAGTATTTTTTGCTACAAATTGAAATAGGCTACAGCTGTATTTTGGAGATAATTCTGAGTGCCATATTACCGGTAGACTAAGATTACATGTATATACCTTTTTCGAGTGAAGGTGCAAATAAGAGAAATATAAGGCTTCTTTTGATTAGAATGGTTATGCAAAATGTTGTCCCCACTGGAAGTAAGTCTGAGCCTCAACAAAGCCTATGGAGCCTGTCTGGAATACTATTTACTGATAAGGAAAACATATTTGGTGGCTTAATTGACAATAATATGACATCATACAATTTTTTCCAACTAACGACCTTTGTAAAATCCCGTTGTACAACGACAAGTGGGATTACGTTACGAGGTCCTAATCAACACGAGGCTTGCTTATGAAGAATCCTGAATCAGCTAACACTGCATTAATTTAATTTGGTGGGGGCGTCCGCCCTCATTTATTTAGCTTAATACAAGCTATATGTCTTTGAACTACAAACTAAGACTTATAGCTAGACTTTTAAAACTAATACTTACAAGCTAGAAAGAAATCTTATAAACTAAAGACTTAGACTTAAAACTAGGAAATAAAGGGTTTATGGAGAAGGAGGCTAAGTTTAATGGAGGGAGTGCTGCGGTTGAAATCAAAAATGGAAATGTTTGAATTTACCTTCTGTAGCATACGGGAAATTGGTTCGTTGGAGCCGTAGAACGTGGGGTGGGTTGGTAGCTAGAAGAGACGGGTGACTTAGATTACGAAAGTTTCTATTAAGGGAGATGGAGTTGTAAAGGGACGGGCAATCGATAGAGCATGATAGGAGGCGCATCCCTGCGATCTTCACTGCTATTCAAGTTAATGAGTTTGAGGCGGTCTTGATAGGGAGCCAGAATTGGGGGATCGTTCCAAGAAAGTCCGCGGAGGGCAAATCGAAGAAAACGCAGTTGTATATTTTCGATTCTGGTTACATGAACTTGCTGACAGGGTGACCACGTTTGGCTGGCGTATTCGAGGACGGGGCGTATAAAAGTAATGTAGACATATCTGGTCACGTGGGGATCAGAGAATTCCTTTGACCACCATTTAATGAACCCAAGGGATGAATTGGCTTTACTTATTCTCTCTCGTTCGCGGAACGGAAATTAAGCTCGCGGTCGTACAATATGCTATGGTCACGAAGAGACTGTACGATGGGTATAGGTTGATCATTAAGAAGGTACAGACGGGGAGGGGTTTTGTTGTTTTTACGTTATAAGGTTATGGATTGGGATTTCGCAACATTGAGCTCTAGACAGTTTTTGAGACACCAAATAGAAAAACTATATAGATCTTGTTGAAGCAAGCAGGAATCTTGTGATGAAGATATGTGTTTCAAAGATTTGGTGTCATTGGCATTTAGAGAGAGAGAAGAGTGTTTAATAACCCTTTCCAGATAGTTTATAGTTAAGATGAAGAGAAGTCGACCTAGGTGACTGCCTTGTGGTACACCAGATAGGACGGACCTGAAGCGAACACTATATAAACGGTTTTCCAGGTAAGATGATATCCATTTCAGCAGTATTGGTTCGAAACCAAGGGTGGACAATTTGAAAAGAATTAATTTATGGGATATCTTATCAAAAGCTTTACTAAAATCAGTTGCAATAACATCGTCTTCTTTACCACTTTCTAAGGTCGATAGCGCAGAGGACGCGAATTCAACGAGGATCTACCTTTTATAAAGCCATGTTGGTTTTTGGAAATTAAAGACTTGCATTGAAAGCTTAAGGATTCGTACAAAATGCTTTCCAGGAGTTTGGGTACCTATATGCGAAAGTTTGGCTATCGGGCGATAATTAGTAACTTCACTCTTTAATCCCTTTTTATGAATCGGCGTTATGTAGGAGGACTTCCATATCTGAGGAAAGTCGCCTTGAGATAGCGAGAGCTTAAAGAGGTACGAAAGGGGGTAGGAGAGCACGAGAGAACACTTCTTAAGAAAAATAGCGGGAATACCATCTTGGCCAGGTGAATATTCATCACTAAGTTTTTGCAACTTATTTTCAATTACAGAAGTTTTAAAAGTTTGAGAGAGAAAGGAACCAGTGGAGAACTCAAGTAGGTAATTGAAATAAGAGGGATCTGGTACAATGGAGTTGTCGGCAAACAATTGTTTAAAAAAGGTGGAAAAAAAATTACCAATGGTCTGTGGATCACTTGTATTTTTTATTTGTATTTTTATTTTAGCGGAAATATTACATTGTTCTCAAGACTATATTGCACAATTTACAGAGATGTGGTATACTCTACCTTACTACTGAAATATTAATTATAAATCTTTTAAAGAATTTTTATTTAAACTATGTAAGAAGGAAAAGCTAATATAAAAACCTTCTTATCAATTTAAGATCCTAGGAACGTAGGCTGGAGAGAAGGAGAGCCGGTGAATAACGCAAGGACATTTTGATTTCATAAGAAAATGTTTACAAACTATTGTGACAACAATTAAAGTAACAATTGATTAATAATTTAACAAAATTTAAGGACTAAATAGTAAACAAATGAACCAATCAACAGATAAATAAATTAACAAATGAATAGATAAATGTGTAAACAAAAATAAGTAAATAAATAATTTGGTTAACAAATACATAAATAATATATAAATAAATAAATAAATAAAATAAATAAATAATTGAATAAATAAATATATATGTAAATAAATAAATAATAAAAAATTAAATAAATAAATAAATAAGCAAATAAATTATCACATTTTCTTAATCAAATAGCTAGATTTGAAATCAGGGTGTTGTCGGAAGTAATACATGCAACATTGCATCGATCATGTAATTTTAAAATTCTTTCTGATACTTTTTCAATATTTGCCAATGCATGCAAGTCGTCGGTGGAAAAATGCCAGGGAAGATCAAAAATCATTTTTAAAAGTTTGTTTTGGGTTATTTGCAACCGACGAATATGACTTTTTGAATACTTCCCCCAAACAGGGGATCCATAAAACATTATCGCCTGGAAGATAACCTTGAATATGATTATTTTGTTTTCAAGGCTCAATTGTGTGGATCACTTGAAGATATGTTTTCGTAAGAGAGGGATGGGGGGTAACCGTCGGATTTTTTCTTGTAGTTAACGAATCGGAAAAAAGATTTAGAGTCGCTTATAAGATTGGCTCGCGCAAAAGTTTACATATCGTTGATAGAGGGAGTTATAAGCCTGGGTGAATTGAAGGCATGAGCCGAGATAGTTGGAATAGTCAGAAAAAGACTTGTTTCGAAGGAAAACTGACCATAATTTCTTTCTCAGCGCAAAGCTGGAGCAGCAAAAGGAGAAGAAAAGAAATCCGCGTAGACGCCTCCCAGTATTCTATCAGCTCCAGAAAGAGTCCTATGGTCGGAATAGCATCCCGTGGATCAATAAGAAATCCAACAAACTGGAAAGCAGACTCTTCGAAACAGCGACGGAAACCTATGGTGTTCGTCGATTTTGAAAAGGTGTTTGATAGGCAACCAAGAGAAATGTTATGGTCGGCGCCACATCAGACATGAATGAGGGAGTAACGACAGCAGTAAGATGACGCGCTGGAGTCACCGAGGAGTTTCCAATCAAAATCGGTAAACACCAGGGAAGTACTTGATATTTTAGACAGTCCTATCTGATTGACCTAAAAGTGGCGAACCGAGCCATTATAAGCGCGGATCAAACGTCCCTGTAACAAGTACTTGATGTATGCCTCCGACCCTTTCCGACCTATTTCAGATATTACTATGAATAGAGAAGTTATTGGCAAGTTCGAAAAGTTGAAATATCTGCCATCTATGATCAATAGCAAAGCAACCTGTGAAAAATCTGCCATCTTTTGAGATCGAAAAATGTCCCCTAAGTTGAAAAGAAGGCTATGAACCGCAATTATGTGGCCGGCGCTTACATACGGCTCACAACGTTGGACAGCGTATACAAATTATGAGGGCAAACAGCAGCTGAAAGGTTAATGCTTCCCACGACAATAGGAATAACAAAGCTTGAAGTGAAGGAACCTATCTCAAAGTAAATTGCGCGACCGGATTAGTTGGTTCTCTCATGTTGAAAAGATAGATCATACGAACTCCAAAGGCAATATCAATCAACGTTTCTATACAATGTAGAAAGAATGGCAGGCCTTTAAGCTCCGAGGTGACAGAAATTCAACACCACCAGCATTTTATTGGCGATAAAGTGATTCAAAATCCGGAGGCCTGCTGATACTTTTTGAGCGCAATCCGGCGAGCACCATAGTTGGATATCCCAACCTGCAGTGAAATAGAAGAGTTATTATCCCTTTAGTCAAGGTCTTATATTCGTCGTTGAAGAGATAAAAAAGAAGCTAATAAAAGGTTTATTACAGCTTACTTGCTTACGTTAAAAAAAACACGAAATAGTGCCTTAGTTCTATCATGCCACACCACCAAAGTTAAATAGTTGTTCTGCCAATACCGGTACCTACAACTCCCTCGCCAAAAAATAATGTCACAACTAAAAATTAAAGTTCAGCTCTGCCGATAAATTTAAATTCCGGTCTTCTGTCAAATGCGAACTTTCAAGTCCTCATAAATCGAATGACTCTGAAATAAATCCAAACCACGAATATAAATTAACTTTTTATATTAACCGCATCAGTTTCCAGTTTTATCATCAAAAACTAAATAAGTTCTCATAATCCATCCTCAGTATCCCATTATATGTCTTCACAACCAGAAATTGCAAAGTTGCTGATTTATTTCCCAAAAGCCTAATAGTCGCTTCTTCTACACATGTTATGATTGATAATGGGCCAACGTCGTTCACTTGAGTCATTTCCTATACCAATCACCATTCACCATCGTCGGCAGGCCCATCTATAAGTGGAACAATTTAATATCCACTCTGTGCCTCAGCAGAAATTCCTCCCCAAGGACTCATAATAAACACCTCTTACCAGCTAAATTATCATCACTTAATCATAGCTTTCTCCGAGAACAAGTAGCCCATTCGCATTTGTAACCGAAAATAGGTATTCCCCAGGACTGACGACGCGACGCCCCCCAAAAAAAGGTCAACTTGCCGAAGTGAGCCTTGTATCCTTAGGCTTTAAATGGGGGACCCATCTCACGGTGTGGCACTTGCAAAACTTTGTCAAAAACAAATAAAAATCGGAATTCCAATAAAACAGAAAAACGGATACAAAACACTCAACATATGTTTATAGGGCGTGACACGAACAACCTACTTGCGTTTGTGTGCAGGACGATATAACATTGGGAGATTTATGACCACTTGAAGAGTCCGTGCAGATAGCTTTACGTTCAAGGGATTGAGTTGGATCACATGTCAAAGAAGGGACATCGGAGCCATTTACGTTTTTGGTTGTTTTTTTTTTTCCTGGCAATGGTTTTTCGAAGGATTAAGACACGCAAAACGTGTGAGCAACAAATGAAAAGTATTCGGACATCCGAAAATTAACAAGGCCATCGATCTCATGAATGTACAACCAGTTGGAAGCATCTGCCATTCTTCACAGATGGATTAGTGGAGCACCTATATCATTCAGGATTTGCTTTTGGCCACACATGCAGTTATAAAATAAGGTCCTTATTTAGCCCGGAGCCAAAACGTATGTAATTAATCTCTTTTAGCTGTAAGTAGAATTTAATTAAAAATTACCATTGTTGATTCTCTTTTTGGTTATTTTTATTTATTTTTCTGCGCAAGCAGTAAAAGAAATTAATTGGATTTGGATTTTTGAATATGCGCTCGCCTGTAGGTAGTTCTTGTGCTCTGATGAATCAAGCATGTTGTTTTTTATCAAATGAAACTTTTTTTTTCCGTACGCCAAAATAGATTTCAAGAGTAATGAACGGCATTGAACTTCAGGTAAATAGCACCTCGTTAGTACTGGGTGATGTCGTTCCGTATCCATCCAGAGATGTACTCAAAGGGACCACTGCTGCTACATATTTTTCAGGGCATTGGTGCCGACAGTCGGGTTGATTAATGGCGGCGAATAAAATGTTCATTTGTAATTTTAGCCCAATGAATCATCTCATGCATAATAATAATGGTGGGTGTTTTGCCTACCTATCTATGTAGGTTTTTGTAGTCGTTATTAGAGAGCATGTTATGGTAATAGGAATGAGCAAATTGTCCATCCACTTTCCATTGACCTGCATCAGAGCAGTGCGAACATTTCAAGAAGGATTTACACCCTGGTGGGTTTGTTCGGAAGCATGTTGTTTGGTTTAATTAATGACCACAGCGACTGTCAGTGGTTTTCAGTGTTCTGGGTACTTTAATCGTGTGTAGTATTTTATTTCCCATTTTTCGCGAATGGAAAACAAAGAGCTTTGAATTTATTATAGGGTATTGGTGAATACGTGATGTCATTGTAAAACAGACCGATTTTGTATTAGCAAATAGAGAAAAATACCATGAAAACTATAGGCTTTTCGATTAAATCAATAGTTTTTTACCATTGTTTTTAGTCAATAGGATTGGTACTATTAAATCAATAATTTGTAAACTATTATTTTAATGGTACGTTCTTACTATAAATTCAATGAAGTACGACTATTAGTTTAATAGTGTGTCTTAATAAAAGGTTAATAGTTTGTATCATTGTTTTTCAGTCACACTATTGAATTAATAAGATTCACGCACTATTGCTTCAATAAGATTCCAATTGATTTGAAACTGTACATCCTATTGAAATGATAGTATATACTATTAAAATAATAGGACCAAGCTTTTTAAAACAATTAGATTATACTATTGTCCTAATAACCTTTAATCCATTGTTTTTTATTGGATAACTATTGATTCAATGTGACTGGTCCTTTTAAATCAATAGTATTTACTATTAAATATGTTCTATCATACTATTGTTTTAATAACCTATAAACCATTGTTTTTATGGGATTACTATTGATTCAATGTGGCTGGTCCTTTAAATCAATAGTATTTACTATTGAATCTATTCTATCATATTATTGTTTTAATAACCGAAAAAACTATTGTTTCCATGAGATAACTATAGAAACAATGTGGCTGGTCCTTTTGAAATGTATGGTATTTAGGAATGACTAAAACCATAAATAGCGGCAGCGGCAATGTACAGGTTCTCATATCTAAAATAATCAATCAATGTTGTTGCAGCCCAATATGAAAATCCGTCAGTAGAAAACGAAAACATGTGCTTTTATAAAAATTAATTATTTTTAAAACAAAATAACATTTTTATTGAAATATTTTTATGTTTTACATCAAAGTAACTATAATGACACATTGAATATGCAATTTATTGAATGGCTTTCGGATGTTGTAGTTTATTTCAATCTGGAATATTAGAAGATTATGTTTTGTAGAAGGGCATATTTTCGTATTTTAATTTAAACTAAGCATGTTTGAAAAGGGGTCATTTCTTAGGGACGTTCACATTTCCGATCATTATGTCTTTTGGCCTTTGCCTTTCTTTTCAACATCACTCCATGGCTCATTGTTATACATCAGCCATATGATGGTCTGCTCAACATCTGTATCCAAAGGTTCATGGTTCATTCTTCCATCGAATAATATTTACATCTGCACTATAGCCGCCTTCTATCAATATACAATTCTGTATATTTTGCCTTTCCATCTATAATTGGTAAAAATATTGCAACAGTCAATGGTGAAAGAATAAAATAAAACAAACTTTTGACTGAAGGAGAAATCATATTTCTTTAAAGCGTGGACATTATTAAGACCTATGTTTATTAATGGAACATACTATTAAAACAATGGGTTTCCCATTAAAAGAAATGCGTTTAAATGGGATGTACGATTAATTCACTAGGAATCATATTGAATCAATAGGATGCGTACCATAAAAGTGAACGTTTGCCATTAAACCATAGGAATGATTAAATTTAGTTTTTTCTTCTATGGCACTTATGAAAAAGCAAATTATAATAACCGTGAAACAACAATATATAAATTAATAATAATTTCTAGATAGCGTACCTTGCTTGCTAATTATCTTGCAAATATTTTGTTATTTATGTTCTATTCAATAAGTGGTTTTATTTGCTTGCAATGACATCCTACTGCTTTCAATAACGACACTGAAACTTATGACGAAATCATTGAAACTTGGACATTATTAAGATCTGCGTATATTAATGGTACATCTATTAAAACAATGGGATTCCGATTAAAATAAATGCATTTCAATGGGATGTACTATTAAATACGATGGAAATCATATTGAAACAAAAGGATGTGTACCATTAAAGTAAATGTTTACCGAACTGCATGAAAAAAAGGTGTGAGCCACGCTGCACTCACGGTATAGTTGATGAGTAAACATGTAGGCACAGTTGCGCGTTAGCTACCTAATTTGTTATCTAGCTAACGCCATAACTAAGTAACTAACGTAGTTAAATTAGCTGCGCTAAAAATGCAATCGATTTGGTGGTTAGCTGTCATAATGTCAACTAATTTTTGCTATTAGCTATTAGTTTCAGGTTGTGTAACTAAGCTCGTTAGGTTGCCAAAGTTAGTTGCGGATGACAACTAAAAGTTGGTTAGTTTTTAGCTGTAGCTTTTTAGCTGCTGTCGGGGATTTATTCTTCCGAACTGCAGAGTTGTGAGCGTGAATTCTGTAAAAGTAACTCGAGGGAAATTGCACCCAGAAAAGCCAGCCAGAACCGAGGGAAACAGCACCAAGAAAAGAGCAAACACGAAGGAAAGACAAAGAGTTTCTTTAATTTACTTTGCACTTTATTTATTTGTATCGACTTTAATTTGTGGACCGTCGTAGTAGGGGACCGCTGCGCGTGAAGATGAAAACTGACTGCCCATATTTTCTAGTAGAATATTCCCATCCAACCACCAAGTTTCTCGTCCACAAGCGCCGCGTCATCAGAACTTACATCAAGTCCCAGAGGTGTAGGGTGTCCAGCAACTGCGCCCACGTCCATGCCTTGGCTACCCATCTGCCCAACACGATAAGGGTGCCGATCGCCGCAATCACCATCAACACTCGTGGCTCTGGCATGTCGTAGATATTCTCAGAAGTGAATATCTGTGTGCCGGCAGTGTGGTGGTTTATGTATCCAACAGATTACCCACTGCCACCGGTCGCCCCATCGACGACATGCAGTATCGGGTCGCAATGCTGTGTGGGAATAAAAATAATAAACACATCGACTCTTGTGTCGATATGTGATCGTGAGGAATGTGGCTGACGTCGGTGATAGGCGACAATGTATACATCCATTGTGAGAAATGGAAGGTGCATTGCATACATGTGCCGTAAACGGAGTATTGGATGACGGACTGGTGGTGGGTTGGATGGCACGATGATGATTGCGGCAGCGGTCTGTGGAAGAAAGAATGTAGGTCATGTTAAGAGTAAAGACCTTACCATGGTCCTGGTTCGTGCCCGAACAGCTGCCTAGGTAATAACTAATCTAATAACTAAATCAAAATTTTTTATTTTGCTCTAATGGTGATAATTTATTGGAATTTATTTTGCATATTGCGTTTAAAATAAAAATTGATTAAATGTGCCTTTTATTTTACATCAGGTTATTTTACAAAGAGGTTCTTGGGGCCACAATAATTAAACCCGAAAAAGGATATTTTCCCAAAATGTCTTTAGAAACGGCACGGTATATATGAGTTCAATGTTATTTGAATGAGTGGTGCTAGGAACAACAAACATTTTGGTAAAATATCCTTTTTTCGACTTTTAAGGACCTTTTTGTTATTCCGAGGACCTCTTAGTCAAATAAGATTGAACGCAGATATACTGTGCGGATTCTAATGACATTTTGGAAAAATATCCTTTTTTCTACTTTTAAGAACCTTTTTGTTGTTCCAAGGATCTATTAGTCAAATAACATTCTACTTCCACACAACTTCCCGGTGTTTCTTAAGGACATAATAATCTCTAAAATTGAACATAATTAAAACTGAAAAATGTATAACGAAATAAATAAAATAAAAAAAAACAACGACACACGGTTGTTCTCAAACGGTCATCCATCTACGTACTAGCCGCAACCCAACGTCGTTTAATTGCGGTGATCTGGCGAGCACCGATTAACTCACGTGGTATCAAAATCTGACGGTGACGCTGAAAATCTGACGATGACGGTGACGCTCGATATTTCCAACTAGCCCCTACCGAGAAAAATGATATTTACACATTAACGAGAGCAAAGATGTTTACACATCAAAAATATTTTAGCTTATATTGCACTTATAAATAAGAACAAATTATAATCATGTTAATCTATAAAATCTAAAAAAATCTAAAAAAAAACTTACCTCGTTTGCTATTTATGTTAAAAAATGTTGTACATACCTATATTTATATTCTTTTCCAATAAATGTTCTTAGTTGGTTTCACTTTCATTCCACTTTTTATCACAACACTGAAACGTATTCGAGATATGTTAGAACTGTACACCTTCATCGTCTCGTGTCACACCGCATCCAACTTCAGTTTCTTTTGGAAACATGACAGATACTTTTCTTCTTCCTTCAGTTTTGTTTATCTTTGTTCTTTCCCTTTTGGATTATCCTCGTTTTGCTAAAAAGGCATTGTTCACTTTTGCTTTTAAATAAATCCTTTTGTGTTGAATTAATCTGCATTGCTTTTCATTAATCCTAATAGGTTATGGGCCCAGGAGATCTTGGATCTTAAAATATCTGAGGCAACGCAACAAAAATGAATTCTGGAGGAATCACAAAGATCGAAACCCTGAACAAGGACAATTATGACACATGGCGGATGCACATGGAGGCACTTCTCATCAAAAACGATGCTTGGATATACGTAAATGGTGTTAAGAGAGAACCAGGGATAGTCAACGAAGATCAGGCATCTATACTCGCCCACGAAAGGTGGTTTTCAGCGGACCAAAAGGCAAAGTCCGATATCATCTTGTCCATCAGCGCATCTGAGCTAAAGCTAGTGAAAGGATGCGACACTGCACGAGATGTTTGGCTGAGACTGGAAAGCGTCTTCCAATCAAAAGGGCCTGCTCGAAAAGCTACGCTTTTAAAGCCACTCACCGTTCAGCGTATGCAAGAAGGAGAAGACGTTCGCGAGCATCTAAACAAATTTTTTGATGCAGTCGACAAACTTCACGACATGGATGTAGAAATAAATGCCGATCTACTGGCAATTATGCTCTTATATAGTTTGCCATCGAGTTTTGCAAACTTTCGTTGTGCCATCGAGTCTCGCGACGACCTACCGTCCCCAGAAACATTGCGCATAAAAATTATGGAGGAGAACGCCGCACGTAAGAGTGAATCACATGAAGCACCGAATGCACTAGCTGCTGGAAAATTTTATAATAAATTTCGAGGTAATCCAAAGTTTAAAAATAAATTTACCAAAAATGATTCTTCGGAGCAGCAAACAAGTTCGAAAATAATATGCTTCAGATGCAGAAAACCAGGTCACAAACGAACTGAATGTCCACAGAGGTACGAAAAAACGTCACAAAACGCAAAAAGTGCAGACCATTTCTTGTTCTTTTCATCAACACTTCGACAGGGGGAGGTGAGTGCATTGCAATCTAATGCCAAGTCACGAGACCAGCAGTGGTGCCTGGATAGTGGATGCTCATCTCACATGTGCAAAAACTCAAACGAATTTTTGAACATCAAGAAGGTAAACGACGAGAAACTGCAACTGGCTAGCAGTACTTCAGCTGAAATTAGGGCTCGAGGAACAGCATTGATCGAACTGAACGACAAGGACGTCAATAAGAAGATGGAACTATCCGATGCTCTATTTGTTCCGGATCTTCGCACTAATTTATTGTCTGTCGGCAAAATCACGGACAAGGGATACAAGGTGGTATTCGACATGAAATCCGCAAACATAGTCGACAGGAATGGACATGTCATCTTGACTGCAAGACGCGAAGATGGATTGTATTTCATTCACACCAACGGCGAAAAATGTATGTCATCAAGTACACAATCTTCAAGTGGTGAAAATCTGCAGCTTTGGCACCGTCGACTCGGACACTTGAACTTCAAAGATTTGAACAATGCCATTCGTAGGAAAGTTTTTCATGGAATAAAAGTTGCTGAATCCTCTGACAACTTCACGTGTGAAACCTGTATTAAAGGAAAAATGGTTCGTGCTCCATTCCCAAAACATTCGACTCGTAAAACTGAGTTTCTTGACACCATCCACTCCGATGTATGTGGGCCCATGAGAACTGAGTCCATGGGAAGGGCTAGGTACTTCATAACTTTCATCGACAACCATTCAAGATGGTGTGAAGTTCGTTTCATTCGAAAGAAAAAAAAATGAGGTATTCTCTCAGTTCCAGCTCGTGAAGGCACTATTGGAGAAGGAAAGTGGACTTTCTATCAAGAATCTACAGTCAGACAATGGCACTGAGTTCAAAAACAACGTGTTTGACGATTTCCTGAACTCTGAAGGTATCAGACGACGGCTGACAGTTGCCCACAATCCCGAGCAAAACGGCGTGGCGGAGCGCAAAAACCGGACGTTGGTGGAAATGGCAAGGTGCCTTCTCATTCAGTCCGGATTACCAAAGGCATTTTGGGCAGAGGCTCTGGCAACCGCGAACTACATAAGAAATCGAAGTCCATCGAAGTCACTCGACGGTAAAACACCATATGAGGTCCGATTCGGTAAACGTCCAGACGTCAGCAATATGCGAGAGTTCGGCTGTAAGGTTTTCTATCTGGAAAGAGCACCAAACCAAGATAAGCTCTACGCAAAATCTTATGAAGGAATCTTCGTTGGCTACTGTAATGAAAACAAGGCCTATAGAGTATGGATTCCAGATAAACACCGTGTAGCAGTTTCCCGTGACGTCAAGTTCTTGGAGAGTGTGTCTAAAGCGGCTCCCACCGAAGTACACCGGCAAACCATAGATGTTTCGTTAGGACCGATGCTACTGACGGAGCCTGGTAGCGATGATACGATGACGCCTGATATTCCTGTTGGGTTGCAGACCGATGCCAAGCAGGAATTAAATTCAGAAAATTCTGATTCTTCAGAAGAGGAGCAACCACCTAGCGAATCAGCCAAAAGATGTCCTGGAAGACCTCGCAAAATCAAAACTGGTCTGCCTGGAAGACCTAGGAAAGAGTTTAAAACAGAAGAGGTAATGAATGTCACTTTTGAATACGGCCATTTGGCCGAAGTAGATCTCGATTCAGCTATTTCAGGTTCCGATTCAAGAGAATGGTATGAAGCGATGGCTGAAGAGTTGAAATGTATCATTTCAAGTGACACTTGGGAGATTGTTGACCGCTCCTTAGCTGACAAAGTCATCGGCAGCAGGATGGTTCTATGAAACAAGAACTCACCAGAGGGATCGCTGGAACGAAGAAAGGCAAGAATTGTTGCTAAAGGTTTTTCTCAGCGGCCAGGCGTAGATTTTGAGGAAACCTTTGCTCCAGTCACACGACTCAGCTCAATACGTTTAGCAACGGCAATCGCATCTCAAAATGGAATGACCATCTACCAGTTCGATATCACCGCCGCTTATTTAAATGGAAAGCTGTCAGAACGAATTTTCATGGATATTCCGGATATGACAGCGGAGTCTCTCCAATTCATCCTAAAGAACGAGAAGGATGGTTCAATTAAAAACAAGGCCAAGAAAATGCTTTCGGAAATCAGACAAGGAGACAAGGTGTGCTTACTCAAGAAGGCACTTTACGGTTTACGCCAGGCAGGACGATGCTGGTACGACAGGCTCGGTCAGGAGCTACATCGTCTTGGATTTCATTCGACCAAGTCCGACAATTGTGTGTACGTGCGCGGTGCAGGGGGAGATATGATGATCGTGCTTGTTTACGTGGACGATATCCTGGTTATCTCTCAAAACAATCGCGACGTGGAACGTTTTAAGGATACTTTACAGAAAACCTTCGCTCTTAAAAGTCTCGGTGAAGTTCATTGTTGCCTGGGTCTGGAGTTCATCAAACGGTCTAATGGTTACTCTATACATCAGCGAGGTTACATTGAGAATGTACTACAACGGTTTGGGATGGCGGATAGTAAGCCGGTTTCTACTCCAATGTGTGCCGGAACTACAAACAACTTTAACAAGGAAATCGATGAGGGTAATAACAATAAAGTTCCGTACCGTGAACTTGTTGGATCGCTAATGTATCTCGCCATGGGAACTCGTCCTGACGTCGCGTATGCTGTAAGCTGGCTCAGTCAGTTCAACGACAGCCACCAAAACGAACACTGGATTGCCGCTAAAAGAGTTTTACGATATCTTCAAGGTACTAAGAACCTTTGTCTCGTATATGCACCATCGGAGACTGGATTGAGAGGTATGGTAGATGCCGACTGGGGGAATTGCGCCAATGACAGACGCTCTTACAGTGGATACGCTTTCATACTTGCTGGAGGAACCATAACATGGGAATCGCGTAAGCAAAGGACAGTGGCACTCTCGTCAACGGAGGCAGAATACATGAGCCTCACTGAATCTGTCAAGGAAGGGATCTACTTACAGAGATTCATCAGAGAACTTGGGTTCGAACCGCTAGCGAAGGATGTTGTGGTTCTATGTGATAACATGGGTGCTCAAAAACTCGCTTCAAACCCCGTTTTTCATTCTCGAACCAAGCACATCGACATACGACATCATTTTGTGCGTGAAGCGTTGCCAAATAATAACATTCGTCTACAATAGTTGCGAACAGAGGACATGGGAGCTGACATTCTCACCAAGCGGCTAGCTAAGCCAAAGCACTGGAAGTGTCTGGATATCCTGGGTATGCAGTCCTTGGACACTTAACGAGGGGGAGTGTTAGAACTGTACACCTTCATCGTCTCGTGTCACACCGCATCCAACTTCAGTTTCTTTTGGAAACATGACAGATACTTTTCTTCTTCCTTCAGTTTTGTTTATCTTTGTTCTTTCCCTTTTGGATTATCCTCGTTTTGCTAAAAAGGCATTGTTCACTTTTGCTTTTAAATAAATCCTTTTGTGTTGAATTAATCTGCATTGCTTTTCATTAATCCTAATAAGATACATAAGAGATACATAAGAGATACATATTAAAAATGTTGTACATACCTATATTTATATTCTTTTCCAATAAATGTTCTTAGTTGGTTTCACTTTCATTCCACTTTTTATCACAACACTGAAACGTATTCGAGATACATATTAACAATATTTGCGAAGTAATGCGAACATTAATAATGAGCCTTTTTTTGCCTAATTTTGAACAATAGTATCAATGTTATTAAATTAAAATCAAAAACTATTAAATTAATGGTCCGCCCCATTGAACTTATTAGACACAGTATTAATACGATACTTTTTTAATGGTATCACAACTATTAAAATATTAATAGTATTTAATAAACATAGGGACGGGCTACACTCCGCTTGGGCGAACTGTTGGATACCCTATTCTTATTCCTATCCCCCATAAGTGGGCGTGACAAAAGTCTAAGTATGGTTGAATTATTAAGAACGCTCTACATATTTGTTATATGACATTTAAAGGATTTTATCAAAAAAAAACGAAGCTTTTGTAAAAAAAACGCTTCATAGCTCAAATTTTGGTTTTTCAAAAAAATTGTTATATTTAATTGTGGGCGTGTCAGTGGGCGGATTTGGAAAATTGTATCTCCCGATCAGTTTTAGGAGTCATAGATCATATATATAAAATTTCAGCTTTCTAGCTCAAAATTCGATTTTTTCGAAAAATTTGTTTTTTTTTTAGTTTGTGGGCGTATTGTGGGCGGATTTCAAAAATTCGTAAACTTGATTATTTCGGAACCCTAGAGAGTATATGGTTAAAATTTCAGCTCTCTAGGCCCAGTTTAAAGGCCTAATTTCTGCCGACAGACGGACGGACATGGCTAGATCGACATTACTATCGATGCTGATCATAAATATAGTAACTTTCAGGGGTCTACGGGCAATATTAAGGTATGTTACAAACTATACGTCAAAATGAATATACGCTTAGAATAGGGTATAATAAGACAATAGTAAGCGTCATAAAATATTAATGGTGAAATACTATTAAATCAATAGTATTTCCCATTAAATTAACAACGAATACCCTATTAATAATAAAAGTATCAATACCATTGTGTTAATAGCCTGCAGCTCTTTGATTTCATTAGAAACTATTGTTTTAAAAGGAAAATCTTATTAAAACGCGTCTTATTAATTAAATGGTCGTACCATTGACGATTTAATGGGATGCTTTTTTCTGACTGTATGTTTCAGCGGTGTTCTTGAAAATGTTGAATAATTGTTTGATTTGTTTTTTTCCTCAAAAAACTGACGTTTTGAAAATTGACTCAATTTTACAGATTGCAGATTTGCAGGTTGTTTCTCCGTATGAAGTTGGTTAAACTTAGTAGTTCAATTCCGTACATCGAACATCATTTGACTAAAGCACGATGTAGGCAGTTTCTGCGAAGATTTTCTGTGGCGATTTTCTAAAAAAAAAAAAAACACTTGAAATGGGAAAAAAATATTTAAAAATAACGGTAATACTAACAATTAAGTATTGCACAATTTTTTAAAAGATAAAAGTCGCCCCCAAACACAAAACCGTTATTTTTTCTTGTCGCCTGAGTTATCGTACTCTTGCTGAAAAGATGATTTGGATAGTGCAGCGGTACCATGCTTTGCGGTCCTTTATTTCTGTCCAAAGGGAATTTAGGCGGGAGTTTAGCGGCACTCCCCCTAGTAGATGGACCATTACGAGGCTGGTAAACATGTTTGCCGAATCTGGAAGCATCGCACGAAGACCGTACCATCGACATCCCTATGATCGGGTTCAAGACACAATCGCGGCTGCAGCATCATCGATTCGCAAATCCAAGCGTTTCGACTCAAAATTTGTCGGCACAAATTGGAGTTATCAGACGGTCATTACAACGGATAATTCATGATGACTTGAACTTTTTTTCCGTACAAAGTCCACATTGGAAGTAAGTTAAACCCTCTGGATTTGCCTATTATCCTGGAATTTTGCCAACAAATTGATGAAATGACATAAGAAGACAACAGCTTGTTAAATTGCTTGTTTATGTCTGATGGCTCCCACCCCACCCTTACATACCCCCCTCTGTCACCCCCGTTTGCTTACCCCCCCAGCTTTGTAAGACTGGGTGTAGTACCTGTCGATCTGGATCGCAATCCTCTCAGTAATGAGCAAATGGCCCAGATTCAGGAGAGGATTATGGACATCACCATCGAACAACGTGATGAGGGGACCAAACCAGCCTTCCGCGGTACAACTTTCAAAGCCGGATGGCTAATGATCGTATGTGCGGACGATACCACTGCAGAGTGGATGAAAACAAACTTCGCGAAGCTCAAAGAGAAATGCGGGATGGAAGTGACGCATGTGGGCGAAGAACTTTTCCCCAAACCAAATATCGTCAGAGCCTTCTTCCCACATAGTACCGGAGTAGCGAATTAGAGAATACTGACAATTCTAGATGGCCAGAATAAAGAACTCAACACCAGAACGTGGAGAGTTCTGCAGAGATCTGGCGACAGAGATGTCGCCCATATGGTCCTTGCTGTCAACGAAAGCACGATGATGTTGAGCTAAAGGGGATGGTCTCGTTCAGGTTTGGACAGATCAAAATAATCCTCAAGAGCGCGAACAAATCGACGAATCAGGCATCAAGAGACAACCAATGGAAGGCTACAACATCAGGGGCTAGTATTAGTACTGCCACTGATGCTACAGAAAATGATAAGCCATCCACAAGCGCCAACAGTAGCGCCACACCACCAGTGGCTGGCATTAGTGCTGCCACGGGTAATTCAGTTGCTAAAACAATTGTGGTGCTGATGCTAATACAAAGGCGAAAAAAACGGACAGCACAAACGCGCACCGTAACCGCTTTAGGCCAAAACTGGCGGCCGAACAGGCACATACAAGCGGGAAAGATGGACAGAACACCAGAAGTTCAAGGGGGAGACAAAGTGGTCTCTCTCAACATGGTTACGTACGACGAAGGGGGGATAACAAACCTCATAGAGTGCGTAATCCAGAGTACGAGAAGAAGAAATGACATCTCTAACTGCACCGCGCTATGGGTGCATCGGACACCTATAGCCAAAGATGTGCCGAAAGGAACGTCGCTCTTGGTTTAATCCAGGAACCATGGGCAACTACAGGTAAGATATTTGGTCCTAACAGCAGAAATAGAGAGCTAATTTTTGCCAAAGGTAATTTCAGACCTATAGGGCAGCTCTTTCCATTGCGAAAGATATAAAATTCTCTCTCATTCCAGGTATCAATACTAGGGACCTGGTGGCCGTTTTAATTGAACGCCACAATGGCCATGTGATACACAAGTTCGTATGCGCATCGGTGTATTTTGCTGGGGACATAGAGGAGGTACCACCTACACCAGTACAGGAACTTGTCCAGTACTGCCAAACTCAACATGTACATCTTGTTATCGGCTGCGACGCGAATGCACATCACCAGATTTGGGGCAGCCGGGACACAAACAAAAGAGGTGAGTTACTTTTAGATTACCTATATAGTAAAGACCTAGTTATTCTAAATAAGGGTGATAAGCCCACTTTTAGGAACAGTATACGAGAAGAAGTTTTAGACCTTACTCTCTCGTCTCCTTTTATACAAAACATTGTAGAGGACTGGCACGTGTCTGATGAAGCTTCTCTGTCTGATCATATGCATATTATGTTCAGGCTGCGATGCAACACCGAGTGCGCGCCGGTCAAATACAATAATAAATTAACTAACTGGAGAACCTATAGTGAAAATCTGGCAATCAGAACTGATCTGCTACCAGATTCACCACTAACACCGAGTGATGCGGACGCTGCACAATGTCAGCTTAACGACATCATTATCTCATCCTTTAGGAGTAGTTGTAAGGTAAAGCGCACCGTGGTAAAAAGAAGCGTACCATGGTGGAATGAAAACCTGGAAACTATCCGCAAGAAGGTGAGAAAACAATTCAATAAATCGAAACGCACCGGCGTATGGGATCAATATCGATCCCTGTTAACCAAATACAACCAAGAGTTGCGAAGATCTAAAAGGGCCTCATGGCGCGCAAACTGCGAAAAGCTGGAAAAACTCCCAGCAGTGGCGCGGCTCCAGAGATCACTTTCAACAGATCCTTCAAACTGCATGGGATTGCTCAACAAACCTGATGGAACAATCACAAGCGACCGGGAAGAAACTCTCACAACCTTGCTGCAAGTTCACTTCCCTGGTTCCCTAATTGTCGATCACACAACTGATCACACTACTGAGATTTCATATCCAACAAACCTCAGCAGAAATAATAGTTTATCTGGTAAATTATTTAGTCCAGATAAGGTAAAATGGGCCATAAACTCATTTAAACCATTCAAGGCACCAGGAAATGACGGAATTTTTCCAGCCCTCATTCAAAAGGGTATGGAATTCTTCCTACCTAATATGATTGCCTTATTTAGGTTCAGTTTCAACTGGGGCTACATACCACGCACTTGGCGGGAGGTCAATGTAGTATTTATCCCCAAACCAGGTAACAAACCTAGTGAACTACCTAAATCCTATCGTCCCATAAGCTTGACATCGTTTTTCCTGTAAACAATGGAAAGAATAATTGACGTTCATATCAGAGAATGCGTAACTATTAGCATGCCTCTACACCCCTGTCAATATGCGTATCAACAAGGCAAATCAACGGAAGGTGCCCTGTTAAAACTAACGAATCACATAAACAACGCCTACCGTTGCAAAGAAATTGCACTATGCGCTTTTCTTGACATAGAGGGTGCTTTTGATAACACTGGTTATGATTCAATATCAAATGCTTTAATTCACCGGAAGGTAGACCTTCCCACCATAAACTGGGTAAAAGCGATGCTCGAAAGTCGGAAAATTACTGCTTCGTCAGGACAGACTTCAGTATCAGTATCAGCTATAAAAGGCTGTCCACAAGGAGGAGTTCTATCACCCCTCCTGTGGTCTTTGGTCATAGATGACCTACTTCAAAAACTAAGTTATTTAGGCTACGACATAATAGGGTACGCCGATGACTTGGTCATCATTATTAGGGGCAAAGAATCAAACGTAGTTACTTCACGTATGCAAAACGCCCTTAAGATAGCTATAGAGTGGTGCGTCAATGAACATCTCTCCATAAACCCCAGTAAAGCTATCATAGTTCCTGTCACAAAAAGAAGAAATCTCAGCTTAGCCCAGATTTCACTAAATGGCACGACCATTGAGTATTCCGACGAAGTCAAATATCTTGGAGTAATCCTGGACAAAAGACTAAACTGGAACTCTCACATCAACAACAAAATCACTAAAGCTAACAGAGCTTTATGGGCCTGTCGGCGCACATATGGCAGAACCTGGGGAATCTCTCCAAAGATTGTCCACTGGATCTACACTGTGATGATAAGACCCATTATAACATACGCCTCCATTGTATGGTGGACAAAATCCACACAAAAGGTCGCAATAGAGAAGCTCAAAAAGGTACAACGGCTTGCGTGCCTTGGTATCTCCGGAGCCATGCGAACCTGTCCAACGGCTGCCATAGAGGCAATAACACGTATTACACCTCTCCACATATATATTCAAAAAGTGGCGATCCGCAGTGCAATAAGTCAAATACAGTTAAACGAGATAAGTCTTAACGATCATCCGGAACTTAAGACCCTTCTTGATGAAGTGCCAGAACTCAACATGAACTGCGCGGTCACAGACCGCATTCATAAAACACTATGCTTCAATAAGCGGTTCTCCACGGAGATTCCCAAGAGAGAAGCATGGGTTAGTAATAACCCACCTAACAGCCACAACGGCATAAAGTGGTATACTGATGGTTCTAAAATGGAAGCGGGGGTAGGAGCGGGAATATACGGACCAAACAAACGCTTTACGATACCCATGGGAAAGAGTCCCAGCGTATTTCAAGCAGAGCTCCACGCCATTCAAGAATGAGCTAGCCACATAAATCTATCTGGTATAAAAGGTGCAACCATCCATATATTCACGGATAGTCAAGCAGCTATAAACGCCCTTAGCTCGCATACCATTGACTCCAAATCAGTCATGTACTGCTTCAACACCCTACAGTCACTCGGAACAAGTAACCAGAAAAGGCTATGTTGGGTTCCGGGTCATGTCGGGGTGGAAGGTAACGAAAAGGCTGACGAACTGGCCAGAAAAGGTTCGGAAACACCTTTCATAGGTCCCGAACCATTCTGCTGCACTCCTAGATCAGCAGCAACGGCAGTAATAAAAAGCTGGGAACACAGAAAATGTATCCATCTTTGGGAAAGCATCCCAGGTTTAAGACAGACCAAACGAGCCATTCGGCCTTTCAATAAAAATGCCAGCAAATGCCTAAACCTAAGCAGGCATTATATCAAAAACTTAGTAGGTTACCTTACTGGCCACCATGGTTTAAGATACGAGTATCATCTACACAAAATGAAAATAGTAGACTCTCCTGAGTGCCGACTCTGTCTTGAAGAGGACGAGTCAGCTGAACACATTTTATGTGCATGTCCGGCCCTAAACGGAATTAGAAAGAAGATCTTTTTCAGGGAACAAATGTGCCCCGAAGACATAAAGAATTCTTCTACTAGTAGTATTGTCCGCTTTACACGGAAAGTGGAAACTCTACTAGTCTAAATTTTTCTGGCCCACACGGCACAAAAGATCTTTTTAGGTCGAAGTGCCCCCATATTTAATCGCCTTGGCGAGCCAGAATTTAAAAAAAAAAAAAAAAAAAAAAAATGTCTGATGAGGCCCATTTTGATCTAAACGGCAATGTAAAAAATCAAAATTGCCGTATATAGAGTGCATCTAATTCATAAATACTCCATGAGACGGTACTGCACCCAGAGCGAGTCACTATCTTGTGCGCAGTTTCATCAAGGTGCATTGTGGGGCCAAACTTCTTTGAAGAAAACGGTGTATCAACTGTCAATGGGGACCGTTATTTAAAGATGCTGAAGGACTTTTTTTTAAACAGAACTGCGCCAAAGAAGTATCCGTTTCAACAGCATTTGGTTCCAGCAAGATGGAGCAACTGGAAACAGAGATAGACCGGTTATGGCGGAGCTTCAACGAAAGTTCGCAAGCAAATCAATATCCAGAAACTGAATTTTCCGCTGGCCCCCAAGGTCACCTGACCAGACTGTTCCAGAATTTTTTTGGAGCTATATCAAGCAAGAGGTGTACAAAACGAAACCAAGAAATTTTACTGAATTAAGTCCGCTAAAACAATAATTGAGGCGATACCGACTTAAAGCCTTCAGGCCGCAATGAATAATTTTCTGATCAGGTGTCGCATATGTTCGGATGAGCATGGTGGTCATTTACGTTCTGTCATCTTCAAAAACAATTTATTTTATTTTATCCATCCTTTTTTCGCTAGAATTCGGTGTAATTGGAAAGGCAAAATGTCTCTCGTAATCCCAGAAAAGTTCCAGCATATTCTTCGTATCATGAATACGAATATCGATGGTAAGAGGAAGGTAACCATCGCTATGACTGCGATCAAGGGTGTTGGCCGTCGTTACGCCACTATTGTCCTCAAGAAAGCCGATGTCAATCTTACTAAGCGCGCTGGAGAGTGCACCGACGAGGAGGTAGATAAAATTGTCACCATCATCCAGAATCCAAGGCATTACAAGATCCCAAACTGGTTCCTCAACAGGCAAAAGGATATCATCGATGGCAAGTACACACAATACTTCATCGTACTTGGATTCGAAGCTCCGTGACGATTTGGAGCGTTTGAAGAAGATTCGTGCCCATCGTGGTATGCGTCACTACTGGGATCTCCGTGTCCGTGGTCAACACACTAATACAACCGGTCGTCGTGGTCTCACAGTTGGTGTGTCGAAGAAGAAGTAAACGCAGAAAGGATATTTTTGTATTTACGTTTGAAGTGGCACGGACTTGTCTGGCGAATTCGTGTTCTTTTTTTTAAGAAAATAAATTAAAAAACATAAAATTGAATTTTTCATACAATAAAAAAAAATGAAATTCATTGATTAAAAAAAAGTTATTTGAATTTCTTATTATAGCACAATTCTGATCTGATTTTGTAGCGATATCGGTTCTCTGGCTTCAAAGCCATGAAGGCGATTTCTTTCTGGTTATAATGCATATTGCCTACTTTGACCCAAACAAAAGTCATCTCGCGTGAATATCGATAGTGTTGATCTCGAGAAGATAAGTCGTTAGCTAGTTGGTTCTTCGCCGATAGATAACTGTTCTACATTCCAACATTATATTCTTTCTGATGATGCTTTTTCATTATCTGCTATTGATGTCTTGACAGCTTGCAAATCAATTCTGTCAATCAAGTAAAAAGTGCAAGGTAGTGGTTCAAATACACCCTAACATTGTCAAAATTCTCCTTCCAGGGTAAGGCACGTATATAACGCATATTTTCAACTCTATTCTTACTTGCACGGTTAACCGTATTATTTGAATAGTTATACTCATCCCCAAAAAAAAAGAATAAATATGAATACAGGCCAATAGCTATCTTAATAGTTGAAGATGCCGTAGGAAAATTTCGTGCAGACCAATGCGCCATTACCTGGTCACTTGGAAATAAACTCATCAACCCATCAAAATCAAAAGTTTTTTCTAGTTCTAAACACGAACCTTTCTTCTATGATTTTCCGTTTATCTACTCTACCATTAAGTGGTAATAACCTCGTCATTATCTTCAACAGTAATGTGTCCTAGAACGAGCATATTAACGATATTGTTGCACAAATACACCGCTCCTTACAAAGTATTTCCATCAGTAGGAAATATTTACCACCAAAAATTACAATAAAATTGGTTAGCTCATAGTGCCAACTATATACTATGGATGTCAAATATTTTCCAACTTACGCAGGTGCGACCATTTCTCAATAATAATTGAAAAATCCTTTGAAATCTAAGTACCTAGTTCGTACATCAATAAACTTATTAAACATCCTCTATGCAATGGACCTTCATAAACGTGTACTAAACAAGAGTTATCTAGAATGTGTAGCTCATTAATAAATTGAATACATGAAATGAAATGAAATACCTATTTGTTTGGTTTCGGCAACATCACACCAGATCCATATTCCTCAGCTGCGAACTTTATTGAACTGATCTAGAAGAAATAACTAGTTCAGTAAGTCAATTTGAACTTAACTGAACGCTCTCTGCACTGAACTTATATAAATACACAAGCCTATCATATCATCCCCATACATCTTATTACTAAGTCGGAGTTCATTTTGAGGGTGTTCTAAAATAACGGTCTTGCTTGTCACTTGTCACTGCTTGTGTAACTGCCGTCAAGTCTAACTCTTCTGGTGAGGATGGTATACCAATCCGTTTTATTAAACTAATTTTACCCCATATTGTTTCTCATTTAACTCATATTATTAACCACTGTATAACAACTTCGACCTTTCCCAATCCGTGGAAAATAGCAAGGTTTTAGTGATAGGGCTGGGCAGCTCATTGGTAGCTTCCTTTCTGGCATAATGCAAACGAGTTTTTTCTGGTGAAAAACTCTCTGCATTCAAACCTGTTATCAAGGGGTATTTCAGGGATCGATCCTGGGACCGATTTTGTTTTGTTTATTTATAAATGACCTACCGTCTGTATGTAAACATGCAGCTGTGCACCTCTATACAGATGATGTGAAGCTACATTTAGCTCTTCCAATGAATGATATAAATAACCTTGGTTCCAGAATGAACGAGGATTTAGAGAAAATCCATAATTGGGCTGAGGTGAATAGTCTATCACTCAATCCAGCTAAATCGCAGTTCATTCCGATCTCTAATAAAACCATTGACACCAATAATCTACCTGATTTATTCTGCAGTAACAGCTGGGCTATGTAATCAATAGAAATTTATGCGGATACAATCACACCAATGTCGTGATTGGACGTATCTACGAATGTCCTCGCTAGCTTCACACCGATCGAAGTTCGACGAAGGCTGATCTTAACATTAATGTTGCCCATGATAACATATGCTGAGGTGATTTATTGCTCCCTCTACTCGTTATCCCAAACGGACCTGTCACAGGTCAAAGCCTACTTGGTTGCACTCTTCAACAATACATCAATGCAAGAAACTGTGTATTCTTACATAAAATCATAAAAAATCAATCACCTTCGTATTTATTCAATAAACTTAATTTTCGTCGATCTGAAAGGACTTTTAACATAAATCTACCTTACTACCGTTATTTAAACTCGTCTCGTTTCTTTTTTAATCACACTGTTAAATTATGGAACTCATTGCCCACTACGGCAGATCCTGGACAAAACCGTAGAAGTCCAAATCGATACCCATCAATCTTTCTATCGATTTTAAGGCCGCATATGACAGCATCTATAGAGACGAACTATATAGAGCCATGTATAGTTTTGGAATGACGATGGAGAACGCCCATTGCTGCATAAAGGTCGGAAACAATCTCACCTAGAACTTTGATGAATTTAGACAATTGACATGTGACTTCTTCAACATCATACTTGAAAAAATTGCGAAACTCGCAAGCCAACACTAGAGGCACAATTTTCCAAAAGTCCATGCAACTACTTGCATATGCTGACGACATTGAAATAATTGGCAGAGCACAGGGAGCTGTCACTGGTGCGTTTGCAAGTACATATTAGCACAGAAGCGGCAAAAATGAGTTTAGCGGTAAATGAGGGCAAAACAATATACATGCTGTCAACAAGAAGGAACACAACATCGACGTAAGTAAGTAACTTAATTTTGATTTTATTCTTACTTGATTTTGATTGTCAATTTTTATAATTTTGAAACTTAAGAAGATATCGCATCTTTAACCAACAAATTAGGCGTTACCTACTTATGTATGTTGATGAATCCAAGAATTATTCCTCTCAGAGACATACGAGTCGGGTTATTTTCTCTGAAAATTACCTAACTTTCCATAGTTGGTTAAGCAGAGAAGGAAATTCTGATACAAAAAACACGTATCTGAATATAGGTGTCACCTTTGCTTCATTGCAAACAAATGAATTGGAGAATTTCTTAGTCCTTGTCTGAAAGTGTTTTGGGAATGCAGAATCTCAGTATTTTTCTGTCGAGGATTTCTTTGAGTAGGTACCAACAAGTGACAGCGTAAAGAATCACAGGTCTGATTACACTTTTATAGAAAAGTAATTTTATTTTTCTAAGTAGGTAAACGAGAGTGTGTCAGTAAAGAAAACCGCTACAACTCAAATAACGACAAGACTCCATTAACTAAAACGCCACTCGTAATAAGGGTCATTATAATAATGACAATCACTTTCCCTCTGTGATAACCGAAGAATACCGTGCTTTCCTCATTAGAAGAGAAGAAGAGTAAACTCGGGAGAACCGTTTGAAAATAAGAAAGAGTTGGAATGTGTTTAATTTGATTTATTTTATTTTATTGTGACCTTCCGAGTTGGTTTAGTTTAAACGTGGTGTTATCTTTCTTACTAATCACTCTAAGGCCCGCTTGGTTGCGACCTTTAGAGTTTGTAAGATAAACGTATTCTGTTTCTTTGCTTCCAATCCATCCTCTTTTATACTATTCTTAGTTGTTTGTCTATCCCTTCTACCTACACGAGCCTTACGCAATTCACATAAATGCCAATATATTGGGCAACGCACAGTCATAGGTACTAGTGCATTATCAGCACAGTTACCATTTCTGTTTATCGAACCCAGTATATTGGTAAATTTGTCAGAATGCATCATCAGCGGAGGTTGGAGCGTTAATAGTATGAATAGTAGTAAAAATGTGGCAACAGTATTCTTAAGGACTTCTAAACGAAAAACTCCTCGGATATACCTTCCCAGAGGCGTTCCTGACAATGAAAATTTACCCTTGTGAAGGGATCGCACTAACGAACACTTAATTAATTACTTGATTAATAATCATTTTTCAAAAGTTTAACCCGGAAGGGACACGAAATTAAGGTGTCCCCTACTTAACGCCCATCTACACCAACGTAGTTTCTCAGATAACAGGAAGCAAACAAATAATTAATATAAATAAACTGAGTGTTCACATACATACACAACGAACGAACGACAAAAACAATACTAACAGAAACACAGTGCATATATGATATGCGGTAAGCCTCTTGATAGTAAACCATATGCTGAGTATGCAATTCTGTTTTGTGTTATTAATAAATATTAATTAATAAGCGCTTTGATGATGGGTTTAATAATTGAAACATGAATAGCACGTAAGAAATTTGTGTATCTAAGCTAAGTACTATTAGAAATAAAGTAGACTCTTTACCCGGAGTTCTTAGAAGGTGTACCTCTTAATTAACTGTAGAAATTCGCAGTTGGTTCTATCAAGTTAATGAGATATCCTATGAATCACGAGCAATATCAATCAACGTTTCTACACAATCGCGATAGAGGCAGGCCTGAAAACTCCTGCGTCACATAAATCTATAATTCACCTTGACGTAAATGCAAGCAACACCACCATTAACTGGCGTCGGCGACGAAGTTATTCGAAATCAGCAAGCCTGTCGGTACTTTTTGAAGTCACATCAGCGAACCACACAGGCGGATGAGGAGAAATGCAGTTAAGTTTGAGAAAAGAAAATAGTCAATGGAGTAAATTGTTGCTTTTTGCTTCCAGCATTCCACTCTTAGATCAACAATTTCTTTCTGTTATCTGAAAACCTAATACCATAATGGGCATTGAACTGTAGTTAACTTTTTTGTTAAATATGGTCTACTTAGTGGGAAACAAAACCTTTTTACCATTTTAAGCCTTCACCCCAAAGAATATATCTCAAAGACAATGGCGCGTGACCGGCTCGGTTGATACTGTCATGTTCAAAGGAGAGATCCTACGAACCCCGTCGAAAAGGCAATTTCAATCAAGGTTCCTATATAATCGAGAAAGATAGGCAGACCCTAAAACTCTTGGGTTACACAAATGCAACAACACCAGCATTGGACTGTCCTCAGCGACGCACTCGACGATTCGAAATCGCAAGGGCTGCCGATACTTTTTGAGGTCAAACCGGCGAACCCCACAGGCGGACGCAGTGAAGTGGGAAGGTGATCATACCCATATCGTTTGAGAAAAGGAAGAAAACATGTTGGTGTTGGTGTATTGGCCAGATCATACAACTTATCATCAGTACGGTCGGCTGCCAATGCGGTACTGAAAATTATCAAATACAATTATTTGATATGAATTATACTTAGTGTTATGTGAAAAATCGATTCTAAAATTGTTTCTGCTTCTGTAATTGCAACCAAGGTGAAAGAGTCGGTGAAAAACCCTACAACTGCACCCAAATACTTCTTTCCTATCTCTCAATTCTTTCTAATAGTAAGTAACACCGAAAAGCATGCAATGAAATACGATATTGCCAGGTGCTGCTTACTGTTAAAAAAATACTTATGCTGTGTTCTTAGCACTATAAGGGTAGGTACTGTAACAACAGAAAAAGCGGCCAAGTGCGAGTCGAACTCGCCCATGAAGGGTTCCGCGCGAATTATAATTATTATTTACTTAGGCACCTATTACAGATTTATTATTAGAAAATAATGGTTTACGGTTTACGAATAAGGTTTATGTTTATGAAATTAAATGTTTTTTTTTTATATTTGAGTTGATGGAATGAAAGGTAAACTGCGGTTTACGACTTATGACGTATTAAAAAAACTACTTACTAGATCTCGTTCAAACCAATTTTCGGTGGAAGTTTGCATGGTAATGTACATCATATATTTTTTTTAGTTTTATCATTGTCTTATTTTAGAAGTTACAGGGGGGGGACACGAATTTTACCACTTTGGAAGTGTCTCTCGCGCAAACTATTCAGTTTAGAAAAAAATGATATTAGAAACCTTAATATCATTTTTTGAAGACCTATCCATAGATACCGCACACTTATGGGTTTGATGAAAAATTTTGAGTTTCAGTTCTAAGTATGGGGAACCCCCAAAATTTATTATTTTCTTTTCTATTTTTGTGTGAAAATCTTAATGCGGTTCACAGAATACATCTACTTACAAAGTTTCAACAGTATAGCTCTTATAGTTTCGGAAAAAAAGTGGCTGTGACATTCCCAGACAGACAGACATGACGAATCTATAAGGGTTTCGTTTTTTGCCATTTGGCTACGGAACCCTATCTTTAGCGTAAGCAAATTATATAAAAAAAAAAAAACGTGAAAGAGTCGTATTTGCCCTTAGCCGTTGTGCTGTTACAAATATTTAACATAATTGAGGAATGAAATACATTCATTTTGAGAACAACAAAATATTCACATTACATGAAATGACATACTATAATTTGAAGAATAACAAAAGAATCGCATTACATGCATATCCGGCATGTGTCCGTAGTGTGGGAACATCTTTATGATTCGTAACTAGCACTTGCAAAGTGAGAAGTAATTTTATTTTAGGCCTTTCTGTCATTTCAGCCGGGCATATAAGACATTTTAAACGTGTGATGATGTTAGTCACTCGCCTCGTACTATCAATTAATAATTAATTCGAAGAAATAATTGCAAAACGTTCTATGGCTTCCAATGAATTTTTAAGCGTTCTACTTTATAAAATAAGAAAAAAGAATAAACTGCATTTGGTGTTAATACGGAAAACAATAAAATCCACTTTAAGTACGCTAGATAACAGTCAAGCCCACAGCCTCACAAAGTGATCACATTATATATTTATTTTCATTTATTTCATATGAGAAAAGTTAGATCGATATCATCCTTGCTAACATCCCAGCACAAATGGAAGCATTTTATGTACCTAAGTATGTACATACTTTGAGAAGCCCAAAGCGCATCCGAAAACAATTTCCAAATCGGCTCAGCAAACTCTACTGGAAAAAAAATCGATCAGAGAATCATCCCAAGAACTTATCTTGCAAAAGTAACAAAAAAAAACTGTTCAGCACAAAATTCATCGCCAATACCTGCTGCTGCCGTTACCAAAAGTGCATGAGCCATTAATTTTTCAGCAGACATTTTGAAAGTCACTACCAGGATGAGACTACCAGTGAATGTGACTATGCTTCCTACAGATAATCACTTATGCACTGTCTACCGCGACATCCTGTGAACGACGCTGCATGCATTCTCACCACCCACCCGCGCAAGTTCCTTCCTAATAGTGAATGTTTATTTAAGGATCTGGAATTATTATCCGCACAAACAACAATAACAACATTCGATTATTATTTGTCATTCGATTATCAGCAAAAACGAAAATTAAATTGCATTAATTAAATATTTTCTTTTAGCGAGAACAACTATTTTCCTTAAAGCTAAAAAAAACTTTAATGTGGGGTTCACATCCTGACGTAACAAGGACAACGCTTCCATATTTAAGGTCGCATGCATATCTGCGGCATTGGTTATGGATTGCTTCTTTTACTGCAAATGACAGAACATAATGTTGTGAAATTTCTGCGGTACTCGTATTATGGGTGCACAAAATGATTGCAGAAACGTTAATTCAATAATAAAGGACAACCGACAGCTAACCATTCGCGCCATTGTGGATTTATCGATTCTTGGTCCATTGAGCAACATAACATCTGTGCGGGAATGCAAAGTTACACGAAATAAATTCCCGGGACTGCATCAAAATGCGATTAAGGATTTCAGGAAAACAAAAAAAAAGAAAGGGGATGGAAAGTGGAAATGGCGAAAGATGAGAGCGCAACTCTGAACACTTTTCCCCTGCGGACAAATTAAGTAACGACAGTTGAAAACTATACTTTATCCAACAAAAATTGTCAGTACAGGCCTTATGGAGGAGCTCTTTTTCTATCAGTGGTGCCTGTAGATACTCTCACGGCACTCAAACGTAAGAATTGCCACTGAAATAAAAACCAAACCACTGTCATACCAAGGAATTGTTGTGTTGGAGACAGCCAGTCTCCCACACAGCCGAATGGAAATGAGCATGATCGTCTTGTGTTCGCTTGCTATTATCATCCACCAAAATAAGCAGTGTGTGGGACTGAAGCACATCAGAAGAGTATTACCATCTCTACAATGAAGCATGTCATTTAGGGTTTTTCTATGGATTTTGTCAAAGAACTTTCGGTTTTGGTGCGTTTCAGAACGAATTATTAAGTGGGGTGTTGCCATGCGGTCTTAATTTGATTGTATTTGTATTGTACAGCTGCACAAGTGCAGTTTTTTTACCATCTGTTTAGGTATATGAAATTGCGTCGTGGTTATATAATTTTGTATTCTAATTGCCTGATTGTGTCTACCTTTCACAATATACATATATCGGAAAGGACTGGGAAATGTTTTTAGAAAATCTTGCTGATTGAGTTTATGTCGCAAACTGTGTTGCACTATAATTTAAACCGAACAAACTACTTTTTAATATACTAAATTGGCGGAAAACAAACGCAATAAATTTAATAGAAATTTGCGGCCGCCACCGCCGAAACGAGATATCACCGAGCTGTCAATGAGACAAAAAAGTACGAAGAGCGCGAGTGCAACAATCAGCAATTAAAGTGCTGATTTCCCGGTAGCTCAGCACGGAGTGGGTTCAGGAAGAAAAATATTACGATTTTTGTACTTGCACCAAAGGAAAGTGAAGGTACTTACTGTGGTGGGCAATATATAATTTATATTCCCGTGTAGATCAAGGATCTGAAAAATTAATTAAACAAAAAATGGGCGCCACACAATTTTAAGGTTAATTGTGAAACCAGGAATATTCAACCGAAGAAAACGAGCGAACAAAGAAACCAAAAAATAAGAAATGAATTCGAATTTTTTTTCAAAACGTTATAATCCTACGAGTATGCCGTTTAAATAAAAAAATACGTAAATACATCCTTTCATCTCATTATGTACCTGTTTGTATGATGTCTTTGTTTTTCCGATGAATGACGCCTGTTTTGCCAATGAATACGGGAATTCCCAAAAGGAAGATCTCAAGTTAGGTAGATATGCAATCATACAATGGGTTGCTTGAAATCGTTAAACGTTACAAAGCCAAGTATGAAATATACGTCGTGGATGAAATGGCTCAAAATGCTTCGCTTGCCGCCTTATCACTGTGACCTTAATCCAATAGAATTGGTTTGGGCTCAAATGAAAGGGTTTGTAGCAAGCCAAAACAATAAATTTAAAATGCCTGAAATAAGAGATTTACTAACGACAGAACTTACAAGGGTTGACGAGGAAAAATGCCATTGATGTGTCCAACACGTTGAACAGGTTGTTGAGCCAAACATGTGGGAAATGGACGTTTTTGCCGAGGAAGCAGTTGAAAGGTTAATAATAGACTTAAATAACGAGAGCAGTAGTAGTAATTACTCATCGGATTAGTTGAGTAGTGATATTAGAAATTAGTATTTTATGTTTTACAATATTTATAATGAATAAATTGGATTACAGTGATATATTTTTCGTTTTAATTTTTTTTTGTGTTACGAAATTTATATATTTTGTTGGTCTACTGGAGATACCCTTAAAAAAACGCGCCTATTATTATCTTACCAGAGGAGGTAGAAATACTAGACCGTTCTAAATGGGTCTCGGGGGTTCCAGCTGTGGACCCAAAAAGTCTGGTATGGTACACCGATGGATCAACAATGGAGTCTGGAGTTGGTGCTGGTGTCTTTGGACCCAACACCAGGGTCTCGATACCTATGGGGATGTGCCCCACAGTGTCCCAGGCGGAAATCCATGCCATTGAGATCTGCGCTATCTTAAACTCCAACAAAGGAATTAAGGGCGCAAAGATACATATATTTTCAGACAGTCAGGCGGCACTTCAGGCACTGTCGTCCAACACAATAGACTCTCTGACTGTTAAAAACTACTGCTGCGCCTTACAAAAGCTAGCTAAAAACAACAAACTTAAACTCAGATGGGTGCCTAGCCACCGAGGTTTTGTAGTGAATGAAGCTGCAGATGAGCTCGCCAGAGCTGGTTCTGAAGCCGCTTTCGTCGGTCCCGAACCGTACTGCAGTGTCAACTGGACTACTGCTCTAGGGCTTTTCAAAGATTGGGAGCAACAGACTCGCCTTAATCATTGGGAAAGTGCCCCGGGTCTGAGACAGTCTAAACGCTTGATTAAGCCCTACTCCTATAAAGAAATCCTTACACTAAATAAGGAAAGCATTAGATTGCTGGTTGGCTTTCTTACTGGCCACTGCGGTCTGAGATATCATCTCAACAAAATAAACCTTAGTCCAACATCAGAATGTAGATTCTGCATGGAGGGCGAGGAAACCTCAGAACACATACTCTGTGAATGCCCGGCTCTGCATTGGTTGAGACGACGCCTTCTCCACAGAGAGCTGTTATCACTGGTGGAGCTTCGCAACTCTACCACCAAAGAGGTGCTGAGTTTCATTAGGGAAGTCGGTCGCCTTCTGGCTTAAGTCAACTTTGTGGCACAAGGTCGCAGTGCCTGCCCTTAGGCAAGGGTTAATATAACCAAAAAAATAAAAAATCTTACCAGAAAAGGAAAAATATAAACGGAAGATAGTAACCCTAATAGAATTGCTCTCTGAGTTACGGCGAATTATCATACACACTACGGCTACCCTGTGAGAGCTTTAAAGAGGGACCGATTTATGTAAGTCATTGCAACCAGACTGAGAGACAAACATCCTTTCTTCCCTGTACTGATAATTTTTGTTGGATAAAGTATAGTTACAATCAAACGTCTCACGAACATCATGAAAAGGGTGAGTGCCTGGGTGACTCAAATGGAAAGAAGTTGATTAATGTAATTGGAATAGTTTGTCGAGTTATGTGAGAGTTATCGGTCTCAAATTTCTCATACCTGCAAGTTAATCACACGAAGAACACACCCTTAATAAATTGGCATCCTGCCGACCAACGAAAAGAACTTCAAAAAGTTGACAGCATGGATTAATGTTTGTCTGGCTATAAAAAGTCAGAATTTTAATCTTATGGGCGATTTGTTGTGGGCGAACACGAAAAACCAACAAAATGGGTGCGAAAATTAATTTCCAGCAACTAGGCTGCCATTATTGGCATGGAAACGGGGTTACTCCTTCCTTTTTTCTTCTGCATAAGGACCTCACGATTCCGTTTAAACTGTGGCTTGACATGAAATATTAGATGACGGCTTTAAGTACGTAAATGGCTTATGCTAAAGTTTGAAATGTGGTCGTTTGGAGGGTGTATTTTTCTTTTGTGTCCAGCTGTGACATTTTTATTAAATTAGGGCAAAACTTTTATTCAATGATCCCGCTTCTGGAATTAAACAAATTTAATTTAGACGACGAGCCTAGCTGAACAAAATTAAGATGTAATTTGTTAAGATTTAATTTTTATTTATGACATTTGAAGGAATAGGTACCTATATTATCTTTGTGCTTTGAAGACAAAACTAGATATAACCTCAGAGCAACAACTGCGATTTTGAATTTTGGACTATGTATATATGTATTTACCTAATTTGCCGTAATGGTCAATCTTAATTTAAATCATCGCAACTCTTCAACTCTGTCAGAATAAATTAGATAACCGTGTCGCAAATGCCCGATTGATTTCCTAATTGAGAAAATCACTCGCATGTCAATTGTGCGTTTGAATTGATTATCACGTAACTAAGGCCACTCCACTTCCACAATTGTAAATATGCCACATAGATACAAAGATATTCTAATCTCCCACATTGTGGGATCAAACAGGATTAACGAAAGCAAAATTATATCCCTGGTGACATTCTTCACAAAATGATTTATTAAGCAAATTTTGCTTATCATAGATCACCCAGGAAGGAGTCATCAACAACAACAAAAAACCTTTCAGTCGCTAATAGAAACAGATGTTCACTTAACCGAAAAAGAGCCTGTGTGGAGAAAATAACAAAAACATTAAGATGTAGTTGCAAAAAGAGCTAAGGAATCGTGGTAATTAACTATAAATTAAGGACCGGTAACCTGCTGAAACGTGCTAGTAAAATCATTCCCCTCGTGCAAAAGAAAGGGCTTTAAGAGTCACTTTCGCTTTGACACTAAGAAGCTACAATTCCTTTTAGTTTCAAGATAAAGTCGACAATAAAAGACAAATAAAGAAAACATGCTTTAACAATGAAATTACTAAATATCCGTATATATGCACACACATTCTTTCAGGATGAAGAACGATAACAAGAAAGGAGGCTTTACGAAACACGTACCAGGTATGTTTATATGTATGTAGGTATGTACTTGCAAACAGATTTTTATTATCTCAGGATTGTGTTTAACGTTTCTGCTTTGGTGCTGATTTGTCAGCAAAATGGTAATCAGATACGCAGAGAGCTACTTTTGGACGGAGAAACTTGGAATAGTCAAATCGGAATCTATTCGAGAAATTTCGTGTATTAATTTGAAATGGCTAACCTGAGTAGTTGGAAATAATGAATGTGTTTCTTTATTTTTTCCGGATGAGGAATAGAAAAGATAGGATTTTCGAACTTGCTATCCGGAATATCCAGAATGTAGTTGGAATGAATAAAGAAACAGAACTGAAACGAATAGATTGGTAATAATTTATGTCATGACCAGCCAGCGTTGCCATTTAAATCGAGAGCAGATGAGCACATAAGTCAGCAAAATGTGTCCTTTAGTTAATATTTTTCTTCTATTTATTGAGTTGACAAGTAATACTCCAATAAATAAATATAAAGGGTGTTTCAATAAGAGCGCTACAAAAGTTTTTTTTTAAATAAAACAAAAACGGTTTTGGATATCAATGAAATTCTTTATTCCTGTGAAAGTACGTTCGATGCCATTATGTATGGAACTCGGTTTCTTTTGCATGGCCACCACGGTCACGCTTGCAGAAGTCCAGACGCTGAACCCAATTTTCGACGGTTTTCAAGCATAAATCGGCCGATACTGCTGCAATTTCACGTTCGATATTCGTACGAAGTTCATCAATCGTCGCTGGCTTGTGGGCATAGACCATAGACTTGACGTAGCCCCACAGGAAATAGTCTAACGGCGTCAAATCGCACGACCGAGGCGGCCAAGCGACTGGACCATTTCGTGAGATAACACGGTTTCCAAACTTGGTTTCCAATAAATTGATTGTGGCATTCGCTGTGTGGCTTGTGGCGCCGTCCTGTTGGAACCACATGTCCTCCAAGTCCATATCATCCAATTGGGGCCACAACGACGTCACAGAGATGCCCTACGACGTCGCAGAGATGCCCAACGCTTGAGAACGACGTGTGAGAGACACATTTGGGCTTTTTTCAACTCAAGTCTCAGCGGCAGCAATATTCTCGACACTACGTGCACTTCTTTGTCTCACTGGCACGGGAACATTTTGTACTGTGCTTGTGGATTCAAATTTTTCCACTAGACGCTCAATTGTTGATCTGCTAGGACGATTATGACGACCATAAATTGGACGTAGCGCTCTTAACGTTGAGGCCACAGACTCCGAAATTCGGTAGTAAATTTTAATAATTTCGACTCGTTATTGGCTCGTATATCTTTCCATCAGAAATGTCAAAAGAGCGGCAAGAAATTCGGCGTCGTTTGCTGTCCCTGTCGCTCTACTTTTGTAGCGTCCCTGTTAAAAAACCCTTTATAAAGAACGTTAGGTATAAGGATATAATTTTAGTTCAGAAAAACGATAATAATAACGATATCTTAGTTAAAAAAAGCATCAAGATTTTTCTAAGCGAAAGTCTTAAGGGCTAACCAAAATGAACTTATGTGAACTTAAGCTAGTGTCAAAACTGAACGATAAGTTACTAGAAGCATCGTCAAAACGCTGTTATAGCGTGAACCAATTCACTTTGCCAATCTAATGCGCAGGTCTCTTCAATTTTGAAAGACACAAAAAACAAAATACGAAAATTTGCTGAAAAAAAAGATCCACATGCAAGCGCTGTTTACATCATCGCAACTTCGATGTGATTGAGAAGGTGGCTTTTGTTTTTTGTTTTCATCACCATTACAACAAAAAAGACGGATACCTATGCAAACACATCTGTCTAATTTGAAACTTCCGTACGTAATGACAATGACCAGTGCCGAATTTAGGGGAGGGCAGCCGGGGCTTCATCCCTGAGCCTATACAAAACAGGGGACCCAATATTTCAAATTCCGACGAGTAGTGGATTCTACTCCCGACGAATTTCATATCGATCAACTAACTATAGTTTTTCGATATATTGAAGGATCGATGCCAAAAGAAAAATTTTTCACCTTTTTACCAAACCGCGGAGAAAAATCATTTACCGGCTTTTGTACCATGTTGTGCTCATTCTCTCAATTTAGTTGGAAAGGCAGCTGCTAACTCTTGTCCATCGGCTTTACAATTCTTCAATTTCGTTCAGAATTTATATACGTTTTCCACAGGAAGTACAGCTATACCAAATTCTGACTGAAAAATTATCGCAGAAGAAAAGCGGCCAATTTTACTTTTTAAAATGGCTTAGGAATACTCGTTGGTCTTGTCGAGCTGAAGCTACGAAGGCTATTGTCGATGGTTATTCTGAAATCGAATAAGCTCTAACCAGCATATCTTCTGATAAGGAGCAAAAATACATCGTGGGAAATGAAGCATCGAACCTTTTACGAAAGACGAGTTATCTCGAAACCGCTCTATTTGCTATCTTTTGGAACGACATCTTAAAGCGATTCGAAGCTACAAATAAGATGTTGAAGGACCCGAAAATGATTCTTGAATCTGCAATGCGTGCATTAGAATCATTCAAATCATTCTTTGAATCCAATAGAGACGATTTTGATGAATATGAGAAAGCAGCTAAAGAAATATGTAGTACTGACCAATATGTACAATCACGCACCAGAACAAGAAATGTGAGGTTAAATCCACTCAATTCTATGAAAGCACAAGACGCAAATCTGTCACCAAAAGAGATATTTAAAGTATCCGGTTGTATCCCAGTTATCGATCAGCTATGTGTTTCTCTCACTGAAATATTGCATGCATACGAAGCTGTAAGTTCGCGGATTTCTCAATCATATAGAGAAGATGGATGCTGCAATTTGCATGCTGCAGCAGAGGCATTGGTGAAAGCATACAAAGATGATTTAGAGCCTAGTCTTGGTAAGGAGTTGGTTCAATTTCTATCTTTGATCAACTTATCCAAAAATTATTATAGAAAAGACCAATCTACCGAGCTATTTTACTATCACATTCTTGAAGATCAACATTTTAGAGCTACATTCCCAAACATTGAAATTGCACTCCGAATGTATTTGGTTTTGATGGTGTCTAATTTCACTGGAGAGCGCTCATTTTCAAAAATGACTTCGAACTACGATGGGACAAAACCGTCTATCAAAGCTATCCTTACTCAGCATTGAAAGTGATTTACTACGGGAACCGTATTTCAGCGAAATCATCAAGGGTTTTTCGTCGAAAAAAGCTCGCAAGGTTTCATTTGTTAGCGCTTTAATATAATTTCATATAATTCTTGTTTTTGTCTATATTTATATATGCATGTTTATTAAGATAATTTACTTGGATTCGCAATAAATTATTAAACACTTGACTGAAAAAAAAAATCATTTTATTTGGAAAATAATAAGCCCACTCATTTTGTTGCCCCAGGGCATCCAGACCTCTAAATCATGCCCTGACAATGACAGATCAATGATAGAGTACTTAACTTCATCGTGTGTAACACAGGTAGCGAACCTACACCTTCATAACAAAAATAGACAAGAAATTTTAGATATAACTCTTGCCCCCGATGCAATCAATCAGAAAGTATTGAACTGGAACGTCTCGGCGGAACACTCTTTTGGTGACCACCGTTTCATTCAATTCAGTTTAACTTATGATTCTCCCCGCCAACCAGTATTTAGAAATTATAGAAAAACTGACTGGATCTAGTACACAGAAGTACTAAAAAGTTCAATGAAGTCTGAACTCCTAAGATGGATCTGCAACACCATTGATCTTGACAAGAAGGTTAAGGACCTCACCCTGGCTTTCAATAGGGCACTGACTTCTGCGTTCTGCCTACCCGCTTATACGGCCAAGAGGCCGTTTTGTTTCGAAGTGTTTCGGTGGTGGTTGTCGAAAATACATGCCATTGTATACGAGTAACACACACCGAATGCAACAAAACTGTTTCGACCCAGCGTCGTTGATGATAATTGCCTACTTTCTTATGGCGCAACACACACCAAATGAAACGAAACATAAAAACAAACGCAAAACAAGAAAACGTGTTTCGTTGCCGATAGCTGACCTGTTGTTTTTTGCAAAACATTGTGGGGTTTTTCCTAATACTTTTTTAAAGACGCATCGACTTGATCGTCGGCTTTACTTTTTAAAATGGTTTATGGCTGGTTTTTCTGATTTTTTTTTTTTTTGATTACAAATAATTATGAACCTCTACAATTACCCTTCAGTCAAAAATATGAGAGTGTCCCTACTTATTATATGGATATACTCCGGTGTGCGCAAATTTAAAAAAATATGAACGTAGATGGAGAAAAATTAGATGGCATACTTGTATTGCCAAGGAACTGCTCCAGTAGAGGAGCTAGAGTATTGAACATACTGATTGCGTATGCAGCGATACCGCGAAGAAAAATAAATTGAGGGCCTTTTCCAAAAAGTGCGGGCCATCGCTTTACAGCGCAAATCGCTTTACTAAAAGAATAAGGACTAACCGGGCGTTCTATAGTTGACAAAATTGGACGAAGTTTTAGTGCGGTCTATTCTCATTTAATAAGCAAAGATTCGTACGGAAAAAACATGAAAGGAGGTCAAAAAACGGCAACAACAGCAGTTGATCGAAGAGCAATTTTAAGATGTGCTTCCAATTCCTGCGACTCTACTGCAAGCGTTTCAACAGTGCGAAGGGTTATCAATACTGCCAAACATCTAAAACGGTTAAAAATTCAAAAGAAACCACCACTTAACGAGAAACGGAAGTGTATGCGCTTAGAATTCTCTAAACCCCATATGAGTTTTAAAAATGAATGGCTTCACGTAGCTTTTTCAGATGAAAAGAAGTTTAATTTTGATGGCCCTGATGGGTTTAATTACTACTTCCACGATGTGAGGAAAGAAGAACGATTTTTAGCCAGGCATCATAGTAGAGAAGGTGGTGTTATGGTATGGGGAGCAGTTAGCTATTATGGCACTGTTGAGCTTGAGTTAAAAACCTAAAAAATTACTGTATTAAGGAAATTTGAAAGGAAATTTTCCTAAATTTTCAGGCATTTTTGGACCCATAAACTGAACTTTTCAGTAGGACAACGCCCCCATCCACACTGCGCGCATAGTAAAAAGTTGGATAGAGGAGCGGAATGTGGAATTGCTTCAATGGCCGCCGCACTCACTGGACCTGAACCTTATAGAAAACGTTTGGAAATGGTTAGTACGAAAAGTTTATGAGTCTGGCCGCCAGTGTGAGGACAGAGAATCCCTTATTGCAGCCATTAAATTGGCCTGGAGGGAAATTTCGCTGGAGTACATAAAGATGCTGTACGATTCCGTGCCTAATCGAATTTACGAAACTATTACGAATAAAGGCGGCAGTACCCACTACTAAAATTAACCAATAAAAAACTATTTTAGGAAAAACTTGTTTCATTTGATCCCAATTAATTTTATTTCCAATTTCAATATTTGCGTCTATTCAGTTGACGCAAAATAAAACTGCATTTTTCCATATTGAATGCTTTGCAATGCAAGAGAACCAGGAAAAAAATAGCTGTCCTTTGTTAAGCGGATACGCTTATAGATAATGCGATAATATATTTATATACATTAACACATATTATAAAATAGATCGTGGTGTCGACGGCTAATGGAGACGTGTAGAAAATGCTTAATAAGCATTGCGTGAAGTCAAAATGGCTTTTGCTACACAAACTCAATCTCCATTCACCCAAGGAATTTATGCTTTGTATAAATAAGAGATATTTCTCTGCCTTGCAAGACACTTAAAACCATCATCGATTGTAAACATCCTACGATGAACAATCCCATGGTTATCCCATGATCGATTGTAAACATCCTACGATAAACAATCCTATGGTTTCACGACGCCAATAATAATTGTGCTTACGTAAACAGTCCAGAGACTGATCATGTCGCATACAAGATATGATTTATACGTTGCCAATCTGTTGAATTCGCTATCTATTCTTCACCCTCATACCCTTTCTTGTGTGTAAGTGTGCACTAAGTGACTGTGTGCACGGTGAGGATTCATTCGTGCTGAGAACTTTTGTCAATCCCCATTTAGCAGTCCAACTGATCAGTCGTTTTATTTGAAGAGCATAACACCTTTTTGAAACATTCTTTCCGATTTATTTTGTCAACATCATACGCAAACAGTTTGCATCATCAAATGATATATTACGGCACAAAGTTTTGAAAAAATGGACAACGTAGCTTAGAAAATTTTTGTGCTTATTCAATTGAAGCAAAGTGTATGTGCATAATACATATTAACATGTTGGTAATAAAATAACAATTCACAGCTCAAAAAATTGTATTCTTGCAATTCTTCAATCATTACCTAATTAGAGCAGCTAAATAAATTTGGAATTTTTACTAGCAGAGTCGTTAAGCTAACTGAAAACAATCTAAAATCATTTTTACTTTTCTTTATACAAGGTGGCGCAAAAGTAATCCTCCTATCAGAAAATGCTATAAATTTTGCGATTGGCACCTATTGTCAGTTCTGTTTTGACATTTGTGTAGTAAACACATGCGAAATACACGTTAATAAATAATGTTACGCTACACTGCTCCAGAACGCGGAATATTGGTGACTATTTATTTGAGCAATAATCGGTCGGTGACTTTGGCCCAACGTGAATTTCGTCGCAGATTTCCTACCCGTCCAACGCCTACTGGTGAAACACTGCGACGTTTAGCCGCTCGCCTCGAAGAGACTGGCACAACACGAGATGCTGCCAGGCGTGGCAGACCCGGGAGTAGCCGTTTTGCAGAGAATATTGCTGCTGTAGCCGAAGATGTCATGGAAGCGCCGTCGACATCAACCAGACGACGTGCCACGCAAATGGGTATCAGTCGACGGTCTTTACAGCGAATTTTGGTACATAATTTGAAGATGTTTCCGTACAAAGTCCAGACGGTGCATCAGCTGTTAGCTGCTGACCGCCAATCGCGTCTAACATTCGCTCAAGCCATCCTTAATCACCACCAAGAGGAAGATGATTTTTCATCAAAAATAATCATGAGTGATAAGGCCCATTTCCATCTTAGCGGGTACGTAAATAAGCAAAATTTACGCTTCTGGGGCACTGAAAATCCGCGTGTAACCCACGAAGAGCCATTACACCCACTCAAAGTTACTGTATGGTGTGCTGTTTTCGCTGGAGGAGTCATCGGACCTTTTTTCTTCGAAGACGTCGCGGGCCAAACGGTTACTGTGAATGGTGAGCGCTACAGAGCAATGATCAACGAGTTCTTTTTGCCGCAACTTGATGAATTGGGATTGGAAAACATGTGGTTCCAACAGGACGGTGCAACGGCACACACTGCACGTGCCACAACCGATATGCTGAAGGATGCATTTCCCGGGCGCCTAATCTCCCGTTTTGGCGATTTTCACTGGCCAGCAAGATTTGACCGCTCCAGACTTCTTTTTGTGGGGCTTTTTGAAGTCGCGGGCTTATGTCAACAAGCCTCAGACTCTTGCAGCTCTTAAAGACAATATCCGTCAACAATGTGAGGACCTATCGCCGGAAGTTTTGGCCAAAGTGATGGAAAATGCCATAAAAAGGGCTCAAATAACAATCGGCGGCGGCGGTCATTTACATGACATCATATTCTCGACTTGATGTAAAAAAAATTAAAAGACCAAATAAAAATAATTCACAAGAAGAATCAAAGCTTTTAATTTTTTTTTTAAATTACAGCCAAAAAACATCGGAAGGTTATTTTTGCGCCACCTTGTATAATTAGGATCAATAATTTGAAACGCTGCTAGTAAATTACCACTTATGTTCAATCTTTTTTAATTTGTTGACAGATTTCAATATATGTAGTAAGATTGAATGCAATTTAAAAAATGAATTTTTCATCAATAATACAAAAAAATAAGATATGCGGGCCAATTCTTATTGGCCCCGGGCCAAGGGCCTTAATTAAAAACAGAGGGCCAAATGGCCCGTTCCGGCACATTATGGCAACGCTGTGCGTATGTTACGTGCAGCATTTGATGGTCTTGCTCTTCCAATATTTTCATGTATTTCTCCTTGAGGTACCTATTCCATAACTTCACGCTCAACATATATTTCCTGAAGCAAGCTTTCGCGTTCGCTAATCATATTATGCATCCGCATTCTGGTGAAATTATTAAATTTTGCAGGTTAAGTTCTTAACTCTGCTATTATGTTTATAATCACGTCCTCAGCATTCGGTTTTAGATTATATGGATGCACCCACCACTCTCTACTATTTGCGCCCTTTTCCCCAATTGCTTCAAAAATTGTATGTAAGATTGGCGCAACTTCATCGTCTGAGTCCGACCACATGTTGAAGAACACTAAAAGCAAGTCGCGAATTCAATTTTGTTTTATTTCAAAGCACACCAAATGAAGCAAGAAAACAAAACGTTTTGTTTTGTTACATTCTGTTTCGCTTGGTGTGTGTTGAAATAAAAAAATGTTTTTTTGACTATCGAATCAAAAACGTTTTGCTTTATCCGGTGTGTTTTCAGCCTTAGTTAAACGGCTTCGTCAATAAGCAAATATGCGTTACTGGACAGGTGAGACCTGTGCTTCATGAAACAGCACTTCATCCGCAAAAAGTGTGGCGTCATTGGGCCGTTTTTTTTCGTCGATGAAAATGACCGTCACGTTACGGTTAATGGTATTCGCTACAGTACAATTGCACGAATTGGACATCAGTGATATATGGTTCCAACAAGACGGTGCCACAAGTTACACAGTGGGTTCAGTGAACGTGTTATCTCAAGAAACGGACGCATCTATTGGCCGCCGAGACCGTGTGATTTAACGTCTCTAGACTTTTTTTTATGGGGCTAAATTAAATCATTGCTCTATGCCAACAAGCCACGCCGACGTTAGAGGAGCTCAGAGGCAATATTGAAGGAGAAATAGCGGTCGTATCGGTCGAAATGTGCAGCCGAGTCATCGAAAATTCGGTTCCATGTATCAACCGCTGCCTACGTTCCAGAAGTCAAATTCCATTCATAAATGTTTTTTTATCTCATGTAGTTTGCATTTTATTTAAAAAAGAAGTTGTCAAGTCCCTAATGAAAGATCCTTTATAAGACTCCTGTCAACGGCAAATCTGCTGAAACACCTACATACGAGTACGTTAGTACGTTCAAATGAATATTCCCTTCACCATAAAGAATACACTATGGTTGCATTTCTGGACATTGACAGCGCTTTTAACAACGTCAACACATTCGCGATCGCAAATGCACTGTCAGCTCTGAAAGTAGACGACTCACTTGGTGAGCTAATTAATCTATTACTCACAAGCCGGATTATAAACTTGGTGTGACATCTGCCAGAAGATCTGTCAATAAAGGACCCCGGAAAGCGGAGTCCTATCCCCCTTCTCTGGAACTTAGTGGTGAACAAGCTGCTAATGTGCCTGGAAAGGGAAAGCTGCAGTGTGATTGCCTATGCAGATTACGTTGCAATTGCCGCCTCAAGGAAGCACCTTAACACCCTGAAAGAACTTCTCCAAAACGCTCTCAACAATCTAACGACATGGGCGGATCGGTATTGGTTATGTGTCAACCCCCACAAAACTGAACTTGTTCTATTCACTAGGAAACACAAAACTCCACACATTGACAATCCATCAATAAGGGACACAAGCTTAGTCTTCTCTAATGAAGCTTAATACTTGGGTCTCATTCTGGATAAAAAAAAAAGCTTAGCTGGAAACCTAACATACAAGAAATAGTTCGGAAAGCTACGGTAGCACAAGAAAAATACTTATGTACGGAGTATGTAGCTGTTTGGTGGACTGCCTTAGACAAAGCGGTAAATCGCGATAAGTTAAGCAAAGTTCAACGATCAGCGTGTCTCTGCATAAGTGGTGCACTGCGCACTACTCCCTCCTCTAATTCTAAAAAAAATTAGAATCCTCCCTCCATAGACTACACCACTCCTCAGCTCCGTTTTAACAACAACTTCAAAGCCAACATCCCCCCAGAACATTCTGGGACAAACTCCATTGTAGTCCTAGACTGCCGATTCTCTCGCGGAGATGGCGGAGCAGTTCAACATTTACATATCTTGGGTTCCCGGGACACAGAGATATTCCAGGGAACTATAGGTCTGATAACCTCACCAGAAAAGGAACCATACTGCCCTTTCTACCTGATAAAGGCACAACCAATTGCTATATGCAAACTCATGCTTATGAGGGAAGACATTGAGAGAACTAACTTTAGATGGACAAGTGGCAACACTATACAGTATTTCATATACTACTACTACTACAGTATTACATTAATTAGAAAGTATTCATCGTAGTACATTTCTATTTTGTCATTTTGCAATGTGGCAACTCTGTACTAACCGCACAGAATAGAAAAATAAACTTTGAAAAGCTAAAATTGTTAAAATATTGATCTGGCTGTGAGTTTTGGAATAACATATTCAATTCACGAAAATTGAATCGACAGGATATCGTAGAGTTGTTGTACTGATATACTGCGGGTAAACGGATGTTCCGTGATCCTCTCTAATGACAAAACGCAGCTGTTAACACAAAATAATTAGCAGGTGAACACTTCTTTTTTGATCAGATGTACAGGTGGACACAACGTTAGTAATATTATATACCGGAAAACGACGTCTTATTTATTTGTCCACCGCTGTATTTCTTAATGAAGTACCCAATACAGTGAGTTAAAACGCTCAGAAAAAACTTAAATTATTTTTTTATTACTGATATTGTTTTTTATGAATAAAATTATATTTTTCCTTTGTTATTTATTTATGTACCTATTTTTTGTTAATATAAAACATAATTTTTTTTTTTGAAATATTATACTTTCGAGTAATTATGTAGTATGTTGTATGTAGTAAGAAGTTCAAAAACCATGCAACGATGTGTGTATTCCTAATGTAGTATAAGTGGCAACGCTGCTCATGGCATTGCCTTCTCATAAAGGTCTATGAGGCGTTTCATGTCCCCAGGAGAAAAATTTAAAAATGTATTCGATTCTGGAAATTGTAAATGGAAACGTAAATATATAAATAAATAAAAAAAACTTGAAATAAAACATATTAAAATATTAAAAAGATAATAAATTTGCAGTACATGCTCACCCATTTGGTTGCTTGGTGTTGCTTCAATTTTTCTTTTTCATCAAGTGTATCTGTCAAATAAGAGAATATTCATTTTATTCCACTTTTCTCTAGGAATAAAAAGAAAGCATTCCAAGTACTCCAGAAAGAATACGAAAACAACAAAATTGACTATCCAGAATATTCCATTGCATAGAGAAATACATTGAATATAATTCTGGTGCAGATTGTCTGCTAATATTTGATGGATTGTTATGGAAATCTATATATAAAAATATAAATTGCCTGTCCCTAGGCAAAAAAAAATAAATAAATGTGGTATTTTTCGAATGATAGATTATTATTAATATTCGATCAATCAATTACAGTTTTTGAAACCTTTCGAATTCTAAGAATACTCGAAAGTATTCTATTAATGAATCTGTGTGATATATGTTTTTGTCAGGTCAACCGGGCTAAATACCTATTAAGTGGCATAAGAGATATTAAGCAGATTCCATTTTCTCTTCGTAGGGACAGCTACTCAGAAGTCATTCATAAAAATACCTTGCCATGTGTCCAATAAATTATTTTGATTAAGTTTCACGAGCTAAGATACAACCTGCCAATGTTTTATTGATCCTTAGCTAATTAAAGGCTAGTAGTACACTGAACGATAAAAGTACGTAAATACGATAAACAAACATAGGGACGGGCTACAGTCCGCTTGGGCGAACTGTTGGATACCCTATTCTTATTCCTATCCCTCATAAGTGGGCGTGACAAAAGTCTAAGTATGGTTGAATTGTTAAGAACGCCCTACATATTTTGTTATATAACATTTAAAGGATTTTATCAAAAAAAAAACGCTCCCTAGCTCAAACTTGGGTGTTTCAATAAAATTGTTTTATTTAATTGTGGGCGTGTCAGTAGGCGGATTTAAAAAAAATTAACACATGAGAATAAAGGGCCGCTAGAGAGTATATATTATAAATTTCAGCTCCCTAGCTCAAACTTTGAATTTTCAAAAAAAAAAAAAAAAACATTGTGTTCGTGTCAGTGGGCGGATTTTGAAAATATTTACACATGAGCATAAAGGGCCCATAGAGAGTATATATTATAAATTTCAGCTCCCTAGCTCAAACTTTGGATTTTCAAAAAAATTGTTTTATTTATTGTCCGCCCACTGACGGATTTTGAAATTTTTTTATCCCGAGCAGTCATAGATCATATATAAAAAATTTCAGCTTTCTAGATCAAAATTCGATTTTTTCCAAAATTTTGTTTTTTTTGAGTTTGTGCGCGTGTCTGTGGGCGGATTTCAAAAATTCGTAAACTTGATTATTTTGGGACCCTAGAGAGTATATGGTTAAAATTTCAGCTCTCTAGGTCCAGTTTAAAGGCATAATTTTTGCCGACAGACGGACGGACGGTAGGACGGACGGACGGACATGGCTAGATCGACATTGCTATCGATGCTGATCATAAATATAGTAACTTTTGGGGGTCTACGGGCAATATTAAGGTATGTTACAAACTATGCGTCAAAATTAATATACCCTTAGAATAGGGTATACAAATTATTTTTAATATTCAACCAACAAACGAGTATGTTGAGACTATGAATATTAGTTTATTTATTTAAGAACTGTTCGATTATTTAGCAACTGTTTGGTTGTTGTATGACCATCTTGTGTATATGAATAATTTGGTAATTTTTTTTAGTACCTACATTGTGCCCAGAAAATTCAAGTATTTCCTGCACTGAATGTTTACTTTGTAAGATAAAACGAACAAGTTTTTTGATCTTGCGAATCGTTTGTTACTTTAACCTAACATTTTATTGGATCTAATGTGTAATATAAACATAGAGAAAGGCTAAAGTCCGCTTAAGCGAACTGTTGGGTAACATGTTCTTATTCCTATCCTATCCCACAGCGAAAATCGAAGTTGGGTGAATTGTTAAGAAGGATCTAAACATTTTGCTATACAACGTTTAAAGTATATTACCGGAAAAACAAAGTTATTGTAAAACGTGAAAAAAGTGGAAAAATAAAGTAATGATACAAAACGACTTTATCAAATTACGGTTTTTTTCGGTTGGTGAATTTTAAAAATATTTACACATGAGCATTAACGGCCCCTTCTTTTTCTTCTTTTTCTTCCTTTAATGTGTGAGGCTATGATCAGGATTAAAGGGGTCATAACCCTCCCACTTAACTGCATCCCTACCGGTCCGGTGGGGTTCGCTGGTTCGTCCTCAGAAAATAACGACAGGCCTCTCGATTTTTAATCACTTCGTCGCTGAGGTCAATCAAATGCTAGTATTGTGTGATCCAGGAGTTTTCAGGCCTGCCTTACTTTCGCGTTTGTATGGTAACGTTGATATTGCCTTTGTGACAGGGTTTGTACGATCTCTTCTTTGAATATGACAGTACCTACCAACTGAGCCGGTCGCGCTAAATTTTGTTCAAGATAGGTTCTTGGAGGTGAAGGCTTCCTCGGATCTTGGAACTTCCTATTTATTACAGGCGCCTAGAGAATATATATTCCAAATTTCAGCTTCATAGATTAAGCTTTGATTTTTCGATACTACCGTTTTCTTAAATTGTGGGCGTATCAGTGCGCGGATTTTAAAAAACTTTAAACTAGAGTATTAAGGCCCTAGAGAGTATATATACCAAATTTCGCCTTTGTAGCTCAAATTTCGATTTGGTTGATAGATTTGTTTTTTTTTCTTAACATTGCGGGCGGATTTTTAAAATTGTTATACTGGATTATTTTGCGCCCTGAGAGAGTATATGTTTCAATATTCAGCTTTCGAGCTCGAGTTTTAAGGCTTTCTTTTTGCCGACGGACGGACATGGCTAGATCAACATTAGTATCTATGCTTATAACGAATATAGTAACTTTAAGGGGTCTGTGGGCAATATTCAACAATAAGTCAAAATTAATATACGCTTAAAATAGGGTGTACTAGGGTAGCGTAATAGATTTAAACATATTAGTGACAAATGTTAAGGTTACGGCCTATACAGTTAAATGATTTACCTCATACCACAGAAATAATCAAACGTATGCTCGAATGAGGATAATGCAGTGCAGACAAACGAAAGCCTCAACTAACATAACCATTTCCATAAGCAATTTCTGAAGAACAACATAATGAAGAGGGCAAATATGCAAGCACACCGAAGTTAGCCTGTGAAACGAATCCAATTGGCATTCTTCTCGCTTTAAGCCTTCATACAGAACGGTGCGTGGTGTGAAAATAAATTGGGGAATAACTTAATGTTTCTCCTATAGCCAGTTAAGTAACACGTGTATGCACGTTCGCGATTTAATCAAAAAGATTTTGTATCCAGAAGCGGAGAAAAATCGAAGCGCGCCAGAATAACTGAGATAAGAACCGACGAGAAGAAGAAAGTGATAAGGTATGTCCTTGTATCTGATATAGAATAATCAAAGGAACCAGCATAGAATGTCAGGTAGATGTAGCGCGGAGCATTATGAGTGGCAAAAGAAGCAACGGAGGAGTATTCCACAGTCAACTGCAACACGAGGGCATTACACGCTTAGAGTACATCACCTGCATCATCGCCATATTGCATCTCAAGACCACCTGTACTGAGACCACGTCACTCTGTAATAATGCACCACGCCACGTTTTATTACGCCTGACGGTCTTCACAAAACGAGGGATAATAGATGCCTGCGAAGCGCAGACATTGACGTAACTTTAACTGTTACAAGTAAGGAGGTGTTGTCGTGGCTGAAGAGAAATGCGATATCTGCTAAGGACATCCGTATATTCTCGGATAGTCAAGCCGCGCTAAAGAAGCTGCAAAGACGAGGAAGAGGAGGAGACTACACTTTATCTCCTCTGTAGCCACCTTAACCTAACCTAACCTAACTGTTACTGTCTCCCGGTTGAGGCAGATGTTCGACAATTTGGGAGCGTCGCCGTTGTTCTGAGGCCAAAAACCCTGAAGCCGATGTAAAATTCCGTATGCGATGCCAGCGAAGGCGGTAATTACATCGATGCATTCGACCTCATTGATTTGATTCTCGATGGTTTGCAGATGATTTATATCTCCTGATGAACTCTCTGACGATAGACCAGTTCAAAGATTTCCTGGATCTGATTAAACGATATCGTGCTAACCAGTTGTCCGCCAAACCCGAAGCCTCTTTCGATACGATAAGAAATGTATGGATATTTAAAACCTGTACCAAAGTCGATGCAACTGATCCAACCGAACTCCGATCTTTCAATTGCACGCGAATGATAAACTATCAAAGCAAGTGCCCATACGAAAAGAGGGCAGAGAGCAAGTGTTTTCTCCGCTGGAAGACCGGACATAATCATTTCAGCTGCCCGAACCCTATGAAAGCACCGAATTCAGTCAAAAAGACTGCTGCTGTTGCCGATTCCAGAACCGATGCCGCCACCTATGAACCAAACCACCGCAGCAAGAACAAAGAGGACCATGACGATTTTCCTGATGACACACAACCACATTTCTTTGCCCTTGACTTGACTCACGTTTTTGGTGCTTGTCTGTTGCAGGATAAGGGTAAACATTGACCGGGTATCAATCTGGGGATGCCCAAGCCGCAACTAAGAATAAACATCTATTGTGCTTATTTTACATCGCCATGGTAAACACTGGGTACTGGTCATGTCTATTTAGACATGGCTTGCTAAACTTATAAGCGCGAATATTGAAGAAGAAGGAAACAGCAACACTATAATGTCCTGTCGGAAAGACTGGCTGATGAGTATCAGAAGTCTTACATGAGCCCCTCAGAAAGAGGACGTAGGGCGTGGCGGAAGAATTCACTACAGTTAACGTCAACAGCCCGACATCCGAACCAAGGGTTGGGATCGAGATGAGGTGATTGATGCAATTAAACCACAGGTCGATCCCAAATTCTGCGCCGCGGAGGGGAAGCTATTGCTACCTGATCACCGGGGGAGGGAAGAGCCTTTAGAGATGACTGTTACAATCGAACCTCAAACTGCTCTTCACTCTCTTTGCAGGCAACAACGTGCCGGGGAGACTGATACAGTCGAATCTCGAGCATGCTATTACATTCCTTGGAGGGGGGGTCGGGGTGTGCCGGCTGCACAGTCAAGTAATTGGTTGAAAGACTGTGCTAGAGGGGGTGACTGAAGGTGGTCCAACCCTGAGTTCCACACGCATCGCGGGGTGGTGCGGCTTGTGGCGACTGTTGCAGTACGAGCCTCAAGTTCCACCATTCCGCGGAAAGGAAGCAGGGAGGGGCGGCCTTGATAGTCGATTTGGATTATGGTGACTGAGTTCGGGGGTTTGTGGTACAGGTTTTGAGACATGGGAGAGAAACAGAGTGCGGTGACTGTTACAATCTAACCTCAACTCTGTTCCCGTTTTGTCTGCATAGCGGGAAGACAGCAAGGCCGGGGGAGACTGTTTCAGTCGATCCGCCGGGTTACTGTCTCGCCCTCGGAATGGAGTTCTGACTGAAGTGACTGATACAATCTAACTTCAGTGAGATCTCTTTTCCTTTGCAGGGGAATTGGTTTGGGGTGATCTGTGGGGAGGGAGCGGGAGGGGCTCAAGTCATCGTCCAATCCGTCCTCTAGTTTAGTTTAACCATTTGGACCTGGTGACGAATTTGCTGATATAGCCAATATCTGTCTCACTGAGATCGCTTAGATCATCGAGGAAATAATTGCCAAGAATTTGTTTCCTTGAGTTGGCTAGTGCGGGGCAGTTGCACAGGAGATGTGTGGTTGTTTATTCCTCTTTGACGTCTCTACAGCTTCTGCAAAAGTCGTTTGAGGGAGCTCCCAATCTGGTGGCATGTCTGCCTAAAAGGCAGTGACCAGTGATTGATCCGATTACAGAGCTGATATTTTTCCTGCTGATAGAGAGAAGTTTGGATGTTCTTTTTGCATCGTATTTGGTCCAAATTTGCTTTGAGGGCACACATGTACTGATGCTATTCCACCTATTGTTTTAACGCGTTATCTAGAAGTTTGCGTTTCAGTGTCTGAATGGGTACCGCCGGTGTATCTCTGTTGTCAGAGAGTTCTTGTGCGGAACCCTGTCTGGCTAACTCGTCCGCCTTGCAGTTGCCTGGAATATCACTGTGACCGGGTACCCAACACAGGGAAGTGTTACATCTGACCGCGATCTCGTTAAGAGATTCGCGGCATTGTTTTACCAACTTGGATCTTATTGTTGGTGATTCTAAGGCTTTAATCGCTGCCTGACTGTCTATGTAGATCACGATAGTTTTTCCATCTATCGGGCTCATAGAGAGTATGCGTGCTGCTTCGCGGATAGCCGTAACTTCTGCCTGAAATACACTGCAATGGTCAGGCAGTCGTAGTACGACGTTGAGCACAGGGTTGTCTGAAAACACTCCCGCCCTCGTGCCGTCGGCTGTCTTTGACCCGTCGGTGTATATTTCTATGGCGTTATTGTTTACAATACGACCGTCTTCCCAGCTGGCTCGGTCTGGGATGGCCGTCTTGTATTTATTACTGAAATCTAGTGTTGGGATTAGGTAATCCGTATTGTTGGGAATCTTGTGGGCAGTTAGGATGTTGCTGTGCCCGATGTGCGAACTTTGCCACGAATTGGATTCTCTTAATCTCAGGGCCGCCTTAGTGGCCGCCAGCTCCCATAGCTATCAATGGGGAGGAGGTTTAAAAAAGTCGTTAAGGCTGCCGTTGGTGTGGATCTTAAGGCTCCTGTGATGCATATGCAGGCTGCCCTCTGGATTCGTTCTAGGGCGCTTGCGTGGCATTGCTTCGATATTGCAGGCCACCATGCTATGATACCATAAGTGAGGATAGGCCTGACGACCGCCGTGTACAGCCAGTGTGTTATCTTAGGCTGTATACCCCATCTGGAGCCTAAGGCCTTTTTACAGGTGTAAATGGCAATCGTAGCTTTCCTTATGCGGTCTTGGATGTTTGGTTTCCAACTGAGTTTGCTATCTAGGATCGTTCCCAGGTATTTCGCTTGGCTGGAAAATTTGAGTGATTCGTTGTTGAGCGTAGGTGGCGTTATCTCCTGAACCTTAGTTTTCCTTGTAAATAAAACCAGTTCGGTTTTGGATGGGTTAACATTGAGCCCGACCTTAATGGACCAGGAGGATAGTTTCCTGAGAGCCGATTCCATTAGGTCTCTGATCGTGTGGGGGAATTTCCCCGTTATGGCAATGGCAATGTCGTCCGCGTAGGCCGTCACTTTGCATCCATCCTCCTCTAGGTTGGAGATGACCTCGTTGACTACTAAGATCCATAGTAGCGGTGAGAGCACTCCTCCTTGTGGTGTGCCCCTGTACACTGACCTCCTGGTCAGACAGCTGCCAAGCTCCGCCTGGATCAGCCTGCTGTTTAGCATGTTCTTTATCCAGGTGCAGAGGCAGTTGTCCACGTTTAGTAGGAGGAGTGCGTTCGTGGCGGCTTCTGTATTGACATTGTTGAAAGCCCCTTCTATATCCAGAAAGGATATTCTTTGTGATACAGCGATTTTTCGATAGTGCTGACTAGCGAATGAAGTGCTGTTTCTACTGAAAAGCCTTTTCGGTAGGCGTGTTGACACCTCGAAAGGTAATTGTTTTCCAGGTTTGAGCGTATGTAGTAATCTACAAGTCTTTCCAACGTTTTCAGGAGGAATGAAGTTAGACTGATAGGTCTGAAGTCTTTTGGAGAACAGTGTGAAGCTTTACCGCATTTTGGTATAAAGACCACTTTTACCGTTTTCCAACCTGTGGGCGTAAAGCTGAGTTTTAGGCAGCTATTGAAAATCACCAGTAGCCAGGGTGTGAGAGTCTCGATACTCTTCTGTAGCTCTATGGGTGTGATTCCATCTAGTCCAGGTGATTTATATGGGAGGAAGCTGTTAATCGCCAACGCCAGTTTGCGATTGTCAGCAATATGCTCCGGAACCATTTGGACCCTGTGATGGTGCTGTGTAGGGTGATTTACCTCTACTTTGTTGCCTGGGAAGTCGGTATCCAGTAGTAGGCCTAAGGTCTCCTCACTGGTTGAAGTCCACACTCCTCCTTGGCTTTGTATGACGATAGGTATTTGTTGCGATTTTGAGAGGATCTTACGCAGCCGAGTGGAGTCGCTTGTTTTTTCTATGTTCTCACAGAAAGATTTCTACGACGCTCGCTGTGCTGAGCTGAGGTTAGTAAATTTTTTTCAATACTAGTCACGGTGTTAAAAATGATATGGTGGCGGATGATACCCATACGGAGTATCCTGCCTACTATATGAAGGTCAAAGCAAAGGTCTGGCCCTCCAGGTTTGAGGGTTTCGCTGTCAAAGAAACTTCGCGCGACCACGTCACAATACGAGAGACGCATGGAGCTTCGGATGATGAATACCCTCATGATAATGAATACCAGACCAACAGCGCCAACGCACTACTGTTAACGAGTATGCAATGGATTGCATATACACTGCCTTCTCTAAGGCTTTCGACCAGCTGTCCCATGTAATAATCGAATTTAAGCTCAGGGCACTTGGTTTCCTACCATGTTTCATAAAATGGGTTAATTCATACCTTATATCAAGTTTTTATCAAGCCAAATTTAGAGGATCGCTATCTGCATCTTTCAAAGCACAGTCTGGAGTTCGCCGAGGAAGTCACCTCGGACCAATTCTATTTATACTAGCCATTAATGATATTAAGGCATGTATAAATCGCAGTAATATCCTGATCTACTCTGATGATATAAAAATATATAAATCTGTCACTAGTCAGCAGGACAGAATTTTTCTTCAATCTGACATTAATAGCTTCGCCAATAGGTGTAATATAAAGGGTTTATCCCGGAATCCTACTAAATGTCAACATATAACATTCTCTAGAAAGAATATCCTTCCTCCTTTCAATATTCTTTGTCTCAACATATTCTTTGTAATCTATATATTAATACGGAATTGCCTATAACGTGTTTCCATCCATTTTAGCTATTATACGTCACATAGATATCCCAACACTATATATATTTGGGTAGGGGACAATACATAGAACTGCACAATACAAAAATTATCCACATATATAACACACATTATGAATTACAGCAGGTAAAATGAAGCGAATTGGATGAAATTACAACAACAACAACAACATTGATGTGTGAGGCAATAATCTGCCAATCGGAACGGACAAATTTTATATCATGAAGTTACTTGAAAATGCTTGAAGTTACTTGAAAATGCTTGAAGTTACCTGAAAATGCTTGAAGTTACTTGATAATGCTTGAAAATACCTGAAGTTACTTGAAAATGCTTGAAGTTACTTGAAGTTACCTGAAAATGCTTGATGTTACTTTAAGTTACTTAAAAATGCTTGAAGTTACTTGAAAATGCCGGGAAAATTTTATATCATGTGAAATCAGAGAATGCAATGTCGAAAAATTTCATTTTCCGATTAATATGTATAACAGACGACTTTGTTTTTTTTTTTCAAATTATAGAATAAATTGGTCGAATTTCGACCATGGGGCGACCTCTAGTGTTGATAATGTTAAGGATCTTGGGGTTTATTTCAATCCCAAACTGGTTTTTGCTAAGCATATTAATTTTGTTGTTAATAAATCGAATTCTATGCTGGGCTTCATTAAAAGGTGGGCGAAAGAATTTAATGACCCATAGGTTTCCATGTCATTGTACAACTGTTTTGTCCGTCCGATTCAAGAGTATGCCTCACAAGTTTGGACACCGTTTTACAACATTCATTCAAATCGAATAGAAGCCATTCAACGTAAATTTATTCGATTTGCACTTAGAGGACTTCCATGAAATGATCCATTTAACCTTCCTCCTTACAGGCAACGTATCACGCTTCTTCAAATGTTACCCCTTTCTCAACGAAGGCTTAATAGCGATATCATTTTTTTGCAGCAGCTTATATCCGGTCAAATAGATGCACCTGACGTGATGTCGTCTATTGGCTTTACATTTCGTGGTGGTGCCCATAATTTATGTAGTGTTGATTTATTGTTTGCCCCCCATCATAGAACGAATTAAGGGAGGCATGAGCCTATTAGACGCATGAATAGAATCTATAATCTTTATCATCATGTGATTGACTAGCATGTTAGTAAAATTAAGCTTAAAAATAGTTTACATGATAATGCCTTGGTATCTTTAATTATTTGCATGTTTTGTGTCTGTGTTAGTATTTTATAGGTACATAATTATTGTCTTTCTATAAGATTTACTTTGCGTATGTCCTTACTACCACCTGCACTAAATGATGAGCCTGTGAGAGCACTTTCAGTGCCGTCAAATTTCTGCTCGTGATAGTTGCTTGTTTAAGCACTCCACGACACAGAACTGATAGTGTAAAAAAAAAAAAACTGGAACGAGCGGACGATGTAAACCCCATGTGCTACTCCAAAACTTGGGTCTGTCCTCGAGCGGTTCAAGTCTGATATTACCGCAATCCAGAAAATGCGATGGATAGGATAAGGTACGATGAAAAGCAAAAATTGCGACATTAATTATAGCTGCCATAAAAAATTGCATATATTATGTTGCCGTTTCGTAGAGTGAAAATCGCCTAAGAACGAAAGTTTTCAAGGTGATAAGTGATGGCTTGAATGTGAACCGTATCAAAGTTATCTTTCAAACCATTACCCTTAATTTGTGCACACGTCATTACTGCCGGATTTCAATGCTAAGTGAATCTGTTTTTGCTTTACTTCCTATGCTGCGCACTGTGTGAAGTCGTTCTTCTTTAAACCTAGCACATAAATCGCGCTCACTCGAATGCACCCTCCGAATTCATTGAGTCTACGATTAGCGAATATGCAGTGCATTGCTGTTACTGTCAATCATGATAAACTTTTTCATAGATACATTTAAACAAGATAACTAAATCACAAAACAACCAACACGAATTTTTGCAATAAAAAATAATATTCCCACCGTAATGCTGAGAAAAACAGAGCACTAATACCTTTATGGAAATCAGATTTCGCATGTCACCAGCTTTCATATGTCAAATAAGATACGACACGTTACAAATTAGATATAACGTCGCACGACGTTAACTAAATTAATATTCGGCTTCGCTCAGCGAAAAAAAAAAATCCAATATTTACGCATTCTTGACATAATAACCACCCAAAGTCATTTATTGAACACATTCTAAATCTTGTTTATGTCAAGAGCACAAGAGCAAGAAATTGCCCGGACACCGATAAAAAAAATACAGAAAATGTTTGCACAATTCCATCGTCAGACGTAGCATTGACACTTTGCCTAAACGAGCTCGCTCTGCCCCATAGATTGACCCACAGCTCCCTCGAATATTCACATAAGAACGTCCTGTGTGACAGAAATGTATGTCCACTCTTCTATTAAGTATAAATCATTAAAAATATTTATATCACAAGGTTGTAGTTTGGTCAATGTTGAACTAATGTTTATTGAATGCGTCTACAATTAGGTTTGATTACACCACACATTAGGGTCAAACCATGGAAAGTAAATCAGTGATTTAAGGGTAAGGAGTTTATTATTTTATATGATATAATTGAAATTTGTGGCAGATCACATTGACAGTAATGTGAATGCATAATACACAATGTAGCAAAAGTGCAGTTAACATATACGCAGTTCCCTTCAGAAAAGAAGAGTCCTCTTCAAGGACGCGCAGCTCCAAGTATTCACTTTCCTGAATAAATATTCGATAAGCAAAGAGCCAAGGCACAAGCTTTATTTCTTCAGACAGAGATGTTAATACAATTCGGCAGCACAAACATACATAATTGCTTTTATTTTACTTTGACTTTACCGAAATTAAATAATAATGGCTTATCAGATTACGAATGCTAATCCGTTAAACTTACTTTCGAGATATGAACTATAAACATTCCTCAGCCTGGAGAAGCACGAGTGTGTAAAGAAAAGTCAGCTCCAAAGTACTGTGAGGCAATTAAGATTGCCGAAAGTGTACAAAAAGCTTTCACTATACATGAATTATACGTAATGGTGATGTGGGCGCAGCGCAGTTTCACCAACGAATACCTATAAGTTAATCAACATGAATATGTATGAACCATGGATCAAAATCTTAAAGTGATATATTGGAACGCAAATGGTCTCCAACAACATAAGCAGGAATCGCAGGTGACTCTTGATGCAAGTTTTAGGAAAAACAATATCCAGCAATATGAGGAGATTAAATAAAGGGTGTTCAAATTGGAGGTAGGTATCATTTTAAATTTTGAATGAAAGGCATAAATTGTGTGAAATCTTTATTTATTTTTATTGGAAATCAATATGCATTGGATCCGGTTAATAATGAAAAAGAATGTCGTCCAAGTGACCTTCTCTGCCAGCTCGGCAGACTGTCAACCTTAACCAACATTTTGAATCACTTTTTTGATGGTTCAATAAGTGTTATTTGCTCGATGATGTTGTCTTTGAGGTGTTGAACAGTTTGAGGATTATCGATATAAGCTTTACTCTTCAAGAAACCCCATAAGAAAAAATCAAGTGGTGTTAAATCGTATGATCTTTGTACCCAATTCACGTCTGTTCTTCGGGAAATTATGCGATTGTTAAACTTCTCTTTCAAAAAATCGATTGAGTTCGTTGCTGTGTGACATGTTGCAACATCTTGTTGAAACCACATATTCTGCACATCAATATCTTCTAATTGACTCCTCAAAACGTTTCTAATCATCGCTTGATATCGAGCTCCATTCACAGTAACTGCATTGCCATTTTCATCTTCGAAGAAAAATGGACCTATTACGCCACCACACCAAAAAGCCGCACTTTTTTGGTTTCATTGGCCTTTCAAACAATCCTCTAGGATTTTCTTCAGTCCAAATGCGACAGTTTTGTTTATTGACATAACCGCCAATTTGAAAATGAGCCTCATCGGTAAAGATAATTTGGTTGAAAAAATTGTCATGTTAATTCTTGTGTCAACTGTATTTTGTAAGCCTTTACATGTAGATTTTTGTACAAAATGTTAAACATAGTTGTTGGTTTGAGGTTTAATTGCCATGAACGACGACGAATTGACGTCATTGGCTCTTCAGCAACACTTCTGCTAACAGCTGGAACGTGTGGCAGGCAGGGTTATGGTGAATGCTACTTTTGTGACAACTGGTGGCACGCTGGCTATGCACGGCAGTAGCTCGACGGATGGGGGGATCTTGTTGTCACTAGCCTACTCCCAAAATAATTATCCTGCCTGAAGGAAAAACCACATACACAATCGCAAACAACTCTTCACTGTCAGGTGTTTTGACAGACGAAGATCGAGACTTTGTAACAGGTCTTTCCCGCCCTTTAATGTACCGGTGAAAGTACACCATGGTTACTTTGCCTGTATATACTATAAGCAACTGACTTTATTTCTCACGCCTCAATAATAGATTTAAACCAATAACGTGAAATTGGATCTTCAATTGCATCGTAGAATAAAAAAACAACATTCGCGTTTAAAAAAAAATAGATCCCAAATTAAGATAATGTAGTTAGATATTTTCATGTTTTAAATAGGTTGTGATTATGTTTAAGTATGTAACTAATATTAAGTAGATGAATATGTACATTTCTTTGGATTTATATCTTAAAATAAATAGGCTTAATTAAGTTCCCAGTGGAAGTTCTTGTAATGGGGCCGATTTTGTGAATCGCGGATTTTGACATATCTCCACGTTTCAAGGTCACCAGAATCCAATTTCAACGTTTTTATAGAGATGTCTGTCCGTGTGTATGTACGTCACGATTATCTCGAGAACCAAAGATGATATTGACTTGGGTTTATTCGAAGCGTAATTACGTAACTCAGAACTGATTAAGTTTTCAGCGAAATCGGTCCAGTAAGTAAATAAATAACTAAAACAATTTGCCTTTATTTTTACTTTTATTGTCATTTGTCATTAAGCAAATCATTATTACATTGTGCTCCGTTATTTCGTATACATGTAAATTTACAGGTGTCCGTGTTCATAACAATGGTTGCATTAATATATATCACACTTCGCTGTTATTAACAGCATTTAATTTCCATGAACAATATTAAAGAGCATTTTTTAATATTAAATAATTCTTAACCAAATCTTATGGTTAACCACATTTCAAAATTTCCCACTAATTGCATAAATCATATTGATCCCACTGGGAAGTTAGTCGTGTGGACCTTGCGGGTCGCACCCAGACCACTTTTTTCATTTTGGTATGTATCGATATACAATATACATACACAGTTCCAATCGGAAAAGTGAAGATACTCATGCTTACTAAATTTGTATTTAACCAAAGAACTATGCCAAGCTTTGTAAAATGTTTAATGGCTTACCTTAATCAACCGCAAATCAGGAGTGCACTCTGGATCGCTGATGAGATGTTCTGCTTTACTTATTATACACTACTAGCTGACCCAACGAACTTCGATCCGCCCAAATTCGTTAATGTAGGTAGGTAACGAAATTAATAATTCCGAGCTTTCGCTTCATGTAATCCGGCCAATTAAAATTCTTTATTCAAAAGTTATATTAAAATTAAATACAATTCCAAAAACCGTAGCGATTTACTTGTCGGCCAACCTACCGCTTTTTCACTGAAGTGCTTTATGGTAAACAACATTTTTCGTTCCGTTATCGGGTACGTACACGTACAAAGCGCGAGGTTTGCCGACACGTGAGCACGCCACATACAATTGACCATGTGAGAAACATGGAAATTCAAGATTTATGCCACACACATCCAGCGATTGTCCTTGCGATTTATTAATTGTAATAGCAAAAGCGAGACGTACGGGAAATTGAAGACGCTTAAATACGAAAGGCAAATCGTTCTGAATAAGTGGAATCCGTGGAATAAGAACATCTTCGCCTTTAAATTTTCCAATCAAAATCGTTGCTTGAATAATATTTGATTTTAGATTCTTCACAATCAAACGCGTACCGTTGCAAAGTTTTGGTGCATTTAGGTTGCGCAACAAAATTATTACTGTGCCGACTTTAATTTCAAATTGTGTGGAGGCAATCCTGAAACATCCAAAGAATTCAAAAATTCCGTGGGAGTCGACGGATTTATATGAATGTAACTCACCAGCTATTTGATTTTGAATGACGAAATTCAAATGAACGACATTCTTGTTTTTCGCAGCCAAAATCGCTCTTACAATCAGCCAATCATGGTCAACATAATTCTGAGCGATATTCGGGAAAACATTCATAATTACTCGTAGTTCTTCCGGTGTCGTTGTAAAGTTGCAAAAATTTTGTGGAAACTCAATCAGGCCGGTGTTTAAGTCTGCTGGAATCTCGCCATTGCACATCGCCAACAATTGCCTGGAGAACTCTGCAGCTGACTGGTCATTTTGTAAAGCAACTCGCATGTTCGTTTTCAAATGCAATTTCTTTACGTATTGCCATAAAGCAGACGCCTTCAAGCAAGCATTCAATTCATCTGCCGGAGTTGATCTCGGAATGACAGGCAGCGTTTGACGAAAATCGCCTGATAGCAAGATCATTGCGCCACCGAAATGTCGGTTATCATTACGTAAATTTTTCAAATTACGATTCAGGGCCTTCAATGCGCGTTTGTGAGCCATTGTGCATTCGTCCCATATGATAATCTTACATTGCTGCAGTACTTTGGCCATCGCAGTGTTCTTTGAAATGTTGCATGTAGGTTATTCATCCACTTGCAGATTCAGTGGCAATTTCAATGCAGAATGAGCTGTTCGACCGCGTTCTATCAAAGTAGCCGCTATCCCAGAAGAGGCGAGTGCCAAGGCAATCGCAGATCTCGAACGAATCGTAGCTAAAATCAGTGAAATCAGGAATGTTTTTCCAGTTCCACCGGGCGCATCAAGGAAGAATATTCCGCTATTTTCGTTATCGACTGCTTGCATTAATTCATCGTGCACTTTCTTTTGTTCTTGATACAACATTGGCACATTTGTTCGAACAGCTCGACTCAATGCGATTCGATCGAAATCCATTTCTCGCCCCCAATTCTCGATTAAATGCGTCTTGCATTGCGCGATTTGGCCGTGGCATCCCCAATTTGCACAACAAATTGCCACTCATGAGCAGACACATATCCTCGATCAAAATCAAAGCTTTGTTGCGCATTTCATCTGACATCTCCAGTTCATTATCTGATGTCACAGTGCAAATTCGATGCAAAATATCATCGGCCATATCATCCTTGTATTTATTCCACAAATCTTTAGCATTTGATGGAAAACATGTCGAAATTATGATTGCGAAGAGTGTCCTGAGTTGATTCGCAGGCGCAGTGATAGTGGCATCGGCCAGCGTCATGTCCCAATGATTGTCGTTTTCAAGCAATTGCCTGCGTTGGCAGGCTTCTCGATATGTAGCACACAACACACCGTCAACAGTCCGCAGCCCTTCGAACGAAGTAGGGCCACAAACATTGACCAAAAGCATTCTTAAATAGAAGCATTCGTCGTTTTTCGGGTGAACTGTCTATATTCTACCAAGTGCATCACTGGCATAAACACCACGGAATCCGGGAACTACGTCACCTTGTTTCGCCTTGATGACGCATTCCATAAGTATTCCAACACCATCCAACAAATCAAAGTATCGACTCCGTTTCAAAAAGTTACTTTGTATAACATAATAAACATAAACCAACTTATTAAATATATTTAAAAAAAAATTCAAAATTGTTGACAACAACAATTTGCTTGGCAAATAATTAAAATAATTGACAACAACAATTGCTTTTAAAATTTTAAATATTTTTTTTTGTATTTGAAGTGTCACTACTCGATTTCTACCCAGTTTATTTTTTTTTCAAAGTGCATAAAATGAATTTATTGGAATGGCGGTTGCGCCTTCTTTCAAAAATTTATCATACTAATATAACAACCTTCTTTGCATCTTGCATGGTCTATTAACCAACAAAAAACACTAAATCAAAATCGGATGTGTATGGCAGTCGGTAGGCACACACACATTTAGCAAGTTATTTTTATATATATACGAGTAGATAGATAGATTTATTTTATTTTGTAGTAAATTGAGTTTTATTGTTTTGTTGTTCTTCACTCTTGGCAGTTTTCACAAGGTTCAACTAAGGCTATGAAATTTTATGCAAAATTGAACGTATATATTTTAGCACATGTGTTTTTAACTTCCCAGTGGGTTCTTGTAATGGGGCCGATTTTGTGAATCGCGGATTTTGACATATCTCCACGTTTCAAGGTCACCAGAATCCAAATTCAACGTTTTTATAGAGATGTCTGACCGTGTGTATGTACGAGTGTGCGTATGCGCGTTCGGAATTATCTTTCGCCACGATTATCTGGAGAAAACAAAATGATATTGACATTGGGCCGGGGATATTCGAAGCGTAATTACGTAACTCAGAACTGATTAAGTTTCCAGCGAAATCGGTCCAGCCGTTTTTTGTTAGTAAATAAATAACTAAAATAATTTGACCTTATTTGTACTATTTATTGTCATTTGTCATTGAGCAAATCATTATTACATTATGCTCCGTTATTTCGTATATGTACATTTAAATTTACAGGTCTCCGTGTTCTCTAACAATTGTTGCATTAATATATATCACACTTCGCTGTTATTAACAATATTTTATTTCCATGAACAGTAATAAAGAGCATTTTTTAATATTAAATAATTCTTAACCATATCTTATGGTTAACCACATTTCGAACTTTCCCAATAATCGCATAAATCATATTGATCCCACAGGGAAGTTAGTCGTGCGGACCTTGCGGGTCGCACCCAGACCACTTTTTTTAGATTTTATTTTTTTAGAAATATTTATATGGTTGGTTAAATTCACCTGTTGGAAAAGAGAGTGGGAGTAAAATGCCGGAAAAGCAAGTCAGAGCAACACGCTTACCAACTCCAGTGGAGACTTGATTAATTCTCAGGGAAACTGTGGCGCTTAAGGGATATGACGTAAGCTTAACTTAGCTAACGTTACTATTTAAAAAAAGATGGACATGCATTTTCACATTAACACTTTTTCCCAATTCTTTATTTACAAGTGATTGCTACAAACGTTTCCACTCAAACGACCACTACGATGATAGGCTTTCCTTCTCTGATCTTGAACCGAACCAGTTTCTTCAAATTTATGTATGATAAGTTTAAAAGCACGGTTTGACGGAGCATTTTCTCTACCGTATCTTGAACGAAATTTTCTTTCAACTTCTGCAAAACTTTCACCATATTTAAAATAAGTTGTAATAATAAAAACACGTTGCTCAATAGTGTACGCATCCATTTTACCTAACGGAAATGTATTTACTTCATACCTGAAAAAACTTCTTTGTAATCTTACACCTGTAAAAAAAAAGTGGCGGCCAATTTAAAATGATAAGTCAAATTTGAACACCCTTTATATTGCAGAGAAAATACAAACCTCAGCAGTGTGTTTAAAAACTAACCTTAAAACAAATAATATTGCTGCTATTTTCCGTCCTCCAAAACATACAATTAAAAAAGAAGAATATACAGATTTTTTTGGAAAACTAGAAAACAGATACATAATAGGTTGTGATTTTTATGACAAAAACTTAAATTAGGGATTTAGATTAAGAATAACGAGAGGAAGAGATCTATCTACTGCAACTCAAAATAATCAATTCGAAATTCTACCATCAGGAAGATCCGCGTACTGGCCGTTAGACAAAAAGAATTCCTTTTTAAATAATCGAAAATGTGTAAAGCAATAACATTCATATAGAGTTTAAGTATATCATCTCTCATGATTGGATGCTTTCAAACTGAGCTTAACACATAGGGGAAGGTCAAATATTAGATACCCTATTCATATTCCTATCCGTCATTAAGTGGGCGTGACTAAAACCTAAGTATGGGATAGTTTTAAGGAAGGATCTTGTAGTAATCACCTGTAAATATTATTTAAGCATCGCTAAGAAAACGGTTAGGAGCAGCACTTTCAAGCGCCCGAGGGTGTTTCCTTATTCCTTTTTGTACTTTTGGGATTTGAAAGTAATATTATCTTAGTGGTGATTATTTAATTTGTTTTGCGAATTTGAGTAGTAACGATTGTCGAAAAGACGTGACGTCACATCCTTAACAACCGCTGTAATGAGAAAAAAACAGTTCTTGCGCCCATCCATGCTCAGTGTTGGCATAACTGGTGTGCTAACTCTCATTCTCATTTCCTAGCTGAAAAGCCAAAACGTATTCAAGTGGTAATTTCACCAGGTGGTTGTGCGTTGCTCTTCATAGCGAAATAACAAAGGCGAATTCGATAATATCTGCAAATTTGCTAAAAACTAAAAGTAACTCCGACTGATTTTAGAGAGGACACCACTCAAACGATTTAAAATTCCAACCAAAGTGATTTAAATAAGAGGTAAGGATTTTAATCATCGTAAAATAATATTCTCAATTGTATCCTATGTAAAGTGTTTGGTTAGGCATGTGTAGAAGACAATCGGAACACATCAGAGTAATTAAGCTCAGGTCTTAACTAAACGAGTCATTGCAGTCCGCAAAGCGTTAAAATCTGCTCCTGACCAGATGTATTTTCTGATAAAAAGTGTGTTTTCGTATGAAACGTGTCAACGACGAACAAACACCTTGTTAAAAGAGTCGCAAGACCGGCATTACCTTTGCTTCACCCATATAAAGTACGCCACAGCTCACCTCCAACGCAAAAAAAAAGTGGTCTGGGTGCGACCCGCAAGGTCCACACGACTAACTTCCCACTGGGATCAATATGATTTATGCAATTAGTGGGAAATTTTGAAATGTGGTTAACCATAAGATATGGTTAAGAATTATTTAATATTAAAAAAAGCGGCCAAGTTCGAGTCGGACTCGCCCATGAAGGGTTCCGCGCGAATTATAATTATTTTTGGGCACCTATTACAGATTTAATATTAGAAAATAATGGTTCACGGTTTACGCATAAGGTTTATGTTTATGAAATTAAATGTTTTTTTATTTTTATTTTTGAGTTGATTGAATAAAAGGTAAATTGCGGTTTACGATTTATGACATATTAAAAAAAAACTAGTTACTAGATCTCGTTCAAACCAATTTTCGGTGGAAGTTTGCAATGTAATGTACATCATATATTTTTTTTTAGTTTTATCATTCCCTTATTTTAGAAGTTACGGGGGGGGGGCACACATTTTTCCAATTTGGAAGTGTCTCTCGCGCAAACTCTTCAGTTTAGAAAAAAATGATATTAAAAACCTACCTCAATATCATTTTTGAAGACCTATCCATAGATACCCCACACGTATGGGTTTGATGAAAAAACAATTTTTGAGTTTCAGTTCTAAGTATGGGGAACCTATCTCGCGTCTTACAAGAGGTGGCTTTTGGTATAACTCGCACTGGAGTTTTGATGAACTTGCGCAACGGTTGTCCTTCGACTCCTGTCTTATGGATATGCCGTCTGATGCGATGACACCGGAACTTCGGCTAAAGCGTAAATACGAGGTCGACTTTCCTCGCGTCCAGGACTGGCTCTGGCCGGACTCTGAACCTGGAAGGGAATGCAGTCGAATCTTTACGGATGGCTCCAAAACCGATCAAGGATCTGGTGCTGGTGTCTTCGTGGAGAGCGATAACGTTAGACTTTTCTTTCCGTTAGGCAAATACGCGTCAGTCTTCCAAACAGAGACTTATGCTATCCTAATGGCCATGGACTATGTTACGAGGAACAGGTGGAGGGGGCGAAGTATCTGCGTCTGTAGCGACAGTCAGGCTGCGCTTAAGGCCCTACTCAAACCCTTAACTACCTCCAAAATAGTACGTGAATGCAAGATATCTCTGAATTCGGTCGGAAGGCTGAATTCACTTAAACTTGTCTGGGTCCCGGGTCATAACGGGATCACGGGAAATGAGATCTCCGATGAACTTGCTAGACAAGGCTCAGAGGGGGACCTCTCAGGACCTGAACCAGCGATCTGTCTGCCTGCGTCTTCGGTCAGGGCTTCCATTGACGGTTGGGTTTCCTATGAACACAATCGCCGATGGCATGACTCTCCAGGGTGCAGACAGACTAAGCAAATGCTCCCCGACGTCTGTGGGAAATCCGCGGCATTCTTGTTGTCTCTCAACAGAAAAGACTGCAGACAGACTACTGGCGTTCTTACGGGACACTACGTTTTTGCCAAGCACCTTAAGGTGCTAGGCCTAAGCGACACCACCAACTGCGAAGCCTGTGGAGAAAGCGACGACACTGCGGAACATTTCTTCTGTGATTGTCCTGCTTTTGCTCGTATCAGGTGGCAGGTATTTGGTGCGGATATGGTGAGTGCTGTAAACCTAAGCTCCTTATCATTGAAGCGCCTTCTCGTTTTTCTCAGAAAAACGAGTAAATTCCCACAGTAAAATGTGGTGTGTCTGCCTGGCAGTACAATGGACCAGTATTGAGTCTGAGTGCTCCAGTGCAGAAAGTTTCACACATCCCGACAAAAAAAAAAAAAAAAAAAAAAAATGGGGAACCTCCAAAATTTATTGTTTTTTTTTCTATTTTTGTGTGAAAATGTTAATGCGGTTCACAGAATACATCTACTTACCAAGTTTCAACAGTATAGCTAGCTCTTATAGTTTCGGAAAAAAGTGGATGTGACATTCCCGGACAGACAGACACACATGACGAATCTATAAGGGTTCCGTTTTTTTGCCATTTGGCTACGGAACCCTAAAAATGTTCTTTAATATTGTTCACGGAAATTAAATGTTGTTAATAACAGCGAAGTTTGATATATATTAATGCAACCACAAGGAGACCTGTAAATTTACATATATACGAAATAACGGAGCACGTTGTAAAAATGATTTGCTCAATGACAAATGACGATAAATAGTACAAATAAAGCCAAATTATTTTAGTTATTTATTTACTAACAAAAAACGACTGGACCGATTTCGCTGAAAACTTAATCAGCTCGAGTTACGTAATTACGCTTCGAATAAACCCGGTTCCATGTCAATATCATCTTTGGTTTTCCAGATAATCGTGGCGAAAGAAAATTCCGAACGCACATACGTACATACAAACGGACAGACATCTCTATAAAAACGTTGAATTTGGATTCTGGTGACCTTGAAGCGTGGAGATTTGTCAAAATCCGCGATTCACAAAATCGGCTCCATTACAAGAACTTCCACTGGGAAGTTAAAAATACCCTGATAGACATCCCGAAACCTGATAGACTAAGCTGATTCGGTTGCCATCTGGATAATCACCCTACCCTGTAAACCGCAAACCATCACCAGATTTTTCCCCACCTGACATTCCCCGGACGTACTTTTCGTCCAACCAATTCAACCTCACCGGATTTTTCCTACCTAAGGAAGAAGTTCATAAATTTCCTTCTGTACCTACAGGGAATATGCGGAACTCCCAACGTACCAGATACAGATTTTCATTTATTTGTATGATCGATTAACTAACCTAAAATAATCTTTAGAATCTAGACTAACTTTAATATTGTAAAGAGGAATTTGCCAAAAGTGCAGTGCTATAATAGCTTCTCTCATCCAACACTTATCAAGCGATCCAGTGTGCACACCAGGCCTGCAAAATTGTCAGGAAACCAAGTAAGTGTAGTTTGTGTAGTTTGGCATATTTTCTTTTCTTTTATGTTATACCAATGGATTTATCTTTTATTTTTTTTTTCTACATATTTATGTTCGTATAATCGTTGATTACCGCCCTCATATATCAATATACAAATATACCTACATTTATTAAGTTTACACACAATGTGTTATAATTTTTTTTTATTTGAATTAATCTGAACCTGCGAGATACAAATGTGGAGAGAATAATTATCTCTCAAACAGCTTAAATAAAACCAATAAATATTCATTTTCTTGAATTCATAAAATGCTAAATTCTTAAAATGGCTTCTTAGATTTGTTTTCAATTGGCATGAAGTGTAGTAGGTTGGAGTAAGGCTGACGTGAGTTTGACAAGGAGGTTACCGTATCATCGTAGGCAAGGTAACCCAGGTGCTCAATGGCCATAGTAGGGTGGGTTAATCCTACAAGAGGTGTTTTGCATCACTTCTGGTCAACACCATCTGACCAGTCTTAGTTTGGTATTTGTTTTTGAGCGTGCTTCCTACTAGCTGGCATGATAATATTTTGAGGGAAGGTAAGTAACAAAGTACCGACGGACGGACATGGGCAGATCGAAATTGCTGTCGATGCTGATCACGAATATAGTAATTTCTGCGATTTTACGGCAATATTAAGGCATGTCACCATAAGTCAAAATAAATATACTCTAGTGTATCCACTTGCAACTCCACTATCCACAACCCATCGCCAACATATTCAGCGTGGTACGCTTAAATACCAAAGTAGGGAACAAAATACACTACAACACCCTTAGAATAGAGTATAAGAAGAAGCCACAGTAGTTAGAAAAAACATGATAGGAAACGATCCACAAGAAATAAAAGATTTCGTAGCAGATAAAAGACGAGCAAGGAGAACATGGCAGAAAACCAGAGCCGCTCAACATAAAACGAAGCTGAACATCCTTTTGCCAGCAACTAAGAAGAGAAACTAAAAAAATTAAAGAAGACTTAATGAAAGGGTACCTCAAATAACTCGCTTTAGAAAGCGACAAAAGGTTTAAAACAACCCATTGTGCAAATACTTCCAATAAAATCAGCTGATGGAAACTAGGCAAGAAGCGTTCAGGACAAGTCTTTTCGCATACTATTTAGAAAAATTTATTTAAACCACCAGATGAAAATGGAAATAGCCAAATGAAGTGTCATCTTACAGACCTATCTCGCTTTTACCAATAATATCAAAAATGTTTCAACAAAGCAAGACGTTTTTATAAATTAATTGAAATATGAAAGCTGATTTTGAACCATCAATTTGGTTTTCGCATGCAGCACTCTACGATACACAGAATTACGAATAAAATCGAGGAAGCATTAAAAGAAAGGAAGGCCTGCTCAGCTGTATTCTTGGATGTGGCGCAAGCCTTTGATAAAGTATGGGAAGAAGGATTATTTATATTGGTGTATGCTACCAAATCAGTGTGATTCAATTCTTAAATTTCATAGAGATGGAAGACATTTTACAATAAAACAACAGAGTGCTTATTCAAAACTAAGAGACGCGTACCACAGGAAAGCGTACTGGGCCAACTATTGTAATTATTATTATGTATACTAGCGATATTCCGGAACTAGGAAACCATACTGCGGCAACATTTGCAGATGATACTGCAATACTAGCAGTAGGAAAAATCAATAAAGAATCAAAAACAAAAATATCATGATCATGAACTATCATAATACACAAAAAAAAAGTTCCATGCGCTAATACAGCAAAATATTTAGGTACTCGTATGACTCTAGATGTAAAGCTGCGATAGAACATACATGCATACATATTAGGCCATTAACGGTCCATATAGGGCCTAGAACCTAGCTTCTCCAACCACTTTCATGCGAAGTGGAGGGGACCTATAGTTTTACGCCGAATCCGAACGGCAAGTTTGAGAAGCTTCTCTTTGATACTCTTGGATGTTTGTCAGACATTCGCAAGAGGTGCCAACAATACGCGGAATTCCCAAGTGGGTCGCCATCTAAGTTCTAACCACGCCCAACGTCGTTTAATTGCGGTAATCTAACGAGAACCGATTGATTCGACGTGGCATGGATAGAACGAGCACTTAAAACATAGGGACGGGCTACAGTCCGCTTGGGCGAACTGTTGGATACCCTATTCTTATTCCTATCCCTCATAAGTGGGCGTGACAAAAGTCTAAGTATGGTTGAATTGTTAAGAACACTCTACATATTTTGTTATATAACATTTAAAGGATTTCATCGAAAAAAACGCTCCCTAGCTCAAACTTGGGTGTTTCAATAAAATTGTTTTATTTAATTGTGGGCTTGTCAGTAGGCGGATTTAAAAAAAAATTAACACATGAGCATAAAGGGCCCTAGAGAGTATATATTATAATTTTCAGCTCCCTAGCTCAAACTTTGAATTTTCAAAAAAAGTTGTTTTTTAAATTGTGGGCGTGTCAGTGGGCGGATTTTGAAAATATTTACAGGTGAGCCTAAAGCGCCCCCTAGAGAGTATATATTATAAATTTCAGCTCCCTAGCTCAAATTTTGGTTTTTCAATAAAATTGTTTTATTTATTTGTGGGCGTGTCAGTGGGCGGATTTTGAAAATTTCATATCCCGAGCAGTTTTTTAGGAGTCATAGATCATATATAAAAAATGTCAGCTTTCTAGCTCAAAATTCGATTTTTTCCAAAATTTTGTTTTTTGAGTTTGTGGGCGTGTCTGTGGGCGCTGGGCGGATTTCAAAAATTCGTAAACTTGATTATTTCGAGACCCTAGAGAGTATATGGTTGAAATTTCAGCTCTCTAGGCCCAGTTTAAAGGCCTAATTTTTGCCGACGGACGAAAGAACGAACGGACGGACATGGCTAGATCGACATTACTATCATGGCTGATCATAAATATAGTAAAGGGTCTACGGGCAATATTAAGGTATGTTACAAACTATGCGTCACAATTAATATACCCTTAGAATAGGGTATAAAAAGAAAAGGGAGGAATTAGATATCAAATATAGAAAAATTCACTGGCTGATAGGAAGAAACTCAGCCGTATCTACGAAAATAAACTGTTTTTATATAATCATATTCTAAAACCAACATGGACATATGGAATCTAACTATGGGGTTGTACTAACAAGACAAATGTAGACATAATACAAAGGTGCAAAATAAGATGCTAAAATATAGTAAATGCACTTTAACAACGTTACATAAGACAACATTTTTAAAACATGCAAAAAAGCACAAAGACATGCTAGAAGGGCATAACAAACTTAGATGCAAGAATGCTGCTGAATATCGGTAATTATTTACGAGCGCTTCGAACAAGAAAACCTCTCGATTTGGTCTAACTAATAGCAGTAAAAGAAAAAGAAAAATTTATATACATAATATATAGAGCTTATCCGAAACAAAGAGACATCAGAGGTGAAACTCACCGAAAGACAGAGATGTCATTAAAATATTGCTTAATAGTCCAAGATCGCAATTATGGGAAGGGTAGTTTAAGTCGCTAAAAATCCGGCACACTGATTTCTCGGATCATAAGGATCTTTTAAAGATCACCTCTTCCTCTTAAAACAAAAAAAAATATGCACCATTTCAGGAAACATTTGAATAAGTTTGCAGTCATCATATTTTGAGAACGCTGAGAGAGATCCAAAACGTCATAAGCATATAAACTTCGCATTAATGCAGTATTAATACTGCATCAATGAGGAATTTCCCGAAAGACAAATGCTTTACATCGATGACTTCAACATTTTTTCTGTGCCGTTTCGGGACGATTTTGGATGCATTTCATCTGCACTCTGAGTTTTCGTTAACCTAACGAAAACCGTCACTTTGCTGATTGCTTTTAATTGTTCCTACATTGTGCAATGTACTCGTACATATTCTTGCAACCACTAAGAAATCCATAAAAATAAGCATAAAGAAACTCCGTAGTTTCTGAGGATATTTTGGAAAAATATTCTTTTTTTGGAGTTTTCATTTTAGTTTAGTGGTAGAATATTCCCTTAATGTCAGGAAAACTTGAGGAATTATAAAAGTATTTAAAATAAATAAATATTAGGTCTTAACGGCCCATACAGGGCCCAAAACCAACCATTTTCTTCTGCGAAGTGGGATGTACCTACAATTTTAAGCCGGAACCCATCGGCAAATTTAAAAAAATTCTCATGAAAATTGATACTCTTGGATGTTTGTCAGACGTTCACGGAACCGCTGACAAAGCATGGAAACTGCATCGAAACCTTTTGGAATTCAGCCGCTCTTTCGTTTGATGCAAACCGGTTTGCTCTATCTGTTTATAGTTTTTAGGGATGGAGAACTACTTTGATCGATTGATTTTGCCGTAGACGCCTAAATGTTTCTATGATCGTGAGCAGCATCGATAGTAAATTCTGGTAATGTCCGTCCGTCCGTCCATCGGCAAAAATTAGGCCTATAAACTCGAGCTAGAAAGCTGAAATTTAAAACATATTCTCTCTAGCGGCCGGACATAATCAAGATTAAGAATTTTTTTAAATCTGCCCACTGACACACCAAAAATATAAAAAAAAAACTAAAAAATAGAAACATAGCTTCTTTTCTGTGAAAAATTTAGTGTTTTAGTGTAGTGTTCTAAACATTTTTAATATCTGATCATTTAGTTTATTTTAATTGTTTATTTTGGTTGGCTTTTTGTGTAATAAAAGTTATCTCTTTGTATTTTTGGTAAGCGGTTGTTACTGTTCTTTTTTTCTCTTCCTCTTCAATAATATGTATATATGTGCAGTTTATTTTTTTGTACATACTTATTTCTAAATTTTGTTCGCAGTTATTGCTGACCTCCGTGGTGCAGGTGGCTAACGTGTCGTGCATGTAATTTATAGTGTTGCGAGTTCAATACTGGTTATAACATATCAGCATTTTTTTGTCTTTTTTTCTGTTTCCATTGTTTTTCTTTTTTTTCCTGTCTAAAATCCCAGTTTAAAAATGGATTGCAGCGCTTATAAATGTTTGGAATCTAAAAATCTCTTTGCTTGTTATGGCCCTTGTGGCATGATGTTCCATGCCAAATGTGTTGGTTCAACCAATGCATTTATGGATAAAGTTAAAGCTTCAGAGATCGCCTTATGGTATTGCTCCCCATGTCGAAAATTGTCACTGTCTACCCTTGCTTTCAAAATGTCAGTAGTCAAGGCTGACATGCTGAAATTATCTAAGGGGTTTAAAGACTTATTCGACATTTTTAATACCACCGTCCTCAACGTATCAACATTCTCTGATCTTCATGTTTTGGCAGACGCCTCAACGTCTACTGACCTTGAGTTGCCGATTACTGAAGTAAAGCAGTGTACCCAACGGGCCATGGATACATTGACTTCATTTGACACAACAGGTTCCCCAACTGTTGAAGCTACCCCTGAGCCCATTGTTAATTTAGCATCGCCCTCATCTAATCTACCCGCAGGCAAACGAAAACGTGATATAACTTCCTGTGTGTTGAATCCAAAGGCAAAGCGGTTTAACCTTAGGAGTCAGCGAAAAAACTCTAACGAGGCGCCCACTCTTAATGTTAGCCCCACATATATAAATCATTCCTTAGGTACAGAATCTGGAACTATTGAATCGATTCCCAGGCCGAAATCTATTTTCATTTCTCGACTAAAACTAAACACTTCTTCAGACGATGTCTTGAACCATTTGGTCTCGAGAAACTTGATCCCAAAAGATGACTCAATCAAATGCACCAAAATCAGCAAGGCTGAAGGGTTTGTTGCGTCTTTCAAAATTGTCGCCCCTTCAGTATATTTCGAAAAGGTGTGCAATAGCACTGCATGGCCTGAAAATTCGTTAGTTAAAGAATTTACACCCCGTTCGACAAAAAGTCGCAGGAAAGATTGTCCGTCCAAGTTAAAAAACCAAGTAGGCTGTCCCTCTACTATCAAAATGTAAGGGGACTCCGCACAAAAAACCGCTGAATTATATATAAACTCGCAAGCCCTCTCTCATGATATCTTCTCCTTGACGGAAACATGGCTAAATGCCGGAATTCTAGACACGGAACTCTTCAATCATGAGTTCTCCGTATTCAGAAACGACCGTCATAACAATGACCTGAAAGCGCTTGGAGGAGGTGTTCTGATCGCTGTTCGTTCCAACCTTGAGTCACGCAAGATTGACTTTCCATTTCAACTTAATGTCGAAGTTATCTGTGTAAAAATTACACTTAAGAACAAACATTTATATGTTGTTAATGCGTACATTCCATCGTCTCGTCTATGTTCTTTGTATTCGGAACTCTCTATGGCACTAGACCATATTTTTGACATATCTTGTTGTGACAGCACTGTCTTACTTATAGGCGACTTCAATCTGCCACATATTGGATGGGTACCTTCTGAGGATGATTCTCATTTCATTCCATCCTTTGACTCTGCCCAACAAGAGCTCGCTTTACTTGACAACATTTTGTCTTTTGACTTACAGCAAACAAGCTGTATAAAAAATTTCAGAAATCGAACTCTCGATCTTGTTTTCTCTTCTGACTCTGTTAGTACTGTGGTTCTGGAATCCCATCTCAGTATAACTAACATAGATGACAATCATCCACCCTTGGATGTATTTATTGAACTGGGCGCACATCTGTACGAAAACAGTAATTCGTATGACCGTTCGCAATCTTTTGACTTTCGGAAAGCAAATTTTCAAAGGCTTTCTGATGAAATTAACAGCTTTAATTTTAACCTTACTGCCTTATCTAATATTGAAGATGCAGTAGGTTCTTTTTATTCTCTGATGGATAACTGCATGAAAAAAGTGATTCCTGTGAAATCCTCTAGGAATCTGAAAACGTCCCATCCCTGGTACACTAAAGAGCTAAAATCGATACGAAACAGACGTAATAGGGCTTGGAAGAACTATTTAAAAAGTCTCTGCCATTCAGATCTTGAACTCTATTTCACATTATTCAATGAATTCAAATCTTTATCCTGCAACTTATATATTGACTATATAAGTAAAATGGAATGCTCTTTAAAATCGAACCCCAAACTTTTTTGGGGTTTTGTCAATTCTAAGAAAAAAACTGATGGTTATCCATCGAAGCTTACTTACAATAGTTCTACAACTGCTGATTCAGTAGATGCAAGCAATATGTTTGCAGATCATTTCAGTAAATCATTTAGGGGGACCCCTCTTCACATTGATGATCAATATTTTAGTTATCTAACTAGCTGTTCCCAAATAAGTTTTAGTAGTATCTCATTCGATTTGGAAACAATTTTAAAATGTATTTGTTCTCTCAAGAATGATTATTCATCAGGTCCTGATGGCATTGCACCGATCGTTCTTAAAAAATGTAGTCATGCAATTGCTCCATATCTTAAGTATCTGTTTGAATTGTCCATCAGTACTGGTAAATTCCCTAATCTATGGAAAAGTGCTTTTATCACACCTGTATTTAAAAAAGGCGAACGTGGTGATATCACTAATTATAGGCCTATTTCAAAGCTTTCGTGTATCCCTAAGCTTTTTGAACAAATTGTTTGCGAAAAGTTAATATTTCTTTGTCACAATTTAATTTGTAATGAACAGCATGGATTTGTAAGAAACAGATCCACTGTCACTAATCTGTTAAGTTTCTTGCATGATTGTTCTAATACCTTAGAGAATAAGGACGAAATGGATTGCATATACACTGACTTCTCTAAAGCTTTCGACGAGCTGTCCCATGAAATAATCGAGTTTAAGCTCAGGGCTTTTGGCTTCCCATCAAGTTTCATAAAATGGGTTAATTCATACCTTAGATCAAGGGTTTATCAAGTGAAATTTAGAGGATCGCTATCCGTATCTTTCACAGCGCAGTCTGGAGTTCCCCAAGGAAGTCAACTCGGACCAATATTATTTATACTTGCCATTAATGATGTTAAGGCATGTATAAATCACAGTAATATCCTGATCTACGCTGATGATATGAAAATATATAAATCTATCACTAGTCAGCAAGACAGAATGTTTCTTCAATCTGACATTAATAGCTTCGCCAATTGGTGTGATAAAAACGGTTTATCCCTGAACCCAACTAAATGTCAACATATGACATTCTCTAGAAAGAATATCCCTTCCACCTTTCAATACTCTCTGTCTCAACATATTCTTTGTAGTGTTGATAATTTTAAGGATCTTGGGGTTTATTTCGACCCCAAACTGGATTTTGCTAAGCATATTAATTCTATTATTAATAAATCTAATTCTATGTTGGGCTTCGTAAAACGGTGGGCCAAAGAATTTAATGACCCTTATGTTTCTATGTCATTGTACAATTGTTTTGTCCGTCCGATTCTAGAGTATGCCTCTCAAGTTTGGACACCGTTCTACAACATTCATTCAAATCGAATAGAGGCCATTCAACGTAAATTTATTCGATTTGCACTTAGAGGACTTCCATGGGATGATCCATTTAACCTTCCTCCCTACAGTCAACGTATCAAGCTTCTTCAAATGTTACCCCTTTCTCAACGAAGGCTTAATAGCGATATCATTTTTTTACAGCAGCTTATATCCGGTCAAATAGATGCACCTGACTTGCTGTCGTCTATTGGCTTTAATTTTCGTGGTGGTGCCCATAATTTGCGCAGTGCTGAATTATTGTTTAGCCCCCATCATAGAACGAATTATGGGAAGCATGAGCCTATTTGTCGCATGAGTAGAATCTATAATCTAAATGATCATGTGATTGACTTGCATGTTAGTAAAATTAAGCTAAAAAATATTTTGCGTAATAATGCTTTAATGTCTTAATTGTTTGCATTATTTTGTGTCTGTGTTAGTACTCGTATTTTATAGGTACATAATTATTGTATTTTTAATTGTTTTGTCCTTACTAACACTTGCACTAAATGATGAGCCAGTGAGAGCACTTTTAGTGCCGGCAATTTCTGCTCGTGATAGTTGCTTGCTTTAAGCACTCCACGACACTGAGCTGATAGTGTATTTAAAAAAAAAAAAATTATCTTTAGACCTCCGAAATGCTCGGGAGTAAAGATTTTTGAAATCCGCCCACTGACACACAGACAATTAAATAAAAAAGTTTTATCGAAAAGTCAAAGTTTGAGCTAGGAAGGTGAAATTTGTAACATAATGCTCTTTTATATATTCTTACAGCCATATTAATAGAAAAACACTATCCGCTCCTTAACACACGAGTTAGCTGGCACACGGATAGCGAACTTGTCCATAAGATAACTTTTCTGATTAATAAAAATATTTGTCCCCTGTGTTAGCTGTTTGCTCTTTATCACCTGCAATATGGCAGCACTTCACCTACAATACGGCAGCACTTAACCAAATTATATTCAAAAATCGAGTGTATCTGCATTATTTCATCAGTTGACCCTCATATGACCATATGCCCAAATGGGGGACAGTGTTCTCTCTCATCCTCTCAATTTTTGTGAATGCATGAACTTCAATCTGAGAATGTGTGAAGTTATCCGCTCCTTATACGCCGAGTTCGGGAGGTTAAGTTATTCGAAAAACCAAAGACTGAGATAGGAAGCTGAAATTTGGAAAATATACGTTCTAGTTAATGCTTTTGTGTAAATATTTTCAAAATCGGCCAACTGAACACGCCCACTTTAAAAAAAAAAAAAAACCTTTTATTGAAGAATGTATTCGAAAAGCATGTAGTTAAGGTCGTTTTGAACAATTCATTTGCATAAAATTGTCTGCCATGCCCACTTTTAGGGGCGTTTTTATGATAAAATCATTTAAATGTTTTATAACAAAATATGCAGATACTTCTGCACAATTCTCACATAATTAGATTTAAATGACGAATGGGAATAAGAATAGGGTGTCTAACAGTTCGCCGAAGCCGGACGTAGCTTTTTCCTATGCTTTTCCTATTTTTTGTTTGTTTATTTCTTGTTCAATTTCAGTTTTTTTTTTTTGTTTATTATCCACAAATTTTACCAGTTTACCATCACTCCATAAAATAAACTGTCCAATATATAAACTGCAAATCAGGACAAGACCAAGTATATGTTACTATATCAACAAACAAACAATTGTCTGCGAACCGCCCAGAACAAAACGTTACTGTAAATACCTTCGAGGTAGATAAGGAATTCATCTACCTTGGAGTAAGCATCGACTGCACGAACGCGACCTTTGTGCAGATTCGAGGAATTACCTTAAGAAACCGTTGCTTCCTCGGTTTGGCAAAACCGCTTATTGCTCATGTTTAAAGATTTTTAAAATCCGCCCAAAATTAAAAAAAAAAAAACAGGAAAGTCCCATTCTTCGCAAAGTATGAAGATAAAGTCGTTTTGAATAATTCGTTTTTGTAAAATGTTCTACCCATTCTACTTTTAAAAGGCGCTATTTTACAAAAAAAAAAAATGTTCACCAATTTTTAGATTTTTGCCATGCGCACTTTATGACGGATAGGAATAGGAATATTGTATCCAACAGTTCGCCCAAGTGGACTGTTGCCATTTCCTATGATTCTATTAAACCGATGTACCAAAAATCTAGCTCACTGTAAATTTAAATGCCTATTATTCGAAATATTAAAACGGTGGCTTGAATTATTCAATTATTGCTTTTGCTAAGTTTCTTGTTGGAAGCAGATATACAATAAGTACATGCCTTTGTTTCAAGGTATACAATAATTGACAGTTGTATATGTCCGTTTGCAGAGTAATTTTTGGTTGGACTTTAAATGTTGAATTGTTCACGTCACGCCGCTGATATCTATATGTGCATAATGTATATATATTTATATCTATCTATCTGCCTATCTCTTTACAGAAAGAAAGAAAGAAAAATACACTTGGACAACGATGATAACAACAATTCACCCTTTTTTAAATCACTCAATGAATGCCTTAAAAGAACACATAGTCTAATTAAAATTCACAACTATATTTTTTGTGAGCAAGTAAGTGAACAATTATTATTTCATGTAATTGCCCGGTCATAATTTGCGGTAATCAAATTACATTACCGAAAGCTTTGCAGCCGGATACGATACAATGAAAGCCATATCCTTCAACATAAATTATATTTCGGAGAACAAGACAAAATGTTACAGATTTTATTACGTGCTTGCGCTTGGTCTTATTTGTATTGCATTATAGGGGCGGAATGAAAGTGTTATATTCCAGAAAAAAAGAAGGATTTTTATTATTATCCCTTCATCCAAAGATCTTTATGACCACGTAGAATGAATGAAAAAAAGGAGCAAAGATTATATCATTTCGTTCGGCCACCCCGTAATAAAAATACGCTTATAATAATCTAAAAGCATGTGCACATGTATACGCTTACACAATAATCTGCACGCGTTGAGGAATCCAGCAAAGGATTTTAAAGTTAAGGCAACAAAAAGTTTACTTAGTTGAAAATAAAAATAAACGATCTCAAACCAAAATACGAGAAAGGCTATTCAACATAAAGAGAGAAATAATAGGAAATAATATCAAGCTATATTTCTTTGAGTTTTTTTATTTGTTTTATATGTGTTTGTTTTTTCCTTCGACACCCTAAAGGTGGTATCTGGAATAAGATGCTGGGTACGAAATTTATTTATTTATGCCATTGCATAGGTTCCTTATCTGTATCTATGATGTCTTGGATCTTCTGTGTCTTTTATGGGAGCTATGAGAAGCGAGCTTGAATGGTCATAGATTTCATGCAAATGGACATCAGTCAAACCTTCAACAATGGTACGTAATTTGAAATATTCAAAAGGTCAGGAACATAAACCAGTGCATCTGGCGAAAAAATAAGAAATCTAAGCGAGTCATGAATGTGTAAAATTTTAAAACAAACTTAAATTTTAGTCAAGAAATACTATTAACAATGATTCGATTTATACCGATACTTATTTGTTGGTGTTTAGCATCCTTGTTGTACTTTTTGCAATTGGCACAACTCATTCGGACTCTTCTTTGTCTTCTTTAGTTGTGAAATATTTTATGGGACCAATCCACATCCACACTTGAACAATTGAAAGAGTACTTCATGATTTTTATATGCACAAATACGATAGTCCGGATGATGCCCCTTCTCAGCATTCTGAAGAAGTATTTCGCTATCCTGGTAAATCGATTGCATACAAGTTTTCATCTTTAGAAACCGTTCTTAGAAGAAGGGACATTTATTTGCGGTTATTATGCAGCTTTTGGCTTTAGGTCATAGAAATGCTGATCAATTGTCAACTTATGAAACATCTTAAATCAAGGGTGATATAATGAAACTTATGATTTCACGACAGTAGTAAAAAAACAGTCGTTCCCACATAGTCCAAAATGTCACAAATGCAAAACACGCATCAGGAGCTAAGAATTTATGGTAGGGCCAACCGCCCTCAATCAAGAAGTCGATTCAAGGATATCGACAATAGGAACAAAAGCAGTTCTGGGTCAGGATGCGAGTAGCAACATATGGAAAATATCGTTTCATTGTGGCCGATGTGAATAAACTTAACATCGGGGCCAACTTTCAGAGCAAACTACTACTGACTTCACAAACTTCCAAAGGCTACCGACTAATCGATTTCGCAGCAGCTCGTTATACGGTGAACAGTTAAACTAGGTTTCCAAGGCTGGTCCAGTTTTGTCGTGAGGCACTTGAAAACACGCGTTGTAATGTGGAGATCCCTCCAACCTTAGGAAACCGCTGCTACTTCGGTTTGGCCAAACATGTTGTTGTGTTGAAAACTCCTCACTTAGAGGACAAATTGCCTGCGAATTGCAGACTCTTATCAGTGATAGTAGCGCAAAATTCTGGTTTCATCACGAATTAACCAGCATCAGTATATTGAATCCATCGTTCCCGATTGCGTTGACGGGCCTTAGTTAGGTTAGGTTGGGGTGGCTGTCAGCCTAAGGCCAGCACACTTCGACCAATGTTAGGTCCATTGTGATACCACACGGATCTAGGGGTTTCTTTCACTATTCGTTAAACCATTTGGAGCTTCTTACGAAGCGCGATAGACTTCTAACGTCAGTGTCAGCCAAGTCGCTTACATCAATAAACAAGAAATCTCCCAGATGGAGATTTCTTTTATGAGAGAGAGCGGCAGATGTACAAGGAAGGTGAAGTGTAGTCTTCTCCTCGTTCATGCAACTTCTGCAGAAGTCGTTTGAACAAGCAGTCGGTTTAGTGAGATTATGCTCTTAGAGCGTCGCTATGTTTAGTCCTTGGAGATGTATTACTACTTGTCAACCTAAATTTTGTTCTCTCGATTGCGGAAAGCTTCAATAAAAGTGTGCAAGTAGCGATTGGTATACCCAGAAAACCCTTTTCAGGTAAAAGCGGTAGTTTGGTTCCCTTTTTGGCGAGTTCATCTGACCTACAGTTTCCTGGAATGTCTCTTATTCCATTATGCCCGTCACCCAACAGAGGTGAATGTTAAACTGCTCCGCCATTGAGAAAACGCCTCCACCAACCCCATCACTAGTTTATGATTCCATCGGTGAAAAAAACTGCGCCATCCCAGAGTGATCTAAAAGGAATTGTGACTCGGAAGTTTCTTTTCTAAATGTAATTGGGGTATGGTGTAGTCTAGAGACTCAAATGAGTCCAGAATGTTGGAGTGGGCAATTTTATTGTTAACCCACTGCGAGGTTGCTTTAAGGGGGACAGCAGAACACGCCGGTATGTGTCTGCTAAAAATGTCGAAGGGTATCAGATGCAGCAGAAAATCTAGTGCTGCGGAGGGGGTGGTTCGGAGTGCATCGCTTATGCACATACAAGCTGTGTGTTGGACTTTGCCCAGCTTATCACAATTTGTAGCTTTATCTAGGGCAATCTACCAGACAGCAACCCCGTATGTAAAAATTGGTCTTACGACCGATACATACAGTCAATGAGTGATGCGGTTTGTAGATCAGACCCAAATCAAAATGGATTTTTTGCAGGAGAAAAGTGCTACTCTGGCTTTTTTGACTCTTTCTTGTATATTGGGTTTCTAGCTAACTTCCTATCGAAGATTAGGCCCAAGCTTATACCATCAATAGAGGGTGTGTCAATATGTGGGATTTTGTATTTCCTTGAAAAGAGGACAAGTTCGGTTTTGTGGGGATTGACACATAATCCACGACGATTGTTTGAGGGCATTTTGCAGCAGTGTTGAGGTATTTTCCAGTGACGGCAATAGCAACGTCATCCGCCTAGGCAATCACCCTGCAGCCCTCTCCTTCCAGGTATATCAGTAGTTCACTCACCACCAAATTCCAGAGAAGGGGGGAAATTGATGGGCCTTAGAGGAGGAGATTTAACAGCGAACTCTACAAGCTGTCGTCAGTCGACTAAGATACCAAAAAGATCGGGCTAAATGGAGAGGCGCGTTGGTTGGAGTCCAGGTCCACCCCGGATTTAAGCAAGTTTGTCAGTCACTCTCCATATAAACGGTGATCCAACAAATAGTGTGAACGTTTTTATTAAGTAAAGCACATATTTTATATATAGTCATCATGCATCCCTATTCAGTTAAATCTGCTTATGGCAATATAATGGAAAAAAAAAATTGTTCGTTTGATCAACATACCTTTCACTTCAGCTCAGCATCCAAAAATCGAGATTTTTCTTGACTTGTTGCAAATATAGGAAAAAAACATAGGGACGGGCTACAGTCCGCTTTTGCGAACTTTTGGATAACCTATTCTTATTCCTATCCCCCATAAGTGGGTGTGTCAAAAGTCTTAGTATGGTTGAATTGTTAAGAACGCTCTGCATATTTTGTTATATAACATTTAAAGAATTTTATCAAAAAAAAGCTTTTGTAAAAAAACGCTCCCTAGCTCAAACCTTGGTTTTTCAATATAATTGTTTTATTTAATTGTGGGCGTGTCAAAAGGCGGATTTAAAAAAATTAACACATGAGCATAAAGGGCCCCTAGAGAGTATATATTATACTCGTAAATTTCAGCTTTGAATTTTCAAAAAAAAAAAAATAAATTGTGGGCGTGTCAGTGGGCGGATTTTGAAAATATTTACACATGAGCTTAAAGGGCTCCTAGAGAGTATATATTATAAATTTCAGCTCCCTATCTCAAATTTTGGTTTTTCAATAAAATTGTTTTATTTAATTGTGGGCGTGATTTAAAAAATTTTGTATCCCAAGCAGTTTTAGGAGTCAGATCATATATAAAAAATGTCAGCTCCCTAACTCAAATTTCGATTTTTTCGAAAATTTTGTTATTTTGAGTATGTGGGTCAAAAATTCGTAAACTTGATTATTTCGGGACCCTAGAGAGTATATGGTTAAAATTTCAGCTCTCTAGGCCCAGTTTAAAAGCCTAATTTTTGCCGACAGACGGACGGATGGACGGACGGACGGAAGGACATGCCTAGATCGACATTACTATCGATGCTGATCATAAATATAGTAACTTCTAGGGGTCTACGGCCAATATTAAGGTACATATGTTACAAACTATGCGTCAAAATTAATATACCCTTACAATAGGGCATAATGATCTCAATTTCAGTTGGAATATTGTGATTGAAGTCTTGAATTGTTTCAGGATTATTGAAGAAGGCCTTTCTTTTCAAATAACTCCATACAAAGAAGTCAGACGGAATAAATCCCACGATCTTGGGGGTCAATCAAATTCTCCTCTAAGCGAAATAATGCGAGCTTCGAACTTCAATCAACAACAACAAGTTGATCGTTTAATGAAATGTGTGCCGTAGTTTAGTTTCTTAAAACCCCATCCATCCAATCCCCAATATAAAATTCATCCACCTTCGAGAAGTTGGTCAACATGGTCCGTTGTTGAATTCGATCGAGGTGCTTGGCGCATTTCAAGCAATATGGCTGACGCTTGGCTCAGTGGGTACTGCGTTGGTCTCAGTTACACCTTGAGTTTTTTCACTGTGCCATGAGAAGCTTCTCAAATTTGCCGCTCGAAGTAAGCTTGAAATTGCAGGTCCCTTCCACTGCGCACAATCAATTGGTTGGGAAGTTACGCCATTTAATGACAATCAGCATCTACACTATCTGTTGCCTCACCCCTTAAGTGCAAGCATTGGCAGGAAGATTTGAAACTGTACGTACGTATATGTCAATTTCATTTTTAAAAAATTGAGATAATATTTTAGTTGAATCATTTGTTGTTATTTACTTTTCCATAAAGTTATGTTTTTCAATTCAACTGTGTACCACAAAATAATGTTCATAAAAACTCATAGCTACGAGTATCTTCATAATTATTATTAGTTGAACATGTCATTTAGTTTAAACCTATAAAACTACTCTCCTACTCTATACTACTTCATAGCTTGTGTTATTTCAGAATTGTCTCTTGTTTAACGAAAAACTTTGTCTATACAAAATCTCTATGCGTGGATAATTCAATGAATTAAAAACTCAAACAAATGCAAATGATCCTTTTGCTGTTACTCGGTGTTCCATTATGCAATTTTCAGCAATCAAATTAGCTTTAGTAGATACTCTCGCTATTTTATCTTTGTCATCGTATCCACAAGTTCTTTGTTTCACTTATGTAAAATTTCGTTTTCTTTTAATTGTTGGTCATTTAGTTTGAGAATTTCTATCAAGTTATTTCGAAGAGAGACAAACTTTTCCATCAGAGTAACTGAACTACACGTCTTGAGAAGAAAATTAAAAAATAAAAATAAACGAACTAAAACAAATTAAAAACGGCGAAAGTTTAATAGAAATGTTGTAGTAGAAATAGAGTGAATCCTTTGGACTTATCTTGAGAAGACATTATGACAATGCAATATATTTGCAGATAGCATTCGCTGAGTGCAATGCAGCCGATGGTCAATTAATGTTTGCGAGTCATTTTGTTCTCCTCGGAACTGAAGGATTGTGTTGGATTAACTTTTAAAAGAATATTTTACTTCAAATGAAATGTAACTTGTTTTATTTTGTAATTGTATTTTGATAAGACAACGTCTGTCATATTTGAGTAAATGGTTACAGATCCTTTAGGTTACGTTAAAGAGGTATATAACCCCAAAACTCCCAAGTTGATAGTGCTGATAAAACTAAACCAATGGAACAGGTATACAGGCAAATCCGCTGATAATAAACCATCGTCGGTTTATTACACCCCAAGGAGCAAATGCGGTGGTAAATCTGGTGAGTTTACTACCTTGTTTGATTGCTGGTGATACCACAAAATATTCACAACTTGGTTCGCTGATTTACGAGGAAAGATGTTTCTTGCGGTTACTTAATTTGATTCCAGTCATCGCAACATGCCCGTTACAATTATCCCATTCGGCATGCTCTATAAAATCTAACAAAGGGAATTCTCAGGTTATGCCATTGTTTTTTTTTTGTGAGCTGTTTTAAAGCACACATAGCATTCATGTACTGGTGGCTTAAAATAAAGCGGGAGTTTCATTCGTGAACACATAAAGCTGTTTTTCGATTAGGGGTGGCGAATACGTAACATTTTTATTATTCGTTGTTTTTGTTTTTCAATTTACATTGTGTGGTTACGAGTTGGAGATATTTTCTTATTTATTTGTGCATTACATCAAATAAAAGAGTACCTTACCAAATTTTACCACACATTCGAAAATATTTGACCAGTTTTATTCTACTATGAGAAAAGTTGGAAGCTATATTATTACCTTTCAGAAGTTTTTATTTACGATTACCATTGTTTTAATTCAATGGAAGGAGCTTAATGCTAGGGGAAAAGGTGTACAAGTGGTCTGGAATACAATGCAAAAAGGTTTGAATGGTGAAATATTTGAATCACATTGACGATAGCCATCAACTTTTGTTTCATTTTCCTTTTCACAGATTATGGGCTATTAATGATGCCAGTCAAATGGCCTTCTCTTTAGCCATCAGCGGTATTTGAATAGCCTTAAAACATGAGTCAATAAAAAAGTTGATTTAATTTTGTATGAATTAAATAAATTAATCTCTGTGTGGGTGAACACGTAGACAATAAAGAGCTGGTAATTTGTTGTTGATTGAATCAGAGTTTTGTGTCAATTTTGGCGATGGATGACTTTTTGTTTTCATTGTGCAAACTTTTATATTGCTCATATGCCAAATGACCAGATGCGGTGTGTTATAACGGAAGTAAAAAAACAACCACGACCATATTCCGCATAGTTTTTGGTATAGCCAAAAAATTAACTGAAGACGAGTGTAGGACTCATTTTTGGTGGCGTTACAGCGAAACTGAGCAATAAATTGAAAAACGGTTTAAACGCAAAACCTTGTAATTCATGGGATAGGGGAAAATACTTGGAATATTCTTATTAGCCCAAGAAGTTTGAGTTAGAGGGATAGGCGCAGGTTTAAAGATCAACCACAATGTCCATAACGGTCCCTATGTAAACGAACTCAAAAGTACTGAATCCCCTCTATCAAACCGCAATAGCATTCGTCCGTTTTTTAACTTCCTCGTATACTCCGGCGTATATAGCCGGGGCTATGGATATAACTGGTGCGATAAGGATTTTACGCGTATATCTAGAGTCCGACCGAACATTCGTTTTCGGCTTCGGCCAAATGCGGGTAAAATTTTTGAGTATTAAATTTACCCACCATTTTTCGCAGAAATAAAATTTGGATTTGGGAACAGATTTCGAGGATTTCAATAAAGTGGTGTGGTATCTACAAAGAAGAAGTAATCAGTTTAACTGTTAATATATACTATCTAAATAATATTCGGGTTTGGCAGGTGATAAAAAAAATTAAGTTCGGCTTCGGCTTCGGTTACGGCCGAAAAATTCCCCTTCGCTCGGACTCTACTTATATCTCGCAGCCATTTTATTTTATTCTATAATTTTAAATAACATTGCCTTCCATAAAAATAGTTCTTACAACACCAATTTTCTCAAAAATGGCTCCAATGATTTGATCGTTTTTGAAATATAAAATAATTGAGGTTAGCGCAAGAAAACTGGATACTCAGTTTTTGCGAAATTGGTTGAACAATGGTACTTTACAAAAATGCTTATGTCTCTTAAACGGCTCCAGTTATTTATATTTACACACCAGCTAATTCTACTATTTTGAACAAAGTTGCATATTACAATTTATATAATATTTTATTATAATATTTAATACATCGTTAAGTCTTATTTAATTACTATGTATAAGTCAGTGGGATTAACAGGTAGTTAAATTCCAAATTAATTTGTATACCCTATTCTAAGGGTATATTAATTTTGACGCATAGTTTGTAACATACCTTAATATTGCCCGTAGACCCCTAAAAGTTACTATATTTATGATCAGCATCGATAGTAATGTCGATCTAGCCATGTCCGTCCGTCCGTCTTCAAAAATTAGGCCTTTAAACTGGGCCTAGAGAGCTGAAATTTTAACCATATGCGAATTTTTGAAATCCGCCCACAAACTCAAAAAAACAAAATTTTGGAAAAAATCGAATTTTGAGCTAGAAAGCTGAAATTGTTTATATACGAGTATGATCTATGACTCCTAAAACTGCTCGGGATATAAAATTTTCAAAGGCCGCCCACTGGCACGCCCACAAATAAATAAAACAATTTTATTGAAAAACCATAATTAAGCCCATTAAGCTTATGTATCAATATTTTCAAAATCCGCCTACTGACACGCCCACAATTTAAAGAAACCTTTTTTTGAAAATCCAAAGTTTGAGCTAGGGAGCTGAAATTTATAATATATACTCTCTAGGGGGCCCTTTATGCTCATGTGTTATTTTTTTTTAAATCCGCCTACTGACACGCCCACAGTTAAATAAAACAATTTTATTGAAACACCCAAGTTTGAGCTAGGGAGCGTTTTTTTCGATAAAATCCTTTAAATGTTATATAACAAAATATGTAGAGCGTTCTTAACAATTCAACCATACTTAGACTTTTGTCACGCCCACTTATGAGGGATAGGAATTAGAATAGGGTATCCAACGGTACACAATAGAAAGGCGCATTTGAATAAAAAATCTCCTTTTTTTACCCTGTATATCTGACAGGGATGAAAGAGTAAATGCAATTGTATTGAATTCGATACAAATAAGATTTTTCTAGTACAAAAAAAGAATTCGCCTTGGTTTCAATTTATCAATTTCCATTTCTCAAATTCTTTTGTAATCTGTATTGCTGAAAGAAGAGAAAAACGAAATACTCGTAATTAACGAACGACACATCTATTTGTTTTAACTAATCCACATAGCGTTGACTGGATTCTAATATTTACAACCCACTGCTATGGAAACAGTTTTGCCATCGTCTGTTATGAAATCATCCTGACTACACATTTGAATAATGTTTAAATGTTTGGAGAAGAAGATTGACTTTCTTATACCCTATTTTAAGGGTGTATTAATTTGTACTCATTGTTGGTAACATACCTTAGGTAATATTGGCCATGATCAGCATTGATAGTAATGTCGACTTAGCCATGTCCGTCTGTTCATGGGGCATGAAATAATAAAATTTGAGAGTTTTTAAAATCCGCTCATTGACAAGCCTACAATCTCAAAAAAAAACAAATTCATCGAAAAAGTCATAGAGCTGAATACTCGTATGTTGTCTTTAAAATAAAATAAATAAATATTAGGCATTAACGGCCCATAGAGGGCCTAAAACCTAGCTTCTCCAACCACTTTCTTTGCGAAGTGGAAGGGACCTACAATTTTAACCGAATCCGAGCGGCAAATTTGAGAAGCTTCTCATGACAATTGATACTCTTGGATGTTTGTCAGACGTTCGCAAGAGGTGGGGCAGTGGGAAAAAACTCAAGATGTTGTTTGGCCCCGGAATTGAACAGGGGCCTTTCGATTAGAAACACTAACCATTGAGCCACTGCGCCCGTTGTCTTTACGCCCCCAAAATGGTCGGCAGTTAATATTTTTGAAATCCGCTCACTGATACGCAAATGCAACCTGCGGAGTTCAGGAAAGTTATCAGTTCCTTGATACTTTTCTCGGAGACTTCCTCAAGTTTATTGAAGAAAGGGCTTCCCAATGTTCGTAGTCTGGTCCTAGCTAAAGCCGGACAGGTGCATAAAAAGTGAATTAGGGTTTCTTTTTCAGTTGTCACTTTGCAACTGCTGCAGTGTCTATTGTATGGGATGCCCAGCTTGGCCGCATCGTCACCTATAGCTATAGGCCAGTGTCCCGTGATGATCGCTGTTATTCTCGCAATTCACCCAACTTTATGAAGGATAGGAAGAGGATACTGTACGGACTGTAGCCTTTCCCTATGTTTTCCAAATGGCGTTTCACTCAGATTTGATGTGTTTATGGTAATCCACAAATGATCCTTCAAACCAACACCTGGGTGAAACGCCAAATGAAAAAAAAGTCAATCATGCTGTCAAAAATATTATAGTATTGTTTTAACATAACGCTCCGAATTTCACCCTATACCACCAAGTACGACCACCGAACATACGAAATGCAGACTGAATTTTGCACTCATCATCATACTTCACACCGGCTCTTGTAGAAAACCATACTAGTTGTTAAACTAGTTCTTAGAGCCGGTGAAATAAAAATGAGAGACGATCGATTTTCTTCACTGTTTGATGCTTAAAATTTCAGCAAAATTTTTATTTCATTTTATTTAAGAAACTATTATACATGAATTCATTACCTTAGTTTAAATCTAATAAATTAATCTGGATAATATGGCGCACGATACATGTGCATGCAGCGATGATTGAATACGAAAAAAGTACCTAAAAGGGTTATGAAAATGTAACACGTGAGGCGCAAAATCTATTACGTTACGTAGGTATGTTTTTAATTTGTCTTAAGGTTGAAACCTAATGGTGGTGGTGCTCGTCGAAGGTAGATGGCGTTAACACTAGTAGAGCATTAAAATTACCAATCGGGGAGGTTTTTATTTGGCCTGGTTTTGGGAGTACCACCCTCACCAGCTGTGAATCACCTCCAAGGCAATCCTAAGATGTACACGACCCAACTTTGAGGCGGCAGATATTACGATTGTGGACCGCGACCGATCCGTCGTGAGTCCTGACCGATCTGAAGCGACCCGGTGAGGATTATTCGCTGCTTGATGTTGCCGTACCAGTGAGACTACCTTTTGCCCGAAGTGTGGAGTATTGCCATTTTGACCGATTTCCGGTCAAATCTTACCGAAATCTCTTTATTTTGACCGAAGAAAATTTGAAGATTCGGTCAAACGGATTTTTGACCGAAACGATTTGTTTACCAAGAAATTTATTTTTTAACTGAAAAATAATTAGGTACCTACTGCTTTCATAAACTTTACACACAAAAATATTTTTCTTCCTAAAACTTTACCATACTTTACGAACTTACCCACCGTCCAGCCTAGATTAGGCAGCCAATTTAAAAGGAAATGCAAGTTGATAACTATACATCAGAAAAAATCTGTTCTCAGTGGAACAATCTGTTGATCAACGATTGGCAGTAAACCGAGTCAATAGAAGCTTTCTGGTGTGAAGTTACAAACTTCACAGATGCAAGTGGCGAAAATCCCTTCCACGACTTGGCTAATTTTGTAATTTTGTAATTTCTAATGCCGAAGTGAAGAGAAATTGCAGCCAACTTAATCTAATAAAAATTAAGCAACAAAATGAAATGAAATTAAGTTTATTAAATAGTATTTTAGTGATAAGAAATAACTTTCCGCTTAATTTTTGTTGTTACAACAGCCTAATACCGAATGAAATCATACACAAAATAGGGACCAGTGAAATATATAGAAATAATGAAACCGATTCAGAGAGCGATGAAGATGATTCTATTTTAATTTAATTTATATGTAATAACTTTGGATAACTACAATTTTATAGACTTCCCAAATTAAAGGTTCCTTTTATAAGATTGATTTATGATTTAGAAATAATTATTTATTTTCGCTATTTTCTTATTAGATTTAGATGGATAAAATTGTTATATGTTTTATTCGGATCTTTTACATAACACACTTAGAAATAAATCTTCAATGATTTTTTTTTGTTCTATCAATATTTTAAATATAATTTGTGAAGTAAGCGACTAAACTTATTTTTTTTTATTTTTTATTTTTGGTTACCTATAGTAAATATCGGTTTTTGACCGATTTTGACCGAACGTTTGACCGAAAAATTTGACCGAATATAAATTAAATAAATTCGGTCATTCGGTCAAATTTGACCGGAATAACTTTTTTCAGTGGCAACACTGGTGGAGAATATTGCGGCCGTAGAGGCATCCGTCACAAACCAGCCAAATCAGTCAATTTTACGGCATTCTCAAGTATTGATACTCTCCCAGACCACATTATGGCGAATTTCGCGTAAGAATCTTCGCCTTCACTCTAACACGATCAAGCTGACTCAAGAACTAAAGCCACTTGTTTATATGAAGCGACGTACGTTCTCGAACGTTACTGGACAGGTGAGAACCCTCATGTGCTTCATGAAACATCACTTCTTCCGCAAAAAGTCACTGTTTGGTGCGGTTTTCATGCCGGTGGCATTATGGGCGGTTTTTTTGAGGAGCTCATAGCCAATATTGGGCGAGAAATAGCGGCCGTATCGGTCGAAATAGCGGCCGAGTCATCGAAAATTGGGTTCAACGTATCGCCTGCTGCATACGTTTCCGTGGTGTGCATATGAACGAAGTCGAGTTCCATTCATAAATGTTTTGATATTAATTCAAACCAATGATTTTTTTGAGATATCTCAAGTAGTTTGCATGTTATTTAAAAAAGAAGTTGTCAAGTACTAAATGAAAGAACATTTATATAGGGTACTAAACGTTTCACTCAAGCAGACTGTAGCCCAACAAATTGTTATTTAATTAATAAATAGAATAAAAGGTTGTTATTCCATTTAACATTGTAAAAAATACCAATTTAATAAATAAATATAGAATATTTGGGGCATGATTGTGCCGATGGCATATCGAAGAGCCTACTTCCGCCTCCTTCTAACCGACATTTGTATAAACAAAAATAAATAAACAAAAGCTTCTGAGAAAATCAAATGGTACAATCTGGAGAAAAAGAAAGGCAAAGCATATATTTCCAATATGACAATTTTCTTCGTCGCATCATCGGCGAAGTTGCGGATAAAGAGTGCAGAGCATAATATATATGGTATTGCCTACAATGACTTTAACCAACGACCATACCACGTCGAGTTATTTAAAGCATGGTCCCTTACTTACAAAGGAGTGGAATACAGTATTTGCAAAGAATACCGATGAGAAAAAGCGCTCAATTTCAAGCACAGTGTTTGTAGGGCCTGTATCAGGAATAAGAAGAAATTTCTTCTTGGGTTGCTGAACTCCGACAAACCAGCTTAAACAGTGGCATATCGATAAAGTTCGTTCGCCAGATAAAATCAACAAAGTGACAGCAGTATTGTGAAGTACTTCCAAATGTTCCTCGGATATACTCTCCAAGAGCCGTTCCTAAGAATGAAGAAGTACCCTCCGTTACTGTCAAAGAAATGGGGAAGACGGTCAAAGGAAAAGACGATACGCGAGGCTGTGATATTTACCGTTCTATCAAGCTGATGTCACCCACCATGAAGATTGTTAAGCTGGTATAAGATAGCCGGTTGCGAGAAATAACACGGCTATCTAATGAATAGTGTGGGTTCATCGCAGATACATCAAGCACAGATGCAATCCAAGGTATACGGATTATGATGGAAAAATATCGGGATTCCTTAAAGTATTTGCATATGGTGTTAATTGATTTTGAAAAGGCATTTGACAGCCATAAGATCTGTTATGCAAAGAAAACGCGGAGTTCGAGAAGTAGGAGAAATTTTTTTACAGATGATTATGGAAATGTTTGAGGGAGTAACAACAAGAGTAAGATGTCCTGCTGGAGTCAGCGAGTGTACACCAGGGAAGCGTTTTCAGTCCCATTAAATTTATTACAGTCCTTGATTATCTGTTTAGAGAAAAAGTGATGGACTGACGATTGAGCCATCATCAGCGTGGATCAAACGTAACTGCAATGAGCATTTGATGTATGAGTGAATGTTTCGGAGGGGAATGGGTTCGTATAAGTCCAACATAAAGAATACCCACTCTTGCTGCCCCACTCAGACCTATTCCAGACATTTATATTAATTGAAGAATGATTGCTAAATGCAAAAAGTATAAATATCTGTGATCTATGATCAATAGCGAAGCAACCTGTGATGATTACATTAATCATCACGTAAGCGTAGGCTGGATGAAGTGACCGGAAAATGATCCTAAGCTGAAAGGAAGGCTCTACACCGGAGTTGTGCAGCGTACAAAAGCTATGAGAGCAAATAAACAGTTGAGATAAATATGGTTCGATAGGAGGAGTAACAAAATATAAAAATAAAAGAAATATTAGGCATTCACGGCCCTGCATGGCCTAGCTTCTCCATCCATTTGCTTGTGCGAAATGGAAAGGACCTATGATTTTTAGCAGAATCCGAAAGGCAAATTAGAGAACCTTCTCATGACAGTAGATACTCTTGGATGTTTTTCAGACGTTCGCAAGTCGTGGAAAAATCTTTTAGGTGGTACTTGGCATCGGCGGGAGTTGAACCTGAGACCTTTACATTAGTAGTCCAACACACCCACCTCTACCCCGCTTCGCGCACATAATTTAATCAAATAAGAAGTTTCAAGATCCGGGTGAGCCTACATGTCAAAGAACCTATTTTAAAGAAAATGAGCTGCGACCGGCTCAGTCTTTACTGTCCTATGAACCTTTTCAAAAATGCAATATCAATCCTACACAATCGCGAAAGAGAGGCAGATCTTCAAAATCCTGGACCAAACAAATATGTACAAGAACACCAGCATTTGACTGGCATCCGTGACGAAGTGATTCGAAATCGGGAGGCCTTCTGATACTTTTTCAGGTCAAACCAGCAAACCCCACAGGCGGTTCAGTAGGGATTCAGTGAATTTTAAAGACCATAGCTAGACTACTGCTACTCAGATTTTAATTCGTTAATACCGAGTCAAAAAATGTTTTTGTGGCCTTGACTGATTTAAGAAAGGATATTTATGCTTTTTGAAATATTTAAAATCGATTCCACTAAGAGAAATATCAAAATATTGCTTTAAACGGGCAAATCCCTAAGCTCATTCCATTAGGCTCAACGCAATTTTCCTGCCAAATATCCATTATGTTAATGCCTAACTCACTTACAATCTACGTAAACACATAACTTGATTATTCCGGATGGTGTTCCGGATTCAATTTTCTAAATGAAACAAATTATAGATATACATCGACAGGAGGGAAGTGGGGACTATGAAGGTTTAATGGCACTTTTGTTTCAACTTCCAAATTATTTTATTAAATGAAGTCGATGGCATTTTATGCAACACATTTCGAAACTTATTAACAGTGGGTGTACACTAGTTTTAAGCATTTCGAAGTATTAGCTTAAGTATTGTATTTTGTGCATCATTGCATGCATGTTGGTAAACATTTATTTGTTTCAGTTTGAAATACTATCCGCAGCCTTGGGTGGACAAACAACTGTTTTTCAAGCATAAATCTTCCCATATGCCTCTACCAGTAATGTCCTGTTACAGAGAAGGGTGAGTGGTGTTACCTTCTAGAACTGCTTAAATAGCCAAACTGCTATTACGCCTGCTCGGCTGCTTTAAATACCTCCAAAATTGTTGATTTTCTATATTTTATGTTTTTCAAATTGAACCGTAACTCTTTAGCACTGAACGAGGTTCCTGGGCACACATGCATACCAAATCTTGGCATGCTATGGACTCATGCACAGATTCAAAGAAGCTAAAAGCAGGTCCCAAAACTAGCAGAGCAAAGTATGTGATCGGTTTAACCCTCTAACCGGCAGTACCGCCTTTAGGCGGGGTTAAGGTAAATCGCTAAAATAGCTATACTTTCAATATTTTTTTCCAAAAATTAGTTCTTTTATATCGTAAAATAATTGCTGTATGCGACTATATAAAATTTACAGCAGTGAATGAGAGCATTGTACCGTTATAATTATTCTCTCTTAAAAATTAGCACGCATTGGACGCAAAAAATATTTTTGCAACAAGTGAATTTGCTAAGTGTAAAAAAAGTGTTTTCCAGTGTTCCGATTCAAGAGAAAAAATTATCGGTAAGTAGATTTATTATTGTAGAATAGAATCTGTGAAATAAATTTAGAATTTGGGTTCAATTCAAACTTTTAACAGCCGCTAATCGCACCCTGCCTAAAGGCGGACTTGCCTGTTGGAGCATAAAATATTTGCGTTATGCGACCGTCATACCAAAAAGTGTTTATTTTGCTGTAAACAATAATTTATAATTATAAATAAAATATTATAATATAAAATATTGTATAATAACACAAAATAAAAAAAAAAAAAAAAATAAAAAAAAATAAAAAATAATAAGCTTTCTATGTATTTTCCTTGTTTAAGTACCTGTTTTCAGGCAAGTCCGCCTAAAAGCGGGGTAGTCTTTTTCGGCCCAAAGAGGTAAACTATCGTTTTTTTGAAAATCTGACCTCAAATTCGGCTTTCTAGCATACAAATTAGTCAGTTAGAATTTTTTCATTAGAAAAAAAAAAAATTGGCAGGTTAGAGGGTTAAATAGTAAAGAAAAATTGAAACCGGACAGGCTGAAAGGGCTCCAGAAGCGGTACGCACCATTGGGTTTGTATCTAAGAGACATCGGGAGAGGAAACAGAGGAAGTGGGCAATCGCGCTGCGCAAAGAAACTGAACCAGTTGAAGGCGCAAGCGCTTAGGGCTGCACTACCTCGGCGGCGACGGCTGAAAGATGTAGGCAGAGGTTACCCCAACCGAAACGCACCAGCGAATTAAAACCAACGATGCCTCTTCTTCCAATAGCTCGAACAGTAATAAATGGAGGATGAAGGCTTCGACCACTCCTACCGGTGGAACTGCGTACGCACCTTCTGCGTGCCCTTCCACTGAAACACCTTTAACTGATGGAGGGCCCCGTGCACCAGCAATGCTTGCAGCACTAATAGACAGAAATTGGCTGTCGCGGGAACACATATCTTGAGGAAAAACTCGGTAATTACTCAGATCAACCTTCAATATTCGAAGTATGCTACTGCTCTCATCAGCAAGAAGCTTTCCGTGTTGAGTACAAAACCCCACATAATATCCATACAAGAGCCATGGGTGTGGAAAAATCGCTTCTGTGGCCTTGAAGGTGTTCGTGGCACCACGATGTGACCCTGTGACCAGAGGTCCGAAATAACCACGGCTTGTCTTGCTGTATCGAACCTTCTTTCAGCAACTAAGCTTGGACAGTTGTGTGGCCAAGATTTGGTTGCTGCAGCCATAAGCTACGAAACGAATGGAGATTCGAAGGCCTTCGTCGTGGCGTCAGCTTATCTCTGCTATGATTCGGTAGTGCCTCCACCACCAAGGGCAATTGCTGAACTCATAGACTTTTGCGACACCATAAAGGTGCGCCTAGTTATTTGTTGTGATGAGGGGTAACCATCTCCTGGATTTCATACTATCGTCTGATCTTACCATCAAGAATGTTGCTTCACAGCCAACTTTTGTGACGTCAAGAAGATAGGAGGTGATTGGTCTAACTTAATCAAATGTATACTTTAAGGCGGTTACCAATTTTAGGGTATATGCAATGTCAACTCCGAAGGTAGATGCCTCACTTGGTGAGCTAATTAATCTACTGCTCACAGCCGAATTATTAACTCAAAACTGGGTGTGACATCTGCCAGGAGATCTGTAAGTAGTCGAACCCCGCAAAGCGGGGTCCTCTCCCCCCTTCTAGTTGTAGTTGTGTGGTGGACTGCTTTACACAAAGCGATATATAGCGATGAGGTTAGCAAAGTCCAACGATCAGCGTGTCTTTATATGAGTGGAGAATTGCGCACTACTCTTTCTGCTGCAATGGGTATTCTGTTTCACCTGACACCCCTTCACACTTTGGTAGACCAAGAGACCAAGAAGGAAATCCGCCACTCCTCCGTTCTTAAAAATTTTAGAATAGTCCGTAGCAATATAGACTACACAACCCTTCAGCTACATTTTGACAAAAACTTCCAAGTCACCATTCCCCAAATCATTCTGGGAGGAATGCCCCCTTGTCGAAGATAAATCGATACACTTTTACACCGATGCATCCAAACATCTTCTCTTTTTGTCTCCCTAATCGCTGCAGTGTGTTCCAAGCGGAAATTACGGCGAACTAAGTAGTCCTATAATGGCTGAAGAGGAACGTGTTATCCATTAAGGACATCCGAATCTTCTCAGACAGTCAAGCCGCCACAAAAGGACCTCTTGATAAAATAAGCTAATGCCAAATAAAGCGGCATTCAATCTCGTTTTTAGGGTTCCGTACCCAAATGGCAAAAAACGGAACCCTTATAGATTCGTCATGTCTGTCTGTCTGTCCGGAAATGTCACAGCCACTTTTTCCTAAACTATAAGAACTCATTCTCATTATATAAAATAGATACAATTTAATATTAAATTTAATTTACAAATAAAATGAGAATAGATAGTGGCATTTGTATTTCAAGAAGAAAAAAATAGAGCTAATGCCACTTCAAGTAATAATTCAATGTGGGGTGAGCAAATTATAACAAATTATGATTGTAAATAATAAGGAAAGTAACTAAAGCAAAAAATAATCATTTAGAGCAAATTCATGACAACACAAAATAACTAACAAATAAATAATTAAATAATTAAACCGTATAGCGCAGCAAAACTTCAATTTCATTATGATCGAAATCAAGAAGCCAAAGTTTAACTTTTTTCAAAAATGAGGATAGAGTTACAATGGTTCGTATGTCAACAGGGAGATTGTTAAATAATTTGCATGAGACAATGGAAAATGAATTTCTATAGCTTGTGGTGCAAAAAGGAGGAACAGGGACATAATACTGAGAATTGCTTCGTAAAGTATAAGCGTCGGATATTGGACTTTGCAAGTACCCACCTATCATAAAGAAAATTCTAAGTACCTTAAAATAAAAAAGATGTTTCAATGGGAGAGTTCTCGTAAGCCTAAATAGCTCCATGGAATGAGCTAGCCGGGAAGAGTTACAAACTTTTCTTATTGCACATTTTTGCAGTACAGACAGTTGCTGATGTTTACTCCGGTATGCACCCCCCCAACAGCTTATTCCATATTGCAATTTAGAATGAAAAATCCCATAATAAATTATTTTTAACAAACTGTTAGAACAAAACATTCTTAGACGATAAAAATAACGAATAGTGGAAAGAAGATATTGCTTCAGACTTAGGATATGCTCAGACCAGCTGAAATTTCTGTCAATTATAACGCTTAAGTATATAAAGCAATCAACATTTTCAATTTTAAAGCAATTGACGTTACAAACGGCAGTCGCATCAAAAGAGACTTTAGAATTGTGAACAGAACAGGTATTATTATGCAAGCACCAACCTGTCCAAAATATAGGACAGGTTGGTGCATGAAATATAACATCAATATCCGGGATGACTTCCGAATTAAGGCTAAAAAACATAAGCTTAGTTTTATTACTTACTAAAAGTTTATGTCCAGCAAACCAAATTCTTAGCAAATGAAAATCATGATTTATATCAGATACTAAGTCCAAGGGTCTAACTAATCTATAGGCGATACCCAAATCATCTGCAAAGGCCTTAACTTCTCCAGCAAACGGTTCTTCAAAAATAGAATTAATATAAATTAAAAA